>JAMPIV010020708.1:0-604546 GCA_024509875.1 Oreohelix idahoensis | reverse complement strand
CGCCGCCTGCCGCGGTCGCCCCTCGGTTCAAGCCCCTCGTGTAAAATAGGTTTAATGGGAGTCGTATTGGTTTTGTTTAAATTAGTTTACCGGGCGCTGTATTCTGGACGTTTCTTTACCAAGAAATGAGAAAGTCTATTCTCTATTGAGGGGCAGGAACGCAGTGGGGCAGTAAGACATATGCTTTGTCTCCAGGACAAAGTTGACGTAGGCGTCTTTTCTTATTAGCAAATCGCCTAGCTTTTTCTTTCGCAAATTCGGAAGATGAAGTTGCTAACCTGCACGATTCGATAATCTTTTCTCTAAGAGCTATAACATATTCATATGACGATTGTGTATCATCGTCAATATTATCGGAAGTTATCAAATCGTGTAACAAGGACATTGGCCCGCGCGGTTGCGCGCCAAAGACAAGTTCGAAAGGAGAAAACCCTGTATGCTCTTCAGAGGAATAGCCTCTGGCCAACGCGTGCACATGTCCACGCAAGTGAGGATAAATTGGTGTCCTCTGGCTGACTTAATTTTGAACGGACCAATGATGTCTATAGCCATTTTCTGAAACGGCCGAATCGGAATATCTGCAGCCTGAATAGGAGCAGCATGTCTCGGACCCCTAGACTTGACCTCTTGACAAATTTTGCAAGATCGGCAATAAATTCGGATGTCTTTATTCACGAATGGCCAAAAGAATGACGCAAGGACTCTAGTTTTAGTTCTGGAAAAACCCATGTGTCCCGCACACTGAGAATCGTGTGCATGCCGAAGAATTAAGGCTCTCATACACTTAGGCACAAGAATTTGCGAGTGCATAGACTTGTCCGAGTGTTGTACCATTCGTACCAATATACCATTCTTCATAGTGATATACGATTTGTGATTCGTATTTTGATTGGGATCCCCTTTCTTTGCAAGAAGGAAGTATTTCTTCAAAGAAGGATCCTCTTCTTGACGTTTAACAAACGAGTCATGGGAAATCACCAAGTGCTCGTCTTGGCTATCAACTTCATTACTATTATCAGATGAAGTTGGGGGATTAAGAGCTTGAGCTCTTGTCACCACTGCATTGACCGTTTGAATGTTTCTTTCTTCCCAACTAGAAATTTGTTGCGGGGTGCATTCCTTAACCCCATGAATACGACCGATTATAAGATCCGCAATAGGATTAGGAAGAAGACATGCATGGACATCTCCTGTGAAGAAAGGAGTGTCAATCCTAATAATAGCAGTAGGATAGCTTTCCATAGTACCACCAAATGTAACACATTTGATTGTTTTTCCAGTGGCACAGCAAGGATCTATCAGAGACTCCTTAACCCCGACGGTAGTACATCCCGAATCGAAAAGTACTGAGACTAGCCTATCATTTATTAGACCTTTATGTAAGATGAGAGATCCTCTCCCATCATGCGCAACTGTAGCAGGTAGAGCAGGAAGAGGGTGACCACAACTTAGCGTAGATACAGTTGATGAGTCAAACAATGTTAAGCATTGGGGGCATTCAGTTGCTCTCCCAAAATCGAAAGCACAACCAGTGATAGCCCTAGAGTTACCACTATCATTTACTGTATTACAGGCTCCATCAAACTCTTGTTGCGCAGAGTTTGCCTGTTGGTAAGGTCTTTTTTTGTTAAACCTAGGTCTACCTCGATTATCATTTCCCCTGTAATTATTTTGACTATCATTTCCCCTGTAATTATTTCGACTATCATTTCCCCTGTAATTGTGATCATATTGCCTATTGTAATCATCATTCCGGTTTGAATCCCGGTTTCTAAATTCACCATCGTCATAATCTTGACGTCGAGAATGATTACCTCGAAAATTTGAATAGTTATTATTTGGATAGCCTTTACGAAAGTGTCTCAAATTATTACCACTAAAATTACGAGAACTACCATCTTGTCTCCACTGCATAGACGAAGAACCATCATGTGTTGGATTACTCCGCTTCTGAGTGTAATTTTGATTACTTCCCCTATTCCAATTTTGTTGAGCACCCTGAAATTTTTTTCTGAAATTAGGGCCATATGGTGTTGCCGAAGCAGCTGGCAACCCTTCTTTCACTTTAGAATTGCTAACTGTAGCATGGGGATGTGCTGTGGCATACTGACAACAGTATTCCTCCATTTCTTTTAAGTTTTTAGGCTTACGCTCATGAAGGAATGCAAGAAAAGAATCATTAACAGATGACAAAACCTTATCTCGCAATAATAAGTCCATTAGACCTTCATATGTTTTCTCAATCTGAGACAACTCAACCCATCGTGTAAATGTACGACGTATCTTTGTAACAAAATCAGAGAAATCTACTCCATTTTCTGGCAACATTGTCCTAAAACGAAGACGATAGTCTTCTTGTTTTAATTGGTATTTCTTTAGTAATGCTGCCCTGACAACATCATAATTAGTCCTCTCATGTTCGTCTATTGTCATAAGAGTAGTCACTGTGTCACCTGTAAAAAATGGCATCAGTTGTTCAACATATTTTTCCTTTTTTATGTTATGCGTATCGCACAAAAATTGGAATCTATCTAGATAATCTGCTACGTCATCCTTTAAAGGATTGAAATGAGGCAATTTAATCCTACTAACAAACTCCTTTGTCGTACTCGAAGTTGTTTGCTGAGCACCCGTACTCGCCAATTTCAATTTCTCTAACTCCAAAATTGCGAGTTTTTCATCAAGTTCCATCTTCTGTTTTCTTTCCTCATGTTCCATTTTTCTAATTTCAGCCTCAGCAGCAGCTTGAAGTTTTTTTTCCTCTGCAGCAGCTTGAAGTTTTTTTTCCTCTGCAGCAGCTTGAAGTTTTTTTTTGTCTTCCATTTCCATCTGGAATTTTCTTTCATCAGCTGCAGCTTGAGCTTTCCTCTCCTCAGCAGCAGCTTGAGCTTTTCTCTCCTCAGCCTCTCTTTGATACCTTCTTTCTTCAAGTTCTAATCTTCTATTCTCAGCTTCTAGCTTCTTTAGTTCAGCTTCTGCTTTCAATTTAATTTCCTCTTTTTGTTTCTTTTCTTCTGACTTTAATGCAATGGCGAATTGAGCAGATGAATATTCTTCCAATTCTTTACCAGACTTACCAAGGGTCAACCCTTGCTGGATGAAGAAATCCAATGTAGACATTCTGTCTAATGAGATCAGAAACCTGAAAAAAAATTAAATAAATTACCTTATCCCACTTCAATGGGAGACAAGTCTGAAATGCTAGACTTGTATACTCACTTCACTTTATTTTACTGTCTTAGTCTTAGACAAAGACTTTGTATGTTCCTCTTGTTTATAATGTACCCAAAAAATCACTTGAGTACCTGTGGGAAAAAAAAATTCCCTTATATCCCACTCACTATGGGCACAAGTCTTTTTTTATAAAGAACTTGAATATGTATTTACCTTGTCTCAATCTTTGTAGATAACAAGTCTTTTATCAAAGAACTTGTATAAATATCTTATATAATATTATTTAACAAACTCTATATGAAGAGTCTACCTTATCAATAATATCAAAACATGACCAAGTATGTGTATGTAGACTTGCACCTACAGACCGCTTACAGTAAGCCTCGATCAAGTGGCATATTTACCGTAAGACCCACCAACCGAAAAACCCGCAGAAAAATACACAAAACAGTAGAAGTGACATAAACATATAGCAATCAATTTCAATGTGTTGCAGAACAAGTTCAGTCACAGCTGAAACTAAAATAAATTTCTTGCTCCTTGCGAACACAGAAACGAAATGTCAAACGCGCACTGAACGTCAAATCCACTGTAACATAAAGTGGTATTCACGAACCAAAGTTACTATGACCTTCTCAAATTAGGGCTTGCACATTGAATGTTTACAATTTCACGTACTGTTTACAGACACTTGACCTCCAACAATGTAGCTTGAATGCTCTGACCTAGAAAAGTCTGTTGTTGAATGAAACGTGTCACAACCCGCAGTACTGTTTACAATAGGAACCCGCCTTCTATGCAGTTATGGTCCACGTAGCAAATGCCTAGATGTTACCTTCAGTACATGTCTTGTTATGGTTTATGTAGCATTATGATATAAATGCTCGTACTGTTTATTTGTGTCAACCGTTGATGACCTATATCTGTCCTGTTGTAGCCAAAACTTGCAAGTGTAGAATTAGCGATGTGTGTTACGGCTGTCCCGTGTGTAGCTTAGACCCACAGATCAGAAGTGTAATGTGTACTTGTCCTTCTTGTAACTTTCTCGACAAAACTGGAGACATCATACATGTAACAGCCAACCAGGAATGTAAATTTCTGAATCCATAAATGTCAACAATAATGTCAAATGCTCGCTCTGTTCTTTTTAAACCCACAGATCTGGTCCATCCGAAATGTAAGTTTCTAGGCCACATTGGCGACAAGAAATGTATCATAAGAGCCCACGTAACTGGTCCACCAGAAATGTAACTGTCTTTTTTTCTTGTTGAGGTGATCACTGGCCCAAGACAGTATACATGTTGTTAGATGTGTAGTGCGAGCGTATGATGAATTGAGTGTGGGTGCGAATGAAGACGCGAATGTGTTTAGGCTCGTATAGATGTAGATCCTGCAACCCATACTCTCACATGCAGTAATCAAGGATGCTTTGACACTGCAGGCATGTTTCAAGACATTTATTGACGGGAACACACATAATATCAACAGGAACAGTCAGTGTAACAAGGTCATGCTGACCTGACATCGATAGGTATACATTTGGCATTCAAAAAGGTAAACATCAGAATAGACGTGCATGGTCAATAGCAAAGTTCTTCAATAATGACAGTTCGTAGCGTCGCCCTTGGCGTCTCTGACTAAACGCGTCAGATGCCTTAGTTACCTTGACACACAGGTGCAACTTGGCACTCCCTGCCAATTGCACATAACAGGCTGTAGTATAATAGCCGGAAGCACAGGCCTCGTCCTAACGTCGGCCGTGTACTTCTGTTAAATAGGTTATCATCAACCCTGCAGTAATACTTATTGTAGATAGAAGTTCCGCCAATCTGCGGCTCCCACAATATATCTTCGTCACTGGATTTCTGGACAATATAAGACTAACAGTCTTGGATGGCTACCTCGAGCACAAATATATAAGTTCTGAAATGGCGGATCAGTGAGCTGCTGTTCACCCTAGGTAATCCTTTACATGTTCTGCCACCGAAAAGCGTAATAATGCATAAAGGTCGGTATTACCTGGTAAATGAATCCTCAGAACTACACAAGGAATTCTGTCGTCATCCCGACGCACAGAGATTCACTGGGGAAAACTGCCATAGCAGTTACTTCGAAGATTCTCCCCGTAAAACAATGGACTCTTGGTCCCTTCAGAAAAACAGGACCTCCCGGCTTCCCGGAAGTATATCTCACTCCCGCTTAAAAAACCTTCCCATAGGCCTACGCCCGAACTGACAACCTCCGACCCTAAAGGTCAAACACAATGAATGAATAAACAAGGGAAGACAACCCCTAATCAACCTGACATCGCAGGTAAAGACACAATTATACTTATGATACAAACATAAGCAAATAACTTGACAGATGACTCCGTCGAAAATGACAGCAACAAGTGGATGTAGTGGGTTTGATGGTATTGTATGGTGGTGATGGTACTACGTGTGATGCATGAGGTCAGCTGTGAAGGCTCCTGAGATAAAATGTAACTGAGAGTTGTCAGAAGGCCCTTCTCGCTACCACTACGACCTCACACTTATCTTTTTTTTTTTTTTTTTTCTAATGAATGTGGCTACGTTAAATGTCTAGGGTAATGATATGTAATGTGGTGTGATAGTTTATAGACACACACACAGATATTTACTAAGTCTAATAATATTAACAAATGTTATAATACACTGAACTAACTCAAGTGTGTAACATTTTTGATAGAAATTTTTTTACATTTATTTTGTTCTGGATCAAGTTTTATTTTGACCAGAACTTATAAAAGATTTAGAAATTATGAAAGAAATGCATGGAATATTACATAATAAATGCAAGAGTGTACATATGTAAGTACTAGACTATTTAGTTTTATTAATGTTTATACTAGTCATCTAATTGGGAGGATAGTTAATGGTTGTGCTGTTGGGGTGGCCTCATCACTCCAGTCTATATTGACTACACCTTGTCCAGAAATGGCAGGAATTTTATGGGATTGTTAGTAACTAAATGGAGTTGGTGAATTTCCAGCAGACCAGAGGCTCACTCAACTTTGAAGATGTAGCTCTGGTGCTGAGATCTGGTGGCCCCACCTCTCCGTGCTTGGGGGCAATAATAGTCTGCTCTGACACAACGTTACTGCACGGATCCACTCTGGTAAAATCACCAACTTAGTTTACACCGCCTTGGTGACAACTGAAACTCACAGCTCTGCAATCAAAGTATTGGCTATGTGTCAAAAGTCCATTCTCTAACCATGTCTGGACACAACACTACACAACAACAACACCATATAGACAGGTCAGATCTCTCTGACCATACAGCACATTTTACCATGGTGGTTTCACATCAGATAGGTCCTCCCAGACTACAGATTCTGAAATATGTTTATTAGTTTCCTCCCCTAAAATAGTATAGGTAATATGTTTCATTGATCTCAACACTTGATCTGTCCTTCCTAATCCTTGCTGGAGTTTATGTATTTTATTTGTCTCTAGACCCTGAACTGGGGCGGGGGGTCCAGAGCAAATCCTTACTTGTTTGTAAGGCTAGATTTCGATATGGCAGTATCAAATCACTCGAAACATTAAACAATATCAAAATATACAAAGAAATAATTTCAATCTTACCAGATTATGAATAAAGAACACAGAAATGCTAGCAAAACTCAGCTGAGCTGCTGGCTATAGTATGGCGTCCCTGAACTTATTTCAATTTATTTCATTTGGAAATCACCACACTTGAAATTTACTGTGTCTATCACTGGACAACTATTGAGGAATGGCCCCAAATGCGCGTCTGAGCGCCGATAATATGATTGTCTGTGGCCAATCACTGCCTTGTGTTTTTCAATTCAAATTTCCTACACTAAAGTCATTTCAGTCATGCTTCAGTCAAGTATGGATTTTTATCTGTTAGTCTGTCCGTCTCTACTTGCGTTTTCACAAAAACGTACTTGTTTTTTGAACCAACCTATTCATCCCCTCTACAATTTTGCCTGAAAAGTTATTTTTAGCCACAGCTTCCACCAATTCCCCTTCTCTTTCATTCTAACTAGATTTGGACACTTGAGTCTTCAAGGTCGCGATTTTTGTGCAAATAGTGAGATGTTTGATTCAATGCAGTCTTTCGCTGTTGTGAACAACACAGTCTTTTGTCAATGTCTTCATTATTATCTATCCGTCTGTATAATTAAAAGCATATTATTTCACTGCTCAGAATGGGCCATCCGGCCAGCTAATTTTTATATTCCTAACATTAATATTAAGAAAAAGTTACTTTTTGAATTTTGTAATATTTCAAGCATCTGCGTTTAGCCGCTGAATTCAAATAAAAGGCTTGGTATCGCAAAAGCGTCCAATAAATGACTGTGGCGTATCATATCCAAGGTCCCTTCTGTCGAATTCCTTACTTTATGTCAACTTGGTGGGGGGGGTGGGGGGGGGGGAAACGTGACTTTTCCTCCTTGCCCCACCAATTTGCGTCCATTAACCTCGCTAGTTCAAGTACGCGTTCAGTCAGATTTTTGTCTTTTGATCCTCGTTCCGTTTTGCCTTCAAGTCTAACACCTGATGACCCGCGGCGCGGGCGATCATGTATTCCAGCAGCTTACGCATTGGTTTTTTATCCCTACGTTGTATCATTGGAGATATTTTGACGTTGTATCACTGTTAATTTTTACGACAGTGGAGTCATTGTCTATTTTTGTCGCAAATATACATATTGTTATCTGTCTTTCACCTGCGGTGTCTGCCAATTCTCTTTTCAACATCCAGCAGTAGTCAGAAAGCGTATGCTTATTACACCTTCGTTGATATCTCGACCCTATCTCCCTGACATTTTGATGGAATCTCTCACCTTGGTCTTCACTCACCGCTGAGATGTTTTTAGGAAAATAATCCAGATGTGAATGTAGAAAATGTAGTTATAAACTCGCTGAACAACACAGTTTTCTGAATGCGTTTATTGTGTTGTTCACAATATTTTCATAGCCCGGATCCTTCTTACTTCTCTGGAATTTCCTAATACCAATTTTTAATAGATCTCGATGCCTCTTTTTCTGCATCACTCCTACTGCTTGCAGCATCTTAACAAAATGTCCTAGTGTTAGGGCGTGTAAAGATGCCTCTCAGTCTTGTTCTGGTCAGAGTTGGGAATTTACTACAGGTACAGATAGGAAGTATCAGCACCTTAAACGAATTATTAAGACTGGGATGCCCAGTGTTTTTAGATCCCATAGTTAAATGATCTCTGTAAGGTCGTGCTTGCTTAATTCAATGCTAAGATGATGCTCTGGTGTCCCGCTCACAATGGTGGGACTTAGGAGAAAAGTTAATATGTCTTTCTAGGACAAAAGACACGAAAATAACCTACGTTACGCACATAAGGCCTTCGTCCGGGACAAACAAACAAAAAGTTTTTTGTTTTACTTTTCGATTTCTTTCCTTCGGTTTTTATTTGTTTGTCCTTGCCAACGGCCTTATGGCCGTAACGTCGATTATTTTAACATTCACAAATGAAACATGAATACTTCTTACATCCACAAAGTGTTGCCAATTGTACGCTTTAAATTTTAAATCAGTTAAAAGTACAGTATTTAGAGATTTTCGTAAGTTTATTTCAGGCGCCCTGAACCAGCAATAAAAGTTTCCCTCGTGGAGTAAATTACCCATGAAACTTGTATGGGAAGCAAACTCTAATCATTTGAGTTCTATGTGCTGAATCTAGCTTACATATTATTTCTGGAATATTATTGCATTTGTTGTAGTGTAGCCAGGGCTGCAGAGCTTGTCACTGTTTTGCAAGTCAGTGCCAGGTTGAGGAATCGGCACGTGTTTTATATTTGTTTGACGGTGCTGTATAGAATATAGATATAGTGCGGCACTCCTCATCGTCACTCCAGATTGTATTGATTGAGCTGACATTTCCTTCTGAATCCAGATTGGATGAGCAGCACGCTTTCAGTATGGCCAGATAAAATGATTGGTGGCGAAGGTAAGAGGGGTTTACATCAAACGTCATAGCTGTTCAAAAGGTGTAGTGGACAACTCAGTTTATGATCTGCTCAAACAGTTGGGTCTGTGAAAGTCAAGAGAAAGAGAACTTAAAAAGACTTGGCGAAGTTGCGAAAATAACTGGTGCAAGTCATGAAACAACAGCAGTGGGCAATGGAATTCAGAACAATAAATTTATATTCTATAGAATTGTTATACAGCCGCCCGAAGCTGGCAGAATACATAAATCCAGGAGTAAATAACCAATTATAAAACAGCAACGAATGAGGGAAAAAATTGAAACGTTTAGATCGGCGCTTCTTGCACATCTTGTAGTATCTCACCTGGCTTGTGTTTAATTGTTCATGGATCTTCATTCTGCCAGCAACCACTTGTTACAGTTCCTTCCACGTTCCGTGTCCTTCACGTGCCGTTTGGCTGAGTATACCATACACTATGCTCATCCGGCAGCCGCATTTTTAACGTATGGCTTGCGCTGGCTTGCTTTACTGCAGCAAACTCCAGTCACTAGAAATAGAATGGCATTATCCCATTCAGAATTGCGCGCCTGTGAGCTCACGCGCTTTTTTTTTTTTTTTTTTTTTTTTGCGCCTGTCATTATCTGTTATAATTCGGTGTTTGTAATTTCAGGATTGTTGAGTTACAGGTAAAATATCAGTGAGGGGATTGGCACTGGTCTCTAAGTAGAGTTTATATTAGAACACCTTACTTTGACAACCCGAGCAAAGGTCAAGAATTTTGAAAGATCACAAGATCATAGAAACACATTTTGTAAATACAGGTCTGTGTGTGAGAACGTATGGAGACCTTATCCTTCAGTGCTTAATAGTTTCAGTAAACATTAGTAAGCTTAACTTATATTGTCAAACACATTGCTATAGAAACCACTGCTGCAAAAGCATGTGCATGATGGGGAGGGGGGAGAGGCTACGGTGGTGGCGAAAAGGAAAATAAATTATGATGATGATGAAGCATTAATAAATTGTTTCATTTACAGCAGTGAACTGGTTGTAAGTTTGTACTTGAGAACTGGTGAGAGGCGCGTGTCTTGTCTTAAAAAATGGCTAGAAAGTGTGCCGTGCGAGAGTTGCGAGTTTAGGGGAGAAGATGAATTCGTGGCGGAGATATGTACATGCGTGAATCTGTAGCTGAAGTCATGTGAGAGAAATTGGTGAGTGGAGTAGGGGATGTAATGTTGTGTATGTGTGTCAAAACTAGTGGGGGGAATGTCATGTCCTGTGTTTGTCCAACTGTTTGTAGAGCTTGTGATTTAGTGTATGAGTCAAGTAACCCCGTAGTTTAATCTCTTATCCTCCTCTCAAGTGCGAGCGGCATGTGGTTGTGAAGAATGCCTGGGCTGATCACATCAGGCCAACCCGTTAGAAATGGGTCGTCGTTCAGGCTTCAACAGGCGCGTTGCCAGCTGTTGCTGTGGAACTTAAGTTTATTTGACCTCTCTCGTTGAAATCTGCTTCTTGATCTGTACCGTTTATACTGTCTTTTGGAGAACAAATATTTTTTAACTTATCGCTGAAAGGTTTCTGTTTTTTTTTTTTAAACGAGCGTCATCAAATTTGATTGTATAGATTTTACAGAGATTAGCACGTGCCAGTAATTTCTTCCAATGTTGAAGTATGTAGTTTTTATTTGTACATAACATGTATAATATACTGACATGATCTTTAATAAATGTCTTCTTTCCTGGCATTGTGTGGCACGCTACTACTACTGAGTTGGTCCCCATGCAGGAGGCCTGCACCAACGCACTTTTATGATGGAGGGCCTGCACCAACGCACTTTGTGATGGAGGCCCTGCACCAACGCACTTTGTGATGGAGGCCCTGCACCAACGCACTTTATGTACGGTTTACATTGGGGGTTTCAGTAGCAGTTTACATTGCATGATGAGGCAACTTGTTCCAGGCATATCCTTTTTGTTAGTTGTCTCTTAAATCGACTTGGTGGAAGCATTGGTTTTATTTATTTTTGTCTCATTGGAGACTTACACTCTCTTGCTTACGGTTATATTTTATTTATTTTGTAATCTAAGCCGGATTATGGAAGATCTCATTCATGGCCGTCCCAAGTAGCGCGCGCGCGGGGGGGGGGGGGGGGGGAGGGGGGGAGACATGACAGAAGAAAGAAAAACAATAAAGTAGATTTAAACGGAAGCAAAACTAGAAGTTCCAGAACCAGGGCTTACAAAATGTACTGTTACGAAATACGTTCCTTCTGTTTTTCTGATCTTCAATCGTCTCAGGAATTATTACTGTTTTAGAGATAGGGCGGCAGTTCACAAACGTGACGTGCCCAGATGCACAGCCGATTATATAACTTCCTTTTTTATAAACAGCTTTATTTATTTTACATTGCTAAACTATAAGTGATTATTATACCTGTGTATCTCTAACTGCAAAGCTATAATTGGATTATTCACTATTGAGTGAAGTGTATATCTGCTCCCGTATGACTGATATTGTTCTAAATACATAACCAGATACAGCTATTAGATTAAGATTCTACTGAATCACCTTTAGGGGGCCCTCAGATATATGAGCAAAAAATATATGATCTCACTGAAGAAGCGGGAGAATAATAGGTTCGGGACAGCTTAGATCAGTATTTCTTAACCAGTGGTGTATGCACCCCTTGGGGTGCCAGACCCATGCCAGATATTTTATACGGCCAATCATCATAAACACTCATAATACTCAGAACTCAATAAATTTGTACAAAATAGAGCATTGACATCAATTAGATACCGAAGCTTCATATTTTGTAAAAAATTTCTCACAATGTAATGTTATCTTTTTCTTGCGTGCTAGAAGATAATGGGGTGCAAGGATTCTTAACCTGCTTTAAAAGGGGTCCGAGGCTTCTTAAGATGCTGTAAAGGGACGCGACTTAATGAGATGCTGTAAAGGGATGCGAGGCTTCTTAAGATGGTTTAAAAGGGGTGCGAGGCTTCGAAAATTGTTATGCTTGCTTTTATTTTAAATCCTGTGAGGCTCTCTTTAAGTCTTCTATTTTTATCTCTGCCAAGAGTAATCTTGAGCGTTGATTGATACTTTTGAAGATCTTCATCGTTTTACTTGAACCACTACTGCCGGCAGGGCAGACAATCCCGCCACATTTAAATAAACGCAAACAAAGAAGTAAGAAGATCAGAAGAGATTAACGAAATACATTGACAAGCTGGCAAGAGAAGCGGATGAAATTGCAGCCTAAGAAAATAAGTGAGACCTGTACAACCGTACAAGAAAGACGAAAGGGAAATATAAGCAATCAAATAGCCTTATTAAGAACTGGAACTGACAGTTAGATTAAGTTCTCCATTTGGCATTTGTAACGCATGTTCCCTGTGTCACGGCATATCATATAGTAGCCCACTCTCCAGAAACTGTCCACCACAACAAAGTCAAGATTTTCGGGGATTGATGTCAACATTATTTGTTGAACTATTAGTTCACCGAAAAGTAACAGCGCTGACTCATATATATATATAGAGTCCATTTCTTCCCACACTCGAATCAGCATGTCTCCTGTAACAGAAGCAAAGGTTCCAATGATCCAATATCTATCGACTTCGCGTCACGAAGGGTGCACATATTGAGTGTTTGTAAGGTATGCTTAAAAACTTGCAGAGATTATCTTACTTTTGTGATAGAAAGCATCCTCGTACCACATCATGGGGCCGAGAATAAAATTTTTGAAAAGGGTGCAAACTTTTATGGACACTCTGTGTATATATATATATATATATATATATATATATATATATATATATATATATATATATATATATATATATATATATATATATATATATATATATATATACACATATATATATACATATATATATATATATATATATATATATATATGGGAGCCGCGCTGGTGTAATGGCTTCGGCGTTGTACTGGCGACCAGGTGTTCATGGTTCAAACCCGGGCGTCGGCGTTTGAAGAAATGTTTACGGCCGGAAATTTGACTGAATAGCCTGGACGGCTCCTGTGATAAACCCTCTGTGGATTGGAAGGAGCGAAGCTCCTGACCGGGTTGGAAGGAAAGCCCGCGGGTCCCCCAGCCTCGCAAGGACATGTCAGGGGGCCGAAGGGCTGAAAGCCCAAGGGACGCTGGTTAAGAAAAAAAAAAAAAAAAAAATTATATATATATATATATATATATATATATATATATATATATATATATATATATATATATATAATATATATATATATATATGAGAATAAGGGGCCGAAACACTCCATCGACGGGGGGCCTCTTCTGATAATCAGATTGCCTCCTGGTGTATCGATCGCTCTGTACAGTTTCCTATCATATTATATATTATATATATATATATATATATATTATATATATATATATATATATATATATATATATATATATATATATATATATATATATAGGGAGCCGCGCTAGCGTAGTGGTTACAACACCGCTCTGGCGACCGGGTGATACAGGATCAAACCCGGGCGACGGCATTTGAGGATTTTTCGTCGACCGGGATTTGGACTGGATTAACTCGAGACCTGGCGAGAACATTTGAAGGAGTGTCGTCGACCAGGGACTGGCGGCTCCTGAGCCAACCCAGCTGCAATGGGTACCTCCGAAATCGGCGAGTATTTGCCTGAATGGCGAGGGACACCTGTCTCTGTACAAGAAATAAAGGGATACTCACGTAAAATCAATGTCAGGTTAGACATAAAAAAATAATAACCTGAGATTTCGCCTCGAGTATTAGCGGGCGTACGAAAAAAAAAAAAAAAAAAAAAAAAAAAAAACAAAACAAAATATATATATATATATATATATATATATATATATATATGGACAATGTTTTCTACACTGGAAGATTTGGAATATGCAGATGACATTGCACTGCTCGCGCATTCACACCAACACATTCAAGACAAAACTGATAGACTGAATAAGTATGGCCAGCAGGTTGGCCTGAACATCAATCTGAAGAAGACGGAGGTCATGACACTAAATGTGGGCAATCCTGAGCCAATAACAGTAAGGAACCAGAAGTTAGAACAGACAGACACATTTACTTACCTAGGAAGCATAGTAACACCTGACGGCGGAACAAGCAAGGACATTAACAACAGAATGAATAAAGCGAGAACAGCCTTTGCTATTCTCAACAACATTTGGAAGTCTTCCCAGTACAGCACAAACACCAAATTAAGACTGTATGAGAGCTGCGTACTTTCTGTGCTTCTCTATGGTGCGGAATGTTGGAGAGTAACAGAGAAGGAAATGTCGAAACTGTCCTCCTTCCACACAATCTGCCTAAGGAAAATTCTCCGAATCTTTTGGCCAAACACCATCAGCAACCAAGAACTACTTATTCGGAGTAACCAGGAGGACATGCACACCATCATAGCTGGCAGACGCTGGAGTTGGGTTGGCCATGTCCTCAGAAGGGACCCTGATACCATCGCAAGAACAGCTATGCTATGGACCCCCGAGGGAAAGCGAAAGAGAGGCCGACCAAAAACAACTTGGCGGAGAACTGTGGAAGCTGAGATGCAAAGAATGAACCACAGTTGGGGCACTGTACGAAGGATGGCCGCCGACCGAGCAAAGTGGAATCAATTTGTTTGCTGCCCTACAAGACGCCACCAGGCGTGATGGCCGCTGACTGCTTTGACGGTTGGCGGTTATGGATCAAAGAAGAAGAAGATATTATAATATATATATATACGTATATAAATATATAATATATATATATATATATATATATATATATATATATATATATATATATATATAATATAGGGTTTTAAAAAAAATAATGACAATAGGTAAAGCGTCTTCCTAAGACCAGTACCACGTCTTACGGCAGTTTTCATCATCATCTTAGAGATACAAGTTCCGAAACGGATACTGTCGTATTTAATTGCGCGGTTCGAATGAGGGTTGTTAAGATGCCGGCAATACTTGCTATGGGGCTCGATCAATAGTACTAGAGAATGGACAGGAATAAATTTGAACATTGTTCGCGATGGGGTAAAAGGAGAATACAATGGAAAACCCAGGTAGACCCATTCTTCCATTCCAAACCGGCCGGTGAGAGGAAGGGTTTCAATTTGGGGCCCGAGACTACATGAGGCGGCTGTGTGGGATAGAAATGGGATAAGGGCTGCGGCCTATTAAAGAGTTAAAGAGTAAGTGGCACAAATGATACTTCAAGTGGCACATTTGATAATTATATCATTAGAACGTGTGTGTGTGTGTATATATATATGTATATGTGTGTATATATATACATGTGTGTGTGGTTTGATTTTTAAGGCCTGTCTTCATTGCACACAGACAACTCCTTCAGTGCTCCTTTCTCCTTCCTAGATTACACAAGGGGGATATCAGCACAGTGCACGAACTCCGTAGCACAGGCGATGTGTGTATGTAGGAATCACACGTTCTATAAATATTTTTGTGGTGGGTAGCTTTCTAATTTTTTTAATTTTGCCAGGGCAATCGCCTTATGGCATACTCTTTACGATTTCCAACTGCTGTTTTGATTTTTAACGTGCGCAACTTGCACACGGGACCTCCTATTTTGTCGCCCTTATTCGAGAAGACTATTTATCCGATCTCACTACTCGGGGGGGGGGGGGGGGGGGGGGGGGGGGGGGGGGGGGGGGGGGGGGGGAGTCGCGGGGGGGGGGGGGGGGGGGGGGAGGGGGGGGGACCGGGGGGGGGGGGGTGTGGGTGGTTGGGGGTGCGGGGGGTGGGGGGGGGATGGGTGGGGGGGGGGGGGGGGGGGGGGGGGGGGGGGGGGTGGGGGGTGACATCATTAGGGCCACTGGTTCGGTTCTGAAAATAATTTCCTATAAATTATATTCCCTGTAATGGGAATCGAACCCAGTACCTTTAGAATCCGAGGCGGACGCCATACCTCTTAGCCCCTTCGACCCCTATATTTATATATAGCTGACCGACCATGTTTTTATGTCTGCTCTGTTTGATCGATCGGTAAATAGCGGTTGCAATTCTGTGAGCCAGATGAAGTACGCGAACGATCTCAGTAGTGTTTTCTTGATGATCCCTAGGCTTTGTTGTCATAAGATTCTCTGTTGTATGTTTGTGGTAAAACACACCTTTCCACCCAACTCTGCCCTTCACTCCTTACGTAAATAAAACCCAGTTGGCGGGAAGCATGTGTCACTACACATGTAAGTGTTGATGACGCTCGCGGTTTCTGTACGTTTGTTGTTGCCACTTTTTACATCAGGATTTGCGTTATTTAACAGGACTGTTTCATAGAGAAACCTTGTGGGATCAGGGCCTGACGAACAGACTGCAAAAAATAGACGCCCACGCACAAAACACATTTCAGCTGGTGACGTGATCACTATTAGGTTCAGCACTGTGAGGTGGGGTTCCCTTCGTCGCTGCCTGTGCCTTCCCTAACTTAAGAGCAGAGTGAGGTACCCATTTACAGTTGGGTAGACTGGAGCGTGATGCTACCAGGTTTCGATCCTGGAACCCGGTAACTTTTCCGCAAGAGGCAAGCGCTCTAACCGCATAGCCAATCGGATTAGACATACTCTCAGGAAACAACCAGACAGTGTAACAAGACATGACCTTGGCTGAACTCAGCAGGGGGAAGAGGAAGAGTGCAGCCAATTAGAAATTGGAGAGAACAGAAAACGAAACGGGTATCTCTGATTGGTAGAAGCTAAAGACAACTATGGCCAGCAGGTATCCTCCACCGAGGATTTATCATGTATATGGAGGCAAAGAATAACAACTGATTCGACAAGTTAGTGTGGAATGTAATCAGATGAGCAGACATCACGATCCTATTATACTAGAATGTGGATTCTAAAGACTACTACTTACTACTTAGTCGTTCCCCTTCTACCGTGAGGTGTAGAGGTTTGGAAGAGAGAGCGCCAGACCATTCTATCAGCTGTCTTCTTCCTGGCCTGGTTCCATTCTAGTCCTCGGTCCTTCAAAGATTGTTTAATGTTGTCCTCCCAGCGGACTCTGGGTCGTCCTGGAGGTCTGGATCCCTGGCTCTTTGTTTCCCATGCTTGTCGTGGTAGCCGATCTTCTCCCATTCTGCAGACATGGCCAAACCATCTTAGTTGGGACTGTTCTATTTGGGTCTGCAGCGGATAGGATTTTAGGCCTTGACGGATCGTCTGGTTGCGGACCATGTCTCTTCTTGTTATTTCAACCACTTTCCTCAGATACCTCATTTCTGAGGTTTGGAAAGAATTCCTTGATGGAGGGTAGCAGAAACATGTAAGAACTACAACCGAACTATCGTCATGACCACCGGATGTGTCTAGAATTAATTTCAGACCGACGTTTAGCGGCGACCGTTGCGGAGAAAAGACAAATAATTTCACAAATGACTGCTCTGGTCTTGACTTCAATGTGATGATTTTATTCACCGTTTCATTAAATGAGATAACGCTGCTTCTAAGCAGAAATGCCACTGTGTCAGCATTCATGTGTGCATCGCATGCTCTACACGTTAATGTTGATATAAGTATTGTGTGGCTAATCAATGGGTAGTAAACATCTTCTTTGATCCTTAGCCGCCGACCGTGAAAACAGTCGGTGGCCATCACGCCTAGTGGCGTCTTGTAGGGCAACAACAAATTGATTCCACTTTGCTCTGTCGGCGGCCATCAACTCTGGTTCATTCTTTGCATCTCAGCCTCCACAGTCCTCCGCCGGGTTGTTTTTGGTGGGCCTCTCTTTCGTTTTCCTTCAGGGGTCCAAAGCATAGCTGTTCTTGTGATGGCATCGGGGTCTCTTCTGAGGACATGGCCAACCCAGCTCCAGCGTCTTTCCGCTATGATGGTGTGCATGTCCTCTTGCTTGCTCCGAGTAAGCAGATCTTGGTTGGTGATGGTATTCGGCCAAAAGATTCGGTGAATTTTTCTTAGGCATGTTGTGTGAAAAGAGGACAATTTCGACATTTCCTTCTCTGTAACTCTCCAGCATTCCGCACCATAGAGAAGCACAGAAAGCAGACAGCTCTGATATAATCTTAATTTTGTGCTTGTGCTGTATTGAGAGGACTTCCAGATGTTGTTTAGGCTAAAAAAGGCTGTTCTTGGCTTATTCATTCTGTTGTTGATGTCTTTGCCTGCCCCGCCGTCTGGTGTTACTATGCATCCTAGGTATGTGAAGGTGTCTGTCTGTACCAGTTGCTGATTCCTTACTGATATGGGATCAGGGTTGCTCACATTGAGCGTGATGGACTACATTTTCTACATTGGAAGATCTGGAATATGCAGATGACATTGCACTACTAGCACATTCACATCAACATATCCAGGAAAAAACGGATAAACTTAATAAGTTTAGCCAGCAGGTGGGCTTGAACATCAATTTAAAGAAGTCAGAGGTAGTAAACATAGCATGCCATAAAGAGTATGTCCACAATTCAAAGTCCTTCACCAGCAGATGTCTCTAAATCACCCTGTTTACCAAGTGGCCAGTAAAAATACTTGTCCACTACTAGGACTAAGGGGACAACGAGGAGACGTCTATAACCAGACTGGCCATCGACGGGAATCCACAGGGCAAGGGAAGATTTGGGAGGCGTAGAGTATCTGGAGAAGAACAGAAGAGAAGTGAACCAGAGCAACTGGAACGTCATTGGCAGCGCGATAGAAGGTGGCTCAAATAAAAGTGGTCGAAGTGCAGAAGTTCCATCACTGTAGGACAACTTTAAAGGGTGTAATGTAACTTCCAGCTTGGCTTCAGTCCGAATTTTGTGGGGTAAAATATGAAAATTCTGACATACACATCACTATCACCTTTCTCATCATTTCCTTTTTATTCCTTATGGAGCATGAAACCACGACTGCAGTTGGGACCCCCCCCCCCCCCCCCCGCCCTTTTTTCTCGTGCAGGAAGCTTTCGTCAAAGCATTGATGTGCTCTTGCAGCGTTGGTTTCCATAGCAATTAGTTTATTACGATGAGGTTACTATATCAGGTCATGTTCTGGACTGCACATCAATGTGGGCAGGTAAGGCTTCTTTAACGTGAGTGCTGATCTCAACTCTAAACATGCATGTGAACACGTGTGTTACTGCTGCGGTTGATACATTAATTATATTCTTGATCGGCTTAGCGTTGCATGAACGCTAACTGCAGAAGTAAAAACACACGTGTAGTTAGTGTGGGCGGACTTAAGAAACTGGAAAGAAACCAAGTGGACACAGGCTGTGTTTGCGACAAAGTCTTTGGAATGCTGAAGATGATTGGTTTAGTTAATCTGCGTATGCCAGTGCTGTTTGTTGTTGGCTGTCGGTTGTAAATATTGAACAGTGTACGGAACGATTTACGTAATCTAAAACTGTTGTACGTTTCTATGGACAAAGCGACAAAAATTCATACTAGGTCGTCATCGCGGTCTATTTCTAACCAGTTTTCATGCTCCACTGTGACCTCTACGTCATGTTTACCGCCCGAGGTGGATTTACGGGTATACAAAGTGTGCGCTCGAATAAGACCCCGAGTAGGTGATTAAAAACCTAAATTTAGCTATCATTTGACAATAATTGAGTAGATATCTCAAGACGTCCATTATTTGGCGTTAGAAATGGCATCCCGGGTGTAGTGAAAGTCTGACATTGTCACAGTGTAGTCTACCTAGCTGATGACCCAACATTCCAGAAATATGACAATGAAAAATAAAGCAGTGAGACTTCTCAGGCTTTTAATGTGATTTGTGACCAGCTGGTTGTTAGCCAGACACAAAACACACACAACAAACAGAAACACACGTTACCTTAAAATATCGTCATTTCAGGTAATGTCTCTAGACTTCCGACAAATACCATGATTATGGTATAGGGGCAAACAATCTTCAGAAACTACCTCAATCACATGTGATCTTTTTGAAGCTGGTTTACAAAAACAGTTATCAATGGTTTGAGTGCAGCATTCCATATGTTGAAACTGTTCTCAAGATCTTCTTTACATTGCCCATTGCGAACGCAACAGATAAACCTCTATTTAGCACTCTCTGGATAGGGTAAAGAAATATTTTTGTTGTCATTTGATTTATTAAATTTATTATTAGTTATGTATTTAGTGGCTGTATAGAATACGTCACTAAGACTTTTTTTTTTTAATTACCCATTTGAACCTAGAAAACAGTTAAACGGCCATATTTATGGATAGATGCCTGGCCAGTCACTAGAATTGCGAGCGTCATGCCTTTTTTTTTTTTTTTTTAAAGATAGCGAGCCCTTTCAGCCTAGACACAAAGTCCGTCGGTTTGCTATATTGCAAATCCAAGTACTGTATAAAATACTTTATCTATGATAACGGTGTTTGTACCTATTAAGAGCTTTAATAATAAATATATGCTTAGAATGTCATGAATACAGCACGGCAAATACATCTTGAAAGTATTGTACGGCTGTGAAACGTGGAGAAAAAAAATGAGAACTAAAAAATTAGAATTTTATAACCGGGTGCTTAGCCTGAATAGAAGGATTGAATTGGTATGACTAGATACTATCCGTAGAAAGACACAACTAATAGTAGGAGTATAGGGCCGAAACACTTACTTGTTCGACTGGGGGATTTCTTCTGATGATCAGATTGCCTCCTGTTGTATCGCTCTGTATAGAGTTTCCTGTCACATATACCCGTGAAGCGAGGTACGGAGAAGATGCTGACTTTGCATATTTTTTTTAAGTACGCTAAGTGCACACGGATTTAAAAACGATTACCGTGTTGTCTGTTTCAGACGTCAATGTTCAGAGATAATGTGCTCCTGGGTCACAGCACACTTCAACACTTTGTGTACAGGCAGCCGTTAGTGCAAAAACACATGATAGTTGACACGGGACAAAAACTAAAGAACAGTGTGTTATCAGACATATCATTTAGGGAAAGAAGTGGGAGAAGACACGCGAAGTTGTAGTTGTAAGGCACGACCTGAAAGCGATGAATGCATGAATGCCCGGGTGTTGGGGGCGGGAGGTGTCAAGAAAAATCAATTTCTTGCGTGATTGCATTGGTAGCAGATCATGTTCCTAGCCCTAGGCACTGCGTATTATTTTAATGTGCTGTATCCTTGCAATGAACTCATGTTTGTCAAATGTTGGCATATCATGTTTCTTTTGTCATTATGCCTGACCTTCATATCTCTTGCTTTCATCTTCTTCATCGTTCGCAGTCTTATAACTAATTAAGTCAGTTTCTCTCAGACTTGTTATCGAATTACTGTTGCTCTTTCACTGGGGCTGGTTATGGCTGCTGTCAATGTTTTTCTCTGATGGAGCCAACAAGATTCACTTGTCGCTTCTTTTGAAAACAGCTTAGGTAGCATACACTGAACAGGCTGGTTTTCATCAAACTTTTTTTTTTTTTTTTTTTTGCGAGGTCTACCTAAAATAAACTGGTTTTTCGATGACTATGCACTTTTTAGTTACAGATTCCCCACCCCTCCCCCATATGCTTTCTCTGGTGCTGCTATATAGTTTCATTTTGAAATTATTTTACTTGGCAATAGCTGGGGTTGAAATCATTAACATATGTATTATTTTTGTGTCTTAAAGCATCCCCTGTGTGTCCTATAAAGACTTCCCCCCCGTGATAAATCATAATTTAAACACTATAGTATATTTTTCATTACATACATGCATAGATTGTCAATTTTCATAGAAGCTTGATCTTGGGTGTTATATTATTATTGATATAGCTGACATTTCTACCAAGTTAGGCTTTTTTTTTTTTAACACACCCACTTGTAACAATTATACTGAACTGTTTGGTGACTAAAAGTAACAATGAGACCAGTACCCGAATAATCTTGTGTCGGGTACACAGTAACATGCAATGCTTACAGGAGATGAATTGAGGGGAAGGGGCAGCACACTTATTCGCTGCTTGTTGTTGGCAGCATTGGGTGATCTAGTAGGCTATACTATTCATTCGTTCCCATGTTCCTCACAAGGTGTGAGCAGACAACAAAATATTAGGATGCGAACTAACCAGTAGGTGGTTTTAACACTGTTTACAGATTATTAAACTGCCTTTATCATGTTTTACTCCATGCAATTCCTGGGGGATCTCAAGAGTAGATACCAAAAAAAAAAAAAAAACAAAGAAAAGAAAAGAACCACTGCTTCCATCCATCCAGTTTGCCATAAGAGGCAACTGCCTGATCCTAGCGACCTCATGGTGTCAAACAAATGCTTACATAAACTACAACTGTCAGAGCTCATAAAGTGCTTTGGTACAAGCTTCCTGCATGGACAGCCAGCTGTAGTGCTGCCTCATGCTTCCTTGGGAGCCAAAAAGGGGACATTCATTCATGCATTCTTTATTATGTTTTGGCAGTGATATCAACAATATACATACTGCTCTTCAACTTATCACCTGTAGCAAAGGTGTAACTTACCCACCCAAATAACTTTTCAAAACACCATTTTTTTTTTTGTCCTTTAAACATTATGTTTGGCAGCGATATCAGCAATATACATACTGCTTTTCAACATATTATCAACTATAACAAAGTTGTAACGTACCCACTCAAACCAATGTGTTTTCTCCTTTAAACATTATCAAACTTTCCTTACCATTTCGTATTCTTTCTCTTCTTTGCCTTTTAGCTCACTGTGGAGCATAGGTCATCAATTCATTTCATGTCAGGTCTTCTTGTCCTGCACCATCCATTTAAGTTCTGTCCAGATCTTTATTTTTCTTCGTTGTGTCTCCAGGTTTTATTCCAATTTGTTTTTGGGGTATCAATTTCTTTTACCTAAGGTATTCCAGAACAAGGACTGCTATGTAATGCTATTGGCTGGTCAAATCCACCTCTGTCTGTTCATTCCTCTTTTTTCCCTCCACTGGTATTTGACTGGTACTTGCCATCAGTTCCACATTGGTTATCTTGTCGTACAATGTTAATCTCTGTATTTGTGTAAACAGCCAATTGTTGAAAGTTTGCAGCTTCTTGGTTATGTTTTTTGTTGTCCAGGTTTCAGAGTCATTCAGTAAGATCACCTTGATTTATAAGCTGAGACCATCTGAACATTTTAACACTAGTATTTTTAATTTAATATCATCATTGAATCAACCATATTAACAAATATTTTTAGTCATGACTTAAATACCATTTGGATTAGAATGTTAATATGGAATAAAGTACAGTATTTATTTATTGATATTCCTATTTGATTATTTCAGGCAAGTGTATAAGCTCGTCTGACAGGCATTCCAGTAAAATCGGCCATAATTTTAAATTTCTCAAGTTTCCCCCTTACTTTTGTTGTTTGAAAAGTGCTTTTTTGAAATCTTGAGCGGGCCGCCTTTTTTAGTTAGTGTGGAAAGCTATTTCATAGGTAAACTGTTGAGTAGGGAAGATTTTTTTTAAAAATTGTACACTTTTAGTCTAGGTTTGGGCAAACGTAATAATATAATTGTATCCCTCTGGTTTGAAGCAATGAACTTAGAGGAGTTGTGTTTTGAGGGACAGTATTTTGAGTTCTGTTTTTATGCCTGCGGTGGTTAGATCTGCTGTTTAGTGCAAGGAGTGCAGTCTCTTGTAGTGGAAACAGGGCATATAGCACATGGTTCTGTTGGTAATGATCCTGCATGCAGCTGTATGACGGTATTGCCTCCCTTGCTTTGCAGTAGTGGTCCAACAGTGACCAAAACTCTTGACTGAGACAAACATGCAGTAACTTTAAAATGATTAGATCAAAGTTAAATTTGTAACATTACAAATAACAAAATGTAATAATCACTTTAGGTTTTAACAGTTTGAAAATAAATTGAATAGTTTAGAAGCAAAGTTTCAACATTGATTTATAGTAGAGATGATGGGGAAAAGTTCACTTTGGCAGCGTATATTTTTCACTTAGCTGCCAGTAGTAGTTTCTGCTCCAGCTGATGGGATCTGTGTACACTACTCTCGCCCGTCGCTGGTCAAGGTTAAAGGCGCTGCATGTTCCTAGAATGTCAAGGAGTAACGGCCAAGCTGGTCCTGCGTCTGTCAATAAGACCTTCTCATGATGGCGTCTCGCACAATGTCAGTCCACTTCTACCTTCACTTGGTTCCAGAGATAGTACTTTCTGCTGGTACCACCAATAACTATGATAAAGAATAGAAACGAAACGCTCTCCTCAGTATTGCGTTTCCCGACACATACTTATGTGCCCCCCTCTTCTATTCTACCATCCCATTTATCTCAGAATGAGAATTAAATTTAATCCCTTGGGATAAAACTTTCTTTACATTTAAATAGAATAGCTTTAGCTTTACATTACATTTAAATGAAAAGGTTAATAATACAGATAGAATATGTTTACATTTACATCTCCACTGATTGAAAAATGTTCACAATATAAATTGAATATGTTTTCATTTACGTTTACACTGATTTGATAAGTTTGAAACTTTCATTAATTTTAAAATGAATATGTTAACATAGACATTTACACTGGTTTAAAGCTTGAAAACTTACATTAATTTTAAAGTGAATATGTTTGTATGGACATTTACACTGCTTGAAATTGTAAGTATTATAATTAAAATGTACATCATTTCTTTCATCTTTTTCCTCCCTGCTCCCTATGAACCTGGGACTACTTTATGCTTTTAGTTCTCTTTAAAAAACTAGCAATAAAGCAATCACCAGCCCGTGCAGTGGTGGTTCATGAATCATCATTCTATATGCTGAGGTTGCCAGCCTCAAATGATTTGGACATCCACTAGCGATTTTTACATATTAAAATTCACATGGTAATATACATATATATGTTAGTTCACATGTTAGTAATAAAATATGGAATGTAAAATCACAACTTAGCCAATCCTGGCTCACAGAATTTTTGCTCAGATGAATAAAAGAGACTTGAATCGGCCTCTTATACGCATCTGGAGTGTCGTTAATTTAATACGTTCCCTCTCTGACGTGTGTGGTCCTTCATTTTCCTCAGTCCCGGTTTCCTTATTTAATATGAAAGAGATTTCCTGGGCTAAATTGAAAGTCCGTCCAGATTCTCCAATAAAAGGTCTAAGCTGATAAAAGGAAATTCTGAATTCTAGGCTTCACTCTAGCAAGGTCTGGTATCTTGGCAAGCGATCTTCACAGTAGTTTTTCTCAGTGAAATAACACTGAAACGTGTCAGTTTATATTCCCGGTCTCCCATGCATCTGTTTGTTATGGAGTTAAAAAAACGCTGTAATCATTTTCAAATAGGCGGGGTCGGGTGTGGGACTTTCAAAATATTCCATGTGAAATAAGGTGCGTACAGCAAAAGGTCACATATTACCATATATGGCAATAAGACATATGATGCCTTGTGTACATACTCGCGAACATGTCGTTGACCTCATATGACGTGTGTCAAAAGTAACAGTTAATTACTTTATCAGAAAGTAATCTCTTATTTGTGTCTGTCCATCAGTTGCCTCCCCGTATTCCAAGCTTTGGTGATGCGCGCACCCGTCTTATCGGTGATTAGGCAGATAGCGCAGGATGATGTACATATTAATCCGTAGCGGCCAATCTTGGTACAAGGGAATTTTACCAACCTGCCTCTCGTAATATTATCTCTACCTCTCCCTGCAAATGAAAGTAGTGAAAGAATACTTGAAAATATAAACTATCTGCTACATAGTGTAGAAAGAAAGAAAGAAAGAAAGAGAGTGCGACAATTGAAAGCACGCAATAAAATCAGTACCACAAATGCACCGATTACTGCCGGAGTGAAACAGAGATCGAGAGGGTCACCCCATTCTGTCACAAGCTGTAGTGATTGTTCTGTGAAGTTTAGGAGTTTGTCTGTTGGTAATCAGTTTACAGTTCAATTTAAGTTTATTTTATTTGCATGAAATTCTCAGTCTTCATATGGGAGCCAAACATCGCATTTTCAATTTTGTTTTGTTTGAGGCTCAAAATTCTATTATGTTAAGTTTGAAAGACTTTTTAATATTGCATTTGAGTCTTGAAATGTGTGTAGTTGTAGCTTGAAGTTCTGGCATAATTTCTATGCATCTTTAAATATTTTTATGTGAAATTGTAATTCTTACCTTTATATACGCTGTGGCTTTTGATTTCTTCTATATTTGAAGTGGGCATTAATTGTTATTTCCTTTTAGTGGTGGTGCTGTTTCCTCATTTGGTATTCTATTTATTTATAACTTGTGTGTCTCAGATGATGAAGATAGTATTATTGAAACTATGTATTTATGTGATATCTGCTGAGATTGTTTGGTTGATTATTGTTTTCAGTTTACACACTGCATCATGAGATGATTTAGTGCTGTTTAGCCCATCTAAGGCTGATGATTCCTTGTGTTGTGTCACTCAGTTTTTACATTTGTTAATTTGTAATTACTTTCAGGAGACAATATTCACTTGAAGATACTAGTGCCCAGCGTGGCAGCTGGTGCAATTATTGGCAAAGGGGGTGAGACCATTGCCCAAATTCAGAAGGAGGCTGGTGCCAGAGTGAAAATGTCAAAAGCTAATGATTTTTATCCAGGTTAGTATTTGTATTTAAAGGTGATACTTTTTACTTTAAAGAAAGTTGAGAGCAGTGGCAAAGAGACAACTATTCATGAATAGATTATATTTGGCAGGTTCAAGTATAGATCCTTGCTTCAGATAATATTTGTTTACAGGCAGCATTAGATAGTATAAACTAGCAGGCAGTGTGGAGGAACCTTGGATACTGGGAGTTTGACAGATACAACTTAACAGCTTTGATATTCAGTGGTTGCACTTACCACATTGGTATACTTTTATATTCTTCTTCTTTTCCCATCTTGCTTTTTTAGGAGCATAGAATCACCACTGCAGCTGGCCTCCTCTCAGGAAGACAACATCAAAGCACTCATTTACTTTTGTATCAGTGGTTTCTGTAGCAGTTTGTCTTACATGATGAGACTGCTAACCACACAGATAATTAAATTCATAAACTGAAACAGTGAGGGAACGGCAATGAAAGTAGCACTGAAAATACATGCCAATAAAATTAATACTGTGGCAGTAAATGATTTAATATCTCAACAGTGAAATTCTCCTGAATGTGGTTGAAAAATACACAGAAAGCATTGGACAAAATCAGAGATTTGCTGATATTTCTCAGCAAGATAACATCCTTAAATAGACTGGGCTAGGTACAGTAAGCAGCAAGAACATGTATAACAGAATGAACCAGCTACCAGCACACATACCTACTGCCAACAGGAAGTACAACTGGATATTCCATACTCACAGGAGGATGTTTTAATAGCCTGGTAAGCCTTATCATAGAATCCGAACGCGCGCGCGCACACATAAATAATGTTAGGCAACCAAGGAATATGTTGAGAAAATTTAAAATAAGGGGGTGAAGCAGAGAATGTATTGAATATAATGAAGAAACTCACAGTAGAGAAAAGAAACATTTAGAATCATTGGTTATGGTCTGTTTTTGTGTATCTGTACAAAAGTTAATGCCGTTTCAGATGCAATGTAGCTTCTTCTCATTCGCTGTTGTTTAGT
The DNA here is from genome assembly GCA_024509875.1 of Oreohelix idahoensis. Taxonomy (NCBI): domain Eukaryota; kingdom Metazoa; phylum Mollusca; class Gastropoda; order Stylommatophora; family Oreohelicidae; genus Oreohelix; species Oreohelix idahoensis. Next base: position 576,848 of record JAMPIV010020708.1, on the reverse strand, counting down.
AATGTCTGCACAAGAAGTCCGGTTCTCTGGATGTATGTTGCTGTGGTTGAAAGTTTGTCAAGACTCCCAAACAGCTTTGTGTGGATGTGCATCTCTGTGGGCCAATGTTCAGTCCGCAATTGACTAAGCATGTGACAGTCTTGCAGGATATGTTCGGCTGTCTGTGCTGCCTGTCCACACATACATAGGGGTGATGGGACCAATCTCAGTCTGTATAAGTGACTGTTCAGTCTGTTATGTCCTGTTCTAATATGGAACAGGATCACCTGTTTTGCTCGATCAAGATAGTGATAGTTGTCTCTTTGTTGGTCGACTTTCCTAATGGCCTTGATAAGGGTCTTCTTTTCCTGGAAGGTGATTGTTTGTTCTTTTTGTTCCCGTGTTGCTCCCTCTTTTCCTAATGTATCTGCTCTCTCGTTTCCTGGTATGCCACAGTGTGATGGTATCCACTGTAGCTCTACCCTTCTTTTGATATTTACTTTGCATAGGGCTTTTTTTTTTTAACTCTGGCAGTTTATCACTGTTGAGGGCTTGCAGAACTGACATTGCATTAGTAAGGAATACAACCTGCTGACATTGGCTTATTGTGTTGATGCAATGTAGCGAAATGGGTAACACTGTTTATCATAGTGTAGCAAAATGTGTAATACTGTTTGTGACACAGTGTAGCAAAATGGGTAATACTGTTTATGACGCAGAGTGGCAAAATGGGTAATACTGTTTATGACGCAGTGTAGCAAAATGGGTAATACTGTTTATGACGCAGTGTAGCAAAATGGGTAATAGTGTTTATGACGCAGTGTGGCCAACACGGCTGTTTGCCAGCGATCTTTTAGTTATTTCCCCTTTTTCCCCGACCGCGCTATTTATAGCCCACTTGACAGAGGTCACGTGGTCAGCTTCCTAATGGGAAAAACATGTGGCGATGTTTACTTTTGATAGGGCTTAATTAATGCTTTTAGGCTACTTTATTATTATAAATACCGGCTTTAATTTTGCGTAAAGCTAGACTAGAAATGTTAGAGTAAATTTTAGAACAAGAACAAACATTTTATCACAATTAGAACAGAAGATATAATAGTCTGAAATAGTGTAAAATTTACGTTTTTTTTATATTTTGTTATGGTTTGTTTATATACAATTTTCACTAAATCGGTCACGATCAACATGCATAACAAATTACAGAAATCAAAAGTAGAAAACCTGCAGAAAATGGATATCAAAGATTTGTTTTGGTTTCATGCATCAAACATTAATTATTGAAAGTTTAAATTGCAAGTCCACATTTATTACCTTAAAATAACACACCCAATTGTCCCCAAAACATGTTTGAATTGCTTTTATGCTACTTTATTATTATAAATACCGGCTTTAATTTTGCGTAAAGCTAGACTAGAAATGTTAGTGTAAATTTTAGAACAAGAACAAACATTTTATCACAATTAGAACAGAAGATATAATAGTCTGAAATAGTGCAAAATTTAGGGGTTTTTTTTTACATTTTGTTATGGTTTGTTTCTAATTCAATTTACACTAAAACGGTCACAATCAACATGCATAACAAATTACAGAAATCAAAAGTAGAAAACCTGCAGAAAATGGATATCAAAGTTTTGTTTTGGTTTCATGCGTCAAACATTAATTATTGAAAGTTTAAATTGCATGTCCACATTTATAACCTTAAAATAACACACCCAATTGTCCCCAAAACATGAGAGCTAACAATTATCTCAATCATACATCATGAGTTCTGATCCAGTCTGCACAATGTTTTTCTAATATGTGCTGTTTATGAATTGTCTTACTGGGGAATAGCTTTCTGAACAAAGACATATAAGTCTCTATCGATGCTGTTATTGATTCTTTACTAATTGGTTTACTGTGTGATATTTTGTTGTGTACTTTCTCAAATGCTTCTTTCAGTGAGTTGAATTGTTCTTGGGCAATAAAAGCTATGTTAGTTATATCTTGTTTGTCTGTAATTTTCAGTGTTTGTGTAATGATTGCTCTTGTAAGATCTTTATAAACTTTTTGTGTGAGATATCTGTGGCAGTGATTCCCTATAAATGCTCTGCTATTATAAGCCTGTTGTATGATTTTGTGTTTGGCTAGTACCTTGTCCAAGTGTGAGCAAACTGGACCAGACCTAGTACATAGATCTTGAAACTGAAGTTTGGCCAGCGCATCTTGTGCATTTTCAAGTCTAACTTTAAAATTATCTGTCTCCTTATCCTCACAAAGTTCAATACCTACCTGAAAAATTCAATTTTAGCTCCTAATTCTTCTGCCTATTTCCAGTTCCTACTAAATCTCTTCAAGTTCTTAAAAGTACTAATGTTTGCATGTATCTCTTGCGAATTCTCAAATATCTTTGCGTCTATTGTATCAGCTACCTGTTCTAGAAGTCTGTGGTGTTTCAAAACAATGCCTAATAAAATATGAAGGTAAGGAGGAGCTACATTTTCAATTTCAATCTCTAACATTGGTTTGTGTAAACAATTATGATAATGTGCCACTTGCCTTTTATTCCCTTTCCCATATTTCATATATCTATTGTAATCTCTTATCAACATGGCCAAACTTCTTGGTTTGCAAGTTGTATGCAATCTGGATGTCTTTGATGAAAATGTTTGGTTTGTCTGGAGCTCAAGGAATATACCCATGTCTGTGGTGTCTCCAGCAAAACAAGGAAATAATCCCCGAATAAGAAAACAACAACTTGTTTACCATCCCACTCTAAATATTTTAGTGACTCTATCTGAGCTTTCATGCCATTCATAAATATTTCTAAATTATCATATGTATCACTGACTCTAGCCATTGATAAAAGGATGGTATTAGATTTAGAATTTGGTTTCTCTAAATTTACTACCTGCATTGTAACTTTGAATGAAAGAAGATATACAAACAGTTACTTAGAATTCTTTGGCAGCCGTCGTGTGCACAGGATTGTCTACCAAAGAACACCAATGGAACAGTCCTTATCTCACACACAATTAAAAAAAAAAATTCATATTATAAATAGAAGATTAACAAGACTTGAAAGATAGATCAAATTATGTGGAAGTAATCTATCTATAGCTTTACATGTTTTCTGATGCTTATATACGTAGCTAAATATCATTATAAATGAATGAAAATGCAAAAACAGATGGTGTTTACAAAAAGTTATTTTTTTACTACCTTATTTAAGATTTGTGAGTATCAGGAATGCGTTTACAGGGATTTAAATGCTATAAAATCTGGTGACAATATGCTTGTTCTTGTAATGCCACACTCACAAAACTGACTACCACACATTCTCAAGATATGAAACCAAAAAAAAAAGTATGTGGAAATAATCTTTAGCTTCCCTTCGAGAAGTCTTTATAATTATAAACTCAAACGAATGGGCCAATTTTTAGATATTAAATTAATAAAAAGATTACTTATTTTATGAATTTCCTTAAATGATGACGCTGTTTTCAAAAGTCTGTAACTCCGTCAAAACTAATTTCAAAGAAATAAAAATGCAATCAAAAATAGAACACAGAACAAAGTTATAGTACACAAAAGAATTTTAGCGCTGTGTTTATCCAGAACGAGTGTGTAATGATTTATATTTTACTGATTTTACTCACACATCAGCTGATTTTCCCCGCCAAAAACTTAGTCTTTTACGGTGCACACAAAATTTTATACCCGGTATCAGAATTCTGGTCACCGAAACTAAAAGAGCGCTCTGGTATAGGGCACAAACAGCCGTGCCAAATGGGTAATACTGTTTATGACAGTGTAGTAAAATGGGTGAGGTAATACTGTTTGTGACATAGTGTAGCAAAATGGGTAATACTGTTTATGACGCAGTGTGGCAAAATGGGTAACACTTTATGACACTGTGTAGCAAAATGGGTAACACTGTTTATGACACAGTGTAGCAAAGTTAGTAAAAGTCAGGATTTTTCAAATCTTGAGATTATTGGTTTCACAAGAAACATCTTTCAAAGGCCTTAGTGATGAAAAAAAAATACTGCAGTCAAACATTAAGAGAAAAAAAAATTGTCCATGTTTGCAGACAGGATGAAGTGTCAAATTTCTGAGAAATCCAATTTAGAGGTCTACATTAAATCGATGTTTCAGAATATGTTAATAATTGGGAATGCTTATTGAATGTATTTAAGATTATTTTTGACACTATTTTGTAGCAGAGAAGCCAAAGTTTTATCAAATATAATAATAATAATAACCCCTTCAGTCATAACTGGCTATGGGAATGCGACCCTGAGGTGACAGCCCTCGCTGCTTTTTTTCTCGTGTTACTTTTGACGTTTTCTCTTCTCTTTTGCTTGCCGTGAGAGCTTATTTTCGCCGAAGAGAGCATCGCCACTTTGTGCGATCGACAGATTCATCCTCCCAGGTTGCTGGATTTATATCCAGTGCCCTCATGTCTCTCGTGCACACATCTTTGAACCTCAGCTGTTCTTTTGCCATCTGCCAGTTGTCTGTAGAAGATTTCTTTCAGGATGCAAACATGGCCAGGCCAGTGTAGTCTATGCTGTTTAAGCAGTGTATACATGCTTTGAAGGCCAGCACTAGACAACACCTCAACATTTGTCACTTTGTCTTTCATAAAATATTAACATTTCAGAATTTATATTTTTTTCACCAAATTAAAGGTTATTCACATTTGTCCTTCAATCTTATATTTTGATGTGTTGCTGGCTTCATCCTGTTGTATCACTTTTTTTATTAGCTTAATTTTGGTATAGTTATCCAGCAAAGATTGGGTGTCTGGCTGGTTTTTTCAAAAGTTCAACTTGTCCAGAGTTTTTTCCTCTGAGATTGAGTATGACTTGGAAGAGGTCTATCTTTCTTTTGCAAGCATATTCTTGCAGAGTATTTTTCAAGTAAATATTTAACGAATTGCAAAGGAATAGAGTTTAGTTGTTGAAGAGGGTAACTGTATTAAATCTACGATAAGACATTCTTAAGCAGCGCCTGTGTCAAGAGTCTGTGACTCTAGAAGATTACGAATATGCTTGTTGAAAAACAAAGAGGCGGTCTTGGTAGTTTTTGAGACAAGTTTCATGAGGATAATAAATGCATCTACATCAATTGTTTAGAAGACATAGAGATATTGATGAAACCGTTAGAAGATTTCACATATTTTTCATGGAGCACCAGCATGGGAAGATGTGTGAGCTTCTGGGCAATATTTAATTGATAAAGATGTTACATTTGACGATGCAAGTGGTTTGATCAACTTAACAGCCTGACAATATTTGTTGAAGGTAACATCAGTTATGAGGGATTCATGCAGTTGCTGGCACAATAAGTGAACCAAATTTTTAAAACAATCAGTAAATGTTGAATTTCATTCTGAACTTTTAATGGTTGCACAATATTTGTTTGCGGTGCCTGGTCACAATGCAAACGTGGACAGGCTTTTTTTTTCATTGAAGGAAAGTCACTGGCCAAAAAGATAGAAACAGTTTCAGTGTGGACTCCATCAGCAGAATTTTGCTTCTGCAATGTAATTTAAATAGAAAGAAAATGGAGATGTTGCCTACAAGATGTTAGAGTAAAGAGAGGAGCTGACCATCACCTTCTCCTGGCATCTCTGAGGATAAAATTGAGGGCACACAAAGACAGAGCAGAAAGATCAAGCCCGAAGTATAATACCCAGAACATTATGAACAAAGTTCAGTTCAACCTAAAGTTGAGAAATAGATTTGAAGCACTGGAGAGCCTTGAAGAGGAAAGTATAGATAACCATTGGTGCAAAATTCAGGAAGCATACAGAAATACATATGAAGAAGTTCTTGGCAAAAGAAATAAACAACAGAAGGAATGGCTCACAGAAAACACATGGAACCTCATAAGAGAAAGGAGAGACATCAAACAACTGAAAGAGGCAGAAGAGAAAACACAACTGCTCAAAATATACTGGGAGATAAACAGGAAAGTGAAAAAGAGTGCCAGACAAGACAAAAGAGAATTTATTGAAAAACTAACAGAGGAAGCCAAGACTGCGACCAAAAAAGGAGACTTAAAAACATTATATAATATTACTAGAACTTTATCTAAGAAACAGCTAAACCACAATACAACAGTGAAGAGCATTAGCATTGAAGAGAAACAAGGGGCCAGATGGGCTGAATATTTTAAGGAAATCCTAAACCGAAACCAACCAGTACAGCAATCCATCATAGAACCAGCAGAAGAGCCACTACAGTGCAACATGAACCCACCCACTAAACAAGAGATCTCTTGGGCAATAAAACAGCTGAAAAATGTGAAGGCCGTTGGACCAGATGGAATACCACCAGAAGCCCTGAAGGCAGATATACCATACACTACAGAGTTGCTACACCAGCTCTTCAAGAAAATCTGGGAACAAGAGGCCATCCCAAAGAGCTGGAAGGAAGGAAGGCCACATTATCAAGCTGCCAAAGAAAGGAAACCTGACTGTATGTAGCAACTGGAAGGGTATAACACTACACTACTAGCAGTGGCTGGAAAAATTTTGACCAGAGTTTTGTTAGACCGTATTAAAAAGGCGGTAGATGACAAACTTAGAGAAGAACAGGCAGGATTTCGTGCAGGAAGATCATGCACAGACCAGATAGCAACACTCAGAATCATCATAGGACAATCAAATGAGTGGCAGACCCCCTTGTATGTAAATTTTGTGGACTTCAAAAAGGCTTTCGACAGTATAGACCGTACTGTGATGTGGAAAATCCTGAGACATTATGGAATCCCAGGGGAATTCATTAAAATCATCCAAGATTTCTATCAGGAGGCCTCATGTAAAGTAGTCCACAAAGGAAAGCTATCAGAGCCCTTCACAGTACAAAGTGGAGTCATACAGGGATGTCTGCTATCACCAACAATTTTTCTCATGGTCATAGACTGGGTTATGAGACAGACAACAGAGGAAGAGAAAACTGGAATACAGTGGACATTTAACACACAGCTGGAGGATCTAGACTTTGCGGATGATTTTTGCCTTCTGTCACACAGACAGCAAGATATGCAGGAGAAAACAAATAGATTAGTAACAGAGGAACAAAATTAGAATCTTTAACTCAAATGTGAAGTCAGTCTTGCTGTATGGCTCAGAGACATGGCATGTCTTAAAGAGTATCACCACCAAGCTACAGACATTTGTAAATAGATGTCTCCGATGGATCCTTCGTATAAGATGGCCAGATGTAATAACAAATATAGAGCTAAGGAAAAGATGCGGACAACAACCCATACAGACAGAAATTAAGGTAAGAAAGTGTTGATGGATAGGACATACACTCAGAAGAGACAAATCAAGCATAGCCAGAGTTGCCCTTGACTGGAACCCACAGGGGAAAAGAAGAGTCGGGAGGGCAAAGAGAACTTGGAGAAGAACTGTTGAAGAGGAGGCTAGGGAAATTGGAATGACTTGGGCACAGGTGAAAAAGACAGTCCAGAATAGAAATCAATGGAGAGCAACTGTTTCTGCCCTATGTTCAACAGGGAACGAAAAGGAATGATGATGAATATAATTTAAAAGAATTGTCTTACGGTCAATTCCATGAATATTTACAAGAAAATAATGCATTGGTAAAGAAGATAATGTCCACATACAACAAAAAAATTGATGATAATAATTATAATTTTATCAATACTGATTAAAATGTGGAAAGCTAATTGTTGATGATAAATGATTTTAAAACATACATTTTAAAGGAAAATTATTTTAATGTTTTTCTAACCTTTATAACAATTAGAACTAGCTAATCATCACAGTCATGCATTAATAGATTGAAATTAATAAATTCTCTTTTTTGCCGCATTTGTTTGTCTTGTATTTTTGTTTATGCCAAAAAGTCAGAAAATGTTCTTTTTTTTTTTTCTTTTTCCTTTTTCTTTTTTTTTTTTTTTTTTTTTTTTTTTTTTTTTTTTTTTTTTTGAACAGTGATGTGGTCATTTTAATATATATATATATTTATTATGAGGACTTTGATTCACTGTCACTAAGCATCAGCTGTTGGGTGACCTTGATGCCATTATGTGGTATTGCGCAGTTCATATAAGCTGTTTTGGGCTGCCATAAAGTTTATTGTCTATGGAAGGGTTGTGAGGCACGAGGAATTGAGTTGGTCTCATTCCCTCGAGTGCAGGACACAGTAGTAGATGATATTCTACTGTCTCAAACAGGTTTGGACTGTGTCTACATTTTGCTATATTTTATGAGCATATTCTGTTTCTGTGGCCTGTTCTTTTAGAGTGACCTGTTCTCAATCTGAAGATTTTGGTTCGATATTTTCGTTCAGTATGGCTGATGGTATCTTCCTTATTTGAGGCTGTTAGGTGTATGAAGAGTCCTCTTCCTGTTTTAGCTTGTGCCCACGTGTTCAGCCAATCTTCTTTACAGTTGTTTTTTTTTATTAATTGTGTTATTTTTAGCATGCATACTCAATGATTGGTCAGTTTGTGGAATCTGCGCACCCTTCTTTGCTATTTTATCAGCTGCTTCATTCAGTGTAATGTCTATGTGGCCATGTATCCATTGCATTTAGATTTCTGTTCCGTACAAGTTCATAATTTTGTTACATATTTCTTGAACCTTCTGGATAGTATTGATTGAGTTAGATTTCCAGTTTCCTATTGCCGAGATGTCTGAGAAGACTACGATATCATTTGGTTCTATTTCGTTTGATTCAGATAGTTCAAAAATTCTAGTTAAAGTTTTCTGGAGAGCGACTACTTCTGCTTCGTAGTTTGTGCACTATGTACCACAGCCTCCTGCAATTTTGATTGGCTCTTCTGTATTGGGTGAGATGATTATGGCCCCATACCCAGCATTTATGGCTCCTTTAAAAGCTGATCCATCTGTGTGAGTATGGATCTTCATATTGACAGATGGTTTCCATGGTAAGTGTTACCAGTAGGGTAGGTAGAGGCTTTTTTGATAATATTTTTGCAGGGGTTATCCTTGTCAGCTTGCAAAAAATATATATAAATATCTTGAGATACAGTAATAAGACAGAAGTGATGGTTATATCAAAGTATGGGCATCTCCAGAACGCACTATCAAAGTACATGGGATTTTCTTGAAACAAGTCCATGGGCTCATGCCTGGGCACGTTGAAAACATCAGGTGGAAAATATATTTCAGAGGTGAAAGTGGAAATAAACCAGGCAAAAGCAGCATTCTGTGAAATGGAAAGTGTTTTATGGATCACATCTTTGTTAGTGGATGTAAGAGGGTTCTGCAGTGAAACATAGAAACTGATCCTGACAAATGCACGCATGTCATGGACAATCAGCATACAAGCAAGAAATTCGTGGAGGCCACAGAGGTATGGTTTTACAGAAGAATTTACAAAAATCCAATGAGCAGCTGCTAAAAGTAATAAGGATGCCCTTAAAGCCAGCATTTGTAGGAAATTTTTATTATTGGAAGAAAGCGGTCAAATTTCTTTAAGTATGTTATGATCAAAGCTAGAATATATTGTAACAACAGGAAAGATAGCTGGAAACGTAGATGGAGAATGGCTACAAGAGAAGATACTGGACAGTTTAACTTTGTGAAGAGACCAGAAAGAAGTCGAGACCAGAATTTATAAACATCACCGGGGACAGGAAGTTGTGGAGAGTCGTTACCTACATCATTTGGTATGGCACTCCAAGAAGAAGAAGCTGTGGGCTATTTTATTCCTGTTACATAATCCTTTCTCAATTATCAGATTCTCTCCATTCCTTTATTTCCAGTTTTATCCCCCCAGATAAATTGCTTTTTTTTCCCCCTTCAGTTGAGATTGTTGAAAGAGATTCTTACCCTGTAATATTTAACAGTATTCTCACTTCTTCCTCTTCTACCCTGGGATGTTGGGGTTTGCCAGAGAGAGCACCAGCTAACATTCTCCTTGTTTAATTTCAGGCACAACAGAGCGGATATGCCTCATCATGGGTGCACCAGATGCCGTGAGACAAGTCAATAATTTCATTATGGAAAAGATTAGAGAGAAGCCGGAGTCCATCCCATCCACCCCTACAAAACCTGATGATGCCAAAAATAATTTTGAAAGGCATCGGCAGGTAATAGAGGTATTTCAGGATCCATTTTCATCCTCATTTCATTCTCTTTAGGAGAGCTGTCTTTGGTTTGCATTTTTGTGAAATATCAGCTCAAGGTAGCTAGTTTATAAAACAGAAATAAATTGCATATTCAGCAATATGTTTGAACTGGAAATTAGATTATAAATCTGGGGGGGGGGGGGGCGGGGGGGGAGAAGATAATTCCATAGTAGATACTGCCAAAGCGGGTTAAAGTGTTAGAGACTTCACAATACTAGATCAGCCTTTATGAGGTGTGGGTAACCAATACCCTGCCTCGCTGCCTTTGCCTTCTGTAACCCATAGTGAGAGTCTGGTATCCATTTACAGTTGAGTAGGCTGGAGCAAGGCACTACCAGGATTCAGTCTCGGAACCTGATAACTTTGCCACGAGAGACAGTGTTGTAGCCGCTCCAACAGACAGATGCCTAAATCCAGGGAAAGATCATATTTATAAATCTAAGACTTTTGTAAGTGGAAATGACAGAGAAGAAATAACTCCTACAGGTCATTCACTGTTGTGTTATAATCACACATTTATAGTCACAGATGTTTTTCACCATCTAGTCATACGAGAAAATGATTTTGTTAACAATTATGCAAACCAAAGATGGGCTGATCTTAAATCATCTATCCTTTCTAGGTTAAATTATTGGACATACCTTTTTTTAATGTTTAGCTGTATTCAATAACAAGGTATTGCTATAAACATTAATTAATCCTGCTGTTGAAAAAAATATAGCATATTTGTTAACAGTTTACATTTGGTACTTAAAAGATGCACAGAGATATTGTCGGTATGTCCATTTGTAGAAATTGTCTGTAAGGCTATCACAGCCATTCTGATATTTTAGGACTTTCTTCCTACTGAAGAAAGTTATCTTGTTAAGATTAATAGCAAAATTCAGCAGCCTTATATACTGGTTGATTCATGGCTTTTTCTGTGCAAAAGGTTGTCGTGGAATTTAGATAACTTGCTTGTGAGCAATTATGATCTTATTTAAACTTTTGCACTAAACAAAAGTTTACGAGATGTTTGAGTTCATGTGAATTACATACTGCCTTTTTCAAAATTGTTTTATCAAAGCCGCTGCAGTCTAAAAATGCTGAACAGTTAGTTCTTGCAAGAAACCGCGACTGACAAACTTTTTGTTAAGAGGTTTTGATTATTTTTTTTATTTGATAAGAGGTAGTTATGATCATGTGAGTGTATCTATGTGCTGCAAGCGGACAGAAAAAGCTGTGTAATCATCAGTAAACCATCCAAGGACAGATTCAAAGCCAGCTCATACTCACGGTGATGATCAGGCCATCAGCATCCCCATTGCTCATGTCACTCCACACTAAGCTCATGATGCCCCATTTCTTCTCACTTGCTTCATTTCTTGTTAAGTCATCAATCATAAATGATTTCTCACTCAGTAAATCCAGTTTTATAGAGCATGAGAACTTGTTTCTCCAGTTTTTCTGTCATATTTTCCTCACTTTAAGAAATCAATTTTTAACATGCTGTCAGTAGTATTACTAAAGGTCAAGGTAGTCCCATAGTAAATACTGCTGTAGTAGAGTGAAGTGTTAGAGACTTCACCATGCTAGGTCCAGCTTAATGAGGTGGGGTGACCAGTCCCCTTCCTCACTACCTAAGCCTTCTCTAACTCGAAAGCAGAGCCAGGTACCCTATTATAGCTGGGTAGACTGGACCGTGACGCTACAAAGTTTTGATCCCATAACCCAGTAGCTTTGTTGCTGTAACCACTTAGCCAGTTGGACGCTGACATGAGAACTGCATGAAGTTCAAAGTTCCTTAAAGAGCTGATATTTTCAGAAATGAAAGAAGCACTGACATTTGACCTACTTAATATAAAGCCTTTCTTAACTTGGTTTTAAGGACTATCTTCATTGCACACAGATAACTCTGTATCAGTGCCCCGATCTCCTCCCTTAGATCACACAAGGAGGATCTCAGCACAGTGCACGAACTCTGTAGCCCCGGCAAGAATTCCAATGAGTGTACGTAGGAATCACATATTCTATAAATATTTTTGTGGTGGCTATGTTTTTAAATTTTGCCATGGCAGCAGCCTTATGACCTACTCTTTACGATTTCCTTGTGAAAAATCCCACGGCAGTTGGAAATCGTAAAGATTATATTCCCTCTATTGCCAAGCCCCCTTTCTTAAAAGTAAACTAAATTAGGACTTTCCAGAGACATAATTCGTGATAACTTTAATTCCATGCATACCTTGGTAGTGAAGCTGTGTTTATGACAGTTAAATGGCTGCACCATTAATTGCGCATTGTTAAGTATGAACTGAGTCATGTTTTATTTATGTCTTAGGTGAAGGTTTTGATACCAAACAGCACAGCTGGAATGATTATAGGAAAAGGTGGCAATTACATCAAACAGATTAAAGAGGAAAGTGGGGCTTATGTGCAAATTTCGCAAAAATCTAAAGAGACTAATCTTCCAGAGAGATGTATTACAGTTGCAGGTAAGTTAAATTAGTTTGAGCTTCCCATACGTTATAACTGTCTAAACTTGGAACACTTGATTTTCATAAGCATGTAAAACATTTTTCGTTTTAACATGGAGGTGGTTCAGTTTATGTAAGCCAGTTCTTGTGGAAACAACAGATAGGGATCTAGTTGCAAGGGAAAAAATTAGTTCACTGTACTTTTTATATAACGTTTTACAGTATGCATATTGGTATTTTCTTTCACATTTTTTTCCCTCTTCAGGTGAGTTGGAAGCCAACGTGAAAGCCATGGACTTGATCCTGCAAAAAATTGTTGAAGACCCACAGAGTGGTAGCTGTCCGAATATAAGCTATGCTGACTATACAGGGCCAGTAGCTTCTGCTAACCCCACAGGATCACCTTTCGCAAACACCCCCTTTCAAGCCCGTACCACTGATTTGATGAATAATAGTGCAGCAGCATATCAAAGTCAAGGCTTCAATTTCGGTACCAATGGCAACAACTCATACAATGGAATGGGAGGACTTGCTGGGCTAAATATGACCTTGAGTGCAGCCGCAATGGGTCTGGGAGGTCCAATGGCTGCCCAGGCTTTGGAAAACCTGAAGATGACTCTTCGCACTTCTGGCTACACAGAGCAGGCTACAGAAGAAATTAGCACAGCTATGAACACCCTAGCAAATTATGGAATCCTGGGAATGGGCATGGGTGGTGTCAATCAGATGGGAGCTAACATGACAGCTTCCAGTCTGGCTAGCATGCAGGGAATGCAGATGGCAGGTGGCAACACAGGAGCGGCTGCCAACACTTCATTTGGAGCTGCTACATCCCAAGCCACCAATATGTTTGGGCCAGTGGGAAGTGTAAGCACAGCTCAGCAGCAGTCTGCTAATTTATTTGGAAGCTCGTCACCAAGCATGCAAGGAGTTGCAGATAGGTATGGCTCCAGTTCAATGCTGAACGATGCATTTGCCCAGACACCTGGATATGCAGCATCAGCTGGTGCTGTCTCATATCCAGCCCAGGATAGATCCCCTGTCACTGTGAATGTTAACCAGAACTCATTTGGCCTTGGCACTGGCATGTACAGCCCTACAGATGACAAGACCTCTACCAAGCAGGAGATTGAGGTTCCAGAGAATATTGTTGGTGCCATCCTTGGGCCTGGTGGGAAAGGCATTGTAGAGATACAGCAGTACACTGGTACCAATATACAGATCTCAAAAAAGGGTGTGTATGCTCCAGGCACCCATAACCGTATTGTATCTATCACTGGCACAGTGAGCAATATCACACGAGCACAGTACATGATTCAACAGCGCATCCAGCAAGAGGAGTACAAACGTGCTCGACAGGCCACTGCTCGTTAATTCTTCGCATATTACTCACAGTATAAGCTCATTTCAAGCGAGCAGATCGCCATTTAAAATTCTGCATTCTTTTATCATTAACATTTTCATTGACATTTGAAAGAATCATTTTTTGCCCCCAACTTCAGATTTGTTTTTCTTATTTAAGAAATATTGTTTTCTAATTTGTAATGTCTTGTTTTTTTTTTTTTTAATTGGTCCTTCAAATTCCTATATTTAGTGCAGTCATTATACTTGTCTTCTGTAATTGCTACTTAGAATATTCTGGGTCATTTTTTTAAGCTTGACTACTCACTATGTTATTTCTTTGTGTTGATTAGTTGGATGGAATTATTTTTAAAGCTAAAAACACCTTGTGTAAAGTGTTTTAATTAGTTTCATAGCTCACAAGCCATTTCACCACTCATCCCATTTGTTCAGCTGTAATGAATCACATCAGATAAGGCGTTGGTTTTATGCAGTACTGGTCTCCATGGAAACTGAAGGGCTGTGAATTTTTATGTATTATGATCGTATTACTTTTTAAAGTAATTTTTTCTTCTTCTTGAAGTCAAACATGCCACGTATTTCTAGTGCTGCAAATACTTCTCGTCAGCACTGGTTATAACGTGGTAGGGCCAGTAATTGTTACTGCCTTCGCTGCTCATCCAATAACATACATCGTGCATTTTATTCCATCACCCTCATCAAACTCATTCTCATCTGGCTTATTCACATCTGACCTAGATTCAGAGGATGGTCTTGTCAGGCACCAGAGCCTGACTAAGTCCTGTTTTACACCAATTTGTTTGTTTTAAAACATTTTAACCAAATTTGGAGAGAGTTTATTACAAAACTCTCCAGTGTTTGCATCTGCAACTATCAAGAACTAATTGTGATAATACATTCTACATTATTGTAATTATTGAAAGCATTCTGACAAAATTTTATTACTCATGAATTTTTATATTTTTATTTATTATTATTATTCTCTGATTTCTTCACGTGCTTTAGAAAATGTTGTTACAGGTGAGCTATTCTGTTAATGCAACTTATAATCAGATTATCATGGCCATTTTCCTTGTTGCTCCTTATGGAGCATGGAGCCACAACTGGAACTGATCCCCTTGTAGGAAGTCTGCATCAGGCATTAACTTGCTCTTGCTGTGATGGTTTCTGTAACTGAGGTCATTCATAATCACAGCTCTCATCCATTATTAAGCTTTTTTCTTATATCCACTAATATTTCCCATCAATAGGTAACTTTACCTAATATGCACCGAAAGTCAGTACTGGAAATTTCTCAGTAAACAGTTAACACAAGTAGTTTGTAAACAGTTTTTTTTTTTAACCTTTTACTGATTTCCAGTAAATAGAATGAAATAGATGTGATCATCAGTCATAAAATTGAAGTTACGTCAGCATATGCTAAAAGATTAGAATATTTCACAGCTGTGCTGTTTGACTTGATAGTTTCATGTTAGTATCTTTGGATATGCATTGTTTTATAGAGTTTCAGATTATTTACAATGTAGACTGAATTACGCCAATATTTCATTTGCTAGCTGCTGCCACAAGGACTTTACATTACATTATCTTGTACAATTTTGTCACAATGCTTTCCTTTCATCTGTACACCGTATTTTTTGCCTACATGCACATAACTCAAGCATATATCAATATTTAACAGAAATTCTTTCTTTAGAGAGGATGAGCAGTAACAGTCGATTGCTGTTGTCAAACATCACGCAAGAGAGAACTTATTTTATGTATTACTGTATGGATATACCTGTATGTACAGGATGTTATAGTTAATAGGCACTATTTTGTTTTCCCTCTCATTTGTTTAGTCAAGTAATGTATTAAGTATCACTATTAGTAGTCGGTCTTTGTGAGGATGGTGGTATACCCCAGTTGTTGAAGACAAGAACTGGAATGTCTTATACGTAGATAACTCCAGATTTTACTAGTGAACCCTTCAGTTTTGGTATGCAGAAGCATTGTTTCTTCACTGTTGTATACTTGTATGTGTGTGTGTGTGGGTTTTTTATTCCCTCTGTTTGTAACTTGGGTGAGGAAAATTGAGAAAAATTTCAGTCATTTTTGTCTAAAACTGAAGGAACGGGTATTGTTATGATCATTTTCAAACAATGACACTTTTCATTTCTTATTAAACTGACCTACTCTGTTAATAGTGACTTTTTCAAGTCTGGTTATGGAGGACTGAATGCCACCACAAGGACTGACCTATTTATTAACTTTCATAGCATATATATCAGCACGAATCCATGTTTTAAACTAGTTACTCTAGATATTCTTCCACTACAGTTAGATTCTTTCATTTTGTTCTTTCTTGTGATTTTTTTTAAATCCTGTCTTTTATCATTGTTTTAATCTGCATATGTCAGGAAGTGATTTATTACTCCTCCATCTCCAGACCCAGCTTCTGCTCCTCCATGTACAGAGTCCAAATGTACTTGACACTTCTATCTTTATACCAATCATGAATCAACATCAGATATTGTTTAGCCAACCCATTATTAAATTAAACCATGAGATCTGGATTTTGTCACAGCCCGAAGTCTTTCCTATGTCATGGTGTACAGGGATATTTGCCGTTGGCCAGCGGTCCTCATACAAACAGGCATTTACATGTATTCACACTTTGCCTTTAAATAGATCCTGTCCTATTTTAAATGAAGTCAACTGCGTTTACATTTCAGTTACAAAGTAGCTTATTTGTTTTTGTGCTTCATAGCATGCTGTCAGTGAGTTACTCATTTCTACATGTAGAGGATGCAGACTTTTACAAAAATATTATGTCACATTAAGAGAAGAAAGGAATCATATTTTCTTTAGTCTTGTAGTATATTCTGCAGTTTTTCTGTTCAGTCTAAACATAAATACAAATAAAATGTGCAAATATATTTAATATTAATGCTCTTCCCAATCTCAGCTGTATTCTCTGACTGGTATGCATATTCAGACACATGGCATTTTAAAATAAGGGTCATTTTTCTGTTGCATTTTTCAGAGCATATTTTTGTATTGTGCATTCAAGCAGTCAGATGGACTGTTGTAAAGTTTGCATTATTCAGAAGGCATTTAGCTACTGAATTGTGGTTTAAAATTAGTTTCATACATTCTGCAATGGTTTCACTTCCCTTTTAGAATGATGATTATATGTGTATGAGGATTCTGTATATCATATACTGTACCACACTTCTCACATCAAAATCAATACATCTGACTGACCAGGGGCAGATAACCGTGTCACCCATATTGTTCGTGTGTGCCTCTTTTGATGCCAGCGCTTGATAGACAATTTGTTGGTGAGGCGATTTGGTGGTGGGCTCTTTGAGGGTTATGACAGTATTTTAAAACACCCAAACTGCAGCTGCTGCTTAGTAGAATGAGAACTTGTTCATTTGAACATATAACCAACCAAAGATTGAGAGATCACAACATTTGAACATATAACCAACCAAAGATTGAGAGATCAAACAAGTGAAAAAGATTCCTATAGCTTGATTTACTTTGTTGGTTTATCAGTGTGAATTTGATGTCAAATTTGGAAAAGTTTTTGTTTCCCAACAACTTTCTCTAGAATTTCAAGAACTTCCGGTTGCGAGCTGCCCTCTATTCTGTGCTGTATATTAACAGTGATTGTTGTCGAGGACAGTAGACAAGGTCTGCCATGTTGCCAGACTGGCTATTCATATTTACATTACAGCTAGCCTTAACCTAACTCCAACCCTGTTTCAAGCTTTGTCAAAATTAATAACCGCCTGACCAAACACTGAAGCTGTTTTACAAATTAAAAAAATATTTCAGCTTGAGGCAAACTGCCACGTTTTTGGCTTATGTAGCGGCTCCCAGCCTACTGTCCTAGACTTCAGCCTTTAACAATTATCAGGAGGCACAGATGAAATTAAATTATTTAGTGCATTTATTAGGGCAGTAACATACATTATTTGAACTATGAAAGTGTGTTTAGGCAAAAGTTCTGGATTTTGTTCCAGTTTCAGACAAGAAAGTGTATAATTATCTTCAGCAACAGAAAAACTAACAATATTACTACCTTCTTCCGTAGCGTTCAGTGGGATAAACCATCTTTGCTGGTGTTGTCAATTATTTATTTGCTGCATCTTGTGTACCTGTACCTTGACTTAGTTATGCATGCACTAGACTGTAAATTGGTAGGCATCATTATGGATGTTTTTAGAACATGTACCTTTCATGGTAGGTTCATTATTTATGCTTAAAGTCAAAACACATAATGCCACTTTAGTTCATTATTGTTATATCTTGTTTGACTGGCGAAGATGCTTTATTCCCATATGATTATTACTACTATTACTGGTATCAAGAATGCTGCAACAAAGTATGCGGTTGGTGATAAAGGAGGACTAACATAAAGAAGTAAGAATATGCAGTAAAAATAATTAAAAAAGGAATGTTTTCTCAGTTATACTTTCATTACGTTTTATGCTCCCATATGTTTTTATATTTTGTTTTACTGATTGTTGCGTCTCTGTTGTCTCAAGCCATCATTACACAAGCTTAGCCAAGTCATCCACATTTATAAAGACAGAATTGAATTACTACTTCCTCAAGTGTGGAGTAAGTGGTGACTGAAGTGAGGTTATGCTAGAGAAAGCACCATTACAAGAGCAGGTTTCCTGCAAGGGTGGGTGTTGCGGGGAAAATATACTGTATTTATTATTTATCTTCTTCAGGAACAGTCCCACAGACGTCCTGTTCTCTCAGTGCATTAAGCTCAATGCTTGGACACTCTTTATTAGAAATCTTGGCCTGCTGAGTTCCCTTCCAGGGTTATCCTTATAGACTCCATTGTAGTATTTATGGAATATTAATTATAGCCAAACATTCGATACTCCCTGGCTCGCAACACAGGTACTCAGACATTAAGGCCTAACAGCTTTTGACAGATCACACGTTTAATCACAGATACTCCATATTGAGTAGGATTCGACATTGAAGCTTTCTAGGCACATGTCTCTACTGTCCTGTCAAAACTTACGTGCACAGAATTCCACACACACTGCTTAACTTAAACTGACATTAATAAGTACTGCAGGCATAAATCAGTGCAGGCAATATACATCTTGCAGGTGTGGTAATCATATTCCTCCAACGAAGGACATATTCTAAAATCTAGTCCCAACGGACACTAGCCCTGCATATCGGTCAAAAGACACAAGCGGAATGTAAGGCAGAGACGCCTTCGTGTCCCAGGTTAACACGCTCACGTCTGCCACTATTCTTGAGCAGCCGTCAAGACGTCACTTCCGGAAACTCATGACAACCGTCTGTAAACATCAAACCAGGAAGTGATCGTAGACCACCAATGTTATGATATTTAGACATAACAGTGGGCCTCCTTGCTCCATAAAGAAAGAAAAGTAAAAGGATGATTTTATATGTGCTCTGATATAACCAAATAGGTTGAAAGTAACGTGCCTCGCCAGGAGAAGGCAAAAAAAAAAAAGATGATTTTATAAAGTGAAACGAATAAGGCTGGCTACCCATGCAGGTCTTAGAGTCTCAAGAAAGAATAGAACTACCTTTCTATCCAGCATGTCTTAATAGACAACTGTTGTTGAGGTTGTGCATGGTGATGGCAGTCACATCATGCCAAACAGATTGCTACAGTGTATACCACTGGTTGAAGCACAAAAAAGTACTTGGTCACAGGTTTCCTCTTAGAGGATCAACAGCCATGGTGGCCTCTTGCATGGCAAGGAGCAAAATAGAAGATAGAAGTATAAAGTGATAGATGCAGAATAAGAAAAACTACAAGAAAGAAGTTACAGAGGCCCACATCGTTGCTGTTTGATGTCCAGGAGATGAAGAAAGAATAGGAGGACTAACTCCCTCAGGGAAGACAACTAAGAGGACATGAAGGTTGGCAGCCTAATCATGTCAAAGACATCTATAGTATACAAGGTACAATGCTGCAAGAACACATGAAAGCTTCAATGTTGGCTTTTTTTTTTGTTATCAAGAGGACTAGCTGCATTGGTGACTGTAGGCTCTGCAGGGAGCACAAAGGAGAATGGTGATGATTGAAAAACACATGTAGGGTGTAATGGAGGCATGGTAGCATCTTGAATGGATGGCACAGGATGTGAAGCCTTGACATGGATTTGTTGAAGGGCTATCCTCCACAGGGATCTAATGAGTGATGTTATAATTTAACATCTGCACTCATAGTTCCCTTCAGCCTATTCAGTGTGTAAACTGATGTGTTCAGTCATATTGGATATATAAGTAGTTCTACCTCGGTTACTTCTGAAGTGTTAGAGACATCACTGTAGTAAGGCCAGCTTTGAAGAAGGGCGACGAGTTCCCTTTCTCCCAGCCTTTATCTTCCCTAACTCAAGAGCTGAGCCAGGTACCCACTTACAGCTTTGAAACTTTGCCGCGAGATGCAAGTGTTCTAACCACTTCGCTATGTTGATGCTCTTTTTTTTAACGTTAACAAGCCAAAAATATTTATGAAACCCGTATAGAAGGAGGGGGAGGCTGCCTAATATTAAAAAACAAAAAAAATCAGTATATAGTTGAAATCCATTTTAAACAATTAAGCAAATTGTCTATTAGCAGGAAAAGCTGCAGGTTGACACAAAACAGAAATTACCAGGACACTGAGAAAGATGTACAGGACATAACTTGCTAGCAAACCATACTGAATGTCCTATTCTAACTACAGTGAATGTCCTATCTTCCAAAACTAGTAATATGTGCCGAATGTCCTATTCTAACTGCAGTGAATGACGTATCTTCCAAAACTCTAGTAATCTGGGCTGAATGTCATATCTTCCAAAACTAGTAATATGTGCCGAATGTCCTATTCTAACTACAGTGAATGACGTATCTTCCAAATCTCTAGTAATCTGTGCTGAATGTCCTATCTTTCAAAACTTCTGGTAATCTGCTGAGTGACCTATTCTAACTACAGTGAATGATGTATCTTCTAAAAAATCTAGTAATATGTGCCGAATGTCCTATTCTAACTACAGTGAGTGTCCTACCTTCCAAAACTCTAGTAATATGTGCTGAATGTCCTATCTTCCAAAACACTAGTAATCTGTGCTGAATGTCCTATCTTCCAAAACTAGTAATCTGTTCTGAATGTCCTATATTCTAAAACTCTAGTAATATGTGCCTAATGTCCTATTCTAACTACAGTGAATGTCCTATCTTCCAAATCTCTAGTAATATGTGCTGAATGTCCTATCCTAATTACAGTGAATGTCTTATCTTCCAGAACTCTAGTAATATGTGCTTAATGTCCTATCTTCCAAAACTCTAGTAATCTGTGCTGAATGTCCTATTCTAACTACAGTGAATGTCCTATCTTCCAAAATCTAGTAGTCTGCTGAATGTCCTATTTTCCAAAACTAATCTGTGCTGAATGTCCTATTCTAACTACAGTGAATGTCCTATCTTCCAAAATCTAGTAGTCTGTGCTGAATGTCCTATCTTCCAAAACTCTAGTAATCTGTGCTGAATGTCCTATATTCCAAAACTCTAGTAATACAAGGGGATTGACATAAGTCTTGGGCCTGACCATGAAGGAGTCACAAGAGGAAGATGAAACTTGGTACATTTAAAGTTCATCATATTTGCACTGAATGTGTAAAGTACGCCTTTATTTCTTCAATGGGTTTTCCCTCTATGGTGCATGGCGCAATGTACCCTATTGACCGGATCTGCTGCTCCAAAGATTTGACAAAACAATGGAAAAGAGGGAGGCACCTACAGAAATACACAGGGAGATGGAACCAGTGTTTCGTGATTCTTGTCCTTCATATACTTCGGTAAAAAAAACTGGTGTCAACAGTTTAAGTGCGGCCGCTCAAATGTTGCTGATCTGCCAAGATCTGGTAGACCAGCCTCAGTGCAACGATGAAAATGCAACAAGAGTGAAGAAAATCATTGACCAGGATCGAAAGATGACAATTGTGGATATAGCTAGTAGAGTAAAACTAAATGAAAGAACAGTTTATAGAATTTTACACAACAGACTGGACATGAGAATAGTGTGTGCACGCTGGGTTCCGCGACTGTTGACACGTGAACAGAAGCAAACGAGGGTAAATTGCTGTCAACAGTTGCTCAAAAAGTGTCAGTCAAAAAATTTTTGGGTGACCATGGTGACCCCGAATCCAAAATTGCCATCATGCAATGGAAAACCCCGGGCTTCCCAACACCTGTCAAGCCGAGGGCGCAGAAATCTGCAGGAAAAGTGATGCTGACTGTTTTTTGTGACGGCAAAGGTATCCTTTTGAAAGATTACACTGACTAACAAAAAAAAACTTTTTTTTTCTTTCTCTAACATTTCTATGTTTTTCTGGTCAATTTTAATGCGCTGTTTTTAAATCTGCAAACCGTTTTTCTCTATCAGGTCGGGATCTCTAGAAATACGCAATTGAAGTTTTTTAACAAGGCATAAAGTATTATAACATCATTCATACAAGAAGTGTAACAGTTATGTAGGCTTGAATTTCTTTGCAGTCGACTTTCGTCGGTGAATGGCATGTGGTACATCGCGATGAAGCATCCAACAATAATCGGCAAGCATGGTCACACTCCACCGTCCTTGATAGCGTGATTCCATTACGGCGATATCTTGATGGAATCGTTCTCCATGTTCATCGCTGACTTCGCCAAGTTTGTCAGGGAAAAAGTCAAGATGCGAATCAAGCAAATGGATTTTGAGGGACATGTTACAGCCCATAATTCTGTATGCATCTATGCACTGCTTAACAATATGCACATAGTCGACAGATTTGTGATTTCACAGAAAGTTATCGACGATCGATTTGAATGCCATCCATGCGCGAAGTTCACTACCATGTAACAAGTTCTCGAATTGTTTGTCTGCAATAACTTTCCTAATCTGAGGTCCTACAAAGATACCTTCCTTTATCTTTGCATCGCTAACTTGCGGAAACTTTTCTCGAAGATAAGTGAAAGCTTTTCTCGTTTTATCTAACGCTTTTACGAAATTCTTCATGAGCCCCAACTTTATATGTAACGGTGGTAAAATGATGCCGTCTTTGTTAACTAATGGCTCATGTATTACATTTTTATGCCAGAGCTGCATACGATCCCTGATAGGCCACACCTTTCTTGCATAATGTTCCTGTCTGTTGCGGCTGTCCCGTTCACATAGGAAGCAACAAAATTTAGTATACCCAGTCTGCATGCCCGTGAGAATTGCAATGACCTTTAGGTCTCCACAAATCCGCCATTGGTAGTCATTGTACTTTATTTTTGCCAAAAGTATAGCCATATTGTCATAAGTTTCTTTCATATGAACAGAGTAGGCGACTGGAATTGATGAAAATAAATTTCCGTTATGCAATAACACGGCTTTTAGACTAGTCTTGGAAGAATCGATGAAAAGTCGCCATTCGTTGACTATGTGCTCACGACCGAGGTGCACCATTAGACCGTTTACATCTTTGCAATAGCAAATGCCATCATCCATCTCAAAGTATTGAACAAGTTCTCTGTGTCTATGACGAAATTTAGATATCGGAGTATTGGGCGCTAAAAGATTCCATTCCTTGAGTCGCGAACCGAGTAATTCCGCTTGTCCTTTGGTAAGAGCGAGATCACGTATTAGATCTGAAAGTTCTGAATGGTTAATTAAGTGAACACCATCATTCACCGGTATATAATCCGAGTCAGAATTAGTTTCTAAAGCAGGTAAACTATCACTTTCTGATGGTTCATTCACGTCCAACGGATATTGTTATGGTGGAACTGGGATCGGACACGTGATTGGATCATGAGGCACTGGTTTCGATACCGATTCTACAACTTCTAGAAGCCATATTTCGCTCAGAATTATTTCAAAATACAGTAACTATTTGAAAAATAGCGTAACATATGTCATGCATCTTTTAGCAGTATAAAAAGTAGAATTATTTTGCATTTTATTAATTTTTAATAAGTTATATAGTAAAAATGAAACGGAGCAAATAACGGTTTCCCAAAAATATATTTATTCACAAATATCTTAAGAACCCGACGTGATAGAGATAAACGGATTTCAGATTTGAAATCAGCGCAAGAAACTGACATAAGAACACTTATTCTTATATAAGAAAGAAAAATGTTGTTTGTCAGTGTTATCTGCCTCGTGGCAACACAGTTAATGGACAGTACTATGCAGATCTTCTCACAAAACTAAGAAAGGTTGTGACCAGGAAACGAGGAATAACGCTGTCAAAATCTTCCTTTGCTTCAAGACAATGCGCCCTCTCACAAAGCACGGCTTGTGCAGCTAGCAGCCAACGATTTGAATATTGAAATTCTTCCACACCCACCATATTCTCCAGATTTGGCTCCATCAGACTTTTTTCTATTCCCAAATCTTAAAAAACAGCTAAAAGGAAATCATTGTGACAGCGATGAAGAGGTTATACTGGCATGTGATGACTGGTTTAGTATGATAAATAGGGTGTTCTACTCCCAAGGTCTTTTCAAGGTCAAGCAGAGATGGCAGAAGTGTGTCAATTCAGACGGTGGCTATATTGAAAAGGAATAAACACTATACAAAATTTCAGCTCTCTGTGACATGTCCTTCATGGTCAGGCCCAAGACTTATGTTAATCCCCTTGTATGTGCTGAATGTCCTAGCTTCCAAAACTCCACTAATATGTGCTGAATGTGATCTTCTAACTACACTGAATGTCCTAGCTTCCAAAAGATGGCTGAATCTGTTCCCATTAGTCTAAGTCTGGCGCTGCACCAAGTACCTTAAAAACATTTTTGGAAAATGCCTATTCCCCTTATGTAAACAGATGTTCTGTGTGTGACATTCCATCACAATTGGTTTCAAATAAGAAAACACTTTTGCATCACTCTTCTACATTAGGGAGCATGTTTAACATCTTCAATGCCCTTTAGCTCCCTAGGGAGCATAGTCTTATAACAAACTCGTGTCAAGCCCTCTACCATCAGCTCCATGTCTTTCTCCTCCCTTTCATTTCTGTCTCCAGTTATCTTCTCTTATCCTGATTCGTCATCTGCGTTCAGTTTGTTAGCCATGCTAAATCTGTTGGCCTGTCGCCATGACGAAATCTACCGTCTTTCCAGGTCAGCGGGGCAGCTCCATAACTTGTGCTTGAGCTCAGCACCTTTTGGTCAGAGAAAATCAATATCTTCTTCGTACACTCTCAGACGTCCACTTGAATGTTCTCAAAGAAAGCAGTAGTCAGTTTGAGGCTATTTGAATCCCCATACACCAATATTACATTATTTACAGGCATTCCATAACTGTGGAACAGGTGTTCAGAATAGGCAGACCTAGTGAATATCACAGTTTAGTCAAACAGTATATAACTAGAACTAAAATTAATATAGGATCAATGATGGTGTGGAGATAAGGTTTAGTCTGATGTAGTGCCCTAGATTTCTATAGAGAGTTACGCCAACTATTTCAGAATCTAAAACGAGGCTGAACGACGTAGACGCCATTTTCAGCTGGACAATACTAGGTTAGTAGCGAGAATAAGCATCGAGTAAGATTTTTTTTTTTTTAATTAATGAAGAAAAATATCCCGTTCAACCTCTGATGTGTTATAATTAGGATATCTATATATTGTTTTCAATTCCAAATAATATGAACAACTGCCGATATGAGAAAGTAGCATCACATTTGTCAAATCATTGTAAATAGGGATAATCAAATTATGCTAATACGTTAAATAAATAAACCACCAAAAAAAATCAAGAAGAAACTGAACAAGAATAATATTAAAATGGAGGGGTGTAAAGGCCTGGTGTTTCCAGTTATATAACTGACTTTAACAGATATTTAATTGACTTTCATCTGTTAAAAGTCATATGCATTGTAAGAACAGCATCAGACCTTCACATTCCCAGCCACTAATATTAACATTTGTTGGTGTTAAATATTGTTTGACTATATTTTGCAGTTCCCTAGGTCTGTCTATTCTTAACACCTCTTCTATATTTATAAGATTATATATATATATAATTATAAATTTATATATTATATACTGAAGCACATTAAAAACGCACCACTATTATATATACTGATGCCGAGAAGCTGGAAAAAAAAGTGTGGGAATGGATTTTCCCCGTGTTTGTCATAAGGTAGAGAGCGAATGGCTGCTGGAATGGAAAGTGCATGATTCAACCCACGGGTTTGTGTACAGACTACATGAAAACAATTTTGTTACACGTGCAACACGATTCCCAACAGCTATGACGCTGAAAATGTGTACGCGTTGTGGCAGTATACTTGGTATAAAAAGGCCGTTGAGACAAAACACCCAGTACATGTGCTTAAAATGCCACGACTATCTGAAAACGACCGCCAACGAGCCGTTGGTATGTTGGAGACCGGAATGAGCTCGCGGGCCATTGCCAGAAGGATGAATTGCCACCACAGCACTATTGTACGTCTCAGTTGACGTTACGGAACCACTGGCAGTGCCCGGGATAGACTTCGGAGTGGCCAACCACGAGTTACTACCCCTGCGCAAGATCGTCATATTGTGCTGAGTCACCTAAGGAATCGTTCTCTCCCGGCAAGTCAAACAGCAAGAGCAATAGTGGGTAGACGTGGCCAAGTCTCTCGAATGAAAGTCATACGACGACTCAGAGATACAGGCCTTACTGCAAGACGACCTTATGTTGGGCCAAACTTGACTCACAGACATCGTCAACAGCGCCTGCAATGGGCAGAGCAACATGTCAGATGGACTAGACTGCAGTGGAATGCTGTCCTATTCACAGACGAGAGCAGATTCAACATATCCTTTGCTGATGGACGTATGCGGATTTGGTGACGGTGTGGAGAGCGCTTTGCAGATTGCTGTGTTCGTCAGCACAACCGATTTGGAGGTGGCAGTATTCACATTTGGAGAGGATTCAGTTTTCACCATCGCTTGCCTCTTCACGTCTTCCGTGGAAATGTTAATGCTGTGACATATCGAGATGAGGTTCTGGATGCATTGGTTGCTCCTGCGTTCACAAATTATCCAGACTTGCAGCTTCTCCAGCAGGATAACGCACGTGCGCACACCGCATGCATTACGCAGCAATATCTACAGCAGCAGAACATTGTGACGATTGATTGGCCTGCCCTATCACCAGACATGTCCCCTATAGAACATCTGTGGGACGAGCTTGGACGCAGGGTCTACAGGCAAGGTTCTCCAGCTAATCTGCAACAGCTCGAAGCTGCTCTTACATGTGAATGGGACTTGATTCCCCGGAATTTCCTTCAGAAACTTGTGCGTTCCATGCGGAGCCGCTGCCAAGCTTGTTTGCAAGCACACGGTGGACATACCAGATACTGAGGATATTGTGAATGAATTTTTTTATTGGTTGCATTTTTGGTTTTCTCCCTTGCCTGCACAGAATGCAATGATTTTCATAACAATCAAATGTACAAATTAATGACCAGCATGGATTCATAGGAAAATGAATAAAGATTCAAAATATGTAAACTTGTAAACACTTATATTTACATTTCACACTCTGTTCCTGGATTATACAGGTGGTGCGTTTTTAATGTGCTTCAGTGTATATATATATTTTATTTTTTATATAATTTTAAATTATATAATATAAATTATATAATTGTAAAATATAACATTATATATAATAAAATTTTATATTTTTATTAATTATAATATAAAAATTTTTTATAATATTATTATTTAATAATAAAAATTATATAATATATAAATTATAATATATATATATTATATAATAATAAAAAAATTATATAATATAGTTATATAATGAAATTATAATAAAATCTCCGGTCCAAAATATGTAATTAGATTTTGTTAAAACTATCTATACATTGTCGCATTTTTAATGAAAACAAAAACTGATGTTATCATCTGGATCCAGTAAAACTGTCAGTGTCTACAACAGTCATTCACCAGTTTCCACATTTCAAACTAGGTAAATAGTTCAATTCGAAGGGAGTATGTTTTGCTAAGTGTTGCAGTTCTAACGGAATATTTGTTGCCAAATAGTGGAATTCTGGCGGAATATAAAATTTAACGGAGTATGTATTAAAAATTCACGCTACTTATTCTATTTAACAAACCGGTAAGTAAACTAGTTTTCTTCTTTTTGTTTTGTTAGTTGACATACAAAGAATAGTACAAATATGTGCTACTGTATTTACATCTAATTTTATTTCAAATTATTAGTTAACCTAAACGAAAATGCAAATTGGGTCTGAAACTCGCGATTGGGTCCATTTTCCTGCAATACGGGTACTGCCGAAAATGGCGGCCAAATTTTAGTTGGCATAACTCTTGTGGTGAAGTGGGATGTTATAAATATTTATAGGGGACTTAGTGTACTGACTGAGATCAGCTGTGAAGGTATCTATATCTAATAAGAGTAGTGTATTATAGATAACCTTACTTGCTGCCACATATATTTATATCTCAGTCAGAATTATTCTGGAATAGTGTGGTGACTACGTTGTATGTCTAGGGTATGTGTATGATGAAGTGTAAGTCATAACAACAACAGACGGATAAACAATTTAATTTATTCCACCACACTTGACAACACTGTGACACTCACATAAATAAAACACTCTACAAGGATATCTTAACGGAGTCACTGATAACTTTTCAAATAACAATATGTATTCATTGCTGGCATGAATGAATATGTGTCCTGATTCAACTACAAAGGAACCAGGAATCACAATCAATTTTAATTACATGTATATGTACAGAATTTATCAATATGAATATTGTAGTGACATATATTATTAAAAATATCCTATGTGTGTCAGTTGTGTAGTAGCAATATGAGATAATACTGGTTTTGTTTTGTTCAAGCTCTGTTGGTATTTGTCATCATGACTTCAATAGTTTGTCTTTAGGGACTAGTATTGGAGATGTTCTCAGTTCCTGATATTAAGACAATTAAATTCCCCTCTTAATGTTATTTTTACAAAGTCATTTCAAGATGAGGGGACATAATGTTGAGCTCAGCTGGCCAAATCAGCTTATCTTGCGTGATGGCGGCAGGGAAAGACTCCTCTGCTCGAATTCTCCTCTGGGCTCTGGAGACACCTCACTGATAGCTAAATGGACCAAGGAGTATGCTGTCCGATTCTGGATTCAGCAAAGCTCTGACCAGGTGCTGCTCAATACCATCAAGACCACGGTCCCTGAAAACAAGAAGGATGTACCTTCTACTTCATAACTAATTGATACTCTAGTTCTACACTGAGCACAATACAACACAAACATTGAGTTCAGAGCGTTAGGCCAACTGTCAGCTTCATCTGAAATACTTTATACCAGCATTACCCTCCTTAATGGTCACTACGCCTCTGCACTTCCAGCATTATTTCTGTCTAATCAATAATCTAGGTGTCAGTGTACTGTTTGGCCATTCCATGCCGTTTGACTTTCCTCCGACACCTTCTGTTCAGGCTGGAGCATTATAGGCTTTTCCTCATGTTCGCTACTGAACTTACACATATATACAGGCATAAATTAACAATTCACATTCAATTTTCATTAAAAGATACTGAATGGTTCAAGCTTACCACAATTCATGGAAATACACAGATACGTTGATTAGCAATGAATTCTGGCACATTTACTGGCACAAATTCCCATCTGCTTATGTTCCAGGCTTTTATTTAGCAAAAATATGAGCTGGCTTCAACGCACTGATGCTTTATCAAGCTTATTTAAACAAGTGGTTTCGAACTAACGCTCCTAAGTGATTATATCAGCGAGTCTAGCCAATGAGGCCCCGTTTCGACAAGTGTTTGAAAAAAATGTTACCTTCCCCCGTCTCCCCTAACAACGAAAGATAGTATTTATAGCCCGACCAATCGTGGTTAGTCTTTCATTTGTTGCGCTCCAATCAATTTGGAGTTTACATGGTAGGCTAATTCTGTAACGTAAGATTTTTTTCAAACACGTTATAAAAAAATTTTATGAGCAGAAATGATTCCATGCTGTCAGGCATCCCCACTATTTTATTTTGGGTATAATTTATTAATTCCTGGACTATTTGCGTAACGTTTTACATATTCTTTGTCAGCAAGCCCTAAGGAACCCAAATATACAAATTTAAAAGAGCTACGTGGCTGCGTTCAAAATATGTATTTTCTACCTCCTGTTTCGAAGATGTGCTGTCTGGGTACTGTTATGTTTTCAAACGTAAACCCATCTAATGTTATCTTTTCTAATAAGAGTTTTTCAGGATTTATAAACCTAACTCTGGGATGGGTAATGTATTTTATCACTGTCCGTCTGAAAAAAAAAATTAGTGCAGGTGGCCTTACACGCGTGATAGTAGTAATTGTGTATCGCGCGACGCGTGTTTAATTTTTCATGCGTTCCTGATTTCATTCGCCCCTCTCTCTCTTTTTCTATTTGAGTCCATCTGTTCGTTCGTTTTGGTAACGTAATATAATTAATGTTAGGATTAATTTAGGTCATTACGCAGTGCCTCTCAATGTTTTTCCAAGAAATACAGCACACGTTTCATTGAAGAAAGCGGGTAATAATACAGTAAGCTTTTATATCAACGTGAAAGCGTTACAATTTGCAGACGTAGCAGAAAACAAGGGGGATTTCGAGTACATTCTTTGTGACAGCACTGTTATTTTTCCATTGCTCTTCTCTTTATTAATTTTATTTGTTAGGCTTCATATTTACCTAATAATTTATATATGTGGATTAGAATATTCCACGACACCTCCCCTCTTAAAACAGACATTATATGTCAGTCCTTTATTCTATATACACATAGATAAATGTAAGTCAACTTGACTTTACTCTGCTGTGGTGCTATCATGGTTTTATGTAGTTGGGTCCATTCAGAGTAGGCACTACTCATGAAATCTGCCTCAGACTTCTACAACCAATAATATATTTCGGTTATGTTACTGACCAGCCGCAAGTGTGAATGCTTGTCTTAATGCTGCTTCGCAACCCGTATTCACCATTTCTCTTCTCTGAGTCTGCGCAATGACATGTCCAGAGAACATTATATTTCCCTCAAAATGTAAGTTATGAGGAGATAACATATACCTGGTGATAGCAGAGTTTTAGTAGTGGATCCCATAATCTTCTTATTATCCTGTATGAAACATTCGGAATATCCTCAATCAAAGAGGCAACTCAGGGATTCATTACGTTCCTCCGAAATGTTTACATCCAACAATTTTGTCTGATCTCAGGTTTTACTGGAATCTGATATTATCCTTTACTCAGATCCACCCTTGAGAAATATTTAGCCTTATTTAACTGGCAAACAGGTGTGGGGTCTATCAGTTTCATATCATATTCCAATAGGTTTGTATGCCCTGGTCGGTCTGTTAACACCTCTGCATGATTATTTAGAACCTGTTGCACTCTCTCTTTCTGAGTTTTCGTTAAATGTGTACTGATTTTCACCTGTGCTGCTGTCTCACAGGGGTGTAATGGATATTCAAATGATGAAAGTGGTTCCTTTTTCATCTCCATGGCGATGGACAAGGTCAACAAGTGTGTCTCTTCCTGATGTTCTCTTTCCAAATATTTCTTCAGGAGATTCACATGATAGATTTTTTCTTTCCCCTTCTTATCTATCTTATAATTTGTTCTAGATACCTTCTCTAAAACTGTATATGGACCCTGCCATCCAATTTGTAACTTATTCTGACTCCCGGGCAAAAGAAGCAGTACTTTCTCTCCCACAGCCAAATTTCTGTCTTTCGCCTTCCTGTTATAATAGGCAGCATGTTTCTTCCTGGCTTGTTTCAAATTTTCATTGGCAAGTTTCCAGCCAGTTTTTAACCGAGTGGTCAGCTCATTCACATATTGGTATGAAGATGTAATGTTTTCCTCTGCCTTTTCATCAGTCCACGTTCTTAACAAAGCTACATGTGGACCTTTAATTGTGTGGACCTATTTGTCCATGCACCGGTATGGTCTCTTCCACTCGAAGCTCTATAGTGATGATTTTTCTTCCCAGAATTTTCATGCACAAAACGACCGCTACCAATTTTTCTTTTGGGGCTTTCTCCCCCCTTAAAATTCTTGATGAGAGATTTCCTCTCTACATCCTCTTCCTCCAGTTTGTTTAAGTCCGATTGAGGGATTTTCGGCTTATCCTGGGGTAAGACATCTTTTTGCACTCTCCGCATAGTGGCCATTGTAAAACAGTTAAGTGAAGCTTGTCCGTGAAAAGGGGCTTCCCATTCCATATGGTCCACTTTATCAAATCTATTTCTCTTTTTATTGTCAGGCCTAATTTTGCCCCGTGGCGTGTCCAGGTCCTGATCCATGTTCCCACTTGTGGGTGTTCCCTCATGTGCTATGCTACACCTTTCTACAAAATTCTCAATGTCCCATCTTGCTTTGGGCCAATAATAATTGTGAGCCACCTTTTGAATGATGGTACCTATCTTCTCATGGTCCCCATCTGGTTTCACATGTAGGCTCCTTATTAATTCTGTCCTATATCTTTTTGGAAGAACCAGCTGTCCGTGACCATTGGATCTAGCTCCAGTCTTCCTATACATCAACTTGTTTTTCATGTAAAAATCTCCCTTGCCTGGAGTTGTATGACAAGTTGACAATTTCCTGAAACAAGGCTTGAGTGTTTTATCCCCAGCCTGTGCCTTCCTCATCTCTTCTGGAGTGGTATCCAACATAATATCCTCCTCCTGTCTTGAGGTCGACCTGACCTGAAGGGTTGCCATATACACAGGTTTCCTTCTGCAACGGTCAGTGTCATGATTGTCCATCTGACAATTCTTACACCACCTTTTTCCTTGGTTGAAAGATTTTCTTTCATCATATTTCCTTTCATCGAATTGTGGGAATTTATTTTTATTTTCATACCGTGGCCTATCAAATTGGTGCTTACCTTTATTTTGATCCCTAGGATCAAATTTATTAAAGTTCTGTGGTGCCCTAAAGTTATCCACTTGTTTCTTTTTATTACCTGTTACCTCTGCTTGAGCTGCTTGATACCTTTCAGCAACATTTAGCAACTCACCCAGCCTCTCTGCACCTTGTTCCATGAGAAACTTTCTCAGGTCTGGAGCCATGGACTCTCTTAGTTGCTCTATAAGGACCATTTCCTTAAGATCTTGGGTTTTCCCCAGAGAAGTCCATTTCTCCAAGTATGTCTCTATTCGTGCAGAGAACTGGTGATAGGTTTCACCTGACAGTAGTTTAGCATTCCTAAATTTTTTCCTATAGAATTCTGCATTCTTTTCATATCTTAACAAAAGAGCCTGCTTTAGCATGTCATAATTTTCCTGATCACCTCTGCTCATTTTTGCAAAAACTTCATAAGCTGCCCCACGAAGTCCCTGAGATAACTTTAAGCTCCACCTTTCTCTCTCTAACCCATATGTGGTAGCTAATAGTTCATACCTATTTATATAGCTCTCAATATCATCGTCTTTCTCAACAAAATGATCTAAATGAAAGTTCATAGCTGAGGTTGAGGCTCCCTGGCTAGCAGTGGCATCAGAGGCAAAGGGACTGGCACCATTTTCAGGAGCATGGCCCTGAAACTCAAACTCCCTTAGTCGTAATTCATGTTCCCTTTGTAATCTTTTCTCCTCCTTTTCTGCTTCCCTCTCTGCAGCTAATCTCTTCTCTTCTCTTTCTGCAGCTAATTTCTTCTCTTCTCTTTCTGCAGCTAATTTCTTCTCTTCCCTTTCTGCAGCCTGTCTTCTTTCCTCGGCTTCCAATGCTTTAGCCTCTTTGTCAGCCTCAATCTGCAACCTCTTAATTTCCTTGTCAGCCTCTAACTTTCTTTCGGCTTCAAACCTTCTTTCTTCGCGTTCAATAAATTTGTCACATTCCGTCGTGACATAGGCAACCATAACTTGCCCATCTAATCCTAACTCTTTTGCAGTCTGAACCGCAGCAGATCGAAATTTGGCCAGGTCCGCCATTGTCTATCAGGTAAATTTATACAATGTCTAACCAACAATTCAATCTCTAATGGACAACACAGGCACCGTGAGCTCAACCTTATTTAATTCCACCCAAGGATACCTTTTAATTCTTATATTCCCTGAAGTGAATTACCCCCAATATTTTTAATAGGGAAAGATTCAAAATCCCAAGAGCGAGACCCCAATATATGTGGTGAAGTGGGATGTTATAAATATTTATAGGGGACTTAGTGTACTGACTGAGATCAGCTGTGAAGGTATCTATATCTAATAAGAGTAGTGTATTATAGATAACCTTACTTGCTGCCACATATATTTATATCTCAGTCAGAATTATTCTGGAATAGTGTGGTGACTACGTTGTATGTCTAGGGTATGTGTATGATGAAGTGTAAGTCATAACAACAACAGACGGATAAACAATTTAATTTATTCCACCACACTTGACAACACTGTGACACTCACATACATAAAACACTCTACAAGGATATCTTAAAAGAGTCACTGATAACTTTTCAAATAACAATATGTATTCATTGCTGGCATGAATGAATATGTGTCCTGATTCAACTACAAAGGAACCAGGAATCACAATCAATTTTAATTACAAGTTATATGTACAGAATTTATCAATATGAATATAGTAGTGACATATATTATTAAAAATATCCTATGTGTGTCAGTTGTGTAGTAGCAATATGAGGTAATACTGGTTTTGTTTTGTTCAAGCTCTGTTGGTATTTGTCATCATGACTTCAATAGTTTGTCTTTAGGGACTAGTATTGGAGATGTTCTCAGTTCCTGATATTAAGACAATTAAATTCCCCTCTTAATGTTATTTTTACAAAGTCATTTCAAGATGAGGGGACATAATGTTGAGCTCAGCTGGCCAAATCAGCTTATCTTGCGTGATGGCGGCAGGGAAAGACTCCTCTGCTCGAATTCTCCTCTGGGCTCTGGAGACACCTCACTGATAGCTAAATGGACCAAGGAGTATGCTGTCCGACTCTGGATTCAGCAAAGCTCTGACCAGGTGCTGCTCAATACCATCAAGACCACGGTCCCTGAAAACAAGAAGGATGTACCTTCTACTTCATAACTAATTGATACTCTAGTTCTACACTGAGCACAATACAACACAAACATTGAGTTCAGAGCGTTAGGCCAACTGTCAGCTTCATCTGAAATACTTTATACCAGCATTACCCTCCTTAATGGTCACTACGCCTCTGCACTTCCAGCATTATTTCTGTCTAATCAATAATCTAGGTGTCAGTGTACTGTTTGGCCATTCCATGCAGTTTTACTTTCCTCCGACACCTTCTGTTCAGGCTGGAGCATTATAGGCTTTACCTCATGTTTGCTACTGAACTACACATATATACAGGCATAAATTAACAATTCACATTCAATTTTCATTAAAAGATACTGAATGTTTCAAGCTTACCACAATTCATGGAAATAAACACAGATACGTTGACTAGCAATGAATTCTGGCACAAACACTGGCACAAATTCCCATCTGCTTATGTTCCAGGCTTTTATTTAGCAAAAATATGAGCTGGCTTCAACGCACTGATGCTTTATCAAGCTTATTTAAACAAGTGGTTTCGAACTAACGCTCCTAAGTGATTATATCAGCGAGTCTAGCCAATGAGGCCCCGTTTCGACAAGTGTTTGAAAAAATGTTACCTTCCCCCGTCTCCCCTAACAACGAAAGATAGTATTTATAGCCCGACCAATCGTGGTTAGTCTTTCATTTGTTGCGCTCCAATCAATTTGGAGTTTACATGGTAGGCTAATTCTGTAACGTAAGATTTTTTTCAAACACGTTATAAAAAAATTTTATGAGCAGAAATGATTCCATGCTGTCAGGCATCCCCACTATTTTATTTTGGGTATAATTTATTAATTCCTGGACTATTTGCGTAACGTTTTACATATTCTTTGTCAGCAAGCCCTAAGGAACCCAAATATACAAATTTAAAAGAGCTACGTGGCTGCGTTCAAAATATGTATTTTCTACCTCCTGTTTCGAAGATGTGCTGTCTGGGTACTGTTATGTTTTCAACCGTAAACCCATCTAATGTTATCTTTTCTAATAAGAGTTTTTCAGGATTTATAAACCTAACTCTGGGATGGGTAATGTATTTTATCACTGTCCGTCTGAAAAAAAAATTAGTGCAGGTGGCCTTACACGCGTGATAGTAGTAATTGTGTATCGCGCGACGCGTGTTTAATTTTGCATGCGTTCCTGATTTCATTCGCCCCTCTCTCTCTTTTTCTATTTGAGTCCATCTGTTCGTTCGTTTTGGTAACGTAATATAATTAATGTTAGGATTAATTTAGGTCATTACGCAGTGCCTCTCAATGTTTTTCCAAGAAATACAGCACACGTTTCATTGAAGAAAGCGGGTAATAATACAGTAAGCTTTTATATCAACGTGAAAGCGTTACAATTTGCAGACGTAGCAGAAAACAAGGGGGATTTCGAGTTCAGGGAAAAACACCTACAGAAATA
Organism: Oreohelix idahoensis; assembly: GCA_024509875.1. Lineage (NCBI taxonomy): Eukaryota > Metazoa > Mollusca > Gastropoda > Stylommatophora > Oreohelicidae > Oreohelix > Oreohelix idahoensis. Next base: position 540,439 of record JAMPIV010020708.1, on the reverse strand, counting down.
CACAGGGAGATGGAACCAGTGTTTCGTGATTCTTGTCCTTCATATACTTCGGTAAAAAAAACTGGTGTCAACAGTTTAAGTGCGGCCGCTCAAATGTTGCTGATCTGGTAGACCAGCCTCAGAGTGCAACGATGAAAATGCAACAAGAGTGAAGAAAATCATTGACCAGGATCGAAAGATGACAATTGTGGAGATAGCTAATAGAGTAAAACTAAATGAAAGAACAGTTTATAGAATTTTACACAACAGACTGAACATGAGAAAAGTGTGTGCACGCTGGGTTCTGCGTCTGTTGACACGTGAACAGCAGCAAACGAGGGTAAATTGCTGTCAACAGTTGCTCAAAAAGTGTCAGTCAAAAAATTTTTTGGAGACCATGGTGACAGTTGATGAGACTTGGGTACACCATTATGACCCCGAATCCAAAATTGCCAGCATTTAATGGAAAACCCCGGGCTCCCCAACACCTGTCAAGCCGAGAGCGCACAAATCTGCAGGAAAAGTGATGCTGACTGTTTTTTGGGACGGCAAAGGTGTCCTTTTGAAAGATTATCTGCCTCGTGGTAACACGGTTAATGGACAGTACTATGCAGATCTTCTCACCAAACTAAGAAAGGTTGTGACCAGGAATCGAGGGATAACGCGCACTCAAAATCTTCCTTTGCTTCAAGACAACGCGCCCTCTCACAAAGCACGGCTTGTGCAGCTAGCAGCCAACGATTTGAATATTGAAATTCTTCCACACCCACCAGATTTGCTCCATCAGACTTTTTTCTATTCCCAAATCTTAAAAAACAGCTAAAAGGAAATCATTTTGACAGCGATGATGAGGTTATACTGGCATGTGATGACTGGTTTAGTTTGAAAAATAGGGTGTTCTACTCCCAAGGTCTTTTCAGGGACATGCAGAGATGGCAGAAGTGTGTCAATTCAGACGGTAGTTATATTGAAAAGGAATAAACACTATACAAAAGGGCTGGGAGAGTTTTAGGAGTGGGGGGCTGTAGCAGTTTGTAATCATCATGTCACTTCTGGGCAGCAGTACCTGGACTGTTATATAGTAAAGTTCGTCCTCTCCATATCTGTTTATCTCTACTGATAGGAATTAGGGTTTTAACAAGTGTGAGGATGCCTATGTTGATTCTTTTAGCCCTGTCTCAGGGGAAGGATTCGTAGCCACGGATAAAGAATCGTTTGGCGTCTTTTAGAGTTTCTTGTATGCACATTATGTGGATGTTATTTTTCCTGAGGAATTCTTGCCTCTAGCTTCTTGTTCCTCACTTCTGCATTCCATAGAACCATTGGAACTTAATGGATTGGTTGGTCAGTTACTGTATCAGTTGATCTCTGCTTTACTCGACCATTTGGTTACCCGAGGCACAGGTTGTTGTGTGGACCTTTTTGAGGCAAGGGACAACGGCTCCGCTTCTCCCCGGTTGTAGCTGATAGGAGCGACACCATGATGAAAGTAGTGACTTTGCATGAATCCACAGCGCAAATACATGTGTATCCTATTTTTCCACGTCTGATCCGTTGCTGACCCTCTTCGTTCTCGGTAGTCCGGATTGCAGTTTTTTTTTCTGGGTTGTCTCCCATAACCTTTCCATCTTCCGATGGTGACTGCAAGGAAGCAGGTTGGTTGTTTACCGAGATTTTCCTTCTCCGTGGCTAGAGGCTAGAGCTCATAGCGGCTCTTGCTCACTTGGTGCACGCGTAATATTATATATGGGGCATTCCAGTGGGGGTAGGAGTGCCACCAGTTGCTTCCTCCCATCCAGCTAGGAAACCCGCCGTTTGGTACGTGTCTTCTTATTCGTCCAATGATAAGCTGGCTTAGCTCACAGCTGAGGTTATCACACTATTCGCCACATGTAGATGCGCCTGTTTGAGGTCGGTCACCCCTTGTAACAGGTCTTCCCCAGGTGATTCCAGAACAAGGAATGCCTTGTAATGTGATCAACCTTTAATTAACCTGTCCATATTTTTGTTGAAGATTCTGCAGCATAAAGTTTATACAGGAGGGGGTAGCTGACTCCATGTCTAATCCTCCTTAGTTACCCTTTACTACATGCATGATAGGTTACAGTGTTACCATTATTTGCTTCCATTTTGGGTCCAGTCCATGTATATGGTAGATGGTTGAAAGGGCGTGCTACAAAGAAAAGTAGCAAACACCTTAATTAAAAAAAAAAGAGGAAACTGTGACAGGTTATGTAAATAGATTACATGGTTTCCCACCTTTGCTTCCTTATTAGGATTCACGGTTTTGTTAACGCAGAACCCATGCTCTTCGATATCTGTCTAACTCATATTTTAGCCACGCCTATTTCTTTTTTCTCTCTACGTCTTACAGTTACAGGCACTAGCGAGTATTTACAAACAGACCTATTAGCTAGTCCACGAGCGGACAGGTAACCGCCAGCGAGTAAGAGCCGTTAACTGAATTATCACGCGAGCGATTGGGCAATCGTTGAATAGTGACAGATCAGACAAAGAACGCGTGTAGAGAGAGACGAGATCAAAAGACAGTCCGCTCGTTAGCGAACATCTATGCGGTCGGCATAGGTGAGAAAGAAAGCTTTAATTCGGGAATCGAACCGTAGATTTTCCATAAGAAATCATACCTTTTACGCGTGTTAGGATAGAATACTGATATTGTGGTTAATTATTTTGTATTTTCTTCCTAAATCTAGTACGAATCACAAACCAAACCTACCAGCGGCCTTAATCTGAGAAAAGAGGTCTAAGTCAAATAGGAACAAAAACATTCTTATGTATATCGGGTCTTCGAGGTTGACCTGTTCGGCCCTCTAGTTTCACCCAGAGAGAGAGAGAGAGAGAGAACACAAACATATGACAATAAGAATAACGATAACTGGACGTATAGATACCCAGATTTCATTTTCATTTACATTCAGCCCGCTGTGGCGAAATATCAAATTTGACACTACCCGACTACTGACCACTGTGTTGTGGCGAGGATTTATCCAGAGAGATTTACTCACCTGACATTCTCTTTAACTATCGGAATTACAAGCTGCTGTACACTGTGAACACTATATCTCGGTAATTAATTTTCTACCTGGACTAATTGATGTGACATAAACATATCCAATTATCAGCACCAAAGTAAGCGTTTCCTCATTAGGAGAATTAATCAGTCTTGGAGGAACTGGGGCTTATTTCGGCGAAACCCAACACTGGATTCGTATTTATATTATATCATGGAGATATGTTCAAGATGTTGTTAAAACAACTACTAGGTAAGCGAGACTGAATGTGGCCACTTAATAACTGCCTGCCTTGTTTATGTGGTGTGTGGTAGTACGTTATCAGACAACTCCAATGCCTGAAATGACTTGACGACTCAGAGTAGACAACACAAGTTCTTTATTTGTTGTCAAGTAACATATTCACAGCTGGCAACCCTGTGCCTGATTATAAATGGTGTGGTAAAGTGGGATATTATAAATATTTATAGGGGACTTATTGTACTGACTGAGATCAGCTGTGAAGGTATCTGTATCTAATAAGGGTAGTGTATAACAGATGACCTTACTTGCTACCACATATTTATACCTCAGTCAGAATTATTCTGGAATATTGTGATGACTACGTTGAATGTCTAGGGTTTTGTAAATGATGAAGTGTAAGTCACAACAATAACAGACAGATAAACAATTTAATTTATTCCACCACACTTGACAACAGTTTGACACTCACATACATATAACACTCTATGAGACTATCTTAAATGAGTCACTGGTAAATTTTCAAATATCAATATGTATTAAGTACTTTTCATTAATATATAGGTGTCCTGATTCAAATACAAAGTGAACCAGGAATCACAATCAATTTTAATTACAAGTTATATGTACAGAATTTATCAATATGAATCTTGTAGTGACATATTTTATTAATATTATCTTATGTGTGTCAGTTGTGTAGTGGTGCTATGAGGTAATACTGGTTTTGTTCTTTCAAGCTATGTTGTTATTTGTCATCATGACTTCAAGTGTTTGTTTCTGTTGGAACTAGTATTGGAGATGTTCTCAGTTCCGTTCATTAAAACAATTAATTTCCCCTCTTATTTTTACATAATGTCAGTTTAAGATGGGGTTACATAATGTTGAGCTCCGCTGGCCACACAGGCTTATCTTTCGTGATGGCGGCAGGAAAAGACTCCTCTGCTCGAGTGCTCCCCTGTGTTCTGGAGACACCTCACTGTTTGCTATATGGACCAAGGAGTATGCTGTCCGCCTCTGGATTCAGCAAAGCTCTGACCAGGTGCTGCTCAATAACTTTAGGACCACAGTCCCTGAAACAAGAAGGTTGTACCTCCTACTTCAGAACTAATTTATACTCTATTTCTACTCTGAGCACAATACATAACAAACACTGAGTTCAGAGCGGTAGGCCAACTGCTATCTTCATCTGAAACAATTTTCACCAGTATATTCCTCCCTAATGGTTATTACGCCTCTGCAATTCCAGCATTATTTCTTTCTAGTCAATAATATAGGTGTCAGTGTACTGTTTGGCAATTCCATGTAGTTTTACTTTCCTCCGACACCTTCTGTTCAGGCTGGAGCATTATATAGGCTTTACCTCATGTTCGCTACTGAACCACACATATATACAGACATAAATTATCAATTTACATTCAATTTTCATTAAAAGATATCAAATATTTCAAGCTTACCACAATTCATGGAAATAATACAGAATTACGTTGACTGGCACTGAATATAACACAATTTCGATCTGCCGATGTCCCAGGCTTTTATTTAGAAAAATATGCACTGGTGCTCAACGCACTGGTTCTGTAGTAAGTTTATTTGCAAATGTGGTGGTGACCTGACGCCTCTAATTGACTATATTGGCAGGTCTAACCAATCGTGCCATGTCTACCCAATCGTTTGAAAAAAAGTACTCCTACTCCCGTTTCCCCTGACAACGAAAGATAGTATTTATAGCCCGACTAATCGTGTTTAGCCTTACATTTATTGCGCTCCAATCAAATCGGATTTAACATGGAGACCCATTTCCCGTACAATGGTGGGGTGAAAATCTGCCACTGAGCGATTCTGATTTGGGTGTTGTCTGACATCCCTCACTATTTCTTTTGGCTATAATTTGGTAATTCCTAGACTATTTGCGTAACGTTTAACATATTCTTTGTCAGCAAGTCCTAAGGAACCCAAATATACAAATTTAAAGGAGCTAAGTGGCTGCGTTCAAAATATGCATTTTCTAGGATAGTCGTGTAGTTTTTTTATTTTTTTTATGTTTAGAACCGCCACCTGTCCTGCTGTACTGTCAGACTAATGTCAGGATTTTAGACATAAAACAGTAGAATGTCATGATTCCTAATAAGCGTTTTGTAAGTTTTTAAAAAACTAACTCTCGTGTGTGTAGTGTTTTTTATCACTGTCGATTTGAAAAAAAGCTAGTGCTTGTGGCCTTACACGCGTGATGGTAGTAATTGTGTATCGCGCGACTGTGGTAGTATTGCCTGCGTCCCTGCTTTCAGCCCTCCCTTCTTTCTATCTTTAGTCCATCTGTCTTTTGTTTTAGGTAACGTAGTGTATAAATGACATGAATGGAATTTTAAATCTAGGTCAACCTGCGTATCTCAAGGTTTTTCTTAGAAATGCAGCACATGTTTTATCGTAGAAAGCGGGTATTAAAGCAGTAGGCTTTTACTATCAACGTGAAACGTTACAATTTGCAGACGAAGTAGAAAACAAGGGGGATTTCGAGTACAGTCATTGTGACAGCACTGTTCTTTACCATTCTTCTTTCCTTTCATTGAAGTTATTTGTTAGGCTTTACATTTACTCTCTCGTCTCTTCCTCTGCGGGAAGAGAATCAAGGCAAATTGTCTCCTGTGGATATGCCTATACATTTCACTTTCATGAATCTCTGTTTTAGATGTTTGTTCTTCATCCAAAAGTTCTATGTGTAAACTAACGTAAGTGTATCCGGTTTAGTGAAAGAAAGGCGACGAGCTGAACTATGACCTTTGTCTTTAAATAATTAGTGTTCCATCATAAAGCCACTGCTTTTTGTGATGTTTTTTGTTTTGTTTTAAACCAGTGACAGAGGGAAGAAAATTATGGATTTATTTGGGAATTAAGAATGTTTTAATAAGTGAGAACGAGTATTAGCTAGGGCGTATTATAGAGGACGCAAAAAAAAAAAAAAAAAAAAAAAAAAAAAAAAATAAGTTGAGTGTGTTATCGTTTAATTAGGACTGTTGAGCTTATCCTCTTTTACAAGCAATGTCAAATTGATTTTCTTGGCAATATCTACAGTGTAAAACTTGGGTTTTCCTACGGTTTTCTGCCATTCCGTAACGTGTCATTTATTTCCGGGGTATTTCATCCTAGATCGGCATACATTTAGAGTCCTCACAACTGGTTTTAAGCTAGCAAGGGGACTGAGCTAGGGGTTGCATACTGTTCATTCCCCGCAATCTAGGAGAGATGCTTCTCCAGATATGCAGGGCTAAAATACAGTTCTCTGGTTCTGGGCTCTCCCAAAAAAAATTGCCGCACTCCTTCACAGAGCCACTTCCCAGCTCCCATAACGTATCCAGTGTGGGATCTTTCTGCGTGCAATCGACCAGGTACAAGCCAGAGTTAAGTATGTGGCTTACGTGATCCCCCAAGCTTAGTGTGCATTGCTGGGTTCTCAGCACGTTGCACCACAGCAGACATCATGGTGTCAAGCCGCACTTGTGCGGTTAATCGATCTCTGGCGTTGGCCAGGCAACTTGAGAACACTTTAAATCGATTATCTTCCTGGGTGCACCGCGTGTAGGTGCTTTAGGGTCTTGGTCGTGGTCTAACCCTGGAATTTATACACGCATTGTGAATTTGCATCCGATTAGTAGAGTATATGGTGGATATTTAATTTCACAATAATAATTGATGAAAAGCTTACTCCAACACTTTATGATAACACTCTACATCCTAGAGGCAAGGATAGACACAGAAAATATAAAATACTAGCAGATATACCCGGCATTGCCCGAATAAAAAAAGTAAATTAACTTTTAATATATCCCCTGGTTGAGGTAATTCTGAGCCACCATTATTATCTGAGCAACTAGGACCAACCGTCCACGGTTCTCGGATTACCCAATGACAACTATACATCTCACCTCCAGCATATCTACTCCAATCATGTCCTCCATTGTACCTCTCACGACTACATCTAATGCAATCATGTCCACCACCATACCTCTCGCCTCCAGCACATTTACTCCAATCATGTCCTCCACCAAACCTCTCACATCCAGCACATCTACTCCAATCATGTCCTCCACGATACCTCTCCCTTCTAACACACCCACTCAAATCATGTCCTCCATTGTCCCTCTTATCTCCAGCACATCTACTCCAGTCATGTCCTCCATTGTACCTCCCACCTCCGGCATATCTACTCCAATCATGTCCTTCGCTATACCTCTCACTTCCAGGACATCTACCCCAATCATGTCCTCCCTTGCACCTCTCACTCCGAGCACACCTATTCCAATCATTTGCTCCACTATACCTTTCACCTCCAGCACATCAGTAGTAGAGAATGGCGGAAACAGGTCGAATTCAGGCGGCGGCGCATGACTTTTATATAGCAAAATACTCGATCGATTTCAGGCGGCGGCGTTCTCAGGCGGTGGCGCATGACTTTTTATATAGCGATATATTTTAGCCGGGGGACTTCCTCTGACGAGCAGCTTGCGTCCTATCATAGTTCAATAATGGCGGGCGTGTTGTTGTTTATATAAAATGTGTAGTTAGACGTGTTTTTATTTTACAACATAGATACAAAGGTTTATAAATAGGAGTGTATAGTTAATGAATTCTTTTAAAAGAATACTTGAGTTAAAGAGGAAAATATAAAAATCGATAACGGCGGTTTAGGTTACTAAGGGGTTGTTTAAGGGAGCGGGGTATTGTTTTTTGGCTGGCGGTGATGACTCATGGGTGTATGGTGGGGTGTAGCTGGTGATTGTGTGTATGACTCAGGAGTGACGTGTTAGATAGAAGTGTATAGGTAATGATCTCTTTTGGTTAGGGGGATTTTTGTGTGATGTTGTATTGCACTGTTATATATATATATATATATATATATATATATATATATATATATATATATATATATATATATATATATATATATATATATATATATATATATATATATATATATGTATATATATATATATACTCTGTACTCTGCCTCAGAAGCTAAAGATGAGTTCTACGAGAATCTAACAGCAATTATCAAAAGCATACCTAGGCAAGAACAGCTTGTTCTCCTTGGTGACTTTAACGCTAGAGTGGGTGCCGATAATGTTTCATGGCCTTCATGTCTGGGCAGGTTTGGTATTGGCAAGATGAATGAAAATGGACAACGGCTCTTAGAGTTGTGCGTCCACCATGACCTCTGCGTGACCAACACCTACTTTCAGACAAAACCCCAGCATAAGGTGTCATGGAGACACCCACGATATAAGCACTGGCACCAACTTGACCTGATTCTCGTCAGAAGGCCACTCCTCAGGTCTGTGCTCTCCACGCGCTCGTACCATAGTGCAGACTGTGATACAGATCACTCCTTGGTTTGCTGCAAAATCAGAGCACAACCAAGAAAACTCTATCGTGTCAGACATGAAGGGAAACCACGCATTGATACCAGCAAGATGTCAGACCCTTTCATGATCGCTCAATTCACTGCGACCTTCGAGAAAGTGCTCAGTAGCCCTCAGCATGGTGATACTATTACAGAGAACTGGGAGCATCTACGGAACACCATTCAAAGTACTGCACTTGCCACCTTTGGTAAGAAAACAGCCAAGTCAAATGACTGGTTTGATGCTTCATCAGATGTGATGGCACCTGTCATTGAAGCTAAGCGCAGTGCTATGAATGAATACAAACGTTCACCGAGTGCCAGAACCCTACAGATCCTGAGGGCTACGAGAAGCAAAGTTCAACAAACTGCTCGACGCTGTGCAAATGACTACTGGCTCCAGCTCAGTGAGAGCATCCAGATCGCAGCGCAAACAGGCAACATTAGACAAATGTATGACGGTATAAAGAAAGCACTTGGCCCCCATAAAAGTAAGACGGCACCGCTAAAAACCATCAGCGGAGAGAAGCTAACCGATAAGGGTAAGCAGATGGAGAGGTGGGTCGAGCACTACTCTGAGCTTTACGCTAGAGACAATACCGTTACGCCTGCAGCCCTTGATGGTGTCAACAGTCTGCCAACTATGGAGGAGCTGGATGCCGAACCAACATTAGAGGAACTCAGCAAGGCCATTGATAGCTTGGCCTCTGGCAAAGCACCAGGCAGTGATGGGATTCCTCCTGATTTAATCAAATGCTGTAAGAGCACGCTATTACATCCCCTGCATAGGATGCTGTGCCAGTGCTGGGAAGAGACAACTATTCCTCAAGACATGCGAGATGCCAAGATTGTAAAAACACTGTATAAAAATAAAGGAGACAGAAGTGATTGCAATAACTACAGAGGCATCTCTCTTCTTAGTATTGTTGGTAAGGTTTTTGCCAAAGTCATCTTAATGCGACTACACAAGTTAGCTGAGCGCATATATCCAGAGTCACAGTGTGGATTCCGAGCTGGCAGATCAACAACAGACATGATCTTCTCTCTCCGCCAGCTTCAGGAAAAATCAAGAGAGCAGAAAAGACCATTATATATCGCCTTTATAGACCTCACAAAAGCATTCGACCTGGTTAGTAGGGATGGACTCTTTAAAATCCTCCTGAAAATAGGCTGCCCTTCTAAAATGCTGGAAATGATAAAGTCATTCCATGACGGCATGAAGGGAACAGTCCAATATGCTGGAAGCACGTCACAGCCCTTTGATATACGAAGTGGCGTTAAACAAGGCTGTGTTCTGGCTCCGACCCTCTTCGGAATCTTCTTTGCCTTGCTCTTGAAACATGAATTCAGAGATGCAACTGAAGGAATATGCCTTCACACTAGGTCAGATGGCCGTCTGTTTAATCTTTCAAGGCTGAAGGCAAAAACAAAAATCAGAAGGGTCACTATAAGAGACTTGTTGTTCGCTGATGATGCTGCAGTCGTCACTCAAAGCCAACAGGAGCTTCAGAGCTTGATGAATCGCTTCACTAAAGCATGCAAGGACTTTGGCCTCACAATAAGTCTAAAGAAAACGAATGTGCTGAGTCAGGATGTGGGTGCTGCACCAGTTATCACTATCGATAACTATGAATTGGCAGTGGTGCACCACTTCACATACCTAGGGTCTACCATCAATGACAAACTCTCACTGGATACAGAAATCGACAGCCGCATTGGCAAAGCTGCAGCTCCCTTTGCCCGCCTCACATCGCGTGTTTGGGGAAACTCTAAACTCACAATGAAGACCAAAGCTGCGGTATATAATGCCTGCGTCACCAGCACACTCCTATATGGCAGCGAGACCTGGACGACCTATGCTAAGCAAGAAAGAAGGCTCAATACCTTCCATTTGCGGTGTCTACGCCGCATCCTCGGCATCTCGTGGAAAGATAAAGTGACAAATGTCGAGGTGTTGTCACGTGCTGGCCTTCAAAGTATGTATACGCTTCTTAGACAACGCAGACTTCGCTGGCTTGGCCATGTTCGCCGCATGGAAGATGGTCGCATCCCAAAAGATATCTTCTACGGACAATTAGCAGATGGCAAGAGAATAGTTGGGCGACCACAGCTGAGGTTCAAAGATGTGTGCAAGAGAGATATGAGGGCACTGGACATGGATCCAGCAACATGGGAGGATGAAGCTGCCGATCGCACTAAGTGGCGATGCTATTTACGGCGCCACCTCAGATTGGGCGAAGAGAGGCTCACACAAGAAGCAGAGGTGAGGAGAAAACGTCTTGGAGCACCAAGAAAATAAGCAGCTGAGGGCTGTCACCTCAGGGGCGCATTCCCATAGTCAGTTATGACTGAAGGGGCTATTATTATTATTATTATTATTATTATTATTATTATAGGCACAATGGGCTAATCACCTGTTTGCCAAGTCACTTCGATTACATGTCCTGCCCATGGGCCTTGTGCACTTGGGTCCCCTCTACACTTCGTTTCACGGGGTAGAAGAGGTTCCGATTATGAGATGAGATTATTATATATATATATATATATATATATATAGATATATATATATATATATATATATATATATATATATATATATATATATATATATATATATATATATATAATATAAAAAATCGATAATGACGGAACATATAAAAAATCGATAATGTTGGATTAGGTTACTAAGAGGGTTTTTTTAAGCGAGGGGAGGCTTTTTGTACTGCGGGCGTGTCGTTGTGTGTTGGTAGTGTGTTGATGTTAGAGACTTGTTTATACTAGCTCTAGTATCTAGAGGTGGGAGGGCAGTGTTAGAGATCTGACTATACCAGGTCTAGCATCTAGAGGTGGGAGTGAAGATGGGTGTGTGTGTGGTTGTGTGTGTGTGTGCGTGGTTGTGTGTGTTGGGTTGTAGCAGGCGGGTGTGCCAGCCTCGAGAGGTGGGAGCGAAGTGTTAGAGACTTGACTATACCAGGGCCAGCATGAAGAGGTGGGAGTAAAGTCGCTTCTTTGCCCTTTCGGTGGTAGATTAGAGACAGCGGTCCGGTGGTGTTGGGACACCAACTCGGTTCTGGGGATATTGGTTGATAACAACTGGAGTTGATGTAGTCGTCAAACGTGTTACTGATACAAACAGTAGGACAGGTATCCGTGTTTGGTAACTGTAATCGGTCAAATTCGGCGAGGATTTCACCTTGTAAACCCAACAAATGTTCAAATTCAGATCGAGTTAACGTAATGTCGGATTTTTATACGTGTTCAGACTTGCGCTAGCCAGGGTTTGATTAGCGGAAAAAAACTAAGCGCTAGTTGACGCGTTGTCGATGTGAAAATTTTTGTGTACATGTGTGTGTGCGGGTGTGCGGGTGTGCGGGTGTGGTTTTGTGTATGTGTGTGTGTGTTGGGTTGTAACAGGTGGGTGTACCAGCGTCGAGAGGTGGGAGTGAAGTGTTAGAGACTATACTAGGTCTAGCATGAAGAGGTGGGTGTGTAGTGTTAGAGACTTGACTGTACTAGGGTTAGCATGAAAAAGTGGGAGTGAAGTGTTAGAGACGTCACTATAGCAGGGCCAGCAGGAAGAGGTGGGGGTGAAGTGTTAGAGACTTGGGTATTCAATTTTTGTGTAGATATGTTTGTGTGTTGTTGTATTGTGTATGACTCGGCATTGTGTTTTTTTTTAATACAACATATATTAATATGTATACACACGAAATTTATACATACCATATTTAGACAGCATAGATAACATGTCATCAATTCTTTTGATGTACATCCAGTTGGTGGGAACAGGGGAAGCCATCGTAAGTGAGGTGTAAGTATCTGTCGTTATCACACCACTGCTTCAGTAAAGTATGAACGTGAGTTTCTGGGTCTTGGTCTTCCAAGTGTCTAGTTATAGCAAGGAATATCAGTTTAATCTGGTTTTTGAAACGTGTTCAGACTTGTACTAGTCAGGGCATGATTATTGGAAAAACTAAGCGATATTTCACGCGTTGCCGATGTGAAAATTTTGTTCTTTTTGTGTATGTCATCCAAGTTTAGGTATAGGGACACTGGCCAAAAGTGATCTCATCAGAACGTTGAAATATTTTTAAAATACCAGCTAGTCTAGTCTAATAATATTTTGAAACAGATTTTAGCAACACTCCCTAGTGAAAAAACGAATACACACACATATTTAGAAATAACAACTTTGCGTAGGGTTTTCTTCCAGTCTCTGACTGTTAAGAAAATACGCCTATCGAAAAACAAAGACTAACACATACCCAGATATTTGTCCACAGAATACGCTTAAACAGATACAGACATATATCTTTTAAATAACAGAGATATTTAACACAAAATACGAATAAAACAGAATAACATACGTTTTGGTTGTCTGGTGGTCTGGTTTTCAGAAGGCTGTTTCTTGGTTTCAACGTCTGATTTTTCAAAACGACTAGAGGTCTTTACTGCTCGCGGATTGTCGTTTGAATGAGCTGTCGACAGACTTTGTTTTGATATATCAAAAGGCTTGTCTCTCACATGCGCAGAAATACACAAGCTGTTACGTGAGGGTGCCACCCCGTTAGTTGTGTCGAGGAAGTTATCAGAGACTAGTGCACGCGTAAGGTTTCGCGGTGATTTGATTGAAAGTGGATTATTTTCAGCGTATTCGTTCGTTGTTTAATTAAGATAATTGCTCACTGGTGCGACACCATGTCTAATTGGGTGCAGTGTTGACGAGTTCAGAACGGTCGGAACCCGTTATCGATTATTTTCGTTCATTGTTTAATTGGAGGGCGGTCTACCTGTGTTCGAACCCCACCGACTTAAGGTTTCACTTTTTTCATACGGGCGACATCTGGTGATAGGTTTTATATTGTCTCCCTAGCGATTCATACATGCGGTGACCATGGAAATGTAGTACATTAAATAAATGTAACTAAGTATTTGTTAAAGTTATCAAACGAGTATCTGCGTTTGTCCTGCAAGTTTCAAACTTTAATGAATCCTTTTCTTCCACTCAACAAAGATGACCCCCAAAATTTTTCTCCCAGGTCTGCTCAAAGGTTCCAACCTATAGGTAAATAGAGCAACTGTCAAATACTTCTTTAAAAATTTCTCCCCTTGGCAAACAAATTTCTTCCCCTTGTCAAAAAAATTTCTCCCCCTTGTCAAACAAATTTCTTCCCCTTGACAAACAAATTTCTTCCTCTTGTCAAAAAAAAAATTTCGCCCCCTTGGTAATCAAATTTCTTCCTCTTGTCAAAAAAAAAATTCGCCCCTTGGTAATTAAATTTCTTCCCCTTGTCAAAAAATACTGCCCCTTGTCAAAAAAAATTTCGCCCCCTTGGTAATCAAATTTCTCCCTCTTGTCAAACAAAATTTCGCCCCTTGGCAATTAAATTTCTTCCTATTGTCAAAAAATACTTCCCATTGGCAAAGAAATCCCCCCCCCCCCAATCAAATCGCACGAGTAACAAAGGCTGGCCTCGGTAAAAACTTACAGTTGCGGTCTTCAACCCGCTCTCCAACGGTTTAAGCATTTCATCACTTCTTGCCATGTACACCCAGTTGGTGGGAACAATGGAAACCACCTTCAACAAGGTATGAGGGATAGTGTCTGTCGTTATCACACCACCTCTTCAGTAAAGTATAACCATGAGTGTCTGGGTGTTTGGGTGTGTGTGTGTGAGCGCTCGCGTACGTGGTTGTGCGTCTGTGAGTGTGTGTGTGTGCGTGGGCGCGCGCACGTGTGTGTGTGTGGGGTGGGTTGTGTTGCGGTGTGTTGTATTGTATTGTGTTATGTGATGTTGATTTATTCAACAGTTATACGTACATATTACAATAAATATATTTTACAAACAGTTATAACACCTAGAGGTGGGAGTGAAGTGTTAGAGACATGACCAGGTCCACCATCGAGAGGTGGGAGTGAAGTGTTAGAGACGTTACTATACTAAGGTCACCAAGTAGAGGTGGAAGGGGATTGTTAGAAACTATACAAGGTCTAGCATCGAGAGGTGGTAGTGAAGTGTTAGAGACATGACCAGAGCCAGCAGCGAGAAGTGGGAGGGAAGTGTTAGAGACTTGACTAGGTCTAGCATCGAGTAATAAAATCTACTCACCCCAATGTCCATCTAGTGTTATGAAAATGACCCGTACACAGTCGATGTTTCCAGCATAAAAAATAATATCAAAGGCTAGGTTGGACAAACCCAAATAGACAGTTTTATTGAACACAACCGTAGAGATATATGTCACAGGCACACCACGCACGTGCTTTTTACCACTCACTGTTAAACTCGATCGATGGTCTGCGATGGCTTCCCCTGTTCCCACCAACTGGATGTACATCAAAAGAATTGATGACATGTTATCTATGCTGTCTAAATATGGTATGTATAAATTTCGTGTGTATACATATTAATATATGTTGTATTAAAAAAAAACACAATGCCGAGTCATACACAATACAACAACACACAAACATATCTACACAAAAATTGAATACCCAAGTCTCTAACACTTCACCCCCACCTCTTCCTGCTGGCCCTGCTATAGTGACGTCTCTAACACTTCACTCCCACTTTTTCATGCTAACCCTAGTACAGTCAAGTCTCTAACACTACACACCCACCTCTTCATGCTAGACCTAGTATAGTCTCTAACACTTCACTCCCACCTCTCGACGCTGGTACACCCACCTGTTACAACCCAACACACACACACATATATACACAAAACCACACCCGCACACCCGCACACACACATGTACACAAAAATTTTCACATCGACAACGCATCAACTAGCGCTTAGTTTTTTTCCGCTAATCAAACCCTGGCTAGCGCAAGTCTGGACACGTATGAAAGTCCGACATTACGTTAACTCGATCTGAATTTGAACCTTTGTTGGGTTTACAAGGTGAAATCCTCACCGAATTTGACCGATTACAGTTACCAAACACGGATACCTGTCTGTATCAGTAACACGTTTGACGACTACATCAACTCCAGTTGTTATCAACCAATATCCCCAGAACCGAGTTGGTTTCCCAACACCACCGGACCGCTGTCTCTAATCTACCACCGAAAGGGCAAAGAAGCGACTTTACTCCCACCTCTTCATGCTGGCCCTGGTATAGTCAAGTCTCTAACACTTCGCTCCCACCTCTCGAGGCTGGCACATCCGCCTGCTACAACCCAACACACACACACACAACTACGCACACACACACACAACCACACATACACACACACACCCATCTTCACTCCCACCTCTAGATGCTAGACCTGGTATAGTCAGATGTCTAACACTGCCCTCCCATCTCTAGATACTAGAGCTAGTATAAACAAGTCTCTAACATCAACACACTACCAACACACAACGACACGCCCGCAGTACAAAAAGCCTCCCCTCGCTTCAAAAAAACCCTCTTAGTAACCTAATCCAACATTATCGATTTTTTATATGTTCCGTCATTATCGATTTTTTACATTTTATATATACATCCTCCCCCGCACAAAAAACAATACCCACTTCCTTAAAAAAAAAAAACCCTTTAGTAAACTAAGCCGCCTAAATCGATTTTTATATTTTCCTCTTTAACTCAAGTATTCTTTTAAAAGAGATCATTAACTATATACTTCTATCTAACACTTCACTCCTGCGTCATACATACAACCACCAGCAACACCCCAACACACACCCATGAGTCATCACCGCCAGCCAAAAAAAAAAAAAAATACCCGCCACGTCTCTAACACTTCACTCCTGAGTCATACACACAAAAATCCCCCCTATCCTACACTCCACTATACATCGTCATTCCCCCCCCCCCCCGCACAAAAAACAATACCCACTTCCTTAAAAAAAACCTTAGTAAACTAAGCCGCTGTTATCGATTTTTATATTTTCCTCTTTAAGTCAAGTATTCTTTTAAAAGAGCTCATTAACTATATACTTCTATTTATAAACCTTTGTATCTATGTTGTAAAATAAATACACGTCTAACTACATATTTTATATAAACAACGCACTACCAGGACAACAACACGCCCGCCATTATTGAACTATGCTAGGACGCCAGCTGCTCGTCAGAGGAAGTCACCCCGCTAAGATATATCGCTATATAAAAAGTCATGCTCCACCTCCTGGCGCTCCAACAACAACCACACACCCGCCATTATCGAACTAATATATTACTATATACCAAGTCATGCGGCCCCACTTCCTGACGCGCCACCTCCGCAATGAGTATTTCCTCCCACTCGCTTCAAAGACCCTCTTAGTAACCTACTAATTATCGATTTTTTATATTTTCCGTCATTATCGATTTTTTATTTTTTATAAATATATTGTCTAAGTATTTTGTATAAACAACACGCCCGCCATTATCGAACAAATTTATTGCTATATAACAAGTCATACGTCTGATCGTCAGAGGAAGTCCCCCGGCTAAAATATATCGCTATATAAAAAGTCATGCGCCGCCGCCTGAAACGCCGCCGCGTGACATCGATCGAGTATTTTGCTATATAAAAGTCATGCGCCGCCGCCTGATATATGTCTAAATAACACACCCAACATCACACAAAAAATCCCCCTAACCTAACCCCGCCCGCTACATCGTCACCCTCACCAGAACAAAAAGACTCTCCTCGCTTCAAAAACCCTCTTAGTAACCTAATCCAACATTATCGATTTTTTTTTATATTTTCCGTCATTATCGATTTTTTATATTTTATATATTGTATGTATATATATATATATATATATATATATATATATATATATATATATATATATATATATATATATATATATATATATATATATATATATATATATATATATATATATATATATATATATATATATATATATATAATTGTTGAAATATATGTAAATATATATGTATAACTGCAATACATCACACAACAATCCCCCTAACCAAAAGAGATCATGGGTGTGACGGACCGTTTTCGTTCATTTTTCTTTCCTTGGTTAAATGTTTTTGGTTTTTCTTTCTCTCTATCCCTATTTATCAAAGTTTTCTCGCTATCACGATCCCCTTCAAGTTCTTCGCCTTTCCCACGCAAGTAATTTAGCATTCCAGTCAGTGCGCGGTACCTTGCCCAGGCTACCGGGGAAAACTCAATTTACAGGTGTGAGGAAAAAATTTTCATGGAAGGTGGAACATCTCGTTTTTTTAGCAGACATGAAGACACCAGAGACCACCCCATCGATCTCACAGAAACCACATAAAAATAGAGTACATACAATAGTCCAGCACTCTCTCAAAGCTCTGCCTCCAATGAGCTCCATGTCACCAGTGCGAAGGTCAGAGTAGCTATAAAATCTGTTTTGTAAGCTTTGGCCATAGCAAATTCTAAAACATTAGTTAATTATCTAGTGCATTCCTAGCTAAAAAATCTTAGCAAGAAAAGTATAAATTCTAAAAGCTTTTTCAGAAGAAATAACTATAGAAAGGCCACCTCTGAAAAGTAAAGCCGACCAGAAAACAAGTTCTGGGAAGTTCTGAGCTCAACAAAGGTCTCTGTTGGCATCAGAAGCTGGTTCTCTTATCACATTGTCAAGGAAGACAAACACAATGACCCGATAGTCCATCGTGGAAACAGACTTAGAGGTCTGTTTATAAACCTCTGTTTATAGAAAAAGAGAGTCACCCCAACCCTTTGGCAATACACTAAGACAGGATCAGCAAAGCACAGATAAGTCCTAAGGGACTGAAAATCAATTCACGGCTATTTGTATTCTTATTTAATTGCAAAATTTAACTCTATATAAGACTTTGTAATTACATTTCTCTAAAATTAACAAAATTATCATTCAACAACCCCTGTCTAGGATGATCTAATTAAATGTAATATTTGGAGGAAACAAAAACTCATTAATACATTTGTTTGATTTGATGTGTAACAAGATCACTTGTCTAAATTTAGATTATTATATTATCTCAAAGTGTTGAACAGAAATCTATGTAATGAATGCTATTCGGTATATTTATATAATATAACTGTAGAGTATGGTTCAATTCATACTTCGATGTTGTAACAAGTACGCTGTGACCAGTTATTATACACTCTTATTATTAGAACTCACTTCACCTATCCTTACATCTATACCTTATCATCCAGTATATTCTAATCCTCGACTATACGCCACAGTCTATCAGATATCATTGTCGGATCTGATCTATTTTGAATTTCAGTGGTCTCAGATAATTCAGGACAGCAGTGGCAGAGATAAAGATTTTTTAGGTTTAGGTTTTTGAACCCCGCACTTGAAAACTGGTGTTTTTTTGTGTGCAAGGGATACCCGGTTCAACCCCATGTGGGTTATAATTTGGGTAGATAGTGTTCATCTTTCCATACAGTGTATTACTTTGTTGTTTGTGTTAGCTCTTCCAGTCTGTCATTTATCTGCCGTTTGCTGTGTCAATGTTTAATGTCTATGGGGCCTGTAATGTTTCTTCTTCCATGATACCATGTTGCTCTCTCTCGCTATTGACATCTTTTTTCTGCTGGGCTTTTGTTGGTTTTGGATTGGTGGTTTTTGTTTGTTTGTTTTATATTTTTTTTTTAAATTCTACTACTGGTATTGAATATTGGCTTTTTTTTTTTTTAGTTTTTTTCCTTGTCATTCTAATTTTTTCTAGTTGTTATATGTTGGTTCTTGTTCTGGTAATATAAAATTGTATTATGTTGTGTAGCTCCCTGGGTAGGTAAACTTTCAGTACATTTTCCAGTGACAGTGATGTCGAGTTTTGGGTTCTCAATACTCCATTAGTGGTTTTCTGTGCTAGTCTTATTTTTTGCACGTTAACACATAATGTGCTATGGTGTTTTTCTCCAGACATGTTGCACAGAAGGGTTCCTCCACCATGAAATAGCCTGTTCCTAGTTGAAGTCTAATTAGTTTTCTGTTGCATGGTATTTTTTGGTTCTCTAGATATCTGACATGTTGTCACGAAGTGGATTTAGGACTAGATGTTGTTTACATATAGTGACAAAACACTAGTGAGAACAAAGACTGAAAAAGATAGATTTAGATGAAAATGATAGTAAAATGTGAAAAGTTGAAACTATTGGCCCCGAGGGGTGAGAACCTAGATTTGACTCTTCCCGCGCCACTCCGGACGTCTTAGATTGCTATAGCCTCAACCACCTCTAACTACCCTAAGGGGATAAGGTTATATAAGATTCACATACACCACGATACAAACAACAGATAGCTCCTGTACGTAAATAAAAGTGACTGATCCAGACTATAATGTACAAGTTTTATTTACACACAGAAAAACTCAAATACATGTCAAAGAAATAAAGTGCTTGTGTGTACACCTGGAAAACAAATCAAGTACAGTTACAATGATTTTACATCAACCAAACCCTTCACTCACACTTGCCACCTGTATGGGAAAAGAAGTTAAGATTACACACAACCCACTGAACTTGGTGGGGTCTCGGATTTCGAGTCTCCACTCCAACTAGCTATTCTAAATTCTAATGTTACTTCTAACTACACAGTCAGCTGGAACTACTTCGACTTGTCTACACACTATCTGCACAGACTTCGTTACTACACAGCCTATCCTGAAATCTCCTGAACACTGCTACACCGCTAACTGCACCTCTAACACTTCAGCAGCTGTCCTCGGCTATACTCTTCAACAAAACGTGCTCTCAGTTCTGTCTATCTGTTATAGCAACTGTAGAGGGTATTGTAACCTTTTTTTCCCTCCACAACTTCTGTAAGTGACGACTAGGTTTTAAATACTGGATTCTGGAACTGGAATAGGTAGCTATTACACTGCTACCAAATCTGGAATCACCTGCCCGGTTACCCCTCTCTGGGTTCAGGGCCTTCGGTTTTATTATGACCGGAACTAAGCGAACGAATTACGACAACGCTGGCAGCATGCCAATTTGCGTGTGTAACAAGATCGAGCATCAGAGCTCAAGATTTATCCACCAAATCCTATTCCACTGGAGAACTGTCTTCCCCTGCCGTGGGAAAACGTATGTTCTATTCTTCTTCCACATCTGGCAATTAACGCAAAACTCCGCGTTCCTGCGATGCCAACCTTTGCCGTGGGGAAATTGGTGGTGCCAATTTCGCTCTCTCTCCCACAGAGCCGCTACCCGCTGTAGACAATAGAAACAATGCACAGCTGAACAACACATCAATAATACATTCCTATATACCAAATAACTCCCTTACTTTAACATTTAACACCCAAGTCTTTAACACTTAACTCCCCTACTCTATTCCCGTTCTGCACCACCAATCCAATTAATCATGCCAAAGAAAGTCAGCTCCCCCACACATCTCCCTTCTCTTCTCTCTACCCGATTCCAAAATAAACATTCCCCAATCTGGTTAACAGCTCGCAGCCCGGCTGACCCAGATCGTCTTTGTTCTGCATGACTAGTCCTGAAACACAACAGTTTTTCACAGCGCTCTCTGTGCAAAAATACCTTGGCCCGCTTCTAGACTGACACTAATGCAGCAATGATCACACAAATAAAATAGACCTCTCTAGGAATTCATAAAAATTCCCTTCCCGTAAAATAAATCACATTCAAAATGTAATACAAAACAATTCCCTTAATATTACATCTCACGTCTCCTGACTATACAGTACAATAATGCACAAACAATAAAGTATAACCCTATTACGCTAGCATCTAAATACTGCCACAAATTATACACCACGTGCTCCCGCCTTCTCACACCTCTGAATATCGTCCTGAATAATATTCATTAAATACCGGCCCCCACGTGGTCACCATTCCATAACTGCACTCCCGTGTATAAGTATGTACTTATCAAAATAAACTCACAATAAAATACAGTACACGCGCTCCCGACTATTCTGTAAATTTACATACATCAGAGATGCGGGTTTCTCCATAGACCTACTTTGAAATAATACAAAGCACGCCCGTAACCTCTCACTCTTAAACCATCCTAGATACCGCTATTCCTTCAATAAGGAATTATATGGACCTCTTAAGTTTCTCAGGTCTATCACTAAGATAGTATTGATGGCTCTGGCGTTAAGAATTAAATTTAAAAAATTAACTTCCCAAGAAACTACTGATCGGGCTAGCACTCAATTAAAATCAATAAAGTACCACGCTAATAAATCATGCTTACCAAAACTCGAATTTTCCCACTTAAGGGCAATCGACAATTTTGCACTGGTACACGGCTGGCAATTTTCATTAGAGAGAACGAGACTATGAATTACGAGCCTATATATAATCCTAGACCAGCACGCTGACCTCCTGGCGTCAGTTGCGCGGCTATGTTTTAAGCCCCAATGATCGCTCGGCCTTTCAAATGCAGTTTGATCTCGGCCAATCAAAATTGTAAACACTCTGACTCATCCTGTTACTGCTCGCGCGTGCTAAAAGTCACTACCCCCCTTGAACAAAGAAACGGGAATTAAGTTCAGCCCTCTACTGTTAAATGAAGCAAAAATGGCCGAAATTATTTAATTCCCGAAAATACGTCTACGTGCACGCAATATCTTAAGGAGAATAAAACTGGTGCAAATTCTGAACTAGGCTCTACCATCCTCCCTATAGAAAATACTTCAACAATTCTCCACACAACAACACTAGACACCACCTACTATTCATAGAGAAGAAACCATAGGCAGATAAGATAAACTCCATCATAATCTCACTGAAAAAACGTAATTAATAGAAGGAGAAGAACCATGGGGTTGATTACCTGTAATCCCTCCTAGAAATAGTGAAAGAAATGCAAGGAGAAAAAGACATGGGGCCTATTGAAAAAATAAATTACAGTATAGTATCACACATGTCCGGGTTGGATCTTTTAGCAGTTTATAGGCGTGTCTGCATTTCTGGCTTTCTTTCCAGTTTTCTGTCCATTCCTTTGTTATAATATTTATAATTGTACTTTTGATCTCCGTTGTGCCTAAATCTGAGTTTATGTGGTTTGGGCTGGTTCTTCCTGCTTTTGCTTCCCTGTTGGCCACCTCATTTCCTTCTATTCCCACGTGAGAGGGTATCCATGCTAGTAATACTGAGCATCCCCTATTATTTAGGTGTGTACTAAGTTGCAACACTTCTTCTGCTATATCTGGTCGGCTACATTCATGTGGGTTTCTTAGTGTTTGGAGAGCTGACAGTGAGTCAGTTAGGATTGTTAGCTTTTTGGGGGGCGTGTCAGTAATTATTTCAGGTGTTTTTGCTATTGCCACCATTTCTGCCGTGAATATTGATGCATTTTCAGTTAAACTAAAACTTTTCTTCAGCTTCCAGGCTGGTATGTGTATTCCTATTCCAAGTTCTTCATTTTCTATCTTAGATCCATCAGTGTATACTTTCAAGCTACCCTTAGTTATCTGTTCTATATATTCTCTGTCTATGATTTTAATGTCGTCTTTTCCTGCTTTTTATTTGTTATATCTGACAGATGAGAGTCAATACTTGGTTTCTTGAGCTCCCAAGGAGGAATCACTGGTGTGTATTTACTACTATATTTTATTGCATTTGCTATAATATTGTTTTCTTCTATTTCCTCCATGCATTTCGATCCTATTGGGCATCTTGTGGGTTCCAGAGGGGTATCCCAGGTCATCGGGAAATTCTTCACAAACACTGCATGGGCTGGGTGGTTTTTGTCAGTTAGGACTGTGCCCATGTAATTCAGTCTAAGTTCTTTTCTTCTTAGCTTGAGGGGTATTATTCCTAGTGCTACCTCTAGTGCTTCTAGTGATGTTGATCTTGAGGCTGCAGCTATTGTGCCTGGTGCTGTATTTTGTCCAATTTTTTCTTATTGCTGTGAGCTGCAGAGTCATATACTGTGCTTGCATAGTCCATTTCCCCCCTTATAAATGACATGTAGAACATGAGACGTGACGATGCTTGCTCCCCATCCACTGCTTTTTAGGTATCTCATCATATTAGTGAGTCCTCTGCAGCTCTCAACCAGCTTGTCTATATATTTTTTTCCGATTTAGTTGTTGATCTAAAGTCATGCCTAAATATGGGTTGTTTCTACTGTTTTAATTTTGTGCCCTTGGATTTTTATTTCAATTGTTTTTATTTTTTATAAATCTACCTCTACTGAATATCATTCCGACCGTCTTTTTAGCGTTTAGTTGGAAGCCCCACTTAGCCAGCTGCGATCTTGTTAATTTGGGCTTGCAGATCTGTTTATAATCTGGAAAGGATTTTCCCCGTCCTCCAAATAGCTGCATCATCTGCAAATTGTGACAGTTTGTTTCTTCTGTTGCTGAATTCCTCTCCTAAGTCATTAACCATAATAGAAAATAGGGAAGGAGATAATACTAAGCCTTGAAGGATGCTGTTCTGTTGCTCGTATAGCTCTGATTTGTCATTATTTACCTGTACTGTAAAGTATCAGTCCTCCAATAAGTTTTCTATGTTGTTGTATATGTTTCCAGCTATGCCTATCTTGTTAATCTTATATAACATACCTTCTCTCCAGCATTCATCGTATGCCCTTGCTACATCTAAGAATACGGCTACTGTTTTTGCATTTCTTTTAAATCCTGATATTACCTCATGTTCTAGTCTGATAAGTTGGTCCATGTTCTAGTCTGATAAGCTGGTCCATGTTCTAGTCTGATAAGTTGGTCCATGTTCTAGTCTGATAAGTTGGTCCATGTTCTAATCTGATAAGTTGGTCCATGTTCAAGTCTGATAAGTTGGTCCATGTTCTAGTCTGATAAGTTGGTCCATGTTCTAGTCTGATAAGCTGATCCATAGTGCTTCTGTTTTCTCTAAATCCTGATATTACCTCACGTTCTAGTCTGATAAGCTGGTCCATAGTGCTTCTGTTTTCCCTAAACCCGGATTGGGTTGGGCTGTAAAGATTGTTCTTTTCCATGTGGAACTTTAATCTATTGTTCACCACAGTTTCCATTACTTTCCCTATGTGAGATGTCAAAGCTATCGGTCTGTAAGAGCTCGCATCATTGGCCTCTTTATCTGGTTTTAGTATTGGTATGACTACTGCTAACTCCGCCTATGCCGGTCCCAAGCCCGGATGAAAAAGGAGGAGGGCGGCCTGCATGGAGGCCGTAAGGAGGCAGCCCCTCCACCATGCAAAGGCACAACAGACCAATCACCTGTTTGTCTTAAAACCTGATTATGCGAAACGTAAGAGAGAAAACCGGACTGATTCTAAAGGCGACGAACTGGAACGGACTACGACTTATGGAACTTGGAACACAAGAAGTATAAATGGGAAGGAAGAGGAGCTGGTGGAAGAGATGAGGAAAGCAAAACTAGAAATCCTGGCTATAACGGAAACAAAGAAAAAGGACAAGGAGTCATGGATCTCGATAGCAACACGCTGCTCTACAGTGGTGTACCCACATCTGAAAGAGCTAAAGGGGGCGTGGGTTGCATTGTGGCCAAAAATCAGAAAGATAATATCAAGGGATGGAACTTTGTCTCTGAGCGCATTATGGTCGTAAAACTAAAAGAAGGAGAAACCAGTCAACCTTGTCATAGTGTATGGGCCAAATGAGGATGAGAGAGCAGAGGTCAAGGAGGAATTCTTCGAGCTGCTTCAAAGGACAGTGGATGACTGCCTAGATGAAGTTATCATGCTCGGAGATTTTAATGCCAGAGTTGGAAATGACCATGCTAGATGGGGTGGAGTTATCGGAAGATATGGAGAAGATACTCTCAATGACAATGGAAAGCGACTCCTTAGATTCTGCAGTGAGCAGAATCTGATCATTACAAACACAAAGTTCCCCCATAAGCGCATACATGCATACACTAGATGTGAACCAACAAAGAATGAGAAGTCAGTGATCGACTATGCCATTGTTCGGAGAAGCTCATTCAAATATGTCCGAGATGCAAGAGTCTGGAGGGGGCCAGATATTGGAAGTGATCACTACCTGCTAACAATCAAAAGAACAACTGAAAGAGTTGCTCAGCCTAGGAACTGCCCAACATCACGCAAGAAACCAAGTAAACGAGCAGGAGAAATGAGCATTAGGACCTACAAGCTGAGAGAGCCAGAAATTAAGACCAGATATCAGGGGCTTATTGCTGCAGCGGTGAGCAACACAGAAGAACGACCTGATGACTTGGAAACCCTCTGTATTAAATTCAAGGATATCATAAAGATAGCTGCTGCAGAAGCATGCGTTGAAGTCCGACTTGGGATAAACAGAAAGAGGACACCTTGGTGGACAGAGGAAGTCAAAGAGAAAATAAGAGAGAAGAAAATGGCATGGAAACAATACTTAGGAGCTAAAAACACAACAGGACAAATGGAAAAATATAGAGAATATGTGACACTCAGAACAGAAGCAAAGAATAAAGTGCTAGCAGCAAAACAGAATTCCTGGGAAGAATTTGGAGAAAGGCTAGAAAAAGATGCGCAAGAAAACCAGAAATTGTTCTATAAGACCCTAAAGAACATGAGGAAGTAAAAACAATGCCCTCTCAAATTCATAAAGGACAAGTAATGCAAATTGCTTACTGCCCCGAAGGAAGTAATGGAAAGATGGAAAGAATATTTCTCAGAACTCCTGGATGGTGAGCAAGGTCAAACATCAGAAATGATAACCACTAGCACAGAAGAGAAAACCAATGATGGTGCAGATGACATAAAGATGGAAGAACTGAAGGTAGCACTGAAGAAAATCAAGATGGGCAAAGCAGCAGGGCATGATGTTATAACACCAGAAATGGTTAAGTACATGGGAGCATCAGGCGACCTATTACTCTTAAGGGTTTTACATGCAGCGTGGTACAACAAGACCATACCAAAGGATTGGGAGATTGCCATCATAACACCAATTTTCAAAAAGGGTGACAATCGACAGTGTGGAAACCATAGAGGCATATCCCTTCTCAGTGTCCCTGGTAAAATCTACTCTAGAATCCTAGAGCAGAGACTCCGACGCCTAGCTGAGCCACAATTGGATGAGGTCCAGTGCGGATTCCGAGCAAACCGAAGTACTCAAGACCTAATCTTCCCACTCAGACAGCTGAGTGAAAAGGCCCTTGAGTATAAGAGTGAGATCCATCTATTTTTCATAGATCTGGAAAAGGCGTTTGATAGGGTACCCTGGAGCAAACTTTGGGACTGTTTGGCAATGAAGAATATTCCAGCACCTCTGATTCATGCTATACAGAGCTTCTACAAGTCTTGCAGAAATTATGTGAGGACAGCAAACCATAAGTCAGAAGAGTTCAGGACCACCACTGGTGTAAGACAAGGTGATATCCTATCACCTTACCTTTTCATACTCCTCATGGATGATGTCATCAAGGCATGTAAAAAGAGAACAAGAAAGTATTCAGTGGGGTACTGGAAGATGAGACAGGTCTATATTTCGGAGCTGGCATTTGCTGATGATGTTTCCCTGATTGCTAAATCAGAGGCACATCTCCAATCCAACCTGCAAGTCTGGAAGGAAGAGCTGGAGAAGAGAGGGATGGTCATAAGCAGCTCTAAGACAAAATCCATGGTGATATCACGAAAAGAAAGAAGACATCATATTAAGCTGGGAGAACAAGTCCTGGAGCAGGTCGACCACTTTAAATACCTCGGAGCTATTATAGACCGAAAGGGAGGCATCAAAGAAGAGTTGGCCACTCGAAAAGCAGCGGCTGGGAGACTTTTTCAGGCCATAAATCGAGGATTCCTCAGCAAGAGAGAGGTTGGTAAGAAAAACGAAGATGGCTGTATACCGCTCCACCTATGTCCCAGTCTTGACATATGGATGCGAGTCATGGGCAATGACTACAACCCACAAAAGCCAGATCCAAACCTCAGAAATGAGGTACGAGTATCTGAGGAAAGTGGTTGAAGTAACAAGAAGAGACATGGTACGCAACCAGACGATACGTCAAGGCCGTAAATCCTACCCCCTGCAGACGCAAGTAGAACAGTCCCAATTAAGATGGTTTGGCCATGTCTGCAGAATGGGAGAAGATCGGCTACCACGACAAGCATGGGAAACAAAGAGCCAAGGATCCAGACCCCCAGGACGGCCCAGAGTCCGCTGGGAGGACAACATTACACAATCTTTGAAGGACCGAGGACTAGAATGGAACCAGGCCAGGAGGAAGACAGCCGATAGGATAGTCTGGCGCTCTCTCTTCCAAACCTCTACACCTCACGGTAGAAGGGGAACGACTAAGTAAGTAAGTAATGACTACTGCTACTTTCCATGACTTTGGTATTTTACCTGTTTTCAATATAATATTGAATAGAGAGGTTATTACTTCTATGGTATACTCTGGAGCAGACATTTATTCTTCGTTATCTGTACCCATCGCTTTCTCTAGTTGTCCCATAGTTTCCGCCAGGTATTTCTTACTCCTTTCACGAGCCTAAACTTCTATTTAGAGAAATGTTCATGGAGAACTATTGAATTATCTGTTATTATCTCCTATATTATCTACTACTTATAGGAGACTAGTAATTACTTATCTCACCTTCGCCACGGTTAATGAGCGAATCACAAGAGATATTTAAACGGGCCACAGTAACGCCACAGTGGGACAAAATAACCTCGAACGTCACATTTACCTGTGCCATCCTGTAATTCATTATGTGCTGTTCACTTTCGTTTTCCTACTGTGACAGTGCGAAGACGATGTGTGAAAAAGAATAAGGATTTGTGTGTAATGTGGTCGTCACTCTCTCTGGCCTACTTTCACACACGTTCCGCAGTCACAGAAAAACTCTCTTGATGACAGGGGTCCCACTTTTATTATTGAAACCCTATCAGGTAGCACATGAATCATATAGAAAACAATGTTGTCCACAAGTTTACTTTTTGTAGGTAATTCCTATGCAACACCATTTAACCAAGCTATTTAGGTAACACCATAAAATAACCCATGAATGAAACAAAATAAACTAGCATCGTACTAATGGACAAGCATCATCAACGTAATAATACATACATATGTGTGAAAATATGCAAGTACATGCACTTATATGTCCATGTGTGTGTGTGTGTTGTGTGTACTGTTACACATGTGTGAAAATATGCCAATAGATGCGCTTAAATGACCATGTGTGTGTGTGAGTGTTCATGCAGGTCTGCGTATATATGTAATCATACAATAAACATATCTCAGTCAACAATAATGCCTTCATACTCCTACTAAATACTAACTACATCATCACGCGAGAGAAAACTTAATTGAAGCACTTCTATCTATGATGAAATATTATACACAACGCACTGGTCTAAATGACATCAATTTATCAGTATCTTAGAGGCCTTGCTACTCTAAAGAACAAGCAGACATATACTCTATTCTTACAGCTCTATACTAAATGTACTAGGCATAGGCTACTCACGGAGCTAGAGGGTACGCTAACCTTTCTCTCACAATAACCACTGATGTAAAATTAACGACACTTACGGCTCACAAGAATGCAATATAACTATTACTTAACACTACACAAATAATAATAATAATAATGGTAATAAGTACACACTTGTATACAGCGCAATGCGACACTAGAATTCCTCTTATAAATGCACTTAGATACTTAACACATTTAACACAGTCTCACAGTTGAAAATAGCGATGAGATAGACGTCAAATTACACTTAAGTACACATACATCGCCAGTCAGCTTCTATCAAGCTATAGATAGACAAATGCTACAAAGCTTTAACTTCTAAGCCTGAAAGTCTAATATTACTAAATCTAAAGTATTATAAAAATGTACTTATATGCAAGCATACCTCTATGTCGTTAGTTCTCTTAGCACAGACGCAACTATGCAAAAGCCCAAACCTCAGTTGGTTATCGTACGAGGCGCGTTTTGCACAAGAACGATCTGGCTACTTCTCAGCTCTCTGACTGAAGCCTCTCACTGTTTCAGTTTAAATCTTCGTCTCCATCCCTGCCCCACATGATAGCCGCCCCGTCAAAATGTCAGGGAAAGCTCCACCCATCCCTCTAGGGAGCAAATCAGGAGTCCTATGCTCAGTATGGATGACATGAGATCACATCTTAATCAAGTATCTCCCTAATCGACACAACTCAAAGTCCGCCCACTAATGGGCTGTTACATCCCACGATATTCGTTGTCCTACTCCCACTTCTTACGGTTTCGTGCTCAAAAAGGTGTTTTCTTCTGGTATCAGACAGCGCCAGGATGTCTAACAACCGATGGCTGTCTCCCACGTCTCTCTTCTTCACGGATGGCGAAGGTGTGTTTCGTTTAAATCGCCCATTACCGGGTGAGAATGCCAACATGAGCACAAATTCACACCGCAGACTAGATCGACAACTAATTACCCAGTCTAAATATACACCTTTCTGGCCACACGGTCACACTACCTCTGACAGTATTTTTATTTTCGATTCATTGTTTACACTCCCTTCCTTTAATTCTTGTCATGTCGGGGACTTCAGCGACCATCCTTGCTGATTATTGTAATCAATCACTTTCGTTTGAACCCATATTGACACCTGAATCTGTGGAGTGAAATGTTGTTCACGTATTAATCGAAACACATTTCCGACCAGACAGTGTGTGAGAGCGCCCGATTAATAAATAAACAACAGTCGCCCAACTGTTCATTTGCCATCTGCCAGTTGTCCGTAGGAGATATCTTTAGGGATACGATCATCTTCCATGCGGGGGACATGGCCAAGCCAGCGTAATCTACGCTGTCTAAGCAGTATACACATGCTCTGAAGGCCAGCAAGTGACAGTACCTCAACATTTGTCACTTTGTCCTTCCACGAAATACGAAGGATGTGGCGTAGACACCGTAGATGGAAGGTACTGAGCCTTCGTTTTTGCTCAGCATAGGTTGACCATGTCTCACTGCCATATAGAAGCGTGCTGGTGACATAGGCATTATGTACCGCAGCTTTGGTCTTCATTGTGAGTTTGGAGTTTACCCAAACATGCTTTGTGAGGAGGACAAAGAGGGCTGCAGTTTTGCCAGTGCGGCTGTCAATTTCTGTGTCCAGAGAGAGTTTGTCGTTGATGGTAGACCCCCGGTATGTGAAGTGGTGCACCACTGCCAATTCATAGTTTCTATAGTGATAACTGGTGCAACATCCACATCCTGACACAGCACATTTGTTTTCTTTAGATTTATTGTGAGGCCAAAGTCCTTGCATGCTTGCGTGAAGCGATTCATCAAGCTCTGAAGCTCCTGTTGACTTTGAGTGACGACTGCAGCATCATCAGCGAATAACAAGTCTTTTATAGTGACCCTTCTGATTTTTGTTTTACCTTCAGCCTTGTGAGGTTAAACAGTCGGCCATCTGACTTAGTGTTGAGGCATAGTTCTTCAGTTGCATCTCCGAAATCATGTTTCAGGAGCAAAGCAAAGAAGATCCCAAAGAGGGTCGGAGCTAGTAAGCAGCCTTGTTTGACGCCACTGTGTATGATAAGGGATATGATGTGTTTCTACCATATTGGACTGTTCCCTTCATCTCTTCATGGAATTACCTTATCATTTCCAGCAGTTTAGTGGGGCCGCATATTTTCAGGAGGATTTTGAAGAGTCCATCCCTGCATACCAGGTCAAATGCCTTTGTGAGGCCTATAAAGGCGATATATAGAGGCTTTTTCTGCTTTCATGATTACAGGGAAAAAAGATATAGAGGGCTAAAAAGAGTTAATTAATTAATGCAGACAAATTAATGCAGACAAATATAATATTCAACATCTGATGCGTCATAATTAGGACATCAAGTGTATATAACTGTAGGTAAGATGTTTAGTTACCGGTACCGTTTTTTTTTTTCATCATGACATGATCCCTGCTGGTCAAATATTAAATAATAAAGGGTAAATGAAAATTTACACACTGTGTAATCGTGTATGTTTTCCCACTTGTCCTAAAATGGTATATTCTTCATACGTGTTATTGTGTGTGTGTTGGGGAAGCGTTGAAAGATTGGGGTATAAAAATTAATATTTAATTTACTCTTGGTTTGACGATAGTAATATATATTACTAGATCAGAATGTAAAAAATACCATGGACAGCTAAGAAGAGTAACGAGGATGTCCTGAATGAAGCTTATTACTCAAATTAGAAGGAAACATTCCACCTTCTTTTGGTATGCTATGGCAAGAAGAAAGCTGGAATACAATGTGGCTAAGAGAGAGATTGAAGTAAGAAGAGATAGATGACGATAAGGAGAGAAGATATTGGACAGTCTGACATCATAAGAAGTCAACAACAGAATTGATAAACAGTCGTGCTGGAGACTGGAAGCTGTGGAGAGACATGATCACCTACACGACCAGACATGGTACTTACAGAAGCAAATTTACTAGATCTTTATCAAACCTTTATTTTCCTATCATACTTGTACTAACTATTATATTAGTGTTTGCTATTGTTAAATACTGTTTGACTATATTGTGCAGTTCCCGTCATGTGCTTTTTAGCAAGATCACACATTAAAATTGACTAATTGGTGAACGAAGCGCGATACGAAGGCCTACAGCCAATCGCAATGTACGACAGAAATGTTCAAATCGGAAAGCGGGTGGCATATTCTGTAGCGGAAGCTATGTTGATAATGGCAACAAGCTGTTCGACGTAAAACTATTTTAAAATTTAAAACAGTCAGCAGCTGAAAATGTTCGTTAAGGATTTGGAATCGCTGAAATATGCGGAACTTCAAAAGCTAGCAAAGAGTGCTGGCATAAAAGCCAACCAAAAGGTAAGTTAATCATGCAATGAAGTAGTGACAGTAACGATCGAGCTGCCAGGAGAAGCGACAAGGCAAAAAAAAATATTTGCAGCCAGCCGAAACACACTGTTTCAGATGTTCAGTACACAATACATGAACATAAGTCTGAGAATATAAAACTACTAGCTCCTGAAGTTTAGGCCCATAGTTAAATTTGGAGTAAATAGTTGCAGCCTACTTTTCTGGTTCATAATCAGACACCGAGTGAATCGACCATGTTTCATTTTTATCGTGGCATAACAGTAGGCCTAAACAGATCGGTTGATTGTACAAGGAATTATTAAAGTAGTATCCATGAACGCACAACTAATTAATATCCACAATACATGTTAATATTTATAATTGATGCCTAACGTTATCATTTACTTCTTCATTATTTTACAGTGTAGCCTACATACTACTTTATGTAGCCTAGGCCTACTATATTAGGCCTATCACATGACAATAACGATAGCATTACGCTGTGTAGGCCTAATCAATGCAATATTATGTATTGGTTGAATTGAAGAAACTGGGACATGTGCTCGATAGAGCCTTAAAAAAGAATTCAGAGATGCAGTAGTAAGGGTTAGGGTTGAGTCCTAAACCCAGTTAAGACATTAACTACCGCAAGCCGCTGTCAGCGGCTCACAAAATAAACACATTTGGACCGCAAGCCGCTCAGAGCGCCAATCTAATTTTAGTAATAAAACGAATGAAAAATGTACTAAAACACTTTCTGATCTGGTTCGAGATTTTAAGTTGCCACCGGAAAACAAATTCCCAAAGCATGGTTGCTGTAGAACACTGGAAAATTGATATTATGTTCATATTTTTCAGCGTTTTGGGTTAGTTACCAAATCGTGCAAAACTCTTTACCGTGGCAACTAGTGATAGGACTACAAAAAATGCGTGTACATCTCGTCTAACGGCTGAATAGGATAGAAACGTGTTTCAACAATTGACTGATAGATCTAGCGACGAGGACAAGAGTGAAAACGGTGTGCACGTTGATTGAAATTGTGATTTTGATAGAGATGGGGCGCAAGCAGTTATAATTGTGAAAATATTGCAAGTCCTCGGCCATCGGAGGGCCGTTAAATAGCAACAACCTCTTTAAAAGTTACAAACGGTGCTTATTGTAATAGTACAATTCATTTATCTTTAAAATGACGTGTAATTCATAAAAATCTGTAAACAATTACGAAAACTACAGCTTACTTTGTGCAAACACCTACAGGATGAAAATGGGGAAAAAATTTAATTCGGCCACAGTGTGTTTTTCAATTCGGTAGTTAATGTGTTAAAGTGGAGAAGAATGGGCCGTCTGTTCGATATGGCCTCAAATAAGAATTCAGAGATACAGTAAAAAGGGGGTAGGCCTAAGGGTTAGGTTTAGGAACCCTAATCCTAAATCTAACGACGTGGGCAACTTACTTGGATGACATCTAAGAACACATCTCACTGTTCTTCATTTCATCCCCTGAACCATAACTTTAACAACATGTGTGACTTATTTGGATAGCATAGGAGAGCATGTCCCACTGTCTTCATTTCAGCCATTGTATCATTACGCTGAGTGGTTACATAATATATTCACTTGCGAACAGAAAGTTATATGTGCAATGTATTCTGATTGTTTATACAGGCACCTAATGATTTGCATAACATTTTCAGTCATTTGTGGCAACAAAAACATTTAACTAGTATGTTTGCATAATCACACGGTACAGTACACTCTTACTTACTTACTTAGTCGTTCCCCTTCTACCATGAGGTGTAGAGGTTTGGAAGAGAGAGCGCCAGACTATCCTATCGGCTGTCTTCCTCCTGACCTGGTTCCATTCTAGTCTTCGGTCCTTCAAAGATTGTCTAATGTTGTCCTCCCAGCGGACTCTGGGTCATCCTGGGGGTCTGGATCCCTGGCTCTTTGTTTCCCATGCTTGTCATGGTAGCCGATCTTCTCCCATTCTGCAGACATGGCCTAACCATCTTAAATTAATATGAAACAAATATAAAGGTATGTTATCAGGCACTCGCAGGAAATAAAGAAGTAGAACACCAGACAACAGAAAAACAACAGACATGAGTGGCTTACCCAGGATTTGAACACTGGACCTTCCGTGCGACAACCCCGCCTAGCCATGCAAGCGAATCACACTATCCGCTCTGCCATCTACGCATCATCAAAAAAATGATGTTTCAATGGCAGGTCAATAGTGCGAACCACAATACACGACACCAGAAGTCCTCCATGGGCAGTTCAGCCTATTAATGACGCAATCACTTCTGTTGTATTTCTATCAAGCAGTATAGGCCGAATCCAACAAGACCCTTAGGACCTTAATACTGTGTCCAGTAAATGATAGTAGACTAGAACAGTGAGAACAGGATAGTGGGTAGGTTGTCGCACGGAAGGTCCAGTGTTCAAATCCTGGGTAAGCCACCAGAAGTCCTCCATGGGCAGTTCAGCCTATTAATGACGCAATCACTTCTGTTGTATTTCTATCAAGCAGTATAGGCCGAATCCAACAAGACCCTTAGGACCTTAATACTGTGTCCAGTAAATGATAGTAGACTAGAACAGTGAGAACAGGATAGTGGTGGATTCGGCCTATACTGCTTGATAGAAATACAACAGAAGTGATTGCGTCATTAATAGGCTGAACTGCCCATGGAGGACTTCTGGTGTCGTGTATTGTGGTTCGCACTATTGACCTGCCATTGAAACATCATTTTTTGATGATGCGTAGATGGCAGAGCGGATAGTGTGATTCGCTTGCATGGCTAGGCGGGGTTGTCGCACGGAAGGTCCAGTGTTCAAATCCTGGGTAAGCCACTCATGTCTGTTGTTTTTCTGTTGTCTGGTGTTCTACTTCTTTATTTCCTGCGAGTGCCTGATAACATACCTTTATATTTGTTTCATATTAATTTACTGTTTACAGGCCTCAGGTTTCCCTCCCTTATTTGTAATAAATGTTTGTACAATACCAAACCTACCCACTATCCTGTTCTCACTGTTCTAGTCTACTATCATTTACTGGACACAGTATTAAGGTCCTAAGGGTCTTGTTGGATTCGGCCTATACTGCTTGATAGAAATACAACAGAAGTGATTGCGTCATTAATAGGCTGAACTGCCCATGGAGGACTTCTGGTGTCGTGTATTGTGGTTCGCACTATTGACCTCCATTGAAACATCATTTTTTGATGATGCGTAGATGGCAGAGCGGATAGTGTGATTCGCTTGCATGGCTAGGCGGGGTTGTCGCACGGAAGGTCCAGTGTTCAAATCCTGGGTAAGCCACTCATGTCTGTTGTTTTTCTGTTGTCTGGTGTTCTACTTCTTTATTTCCTGCGAGTGCCTGATAACATACCTTTATATTTGTTTCATATTAATTTACTGTTTACAGGCCTCAGGTTTCCCTCCCTTATTTGTAATAAATGTTTGTACCAAACCATCTTAGTTGGGACTGTTCTACTTGGGTCTGCAGAGGGTGGGATTTTAGGCCTTGGCGTATCGTCTGGTTGCGTACCATGTCTCGTCTTGTTACTTCAACCACCTTCCTCAGATACCTCATTTCTGAGGTTTGGATCTGGCTTTTGTGGGTTGTAGTCAATGCCCATGACTCGCATCCATATGTCAAGACTGGAACATAGGTGGAGCGGTATACAGCCACCTTCGTTTTCTTACCAACCTCTCTCTTGCTGAGGAATATTCGATTTATGACCTGAAAAAGTCTCCCAGCTGCTGCTTTTCGAGTGGCCAACTCTTCTTTGATGCTTCCCTTTCGGTCAATAATAGCTCCGAGGTATTTAAAGTGGTCGACCTGCTCCAGGACCTGTTCTCCCAGCTTAATCTGATGTCTTCTTTCTTCTCGTGATATCACCATGGATTTTGTTTTAGAGCTGCTTATGATCATCCCTCTCTTCTCCAGCTCTTCCTTCCAGACTTGCAAGTTGGATTGGAGATGTGCCTCTGATTTAGCAATCAGGGCAACATTATCAGCAAATGCCAGCTCTGAAATACAGACCTGTCTCATCTTCCAGTACCTCACTGAATACTTTCTTGTTATCTCCTTAGATGCCTTGATGACATCGTCCATGAGGAGTATGAAAAGATAAGGTAACAGGATATCACCTTGTCTTACACCAGTGGTGGTCCTGAACTCTTCTGACTTATGGTTTTCTGTCCTCACATAATTTCTGCAAGACTTGTAGAAGCTCTTATAGCATGAATCAGAGGTGCTGGAATGTTCTTCCTTGCCAAACAGTCCCAAAGTTTACTCCAGGGGACCTTGTCAAACGCCTTTTCCAGATCTATGAAACAAAGATGGATCTCACTGTTATACTCAAGGGCCTTTTCACTCAGCTGTCTGAGTGTGAAGATTAGGTCTTGAGTACTTCGGTTTGCTCGGAATCCGCACTGGACCTCATCCAATTGTGGCTCAGCTAGGCGTCGGAGTCTCTGCTCTAGGATTCTAGAGTAGATTTTACCAGGGACACTGAGAAGGGATATGCCTCTATGGTTTCCACATTGTCGATTGTCACCCTTTTTGAAAACTGGTGTTATGATGGCAATCTCCCAATCCTTTGGTATGGTCTTCTTGTTGCACCTCGCTGCCTGTAGGACCCTTAAGAGTAATAGGTCGCCTGATGCTCCCATGTACTTAACCATTTCTGGTGTTATACCATCATGCCCTGCTGCTTTGCCCATCTTGATTTTCTCCAGTGCTGCCTTCAGTTCTTCCATCTTTATGTTATCTTCACCACCATTGGTGTTCTCTTCTGTGCTAGTGGTTATCATTCCTGATGCTTGACCTTGCTCACCATCCAGGAGTTCTGAGAAATATTCTTTCCATCTTTCCATTACTTCCTTCGGGGCAGGAAGCAATTTGGTTTCTGTAGTACACTCACCACTAATTAATATTCAGTGCTACATCAAGTGTGCTTTATCCTCAAAGTTACACATGATAGACTGAAAATGTAAACAAATTGCTAATGCGGGAAGTTTTATTTATTATTCCTATTTGTGTTATTAATGTTTTAATTTTAGTTATAACTGATTTATGTAACACAATTATCTTTTGTTGATATAGGCCTACATTCATTAGTTGAGTTATTTTTGCATGCTTTTCCTTTCCATTATGACTTTGGTATTTTTAAATAAACTTAATAGGAACTTATAAAATTATGAAAGACAATATCGGAGTTATATTGTGCATATTACCTCCCAATATCACCAAGCAATCTGTTTTAGATGAATGTGCAAAGATTTGTGATAGGGTGGGCGAGATGAGGATGATGATGTTATGATATGTGATCACTCTCTTTTCCACACTCGCAACCGACCCGATTCAACAATAAAACTCTGATTCTTGAGGCAGGGGCTGTATTTATTTTTACAACCCATTCAGTGACTAAGAGCACACTGAAGCAAACATTAAACAAATAAACCAACAAACCAAACAAACAAACACACACCCAGCTAGTGCTCAGTTCCTAATCCTGAAACGCAAACAAAGCACGGGCTAGTTAAAATCATAGTTGAATAACGATACTCTCACCTGGTAGGCTTTAGCAAAATAGGCCCGCTCGCCGGCTAGGCACTTCTTATATAGACCCTATGGCTGATCACTCAACTTTAGTGCGCTGCGCGCATTAATTTAACCACTTAAATAACACTCGCGATATTTACTTTATTAGGCACGAAAACACAGATATGGCCCACAATTATCAAATATAACACATCAGGCTTTATTATGGCCTAAACTAATATATCTTCATGAAGACTTTTCACATCCCAGAGCGCTGCGCGCACATCGAAAATATATGGGCGATAAATATGCCTTGAACCTGAAGGGGGAAGCCCGGGGTGTCTTTACGTGAAGGGGAAAGCCGGGTGTCTTTCCGGCCCCATCACAGATTGATAATAATAATAAATTCTTTAAGCACCAAACACGGCGCATAAGGCAGAAACCAGTGCTCTCCAGGTTGTTCGTTGTGACGCCACTCCTCTTAGCTCTTGCACATTATTTAGGCCCAACGTTCTTGATAGAGCTCTTTAATTATAAAACACAAAAACTAAGATAGATGATGATGGATGACAGAGTGTCTGTTGAAAGTCACTAACCAAATGGCAGATAATAGAGGCATTTGAGTAAATCTGTGATTTTTAACGTGTATTTAAAAAACAAACAAACAGCAGTACTTTTCTGAGCAACTTGTGAATGATTTTACAATTTACACATGGAATTTACACATTGATATTGAAAGTTTTAAAAATTCCAGCTGTTTTAAAAGGTTTATGAATGTTAAAATAAATCAGAACGCACAAGTAACTTTGAAACCCCAAAAAGCAGTTCACAATTTTTGGATCAGAATGGCAGAACGTTTGTGGGAGGGCAGTTAGCGAAATTCTTCACATATTTAAATATTGCCTATCTTTTATTATTGTTATGAACATTGAATGAGAGTGGGCTTAACTATGCTAATTAACAGTTTGTTTGTAATCTAAGGTTGACAAGCTGATGAACGCATTGAAAGAACACTACTTAGAGACAGAAGATGACCAAGAAAATTGTCAAAAGGATGTCTCAGCCAGCATTGAGGTGCGTGTACATCAAAATTATCCCATCAATTAATGCAATTTAATTTTTACATAAAGTATCTTGGAAAAATTGAGTGGTACTCTTAGATTATTTGAAATGATTTATATATTGGTTAATTCACATCTCTTACAATACATACTTCTGCCAGTCCATTGTTTGACTTCCGTCTTCTTCTAGCATAGAAGGCAGAAGTTATTGGTAGATCTATTTGCTTTTTTTTATTTTTTTTTAATCTGAAAACCGAAATATTCTGAAAATCAGAAGTTTCTGTGGAGTACTTTGGGCTACTTTTCTAACACAATATGGGCAATTTCTGACTATTTAGGCGACTTTGGGCTATTTTCAAACACATTTTGGGTGAGCTTGGGCTAATTTTTTAAAACGATTTGAGCTACAACTGAGAACCGAAAAATTCTTGTTTCCAAAACGAAGCAGTACCTGAGGATTTGATATATAAAATGATACAGACCTGTAGTGCCGCCGGTATGACCGTGTCTGCTGTGCTAATCAGTCTTCAAACTCTGCTTCAACTTATAAGTTGAGGGGAACTGCGGTAAGACGTTCTTTTGTCCTCGTAAAACGAATCACTTTTTTTCGATTTTATTTTCACACCCATCCAACTTATAAGTTGCATGTGTACTTTATTTGATTTATTTGTTCATGTTTAACTTTCATAGCACAAAGCTGTTATGAAAATAGTGTCAATTATTTGATTGGATTTTTTCCTGCTACAGTGATATCCTGGTGTCGGAATAATTGGGGGGGGGGGGGAGGGGGGGGGGCGGGGCTAAGAGGTAAGGCGTCCACCTTGAATTCTAGAGGTAACAGGTTCAGTTCCAGTTGAGTTGAATATATTTTATGGAAAAAAATTTTCAGAACCAGTGGTCCTAATAATGTCATACTCCCCTCTGGTCTCCTGGGTAGTGAGATCGGATGCCTAGCCTTGGATAAAGGCAAAAACAATAGGAGGTCCCGTGTGCAAGTTGCGCACGTTAAAAATCCCACAGCAGTTGGAAACTGTAAAGATTAGGCCTATGAGACCGCTGCCATGGCAAAATTTAAAAATTAGAAACCTACCCACAACAGAAATATTTATAGAATGTGTAAGTCCTATATAAACACATTGGGATTCTCGCCGGTGCTATGGAGTTTGTACACTGTGCTGAGATCCTCCTTGTGTGATCTAAGGGAGGAGATCGGAGCACTGATGGAGTAGTCCGTGTGCAATGAAGATAGTCCTTAAAAACCAAACCAGAATAATGGGGCCAGGTTGCAGTTGATAGGATTGGCATTGTGTACAATATTTCTTGATCAAGTCTTCCATGTTTTGAATGGCCACCTGAGTAATTAATTTATTTCTTCTTAGTTGTTTGCTGTCAAATGACGATGCAGTCATAGTTTCCTTTCATTAAGTGAATTGTCTCAGGATCTTCTTTTCCCTGTAAAGGCTATGCTGTTTTTCTGCCCAGTGGAACGACATATGATACGTGAAATTTTTGTTTATTTGAGCAGTGTGCCATGGTATACAGAAGAGTTGTAGTATCTGTGCCTTCTGATATCAGCATGTAATTTGGATTTGCTGTCCCCAGCCAACGTTAAAGGCGACAGGTGTTTTGAAATCAGAGGTTTTTTTTTCTTCTAGATGAGTTGCCAGTCTAGACTTATGAGTGGCAACATTTGTGGCCTTTCATCTATTTAGTTCTCTAATTATCTGTATTGTCTAGTTTTTTTTTTTCCTTTATAACAAAATTCTACTGCTATTAGTTGTACCAATTTTCATTGTTCATCTTCAACATATTTACTGAACCTAATTTGTGGTTATATCATTGGTTTTATTCTAGTTTCTAACCTTTTAGAGTATAATTTCCCAGCATTGCCTTTCCTGTCTTCCCTGTTTTGTTAGGACAGCTAGTTAGGGTATAATGCATACAACCTTGAGAGCCAGCAAGATTCCCCTTCTCATAAACAGTTCTCCTAAGTCATTGCTGAGTTAATGTAGATCTCAGAATGAACTTTCTGACAGTAGTCTAACAACACCACTTCCATCTGTGCTTAAAGTTACTAGTGCATCATCTTCTCCTACAGAACTAGGGGACCATACACAAATAACAGCGTCATAGATGAAAGGGAAAACACAGCTAGTTTGTATCCCTTTATTAACATAATGTGGCGTGAGTGAACTTCGCAAAGACTGCTACAATAGTGATCCTGCTTGAACACAGGCAGAATATTAATGATGCCACATGGCAAAAATACTGGCATCGAGCATAGAGTCAAACTACTAGTTCTGATACGCAAATTTATACTCACAAAAATGCAAGAAACTCTACCTTCAGGAGGGAAATCACACCCTGTGCAGATATAAGGACTAACCACCAAGACTAAATGCCAAAAAGTCTGTCCTGTTGCCGTGCAATACGGTGAAAAATCGCAGCAACCGCACAGACTGCCGGCAGGGAGACTGCCTTTACGAAGGCTCTTCCATCCCAAAATAAATTGCGATCACATGATACCACATTTTCACATTGTGAATCAACATCGTTCACTCACGTAAACAAAGTTATTCTCCTGACAGAACACTTATGTCACTGCAGCTGTAAAATATATTGTGAGTGTCAAATTTGCTTAACAGGGTCAAAGTGTCATTATTAACATACACTTTTCATCAGAGGGATTAGATGTTTCTGTTATTTCTCATGATTATAGTTTAGATATTTTGTTTTGTATTAAATTTTTTAACATTTATATTTTTGTCTACATTATTGTCACATGTCACCACATGCTACCCTCATTGTTGATTGTAGTTTGACATGTGATTAGTTCATATTCAGCAAAATCTTTTTGTATCATTGTTTGACAGGAGAGTAGTACAGAATCTGTGGAGGCAAATAATGAGCTTGCCGCCAGGTCAGCTTTACAGGAGGATATCACACAAACAACAGCACAAGTTGCCCCCAAGGACAGCAAGAATGGTAGAATAACACACTCTTTTAGAGATTTGACTGTCAGATCACTTGTATTCAGTCCTTTGCAAAAGAAGTCAGCATCATTTGCAGCTGTGAGAAAAGGTGTGCATATCTTTTAATTTTGTTAAAAAAAGTGTTATTTGTTACTTTATT
Source organism: Oreohelix idahoensis (assembly GCA_024509875.1). Lineage (NCBI taxonomy): Eukaryota > Metazoa > Mollusca > Gastropoda > Stylommatophora > Oreohelicidae > Oreohelix > Oreohelix idahoensis. Next base: position 498,341 of record JAMPIV010020708.1, on the reverse strand, counting down.
ACATAATGGGTTCAGGAGTTAAGGTAAAGGTAGTTCTAGAGCAGATACTGCTATAGGGGAGTGAAATGTTAGAGACTTCACTCTGCTAGGTCCAGTATCAAGAGGTGGAGTGACCAGTTCAGGAGTAGAGGTTTTATAATGCATTATTGGGTACTTTGAAACAGCTTATTTGGCAAAGTAGTGTACTGCTTTTCCTCTCCCATCCGCCACTTGTGAAAAGTGTAAAGAAATTACACCACGGAGCATCACATTGTGTTAAATTATTCACATTACATACTAGTTAATATGCATTAGCTTAAGACGTGCTGAAATTTTATTTGAGAAAATAAGCAATTCTAACACACTACAACATATCTACATATTCCATCAAATAAAAGCAACCCTTTTATGTCGAGCTTGAAATCGTATGACAAAACCACCAGTGTGGAACTGATGAAAAGAGCCAGACATATATCAGCTTAATTTAAATGTGAGGAGAAGGCGCTGGCATTGGATTGGACACACACTGAGAAACCAAGTTGGTAGCACTACAAGCCAGACCTTGTTGGAATCCCCAGAGTAAGAGACTTGAAGGTAGACCAAAATACACACAGAGAAGTCAGTTAGATATAGACTTGAAGGGAAACAGAAGACATTGAATGTAAAGAACTGGGCAGGAACACTTGATATGTATTTGTTGAAGATCTTTGCTCCACTGGAGCTGAAAAGGTAATTAAATGAACTTTGAACGTATCTGTGTTATTTCTCTAAAGAACTGAAGAACACTTTTCTCAGCGATGTTTATTGCTTTCTTTTGTGTGTTTTTAGTGTTGCATTGACACTGTGGCTTTGTGCTGCTGTTGAATCAGTCGAATAGTGAAGGAAATCGCTAAGATATGAAAAGTAGTGTAGAAAATATATGTCCTACTTGTTTCTTTCCTCTTTAAGCAACTCCTACAACTCCCATTTCTGCCAAGAGGACAAATGTTCAAGACAAGCCCACATCTTCAAATGAAAATGCTAATACTTCAGGCAACAAGTGTACCAAAAAACGAAGGAGAACTTTTGAACTTAGTGAGCCGACCTTGAGTGCCCAGAACACACCTACCTTAGATGACCAGCCAGACAAAAGGACCACAAGACAAAGGACTTTTGAGACCAATACTCAGTCTACTGCAGATAAAGAGGAGCCACCAAAGAAACGTGTACGCAGAGACACGTATAATAAAGACATACCATCACTAGCAGACACCGGTGGTAAGTGTTTGTGTGGAAAGTGTTATCTTTATAATTCTTCTTGCACACTTCTTAAGACTTTACACGTCATTTTGGATGTGAAGGAATTCACGTTGCTGTTGTACGAATTCCAGGATTAGACCACTGATCAAGCCCCTGAAACATCCTGGAAGCAGGGAACCTTTGAGTTGCATGGCCAACTCTCAGGGAGCGCACCAGCTGCACTAGGATGGCCCAACATCATGATCCCCCTGTGTAGAAACATATTGGGAACCCAGCATAGCACACTAAGCTTGGGGGAATCAGTTTAGCCTCAGACAACTCTGGCTTTCACCTGGTTGGTTGAGTGCAGGAGGATCTCATGGTTGATAGATGGCAGGTGAGGGAAGTTAGGAAATGGCTTTTGCAGTATGTGGCGATTCCTCTGGAGTGCCAGGAATCAGAGCACAGTATCGTCATGCATATTTAGAGCGCCCCCCCCCCACCCCCCCCCCCCCACCACCACCACCACACACACACCTGGCGGGAAGTGCACAGTAGCTAGGCATCCTAGCTTGAAAACAAAAAATGAGGATCCTTTAAATGCAAGACAGGATGGAATATCCAGAAAGGAAACAAGAGCTCATGACTTCAACTCAGCAAGTTTTGGAATTGCAGACATGCCTAGATTTACAATGTAGATAATGCCGAGGATTCTTCAACTTTGCTTTGGCTGCAAGAGGGACAATCTAAGCAGCCCTAGTTCAATAGTAATATGTATTTTTGACAATGATCATAGTTTTGGGAAATCCATTGCATTCCATTATTGGCATCATCAGATTTTTAGGTGTGTGTGTTTTTGTTGTTGTTAACCTTTAGCACGCTGCGGGCGACACATGTCGCCGAAGATAACCTATGCTCTGCACGCTGGAGCTGCCATGTGTCGCCTTACGGATATCACCGTTTCTAGCATGAGGACTTGTGTACACGTGATTTCAGCCCCGTATGTTAAGTTGTAATGTTATTTGCAAGAGAGTTAGCTTCCGTTTCCGATCTTAAAAAAGCGATGGGTGTATCCGCATTTATTTTTTTGTAAATTTTTTAAATCGAAATGAATCTGCATCAACACACAGCCATTTTTGCTCTAATTTTATTGGATTCTGACGCCATGCGGTGGGGATGAGATTTTTGTCTTTATAAGCGCTGATATCGGTTCTCAGAATATGTTTGATGGCTGAGATGGAAACGAAAGTAAAATGGCCTTTCAAGTATGTATAATGTTAGGGGTTAGGACTAGGAATATCGGAAAGATTTAGAATTTCGGCCGAATGTCACAGCTGACGAGAGCGTTTGTTGCTTTGCTACTGATGATGGGTGTAACGAAAAGATCGTCATTTGATTTGTATTGGTCTATTGGTCAAATGACTTTCATTGAGATGCAAGGGATATGGACCCTTCGTTTGCTGGTTATTTTTTTAAATTTTTTTTTAAATTTTAAAATAAAAAAAAAATATTTTTTTATTATTTAAAATTTTTTTTTCGTTTTTTTCATCTTTCCTTTCCTCTCTTCCTATCACATCTAATATGTACACAAACAAATTTTGTATCATCAGATTCACCATTCATTTATTTATATAAATTCCAAACATGATAGCAATTGACCAAGAAACACAAAAACTATAGACATTAAGGGTCACCCACTATAGAAACGGGACGCTGTGAAAAAGAATGCAGCTGCAGGCGAAAATTTTCGCCAAAGGAATGCAGCGTGCTAAAGGTTAAAAACTGGGTGTTTCTAGTTATCACAGTAGGGTAAAAAAAAAGGCAAAGGATCAAGTTACACGCTCAAAGTGGCATATTGGGAATATGGTGTTTGGCCCATATTTTCTTGATCATCGGCACACTAGGGGTGATGTGGTCAGCATCACGCCGGCCACCTTAACCTTCCCAGAGTTGCTCTGGCACCCTTCTTCTTCTTCTTCTTGCGATCGCATCTTTGATGATTACACCGTCAGACGAGTTCTCATGATGAATTCAACTGTTGTTTGAAGTTCCTCTTTAACTCCATATAGCTTTGAGTTTAGTGTTGAGTCATTCGGCCAGTATATCTTTCTTAACTGGTCATACAGAGGACAGTCCTGTAGAACATGCTCAGCAGTTTGTTTGTTTAATCCACATGTGCACAGTGGTGAAGCAGACAATCGTAGCTTGTGCATGTGTTTATTCAGTTTGTTATGCCCTGTCCTGAGTCGAAAAATAGTTATCTGTCCCTGCCGGTCGAGAGTGTGATAGTCGTCTTTGGGTTGGTTCTGTTCTCTTCTGATAGTCTGGATAGCTCTCTTTTTCTCAAAGTATGTGACTTCATTATCTTCTTGTTGCTCTGGCACCCAATTCATGAGGCTCGGTCGACCCGGAGCTGTTTGTGGTCTAAAAATATCCCACCTCAACTGAGGATCATAGACATAGATCACCGAGCCAGGAAGCCAGTGCTCTAACTACTCCGCTACTGCAGCTCCCAGGTTATGACAGTACTGTTTAAGTTACTAAGATTTTTAGCGTGTCACAATTTTTCGAAAGAAATTTTGAACAGTACAGTTATTGCAGTGCTGTTCAAAATTTCATTTGAAAAATTGTGACACGCTAAAAAGTTTCGCATCTTTTATAAGAAGCAACCCTATTTCAGCAGACATATGAAATGGGGTGGCACTGTGAAGAAGGTAAGTTCTTCAGCTCATCACTTACTACTGCTAGGTTTTGGGGGGGAAATAGTCCACATGTGAGCGTAGAAAATGAGTTTAGTGTGTTATTCACAACATTTTCATCATCTAGATCAGGGGTCGGCAAACTTTTAGTAGTGTCGTGCCGAAGTAATGTTGCAAAGTCACTCAGTGTGCCAACCTAAGTCCACCATATTTTTATATACAACAATTATTGAAACAATTTTAAAATGATCTTGTATTAACATGTTTCCGATACATTAAATAACTATTCTATTCTTTGTAGATTATTCAATATTTTAATATAAATAGGAACAACTATCAATACAAATATTATGTTTTGCAAAATTTAAGTTCTGAACACATTTGTTTGAAATTTTATAATAAAATTGCCATATGAATATTTTGTTATGACAGAAAGTCCAATAGTTTGAAGAACAAAACAATTAAATAAAGTTTTTGTCTTTTTTTTGAGTCATTTTAATGGCACTGTATTACTTAATAACAACACCAACTTTTGTGCTGCTGTCAACAGACTGTACGGGCATGAGTATGCGACAGCCGAGAGAACTGTAGAGGTGGTGGTGGTCGGGATAGAGGGGAAGGATAGGACGGAAATATAACTTCGTCGAGGTCAGTCATTGTTGCTCCAAACTCACACTGGGAGTCAAAAACTGCGAGCGAAAACGAAATAAATACGCTCGTCCAGGCGCTAGCCAGACACTATTGCGTAATTATGATATTACGTCTCCACTTGCCCGTCAAAATTCGCTTGGGATTCTTTTCAAGAATCTCATCCTGCAAACTACGGTAGCAGGTAGACGCCAGACTAGCGGGCGCCGCAAAGTATAACCACTCCCCTTGAAATTCGTTGAAGAATGTTTGTTCTCGGAAACGGTCCGTGAAAACGAAGACTTACGTGCAGTATAGTATGATCAGGCCTTTAGTTTGCATCAGATCGCACATTCTTACCTCCAATGTCTAAAAACTTTCGTTTTGAAGGGTTGTAAAAACAGGTATAGTTTTAAAAGAATTATATGCTTCTATTTAATTAAAAATTCAATTTTTTAAAAATGAGATCATATACTGTACAGTGTTTTAATTCACTCAGCGTGCCATTGAAAATCGTTCCACGTGCCACGCTTGGCACGCGTGCCGTAGGTTGCCGACGAAAAAATTGTTTCTTTAATCCTAGCTTTGTGTGGAGAGGGGTGAAAGCACATTTGACAAACTATGAAGACCGGGACGTGCACTATTTTTAGATCTTATGGTTAAATGATCTGTGTGAGGCCACACTTTCTTGATCTAATGCTATCTAGCTCTGCTGTCCTATGCAGAATGGAAACTCCATCTGTCCAGATTGGTGACTCAGCAACATGGATACAATTTTCAGTTCTTCACAAACTTTCCAGATATACTCCTCGTATTTGATATCAGTTAACACTACTTGGAGATTTTCTAAACTTTCTTTCAGGTCTGCTGAACGAGTGACGGGAATTAAAGCATAAATGTTTCCATTGTGAAGAACACTCTTGAAGTGTTTATTGGAAGCATCTACAGTCGTTAGAGATATATATTGCAGCACCTAGCTTGCATACTAATTCAGGAGTATTGTTGCAATAAACCAGTGAACCGTCATAATCATCTTATAATCCTTACGGAGCACAGAACATGTACAGCAGCAGTTTGGTTTACATGATGAGGTTGCCATGAAATTCTTTAAGACACTCTTGTGAACAATATTATAGGAAATGCCAACATTGTTTCTGGATTAAGTGTGTTTTACTTCTTACGAAAAGGGTGTAGTTACAGTGACAACAGAATCATTGCAGATCTGTGTTGTCAGGCTGAAAATTAAATGTGTTCAAGAAGTGTCAAGTACCCATTGTAGTCCCTGGGGTGCTGTCATGAGGCAAGGAAAGAATAAGACTATTGCGTCCTCGGGCATGCTGTCATCATCATCTGCCATCTCCACAATGGAGGTCGGCTGCATTAGATCTCCGTCATCTGTCTCTTGCCTTGATGGTGCACTCTGATAGACTCTTTCCTATCCATCTACCTATGTTATCTTTCCACTTACAGCAGTATCTTCCTCTTGCACATTTACCTTCTGTTATAGTCTTCAGCAGTGCTTTGTCTTTATATGGCCAAACTATTTTGTCTGTATAATTTTTATCTCCTTTATTCTCTTTTCTTTTCTATGTTTTATTTGTTTTCTTCTCTTTCCATGAAATGCATCCCATTTGTCTATATATCCACATGTCGAGAGCCTCAATTCTTTCTTCCAGTTTCTTGTTCAGTATAAAACAAATTTCAGGCATGTTAAAATAGACGACTGGCATGAGGTTGTTAACCTCATGTAAAACAAGTTGCCACAGAAGACACCACTGCAGAAGCACATGAATGCTTTGGTGGAGGCTTCTGCAGTTGTGGCTTCATGCTCCAGGAGTAAAAAGAGAAGTGATGAAGTGTCCACTATTCTTGATCCTGGAAAACTCAGTCTTCCCACTATTTCAAACCCCATATATTTTTTTTGTTCTTCTCTCCATATTGGGTTAGATGATTCAGCAGAACAGGCGACTACGACATCTAGCAGCAGTCCAGGCACTAGGGAGTTGATTGAGGACATAGATACTAATCTATCAAGTGCAGAAAGGAAAGATAGGCTGATGTCTGCACTTGATAGAAAGATTAAAAACAAAGGTACTGTCTTTGATTTTAGTAAACACATTTCATTCATTATGGCTGCAGTTACCCAGCGAGCAATAGGTCTTCACATTCATGCATGTCCTCCTGTACATTTCCATCAGCTTTCCATGTCTTCTTAATCTCTCTTATTTCTGTCTCCAGTTCTCTTCTCAGTTTCTTTTTTGGTCTCCTTCAACCTCTCTTACTATGAGGATTCCAGAACAAGGACTGCCTTGTATAATCTATTTATCTGTTTTGGTGTTAAGTTAAAATCTAAAAAATTAAGGAGAGTGGGGACATTTTGTGGCAGAGTGGCTAGAGCCTTTGCTTCTCAAGGTAAAGTTACATTCAAAATCTGGTAGTGTCACGTGGCAGATGGGTGCCCGATTCTGCTGTTTTTGTTTGTGCGTTTGGTACTTTTCATTGTACCACACCCTTTCAACCATTTACCATATACATGAAACTGATAGTTATATCAGGACGCATTTCCCTTAGTGTGATATTTGTCTTCATTGTGTATATTCTATGCTCTCTATCTGTAATGTATTATTCCTGTCGATGATGTTTTTACATTTGAGTTAATTAAGGTTCAGACTGTTTTTATGTTGTTCAGAAGCTTGCTGTGTCTTCATTAATGTCATTTTTAATTCAAATACTGGCATGTATTTGATATTGGTTGGAGGTTTATTTATGTAAATATATATCTTTCTGGGGAAGCCTTTCATGGTAGAACTACAGGCTTGGCATGTGGGTGGGTCTGCAAAGTTTGGGGAGCATCCTGTTTTTTAAATGTTTGCTTTTGTTTTTATAATATAGTGTTTTATTAACTTTTGTATTTCTGATGGAGTTTTAATGCCTATATGATTTTCTACATTCATTTCTACCTTGTGGTTACTGCAGTATGTTATGTCTGTGCTGTTCATATTTCTTGCAGTCCATCAGAAAGTGTGTAATTGTATTTGGTTCTTCACATATGGATTCCTCCAACATGAAATATTCAGGTCCAAGCTTGAGCCGTAGCAGTTTTTTTATTAATTGAATTTTTTTTGTACACATAGGTTAGGGAAGGTAATGGCTAAACTGTTGCGCTCTCGTTCAGGGCTTTTCGAAGGAATCGTCCTGTCCTTCACAGTGTCACTTCCTTGCTCCCCTCGCCTGTCATCTATTCATTGTTAGATCCTCCTGCACGCAGAAAACCAGGTAAAAGCTGGCGTCAGGTCTGGGGTTCAAGTGATTTCCCCAAGCTTAGTGTGCAGTGCGGGTTCTCAACATGTTTCACCATAGGATACATCGTGATATCGAGGCACTTTGGTGTGGCTAGTCATAGGTACCACAAAGTGACCGCTTTGAGCTGTTGCCAGTGGAGAAAACTTAGGGAAATTCGTCAAGTTTAAGTCGTCACTGCCCCTTTGCTATTAAGCAGATTGTAATAAAATTTATATCACGATACTCTTTATCTTCTTCTCTTTTGAAATGTATTAATTAAAAAAAAATAAAAGCTATTGAAGTATTTTTTTACTAATAAAAACAAACAGCAGCGTTACGCGTAGTTTGCAACGGCTCCGAACGTTTTCGTCTCACCCCGCTTCATTCAAATGAGGATCGCTTGACCAGCAAACGTCTTATTTGCATACGGTTTTCACCATTAGGCGGGTCAAATCCATAGCATTGATTTCGTATAATGCAAGCTGGAGAAAACAAAGTGGAAGATGTAGATTTTTCGAAGTGAAGTCGCAATTTTACAAGATTTGACATTTTAAGTTGTGTTATAATTCCTTGCATGGTATGAGAAGATTCGGGAGCCATTTTTATTTATTCCTATAAAATATCAAAGACTTTTGATGTTTGCTGGTGAAGCGATTTGACTTTTAGTAACGCTCTCTCAGTCAAGAATTGTAGCGAAAAATGCAGAGCGAGGCTGTTACATCGACCGTGATAAGTCCCTATGTCAATCAAACTCGGCATGCCACTTATGTTGGTTCGTGCTCAAACTTCATCACATCTTCTGATTTGAAGATGACTATACGTAAGTATATCACTTATTAAGAATGTTTTGAACTTTAAATGTAAACTTTACAATAGTTTTAATATTATTTAGCAATTTAACACGATCACATAGTTGTTGTAACAGCGTGAAATGAATGTGTTAAAACCACTTCAGACATTCACGCATCAATCTAATTATTTCACGAGCTTGAAAAGCTAAGAAAGTTACCAATCTGAATAAAAAATGCATGTTTTGATTAATGTGTAATTGAATGAAGGTTTATTTTGCAACATAATAGGGTGAATTATGATTTCAAAGGCGAAGGATATCGCAAAGCGAAAATGAATTGAGCCAAGGCTAGGAGACCGGAAAATTCCATAATTAACATAGCTGATTCTGTACTGAAATGTCCGGACTCGCAGTCAATAGTTGATAGTCTTAAAATTCCCCGAAAAGAAGAAATATATATAAACAGCTTTCATAAAATAGGAGCCGCGGTAGCTATATATAATATATTATAATATAATATGGTAATTTCCTATTACTCGTACCTTTTTGCTCCATAGTGAATATGTGTAGTTATGTGTTCTTTCGTAGCAGTTAGGTTTAGGATTAGGGTTAGTGTTAACCATAAAGTATACGTCAAGGCCTGAAATCCCATCCGCTGCAGACCCAAATAGAACAGTCCCAACTAAGATGGTTTGGCCATGTCTGCAGAATGGGAGAAGATCGGCTACCACGACAAGCATGGGAAACAAAGAGCCAGGGATCCAGACCTCCAGGACGACCCAGAGTTCGCTGGGAGGACAACATTAGACAATCTTTGAAGGACCGAGGACTAGAATGGAACCAGGCCAGGAAGAAGACAGCTGATAGAATGGTCTGGCGCTCTCTCTTCCAAACCTCTACACCTCACGGTAGAAGGGGAACGACTAAGTAAGTAAGTAAGTTAACCATAAAGTTAGTGTTAACCCTAAACACAAGTAATGTAATACTATAATAGACTGGAATGGAAGAAACGAAGTAAAGAATTAGAGAGGGCAGTTAAAGAAAAAATCAAACAGCGAATAACTGACAACAATAGGAGGAAAAAAGAGAAAGATGTTAAGAATGCAGAGAAGAAGTTAGAGTTATATAACACATATTAGCCATAGGGGTCTGTGCATCACAAAGGAGGATGTGGATACAATTTGTAAAGGACGAAATGTCCTTAGAATAGAAATCTTAAGGCTCAGTTAAGATACAGAAAATTAATATTGAATGATAAGGACATTAATATTGAATGATAAGGACATTAAACTTTTAGGAAATATCAAAGAATTGTATTTTGGACTTCTGAAGCATTTAGGTTTTGAGGCGTCATTGCCCTCTCGCAGGGAAGGAGTGCGCCTTGATCATTCTCCTCCAGTTTAAAAATGTCTTTTTAAATGCTAATAACCAGTTGTTTTAAAAAAAATATAGCGTTTAGATGTTGTTAATTATTGTTTAGATGTTGTTAATTATTGCCTACACATTTTTTTTTATGAAATATGGACAGTATCTTAAAAAAAAAATTTTTTTCTTCATTTTCACATTTTTTTCTTCCCATGCGACAAATTGGCCTCTGGACACATTTTAAAAAATTATACAAGAACAAATAGATGTTTAAATCCTGTGAAAAAAATTGAGATATATGTGTGTAGTATGCAGATTAATATGTACAAATTTAAAGCTTATACCTTTTATATTTTTTGAAATATGATGTTGTGAAAATTGATGTTCATGCAAAATACTACATTTTTTGGTAATGATTTGCAATATTTGGTCTAAAATATATTGATAATTATTCATGATATAGCCCTATAGTTTTGTTTATGTAATCAGTATATTGCAGACTGTATGCTGTTTATCAGAGAAGGTTCTAAGATTATATTTAAGAAAACGGGAGCACTCTGAAGTTGGTGTGATGTAACTTTTTTAACTTTGCGAAAGTACATACACTTTTAAAAATGCCGTAACATTTTTATTTTTTGTCCGATTTAAAAAAATTAAGTACCCAATTTCATGGTTTTCCAAGAGCTTCCAAACTGCATTGTTTTCTCTGGTGCTTCTGTGCAAACAAAAATCACTTTGTGGTACCTACTAGTCAGTCTCTGAAGCATTGGCCAGGCAACTCAGTATCTGCGATACAGCTATCTTTAAGTAGAATGGTGCCATTACTGCAGTTAGCACTCTTGCATGAAGCTTGTGCTAAACCTTTTTATTATTGGTTGCTGTAGCAACATATTTTACATGACGCAGTTACTAACACTCAAACAGCTTAACTTTACTTGCTTCTTTACAACATGGCGGAGGGGGCATGGTTCTGTTTATTAGTCTCTTATGTGCCCACTGTAACTACATGGAATACTTTTCATTCTGTCCATATTTTGTTTCTTTGCATTCCACAGTTACAACCGGTCCAGCACAAGGTGGTTCCAGTCAGATCCCCAGGTTCATGGCATTTATAGCAAGCAAGAAAAATGATAGTCAGAAACCTGTTACTCCAGGTAATTCCTATAGTACATGGCTAATAAATACTTGCTGAATGGTATTGCTGAACACCCTACATTCCTTTGTCTGAGGTGACCGTTATCACTCTTACTCTGTTTTGTCGCTGATCACCATTTATATATATAATTTTTTTAAAAATTATATATTTGTTTATACAAGGTATATATATGTATATTTCCCATTGTCCCCTCTATTTACTCATTCTGTCTTCGTCTACCTCATATGACCTCTTCTATCTCTATAAGTCATTATTGTTATTATATATGGGTTGTTTCTTGTTCCGTTTCTCTTCTTGGCATCTACTGCTAGGTCTTAGCTGCTTTTACGGTTAGTACCCATTTTTAATTTATTTTCTCATGTGTCCTACTTAGCCCTCGCTTTCTTTCTTTTCCCTAATGAAGGCCTTGTGGTCGCAACGTTGGTTTTCCCTAATGAAGGCCTTGTGGCCGCAACGTTGGCCTTGTTCTTTGTCTTTTGTCCAAGTAAGATTCAATTTTTATTTTTATATATCCATCCACTCTGCTGAATGGTAATATGTCTGGTTCTTGTGATTTAAGTACAGTGTAGGGTTAAAGACTTTTAGTGACATGTCTATTGTAAAGGCACATTACAAAGGTGGCTACTGGTTTATTGTGTTAGTACCACTTTAGCTACTTCTTTAATATAACATGACATACAGGTCCTCAAGCACCCTTGCGGCCAGATGTGTTTCATAGTTCAGAATTTTTATAATTTCAGAACAGTGGTCCCGGTGCGTATACTGTATGTTATGGTGGGGTCTGTGGCAGCACCACATAAACAACACATTAAAATTTCCAAAATTCCTATATTAAAAATAATCTTTATTATTTATTAATGTTGCCCTGTGCAGTTCCCATGGGTCTCTTATGAGACAGAAAGAATCGGACTACTGCTCCAACAAGCATACAGCACAAGGTGACTAATATGAGGTTGGTAACCTCATCATGTAAAACAAATTGATGACAGAAATCATTGCTGTAAGATCATGTAACTTCTTTGTACAGGCTTCATGCGTGGGTTCAGCTGATGGAGTGACTATAGCGAAGGAAAATGTTGATGTTTTTAAAGACTGGTTATACTTTTTGTTGGCTGAGAGTGTGTCCTATTCATCCTTTTTAATATCCAGCTATGTTGGCTATCTGCTTGTGTTTACCACTGGTCTGTATTTGTTATTAGATTAGTTTCTCTACTATACAGACCACTGTTGCTGCGCGCGCACACACCATCACCACACAGAAAGCTGCCCTAGAATCAATACCATGAGGGGCAAGACAAGATTATAAGCCGTACTGGACACGAGAACTCAAAGAAGACAAGAACTAGAAGAACGAGTACAAAATTGGTGTAACAGATCTCTGCACCTGCGGCACCAGCCCAATGACAGCCGAACACCTGCTGCAGTCCTGCCCAACATACAGCAATGAATGGAGTAGCATATGGCAACAGCCCACTTCTGTCATTTAAAAAGTGTTTGGAGATGTCAGGAACCTTGAGTTGACTACTGCCTTTATTAGTCATTAAAGTGGAAGTCTGAAGGCGAGCGAGGAAGAAGATTAGTTTCTGGGTATCTCTGAGGAGACGCAGAGAGAATAGAACCACATCTCCCTCACGCATGTTGTACTAATGTAATGATGATGGGGCTGCAGACTTGTCATGTAGAACTAATTGCTTCCGGCACAAACACTGCAAGAACATGTGACGTGCTTTAGCACAATCTTCCTTCGAGGGAGACAACAACAGTGGTGGTCCCCATGTCCCTTAAAGGAGTGCAACAGAAGAATAATAATAATGGGACATAAATTACAGATAAAGAAGGTAGTCAAAGTATGTGACTTTGCAAGGGTTTAGAGAGGAACATGGCACAGGAACAGGGGGCATGGGCATTTGAGGGATAACTTAAAATGAAAATAAGACCCAAACAAAAAAACAGAAAGGCCCAAGACCAAGTTAAATGGAGCTTGTTGGTCTGTGTCTTCTGTACTTCAAGGTATGACGGGGACTTCTGATGAAAGTTGACCTGCGCCTCAGAGCCTTGTTTGCTGCTTTTGTTCAATTTAAACTTGCTGAACTGTCTTAGCTATAAAAGAACTTTGTGTTGTACATTTTGTCCAAACTGCAGTTAAGCTAAACCTGTTTGTTACAGTTCGTTCTCATTGATACACCAGGTATAGTTGTTAAAGTTCATTCTTATTGAATTGATATAACCAAATGTCATATTTCTTGACAAAAAGGTAATAAGGACTGGACAAAAATCCACAACAAAGAATTTTCCAAATTTGACTCCCTTGATGTCTACTTAGAAAAGAAGCAGCAGAGGCAGGAAAAGTTATCTGGAAGCGCTAAGAAGCCCACTACTGCCAGAGCTGTAGAAAGAAAAGGGGTCAGTATCTTTATCCTGAAGCTAATGAATAAGTATGTGGTGTTGTCAATGACTAACATATAGTTACTTGAGTTTTTGGTTTTGTGTTTCATTAATTAATGAAAACTACTCATTATTTCATTTATTTCTCAATTCACTATTGCTAGGTATATTTTAAACTCTACAAATTAAATAGGACTGCAGTAAAACTGTTGTCTGAAAAATCATGGTTAAAATGGCAGGAATGCCATTTTTCATTTATTTATCATTCATTTTATCATTTCTTTTTCTGTAATTTTAGCAATTATTTATCTATCTGTTGTTTTAACATTTTATTTATCAATCCCAAGCCACTCGTAGTCAACTAGTTTTACTCTTTGGCAGTTTGTACTTTCAGCGTTTGTTTGCCACATTGTATATGGTGATTTATTTCTTTGTTACTTTCAGCCAAAAATTGCTAAGCCTGTATCTAGACTTCAAGTACCAGTCAAGCCCTTTGTTCCCACTGTGACTTCCACAAAAAACATCAACTTCAATTTTAACAAGACACCCATCACCCTGAAAACACCGAACCAGAAGTCAGACGTATCAGTCACACAAAGCATATCCCAGACACCTAGGACTCAGGGGCCCATAGCCTCTACAAGGAAGTCTATTGGAACAGGCAGCAGAGGTATATGTGTAACGTTATTTTTCACACATGCTTCTAGTGAGTGTTGTATTATATGTCTTGGTAACATGTTCAGAAGCATTCATTCATTAGCTTTCAGAGTCTGAGGAGCAAAAGCCTTCAACAAACTCATAAGTCCTCCTGTCCTTTGCTGCTCACTCAAGTTTCTTCCATGTCTTTTACTTCTATCTCCAGTTCTCTACTCCATCTGGTTTTTGTGACACGTTAACTCTTTTACACTAGGGATACCAGAACAAGGTCTGCTTTGTAATGCTATCATCAGGTTTTCTGGTGTAGAATGCTTCTTCCTGGTGTACAAAATAAGCAGCACTAGCACATTGGACTCTTTCAGGTCGTTGTTCTTTTTAGCGCTGCGTGTAATTGTTAACATGCTTCCATAATACCCCATCTCTGCAGCTGCTAGTGATCTTATTTGTTTATAAATTGTCCACGACTCACATACTTATGACTGCATCGAATGAAATTTGGCACCGGCGAGGGGGGGGGGTTTATTGTGAGGAAAGAGGACAATTTCGGTATTTCCTTCTCTATTATTCTCCAGCATTCTGCACCATAAAGAAGCACAGAAAGTACAAAGCTCTCATATAATCTTAATTTGGTGTTTGTGCTGTACTGAGAGGACTTCCAGATGTTGTTTAGACTAGCAAAGGCTGTTCTCGCTTTATTCATTCTGTTCTTCGTGTCTTTGCTTGTTCTGCTTCTGGTGTTACTATGCATCCTAGGTATGTAAATGTGTCTATTACAGCTTCTGGTCCCTTATTGTTATGGGCTCAGGATTGCCTACATTGAGTGTCATGACCTCTTGTCTTCTTTAGATTGACGTTCAGACCCACCTGCTGGCTATACTTATTCAGTTTTTTCTTGGATGTGTTGATGTGAATGTGCAAGTAGTGCAGTGTCATCTACATATTCCGGATCTTCCAGTGTAGAAAACGTCCATCTAATTCCTCTTGGACTGCCCTCTGTTGTCTGGCGCATCACCCAGTCTATAACTGTCAAAAATAAAGTGGATGTTGTACTCCTCCTTTACCTCAAAAATTAGGTAGCTCTGCTTAACACTACATGTAAAGTTAGCATAGAGGCTTTTTATGATGGAAACAACGCAGCTGGAAAACCACATTAAATACATCTGGGAGCTATCATAGACTGGAATGAAGGCATCAAAGAAGAGTTGGCTACTCAAAGAGCAAGAGCTAGGAGACTTTTTCAGGCCATAAATCGAGGATTCCTCAGCAAAAGAGAAATTGGTGAGAAATTGATGACTGTATACCGCTCCACCTATGTTCCAGTCTTGACTTATGGATGCGAGTCGTATGCAATGACTACAACCCACAAAAGCCAGCTCCAAACCTCTGAAATGAGGTATCTG
Organism: Oreohelix idahoensis; assembly: GCA_024509875.1. Lineage (NCBI taxonomy): Eukaryota > Metazoa > Mollusca > Gastropoda > Stylommatophora > Oreohelicidae > Oreohelix > Oreohelix idahoensis. The sequence continues at coordinate 482,783 of JAMPIV010020708.1, read as the reverse complement.
AGGAAGGTGATTGAAGTAACAAGAAGAGACATGGTCAGTAACCAGATAATATGTCACGGCCTCAAATCCCAGCCCCTGCAGACCTGAGTAGAACACTCCCAATTATGGTGGTTTGGCCACGTCTGCAGAATGGGTGACGATCGGCTACAGCGACAAATATTTGAAACTAAGAGCCAGGGATCCAGGCCTCCAAGACGACCTAGAATTCTCTGGGAGGACAACACTAGACAAACTTTGTAGGACAGAGGACTAGATTGAAACCAGGCCAGGAGGAAGACAACAGACAGGATAGTATGGTGCTTTCTTTGGCAAACCTCTACACCCTAGGTAGAACAGCTTGGATAATATTATCAGGGTTTGTTTTTTTTTTAAAATAAATATCAGTTTCAGCAGCTTAATACTTTGTATGATATTTGTCATGAAATATTCTAATCCACATATATAAATTATTAGGTAAATATAAAGCCTAACAAATAAAATTAATAAAGAGAAGAGCAATGGGAAAATAACAGTGCTGTCACAAAGAATGTACTCGAAATCCCCCTTGTTTTCTGCTTCGTCTGCAAATTGTAACGCTTTCATGTTGATATAAAAGCTTACTGTATTATTACCCGCCTTCTTCAATGAAACGTGTGCTGCATTTCTAAGAAAAACATTGAGACGTACTGCGTAATGACCTAAATTAATCCTAACATTAATTATACTGCGTTACCAAAACGAACGAACAGTTGGACTAAAGGATAAAAAGAGAAGGGAGAGGCAGAAAGCCGAACACTAAACACGCTTCGCGCGATACATAAATGCTGCCATCACGCGTGTAAGACTACAAGCACTAACTTTTTTTCAGACGGACAGTGATAAAATACATTAACCATCCCAGAGTTAGGTTTATAAATCATAAAAAAACTCTTATTAGAAAAGATAACATTAGATGGGTTTACGGTTGAGAACATAACAGTACCCAGACAGCACATCTTCGAAACAGGAGGTAGAAGAAATTGCATATTTTGAATGCAGCCACGTAGCTCCTTTAAATTTGTATTTTTGGGTTCCTTAGGGCTTGCTGACAAATAATATGTAAAACGTTACGCAAATAGTCCAGGAATTAATAAATTATACCCAAAATAAAATATTGGGGGTGCCTGACAGCATAAAATCATTTCTGCTCATAAGATTTTTTTTTTAACGTGTTTGAAAAAAATTTACGTTACAGAAATAGCCTACCATGTAAACTCCAAATTGATTGGAGCGCAACAAATGAAAGCCTAACCACGATTGGTCGGGCTATAAATACTATCTTGGTTGTTAGGGGAAACGGGGAAAGGTAACATTTTTTCAAACACTTGTCGAAACGGGGCTCATTGGTCAGACTCGCTGATATACACACTTGGGAGCGTTAGTTCGAAACCACTTGTTTAAAATAGCTTGATAAAGCATCAGTGCGTTGAAGCCAGCATATATTTGGCTAAATAAAAGCCTGGAAGATAAGCAGATGGGAATTTGTGCCAGTTTGTGCCAGAATTCATTGCTAATCAACGTATCTGTGTTTATTCGTATGAATTGTGGTAAGCTTGAACCATTCAATATCTTTTAATGAAAATTGAATGTGAATTGTGATTTATGCCTGTATATATATGTGTAGTTCAGTGGCCAACGTGAGGTAAAGCCTGTAATGCTCCAGCCTGAACAGAGGGTGTCGGAGAGAAGTAAAACGGCATGGAATGGCCAAACAGTACACTGACCCCTGGATGATTGACTAGAAAGAAATAATGCTGGAAGTGCAGAGGCGTAGTAACCATTAAGAAGGGTAATACTGGAATAAAGTATTTCAAATGAAGCTGACAGTTGGCCTAATGCTCTGAACTCAATGTTTGTGCTGTGTTGTGATCAATGTAACAAGAGAGTTTAAGTTAGTTATGAAGTAGAAGGTACATCCTTCTTGATTTCAGGGACAGTGGTCTTGATGGTACTGAGCAGCACCTGGTCAGAGCTTTGCTGAATCCAGAGTCGGACAGCATACTCCTTGGTCTTTTTAGCTATCAGTGAGGTGTCTCCTGAGCCCAGAGGAGAATTCGAGCAGAGGAGTCCTTTCCTGCCGCCATCACGCCAGATAAGCGAATTGGCCAGCTGAGCTCAACATTATGTCCCCTCATCTTGAACTGACTTTTTAAAATTAACATTAAGAGGGGAATTTACTTGTCTTAAAATCAGGAACTGTGAACATCTCCAATACTAGTCCCTAAAGACAAACTATTGAAGTCATGATGACAAATACCAACAGAGCTTGAACAAAACAAAACCAGTATTACCTCATTTTACTACTACACAACTGACACACATAGAACATTTGTAATAATATATGTCACTACCATATTCATATTAAATACATTCTGTACATAACTTGTAATTTAAATTGATTGTGATTCCTGGTTCCCTTGTAGTTGAATCAGGACACATATTCATTCATGCCAGTAATGAATACATATTGTTATTTGAAAGTTTATCAGTGACTCTTTTAAGATATCTTTGTAGAGTGTTATATGTATGTGAGTGTCACAGTGTTGTCAAGAGTAGTGGATTAAATTAAATTGTTTATCTGTCTGTTGTTGTGACTTACACTTCACCATACTCATACCCTAGACACATAACGTAGCATCACACTATTCCAGAATAATTCTGACTGAGATATATAGATATGTGGTAGCAAGTAAGGTTATCTATAATACACTACTCTTAATAGATATAGATACCTTCACAGCTGATCTCAGTCAGTACACTAAGTTCCCTATAAGTATTTATAACATCCCACTTCACCACATATATTGGGGTCTCGCTCTTGGGATTTTGAATCTTTAACTATTAAAAATATTGGGGGTAATTCACTTCAGGGAATATAAGAATTAAAAGGTATCCTTGGGTGGAATTAAATAAGGTTGAGCTCACGGTGCCTGTGTTGTCCATTAGATATATAGTTAGAAATTGAATTGTTGGGTAGACATTATAAAAATTTACCTGATAGACAATGGCGGACCTGGCCAAATTTCGATCTGCTGCGGTTCAGACTGCAAAAGAGTTAGGATTAGATGGGCAAGTTATGGTTGCCTATGTCACAACGGAATGTGACAAATTTATTGAACGCGAAGAAAGAAGATTAGAAAAAGAAGCCGAAAGAAGGTTAGAGGCTGAAAGGGAAATTAAGAAGTTACAATTTGAAGCTGAGGCTGAGACTAAGAGGTTGCAGATTGAGGCTGACAAAGAGGCTAAAGCATTGGAAGCCGAGGAAAGAAGACAAGCTGCAGAAAGAGAAGAGAAGAAATTAGCTGCAGAAAGAGAAGAGAAGAAATTAGCTGCAGAAAGAGAAGAGAAGAGATTAGCTGCAGAGAGGGAAGCAGAAAAGGAGGAGAAGAGATTACAAAGGGAACATGAGTTACGACTAAGGGAGTTTGAGTTTCAAGGCCATGCTCCTAAAAATGGTGCCAGTCCCTTTGCCTCTGATGCTACGGTTACTCAGGGAGCCTCAACCTCAGCTATGAACTTTCATTTAGATCATTTTGTTGAGAAAGACGATGATATTGAGAGCTATATCAATAGGTATGAACTATTAGCTACCACGTATGGGTTAGAGAGAGAAAGGTGGAGCTTAAAGTTATCTCAGGGACTTCGTGGGGCAGCTTATGAAGTTTTTGCAAAAATGAGCAGAGGTGATCAGGAAAATTATGACATGCTAAAGCAGGCTCTTTTGTTAAGGTATGAAAAGAATGCAGAGTTTTACAGGAAAAAATTTAGGAATGCTAAACTACTGTCAGGTGAAACCTATCACCAGTTCTCTGCACGAATCGAGACATACTTGGAGAAATGGACTTCTCTGGGGAAAACCCAAGATCTTAAGGAAATGGTCCTTATAGAGCAACTAAGAGAGTCCATGGCTCCAGACCTGAGAAAGTTTCTCATGGAACAAGGTGCAGAGAGGCTGGGTGAGTTGCTAAATGTTGCTGAAAGGTATCAAGCAGCTCAAGCAGAGGTAACAGGTAATAAAAAGAAACAGGTGGATAACTTTAGGGCACCACAGAACTTTAATAAATTTGATCCTAGGGATCAAAATAAAGGTAAGCACCAATTTGATAGGCCACGGTATGACAATAAAAATAAATTCCCACAATTCGATGAAAGGAAATATGATGAAAGAAAATCTTTCAACCAAGGAAAAAGGTGGTGTAAAAATTGTCAGATGGACAATCATGACACTGACCGTTGCAGAAGGAAACCTGTGTATATGGCAACCCTTCAGGTCAGGTCGACCTCAAGACAGGAGGAGGATATTATGTTAGATACCACTCCAGAAGAGATGAGGAAGGCACAGGCTGGGGATAAAACACTCAAGCCTTGTTTCAGAAAATTGTCAACTTGTCATACAACTCCAGGCAAGGGAGATTTTTACATGAAAAACAAGTTGATGTATAGGAAGACTGGAGCTAGATCCAATGGTCACGGACAGCTGGTTCTTCCAAAAAGATATAGGGCAGACTTAATAAGGAGCCTACATGTGAAACCAGATGGGGACCATGAGAAGATAGGTACCATCATTCAAAAGGTGGCTCACAATTATTATTGGCCCAAAGCAAGATGGGACATTGAGAATTTTGTAGAAAGGTGTAGCATAGCACATGAGGGAACACCCACAAGTGGGAACATGGATCAGGACCTGGACACGCCCCGGGGCAAAATCAGGCCTGATAATAAAAAGAAATATAGATTTGATAAAGTGGACCAAATGGAATGGGAAGCCCCTTTTCACGGACAAGCTTCACTTAACTGTTTTACAATGGCCACTATGCGGAGAGTGCAAAAAGATGTCTTACCCCAGGATAAGCCGAAAATCCCTCAATCGGACTTAAACAAACTGGAGGAAGAGGATGTAGAGAGGAAATCTCTCATCAAGAATTTTAAGAGGGGAGAAAGCCCCAAAAGAAAAATTGGTAGCGGTCGTTTTGTGAATGATAATTCTGGGAGGAAAAATCATCACTATAAAGCTTCGAGTGGAAGAGACCATACCGGTGCATGGACAAATAAGTCCACACAATTAAAGGTCCATATGTAGCTTTGTTAAGAACGTGGACTGATGAAAAGGCAGAGGAAAACATTACATCTTCATACCAATATGTGAATGAGCTGACCACTCGGTTGAAAACTGGCTGGAAACTTGCCAATGAAAATTTGAAACAAGCCAGGAAGAAACATGCTGCCTATTATAACAGGAAGGCGAAAGACAGAAATTTGGCTGTGGGAGAGAAAGTACTGCTTCTTTTGCCTGGGAGTCAGAATAAGTTACAAATTGGATGGCAGGGTCCATATACAGTTTTAGAGAAGGTGTCTAGAACAAATTATAAGATAGATAAGAAGGGGAAAAAAAAAATCTATCATGTGAATCTCCTGAAGAAATATTTGGAAAGAGAACATCAGGAAGAGACACACTTGTTGACCTTGTCCATCGCCATGGAGATGAAAAAGGAACCACTTTCATCATTTGAATATCCATTACACCCCTGTGAGACAGCAGCACAGGTGAAAATCAGTACACATTTAACGAAAACTCAGAAAGAGAGAGTGCAACAGGTTCTAAATAATCATGCAGAGGTGTTAACAGACCGACCAGGGCATACAAACCTATTGGAATATGATATGAAACTCATAGACTCCACACCTGTCTGTATGAAACCATATTCGATTCCGTTTGCTAAGGAAAAAGCTTTGAAGGAAGAGATAGACTATCTGTTGAAGGAAGGAATTATTTCGCACAGTGAGTCTTCGTATAGTTCCGGGGTGGTACTCTTAAGGAAGCCCTCTGGAGAACATAGACTCTGTATAGATTACAGGAGACTGAATGCTATTACAGAAGGACAGGTGGATCCATTGCCGGATACAAATCAGCTGTTTGCCAGACTAAATAAAGCTAAATATTTCTCAAAAGTGGATCTGAGTAAAGGATACTATCAGATTCCAGTAAAGCCTGAGGTTAGACCATACCTAGCTTTTAGTACCTCAGAAGGACACTATGAGTTTAATAGATTGCCATTTGGATTGAAGAATGCGCCTAGTGTCTTCTCTAGAATGATGAGAAAATTATTGGATCCTCTGAATAATCCCTGTATAACAAATTTTATGGATGATATCCTTATAGCAACAGAAACATTTGAGGAACACATTGACTCTCTGAACATGCTGTTTGATCGACTTAGGGAGGCAAATTTAACAGCCCGACCAACCAAATGTTGCGTTGGATGTAAAGAATTGGAATTTTTGGGACACACAGTTTATCAGGGAAACATGACCCCTGACCCAAAGAACTTAGAGAAACTACAGAAAGCCCCGAGACCACAAACCAAGAAGGACGTGAGATCCTTTGTCTCATTATGTGGTTTCTACCAGAAGTATATCAAAAACTTTAATTCCATATGTGCACCGTTAACTGAATTGACACGTAAAGGACATCCAGATCGCATTACATGGACTCCACAATGTGAAATGACTTACCAAGAGTTGAAGGAAAAGCTCACAAGTAAACCCATTTTGAAATTACCTGACTTAAGTCAAGAATTCATAGTAAGGACGGATGCAAGTAATATTGGGCTGGGTGCAACTCTTCTACAGAAATCAGATGCATTGGATGGGGAATTAAGCCCAGTGGCATATGCTAGCAGAAAGTTGAATAAAGCTGAAATCAACTACTCAACTAGCGAAAAAGAATGTCTTGCAGTAATATGGGCGATAAAGAAATTCAATATTTATCTATATGGGAAGGCATTTAAGTTGCAAACAGATCACAAACCTTTATCGTTTTTAGCACAGGCTAAGCATGAGAACTCTAGGTTACTCCGATGGTCTTTGCTTCTGGCTCCATATAATTTTAGCATTGAGTATATATCTGGAAAAACAAATCTGGGAGCGGATTTTTTAAGCCGCCATCCGTGTGATGAGAATCACCGTAAACCCCAGAAATAATAATAAATTTCTCTATGTGTATATAGAATAAAGGACTGACATATAATGTCTGTTTTAAGAGGGGAGGTGTCATGAAATATTCTAATCCACATATATAAATTATTAGGTAAATATAAAGCCTAACAAATAAAATTAATAAAGAGAAGAGCAATGGGAAAATAACAGTGCTGTCACAAAGAATGTACTCGAAATCCCCCTTGTTTTCTGCTTCGTCTGCAAATTGTAACGCTTTCACGTTGATATAAAAGCTTACTGTATTATTACCCGCCTTCTTCAATGAAACGTGTGCTGCATTTCTAAGAAAAACATTGAGACGTACTGCGTAATGACCTAAATTAATCCTAACATTAATTATACTGCGTTACCAAAACGAACGAACAGTTGGACTAAAGGATAAAAAGAGAAGGGAGAGGCAGAAAGCCGAACACTAAACACGCTTCGCGCGATACATAAATGCTGCCATCACGCGTGTAAGACTACAAGCACTAACTTTTTTTCAGACGGACAGTGATAAAATACATTAACCATCCCAGAGTTAGGTTTATAAATCATAAAAAAACTCTTATTAGAAAAGATAACATTAGATGGGTTTACGGTTGAGAACATAACAGTACCCAGACAGCACATCTTCGAAACAGGAGGTAGAAGAAATTGCATATTTTGAATGCAGCCACGTAGCTCCTTTAAATTTGTATTTTTGGGTTCCTTAGGGCTTGCTGACAAATAATATGTAAAACGTTACGCAAATAGTCCAGGAATTAATAAATTATACCCAAAATAAAATATTGGGGGTGCCTGACAGCATAAAATCATTTCTGCTCATAAGATTTTTTTTTTAACGTGTTTGAAAAAAATTTACGTTACAGAAATAGCCTACCATGTAAACTCCAAATTGATTGGAGCGCAACAAATGAAAGCCTAACCACGATTGGTCGGGCTATAAATACTATCTTGGTTGTTAGGGGAAACGGGGAAAGGTAACATTTTTTCAAACACTTGTCGAAACGGGGCTCATTGGTCAGACTCGCTGATATACACACTTGGGAGCGTTAGTTCGAAACCACTTGTTTAAAATAGCTTGATAAAGCATCAGTGCGTTGAAGCCAGCATATATTTGGCTAAATAAAAGCCTGGAAGATAAGCAGATGGGAATTTGTGCCAGTTTGTGCCAGAATTCATTGCTAATCAACGTATCTGTGTTTATTCGTATGAATTGTGGTAAGCTTGAACCATTCAATATCTTTTAATGAAAATTGAATGTGAATTGTGATTTATGCCTGTATATATATGTGTAGTTCAGTGGCCAACGTGAGGTAAAGCCTGTAATGCTCCAGCCTGAACAGAGGGTGTCGGAGAGAAGTAAAACGGCATGGAATGGCCAAACAGTACACTGACCCCTGGATGATTGACTAGAAAGAAATAATGCTGGAAGTGCAGAGGCGTAGTAACCATTAAGAAGGGTAATACTGGAATAAAGTATTTCAAATGAAGCTGACAGTTGGCCTAATGCTCTGAACTCAATGTTTGTGCTGTGTTGTGATCAATGTAACAAGAGAGTTTAAGTTAGTTATGAAGTAGAAGGTACATCCTTCTTGATTTCAGGGACAGTGGTCTTGATGGTACTGAGCAGCACCTGGTCAGAGCTTTGCTGAATCCAGAGTCGGACAGCATACTCCTTGGTCTTTTTAGCTATCAGTGAGGTGTCTCCTGAGCCCAGAGGAGAATTCGAGCAGAGGAGTCCTTTCCTGCCGCCATCACGCCAGATAAGCGAATTGGCCAGCTGAGCTCAACATTATGTCCCCTCATCTTGAACTGACTTTTTAAAATTAACATTAAGAGGGGAATTTACTTGTCTTAAAATCAGGAACTGTGAACATCTCCAATACTAGTCCCTAAAGACAAACTATTGAAGTCATGATGACAAATACCAACAGAGCTTGAACAAAACAAAACCAGTATTACCTCATTTTACTACTACACAACTGACACACATAGAACATTTGTAATAATATATGTCACTACCATATTCATATTAAATACATTCTGTACATAACTTGTAATTTAAATTGATTGTGATTCCTGGTTCCCTTGTAGTTGAATCAGGACACATATTCATTCATGCCAGTAATGAATACATATTGTTATTTGAAAGTTTATCAGTGACTCTTTTAAGATATCTTTGTAGAGTGTTATATGTATGTGAGTGTCACAGTGTTGTCAAGAGTAGTGGATTAAATTAAATTGTTTATCTGTCTGTTGTTGTGACTTACACTTCACCATACTCATACCCTAGACACATAACGTAGCATCACACTATTCCAGAATAATTCTGACTGAGATATATAGATATGTGGTAGCAAGTAAGGTTATCTATAATACACTACTCTTAATAGATATAGATACCTTCACAGCTGATCTCAGTCAGTACACTAAGTTCCCTATAAGTATTTATAACATCCCACTTCACCACAATATTAATGAAAATTTGACCAAAAAACCATTTTTGAGCCTTCAGCAGCTGTTGCCTGTAACAATTTGTGAATTGTTTCTTTATATTTTGTGCTACTCTTTTGTATCTACTCAGCCACACCGTTCATCTTCACTGGCAACAGCAGTTCCCACAACACAACTGTGACCTCGCACAAGAAAGCCTTTGATCTGAAGGCAAGTTTGGCCAAACCCTTAACATGGAAACCCCATATAGGAAAGCTGCAGCCATTGGATATCAACAAACCTGAACCAACCTCAACTACATCATCTCATCTGACTAAACAAAGATTAGAGAGACCTTCAAGGCAGACGATGGCAAGCAAGACCAGACCAATCAATGCCAAGTAAGCTTTGTTATATATTATATGAAGCTTTGTTATGCCCTATGTAGTTCCAGAAAGTACCACTAAATAGACACATCTAAAAGAAACACTACATACAGATACATCTAAACGTGACACTAAAATACAGACACATCTAAAAGTAAACTTAATACAGACATCTAAAAGTACCACTAAATACAGACATCTAAAAGTAATACTAAATACAGACACATCTAAAAGTAACACTAAATACAGACACATCTAAAAGTAACACTAAACACAGACACATCTAAAGGTAACACTAAAAACACAAGGAAAAAATCTGAGTACCACACAATGGAAACTTAAAGCTATGAGTATAGATAAACACAGATAGCACTCTGAGCACCATCAAACAAACAAAAAATGTACAAGTATCACCAAACGCAGACAAAAAAAATCTACAAGTACCAGCAAACACAGGTAAGAAATCTACAGGGATCACCAAAACACAGACAAGAAGTCTATGAGTAACTACCAAATGCAGACAAGAAATCTATGAGTACAGCACTCAGGACCACCACTGGTGTAAGACAAGGTGATATCCTATCACCTTACCTCTTCATACTCCTTATGGACGATGTCATCAAGGCATGTAAGGAGAGAACAAGAAAGTATTCAGTGGGGTACTGGAAGATGAGACAGGTCTATATTTCGGAGCTGGCATTTGCTGATGATGTTGCCCTGATTGCTAAATCAGAGGCACATCTCCAATCCAACCTGCAAGTCTGGAAGGAAGAGCTGGAGAAGAGAGGGATGGTCATAAGCAGCTCTAAAACAAAATCCATGGTGATATCACGAGAAGAAAGAAAACATCAGATTAAGTTGGGAGAACAGGTCCTGGAGCAGGTCGACCACTTTAGATATCTCGGAGCTATTATAGACCGAAAGGGAGGCATCAAAGAAGAGTTGGCCACTCGAAAAGCAGCGGCTGGGAGACTTTTTCAGGCCATAAATCGTGGATTCCTCAGCAAGAAAGAGGTTGGTAAGAAAACGAAGATGGCTGTATACCGCTCCACCTATGTCCCAGTCTTGACATATGGATGCGAGTCGTGGGCAATGACTACAACCCACAAAAGCCAGATCCAAACCTCAGAAATGAGGTATCTGAGGAAAGTGGTTGAAGTAACAAGAAGAGACATGGTCCGCAACCAGACGATCCGTCAAGGCCTAAAATCCCATCCGCTGCAGACCCAAATAGAACAGTCCCAACTAAGATGGTTTGGCCATGTCTGCAGAATGGGAGAAGATCGGCTACCACGACAAGCATGGGAAACAAAGAGCCAGGGATCCAGACCTCCAGGACGACCCAGAGTCCGCTGGGAGGACAACATTAGACAATCTTTGAAGGACCGAGGACTAGAATGGAACCAGGCCAGGAAGAAGACAGCTGATAGAATGGTCTGGCGCTCTCTCTTCCAAACCTCTACACCTCACGGTAGAAGGGGAACGACTAAGTAAGTAAGTAAGAGTACAGCACTTGTGACAAACTAAGGACAAATTAAAAACAACATGTCACAATTTAAAGACAACACTTGTGACAAATGAAAGACAGCACTTGTGACAAACTAAAGACAACACCTGTGACAAAGTGAAGACAAAGCTTGTGACAAACTAAAGATTACACTTGTGACAAACTAAAGACTACACTTGTGACAAACTAAAGACTACACTTGTGACAAACTAAAGACTACACTTGTGACAAACTTAAAGACTACACTTGTGGCAAACTAAAGACAACACTTGTGACAAACTAAAGACTACATTTGTGACAAACTAAAGACTACATTTGTGACAAACTAAAGACTACACTTGTGACAAACTAAAGACAACACTTGTGACAAACAAAAGAGAACACTTGTTACAAAGTGAAGACTACACCTGTGACAAACTAAAGACCACTTGTGGCAAACTAAAGACTACACTTGTGACAAACTAAAGACAACACTTGTTACAAAGTGAAGACTACACCTGTGACAAACTAAAGACTACACCTGTGACAAACTAAAGACTACACTTGTGACAAACTAAAGACTGAACCTGTGAGAAACTAAAGACTACACTTGTGACAAACTGAAGACAACACTTGTTACAAAGTGAAGACAGCACTTGTTACAAAGTGAAGACAACACTTGTGGCAAACTAAAGACAACACTTTGACAAACTAGCTAACTGGTTTGGGGGATCCCGTTACACATCCATTGAGGCCTATTGGGAATATGGTGTTAGGCCCATATTTTCTCGACCATCGGCACATTAGGGGTGATGTAGTCAGCATCACGCCGGCCGCCGTAACCTTCCCAGAGTTGCTCTAGTACCCAATTGGGGCTGGGTTGACCCAGGAGCCGTTTGCGGCCTAAAAATATCCCACTTCATCTGGGAATCGATCCATGGACCACTGAGCTAGGAAGCCAGTGCACTAACCACTATGCTACCACAGCTCTCTTAACTGGTTTGGGAAAACTGAAAATGTAAAAAGATCAAAGCACAACATATTTTCTGTGTAACCCGTTTTTAGTGTTCTGTTATGTGTCGGTTATCAATTTACTTTTCAAGAAAAGCTTAAATGTCCGTATTTTTAGTCTGGCTCAAATTTTTTTGCAGGGAGCTCCTAAACTGTATGAAAATGTGTTGTGCCCTGGAGAGGATTAATTTTATACTTTTACAAATTTTTCTTTGCTTTTAAGTTCATTTATTCTTTCAACAGGGATGTCAGACGTGTTCAGCAGCTGGATCGACGGAACAATCAGAAATATATTGACATGATGAAGCGACGAGGGCTGCTGGCTTAAAAGACATGAATTATAAATATGCATAAGTAGACTTGAATTGTTTTGTGTTAGATTTGTATATAGTCGCATAATTTTTATGGGCATTTTTAAAAATATTCACCTATTTGTTAGGAGTCCTTATGAATTCTGTCATATACCAAGTACCACAGAAGATCTCATGCATCAAATGAAAATGTGTTTTAATATTAATTTTAGACGCCACTTTATCCTATTTTTATCTGCTGCTTATTCTTTGAAGATTGCAGATAGAGTTACTTAATGATTAATTTCTGATCCCTGATTCCCCCTGTGGTGAAAGATATTGAAAACCCAACATTGCACACTAAGCTAGGAGGGGAAATCACTTGAGTCTCAAACTTAACTTTGGCTTTTACCTATTCGGCTGCCTGCAACAGGATCTCACAGCTGGATAATGGTTCTGTGCAGGACAGGATGATTCCCTGGGAGAGCCAACAACCAGAGCACAGTATTTTAGCCCTGCATATATGGATAGGACTTCTTGGATGGTGGTAAATGGACAGTATGCCACCCTCCTTCCTCTTCTAACTTTAAACCAGATGTGAGGATCCTTTAAATATATGCCACCCTCCTACCTTGTCTAGCCTGAAATCAGATGTGGGATCCTTTAAATATATGCCGCCCTCCTTCCCCTTCTAGCTTGAAACCAGATGTGAGGATCCTTTAAATGCATGTCAAGCCAGGATAGAATACCCAGGAAAGGAACAGGAGCTCATGACTTCAACTCAATAAGTTTTGTAATGGCAGAAAAGCTACAGGAAACACCTAGATCTGCAGTGTTTTTAGCCAATGATTCTTTAACTTGACATTCACTGCAACAGAGTGACAACCTCAGCGCCCTAGTTAGACAATATCTCTTCTGCCCATAGTTAATTTTAAAAAAAGCTTTGAAATGGAAGTTGAATATGACATGCAGAAAGTACAGTTATAAAATCTTTGCATTTTCTCTTGACATTCCAAGTACATTTCTCTGAGCCTTCTTTTTCTGAACATAAGCTCGCAAGCAGGTTTTTCCCCCTGACAGAAGTGGGGGTGAGTTTTTGAACTCTGGGTCATTTATGAAGACAGGGACTGAGTTTTGGTTTAGTGGTTGTTAAACAAGAGTAGTGTGCAAACTGTGTTCCTGGTGAGTATATTACTTTCTAATCTGTATGTTTCAGGTTTTTAATAACTGAGTTGAGGTTAAGAATTTTGAACCTTCTTATGAAGGTTGAGAGTGAGTCTTATGTAGCCAGCATTTTTATTGTTGAGAAGATAACACACCAGAAATAACTGCCTGATAGAAACAGTTATGATGTTCATATTGGAAATTGGAGATAAAGATAGGAACTACTGATGTGTATAAATGTGGCACAAATAAAATGAACACTGAACATTTGCAAAAGTGCCCAACATATGAGGAGCAGAATGAGTACATGTGGCCGTCACCAGTACCATTTCTAAACAAACTATGGATATTCCAATAACATCAGGTACACTTATAGATATTCAAGTTGACATTTCTTCTTCTTCTTCTTGCGATCGCATCTTTGATGATTACACCGTCAGACGAGTTCTCATGATGAATTCGACTTGTTTGAAGTTCCTCTTTAACTCCATATAGCTTTGAGTTTAGTGTTGAGTCATTGGGCCAGTATATCTTTCTTAACTGGTCATACAGAGGACAGTCCTGTAGAACATGCTCAGCAGTTTGTTCGTTTAATCCACATGTGCACAGTGGTGAAGCAGACAATCGTAGCTTGTGCATGTGTTTATTCAGTTTGTTATGCCCTGTCCTGAGTCGAAAAATAGTTGTCTGTCCCTGCCGGTCGAGAGTGTGATAGTCGTCTTTGGGTTGGTTCTGTTCTCTTCTGATAGTCTGGATAGCTCTCTTTTTCTCAAAGTATGTGACTTCATTATCTTCTTGTTCACATTCTCCTCCCTTTTTTGCAAGTTTATCTGCCTTTTCATTTCCGGGTACACCACAATGAGATGGTACCCACTGAAGTATGGTTCTCTTTTTGGCAGCTACCTTGTTTAGTTCATTTCTCAGATGCGGGAGTTTACCACCCTTGAGAGCTTGCAGGACAGACAGTGCATCTGTGAGGATGACTACCTGGTGGCAGTCAGAGTTGGTGTTATAAATCATATTTGCAGCTTGCTCTAGAGCTTGAACCTCAGCTGTATAGTTGGAACAGAATTTACCAGTGGGAATGTGCCTAGTCTCATAGTGGTTGTCAGGATATGAGATAAAGATACCGGCACCTCCATTCCTAACAGCATTAGTTGCTGATCCATCTGTATAGGCATGTATCCATGATTGATCGGGATAGCTTTCTTGGATCATACTCAATGTAGCAGTTCGTTTTTGCAGATCATTATACTCACATCCACTTGTGAGACCACTGACTGTTGTATTAATTTGGAGGGCACTGCTGGCCTGCTCCCATGGTACAGGGTATAGGGTGGGCTTCAGTGGTGTTGTCTTCATGGATAGGTCTTCTTGATGCTGTCTTATAAGTCTTTTCCCCCGATGCACAAAGCTGCTACGCTTTAGACGTCCCAATGCCAGATCATCTAGTCTTGCCTTCATTGGGTGCATTGGCATACTGTTGTACTTTTCCATCTGGATCATGGTTTTTGTGTCTCTTCTATGGGACAATGTCTGTAATCCAGCAACCTTCTGCATCTCTGTTATTGGTGTAGTTTTCATGGCTCCTGTAATGAGCCTGAGAGCTTGATTTTGCACCTTGTCCAAAGACTGCAGATGTGAGTTAGCAGCTGATGACCATGCTGCTGAGCTAAACTCTAAGTGTGGTCTTATTACTCCATTATAAATCTTCTTTAGATTTCGTTCATTTGCTCCCCAGTTGGTACCTGCTAATTTTCTGAGTATGCCTAGTCGTCTTCAGGCCTTTCCTTCTGCATTTTCAATATGCTTATTCCATGTAAGCCTTTGGTCAAATGTCACCCCAAGATAGGTGGGGTAGCTTTCTTCCTTGATCACGGTTGTCCCTAGGTGTATGTTAGCTGATTTGTCCTTGGGGGCGAGGGAGAACAGTGTTGTGGAGGTTTTTGTCTGTGTTTATTGTGATAAGCCATTTCTCTGCCCATGACACTAGCATGTCTGCTGCCCGCTGCATTCTATAATTTGCTGTGGTGACATTTTCATCAGCGCACCAGAGTACTAGGTCATCTGCATATAAGGCAGCTTTAACTCCTGCAGGGAGATCTTTCACCAGGTCATTGATGTAAACAAGGAAGAGTGTTGGGGAAATTACTCCTCCTTGAGGTACCCCCTGATGGAGCAACACTTTTCTGCTCTGCAGACCGTCAAGAGTGACTCTAGTTCTCCTGTTATGCAAGTATGACTGGATCCATTTCATCATGTTGCCTTGGATTCCACTTCTCCTAAGTTTTGCAATGAGGCCATCTTTCCACACCTTGTCAAAGGCCTGCTTGAAGTCGACCCAGATCGTTAGGACCTTTTTCTTCTCCTGGAAGGCATCTTCTATTGCTTGAGACAAGTAAGTAACTTGGTCTTCTATACTGTAGCATTCTCTAAATCCAGCTTGTTCCGGCACCAGGATCTGCTCAGACTCTAAATACCATTTCAATCTGTGGTTGACTATTCGCTCCATAGTCTTCCCAACACAGCTTGTGAGACTGATTGGCCGGTAACTTGCAGCCTCGGTCTCACATTTCCCTTTCTTTAGTATGGGTATTGTGATGGCTTCTCTCCATACTTGGGGTACCGCTCCTTTCAACCAGCCGTGGCCGAACATCTCAAGCAGTTTTGTCTTTGCTGCTGAGCTCAGATTTACTAGCATTTCGTTGCTGATTTTGTCTGGGCCGGGTGACTTTTGAAACTCAAGCTTGGAAATAGCCTTCTGTAGTTCTCCTAGTGTGATGGGTTCCCTCATTGGGGCAGGAGTATCTGTCTGTCCCATGGTTGCCAGTATTTCTTTTCTTATCTCTCTCTGATAGTCTATGTTAATGGGTAAGTTGCTTTCTGAACTGTATCTTCTAGCAAACAAGTCTGCAGCTTGTTTTCCTCTGAAAAGTTTGCCACCTTCATCCAATGTGATAGTCTGCCTTGGTGAGGAATGCTCTTCATTTAGAGACTTGACTAATCTCCAAAGTTTCCTGCCGTCTTTCTCAAGGTTCAGCGATGCCGTTTTAGTTCTCCAGCTTTTCCGCTTTTCTTCTAGCTTTGTTCTCTGAAACTCTGCTACAGCCTTTTTCCATTTGTTGTGAGTTTCAAGTGAAGGCTGAGACTCTGCGTCCTTTCTAGCCTTGTCCATAGCTTCCTGACGTTCTTGGAGTGTGCTGGACCAGTATGGTATGTAGTTACGCCGGCATCCTTTGGGAATGGTTTCTTTTGCAGCTTGTAGTATGTATCTGTTGAAGTCTTTTACCACTTCATTAATGTCTCTGTTCTGTACCTTGAGGGTAGACAGCAGCGTGTTCACCTGATGCCTGAATAAACCCCAGTTGGCTTTTTTGTAGTTCCATCTTGTAATGGCTGGGCCTGTACTGAGAGTTGCACTCTGGACAGTAAGAAAGATTGGGCGATGGTCGCTTCCCCCTAGTTGGTCTCCTACTTCTCTACTAATAGATCCAGCTATATCTGGTGTGGAGAAGGCAAGATCTGGTGTTGAGGTTGTGTGCCATCCTCTGGAGTAGAAGGTAGGAGTATCTGTGGCATTATTGACTAGGATTAGGGAGTGATCATCTTGCCAAGTTTCAACCTCTTCACCTCTGTGATCCAGATGGTTATAGCCCCAGCTCTGGGAGTGTCTATTAAAGTCTCCAACTGCTATAAAGTTGGTGGCTGGTACCTGTATAGAGCTGAGACTCAGGGGTTTGTTGTTCGGACAGTAATAGTTCAGGAGTTCTATTTCCATCTTGTCTACCTTTATCTGCAGCAGCTGATATTCTGCTCCATCCATGAAGGTTTTCCTTTCGTGTGCAGGAATGTTATTCCTTACAAGAGTAAGTACTCCTCCTTTTCGTCTATCTTGTCTGTCGGATCTGAAGCATTGATATCCCCTTATTTTAAAGGTTTGATCTGCTTTCAAGTGAGTCTCTTGGATACAGCAAACACTGACTTGCTTCTCATACAAGATGTTTTCCAGCTCTGTCTTTTTGCTGTATCCAGCCTGCTTGCTGTTCACTCCCTCTGCATTCCAGTGCATCATGACAAGTGGCACTCTGGGTTTCTCTTTTTCTGTTTTGTTTTGGTCAGTAGTTCTCCTCCGCCGTCTGTTGACTCCACAAGACGGTCTAGAGGGTCCTCCAGTAGCTGAGGGTGGGCTCTGTCGAGGCTCAGAGCCCGGCACTGCACCTGCCTGGTGGAGCTCCACAGGGCGAGCACCAGAACGAGATTTATTTGACGGTGTACTCTCCATAGAAAAAAAAAAAAGCGAGTTGCATGATACTGTGGTTTCCGGTGCGCCTTCTGGCCCAGTATCTACGACTTTAGCACCTGTTCAACGGGAGAGTGGGCTCATCCCTAATCTGTTTATGTTCCCAGTAGTAGACTATTCGCAAGCAGCCTGGGGGTGTCACTGCTCTGCGCGGACCTTGTTTACCGAGGCGGCGTCCGAGCTCGTATGGTGAAAATATGGTTGCGTTATCTTCAAAATAGCCCTGTCTTTCCCGTGGCTTTTCTGCCATCCTGCAACTTTGAGTTAGGGAGTTCTGAGCTCCAGTCTCTTTCCCAGGCATTTTATCCTGGCCTGGCACGCATACAGAGGACCCCACTTCTGGTTCTAAGTTAGCAGTTGGGGATAGGTGGGGTAGCACACTGTGCATTCCCCGTCATCCAGGGGGCTCTCCAACTATGCAGAGCTTGCACAATGCTGTGCTCTGGTTCTGGGCTCTCCCAAGGAATCCTCACGTCCTGCACAGAGCCACTTCCCGATACCCACCACCTGCCAACCCTCCATTGTAGAAATCTCCCGCATGCGGCCATCCAGTCAAGAGCCAGTATTAAGTCTGGTGCCCAAGTGATCCCCCCAAGCTCAGTGTGCAATGCTGGGTTCTCATCATGCTGCAACACAGGAGGGATTGTGATGCTCAGCCATCTCTCTCAATTCTGCACCGATAAGTGACATCGGGGACTTAACTTTGCCTCAGTACTGGGAGGCCCCGTTTCCGGGTACACCACACACAGCCAATTGAGGCAACGGTCGCCATGGGCGTGATAGACGACAAACAGTGAAGAATGAGGCAAGAAAGCATTTAACCCATGAAGTGGGGGTGGATTGGTGCAGACCAGAGCATGTACCACTCGCCGGTGGGTTCTGCATCTACACCTATAGGGTTCCACCCACTCCTCAGCCCATTTAGTCTGGCCCCTCACCCAGGACCTGTCCGGCTTGGGTGACCCTGCCAGGAGTAAAACTCCCGCCGGCATAGCTCCCGGGATCATTGAGGCGCTCAAGCTCTCCAACCACGGCAAGGTAGGCTTACATGTGGAGAGAAGTTGACATTTGAAAGTGTGTAAAGAAAAAATGCAGCTTTAGTGCTTATTTAACGAACTAAAAATGTATGAGATTGACAAATGATACACAACTGTAAGATTGACAAATGATACACAGCTGAAAGTTAAATTCACGTAAAAGCAAAACTTAGGTGAACTAAAATAAGACCCTTTCTTGTGTGAGAGGTGCTACATCTGAACAGAATGTTAGGCAACACTTTCTGATTTTAAGGCAGAGTACAGGTTAGCTAAAGAACTTTTGATTTGCTACGTTACACAAACCATTTGAACAGTATTTTTAAATTTGAATATATTTATCTGGTTCCTTTTATCAGTTCCACTGATGGTTGTATTATACCATTTCAATCCTTTTACACAAGCACACATTTATGAAAGCCTGTAACCTTCTTAGTTGTAGTTTTGTTTTTCTCCATGTTTCAGAGCCACACAATAACACTGACTTGATGTTTGTGTTGAAAATTATTTATGTTTTGAATATGATCTTTCACTTCTCAGTAAAGTGAAATTCCTTCTTGCTTTCTATATTTTATGTTGATATCACTCCAACTTTCTCTATGCTACTGCCAATATATTATGTATGAGTCCACAAGTTGTTGGGAGGGCTTCTTCTGGCTGTCAGTCGCAGCATTTATTCTCCAAATCTTTTCTGTAAATAATTCCAGACACAGTTGCTGTAACATCTCATCCAACTTTCTCATTTTCATATTCATAACCCTCCACTCCCAAAGGAGCATAGGCCTTCAACAAACACATGCCAAGTCCTCCTGTCACGTGCCATCATCTCAAGTTCTTTCCATGTTCTCCTCATCATTTTCACCTCTGTTTCCAACTCTCCTCTCCATGTACCTCTTGGTCCCCCTCTGCCTCTCCCGCCCCGGGGGTTCCAGAACAAGGACTGCCCCGTAATGCTATCAACAGGTTTCCTCAGTGCGTGTCCCACCCATCGCCATCGTCTTCCTCTCATCTCTTGTTCCACTGGCACTTGTCCAGTTCCCGTCATCAGCTCCACACCGGCAACCCTGCCACACCATTCCAATCCCTCTATCCCACGCAAGCACCCACCCATGAAAGTCCGCAGCTTTTTGGCTGTCGTCTCCGTTGTTCTCCATGTCTCCGAGCCACACAACAGGACCGACCTCACACCCGAGCCGAAGATTCTTATTTTCGTGTTGGATCCTATTTCTCTTGATCTCCATATATTTCCCAACGCAATGAAAGCCCCTCTTGCCCCTTGTATTCCTACCTTGATATCGCTGTCTGTTCCTCCAACTTTGTCCACATTACTGCCAAGATATGTGCATGATTCTACATCTTGTATTGGCGTTTCTTCAAGTTCAACCCTGTTTTCATTACCTGCATTTATTCGCATTATTTTTGTCTTTTCCCTGTGTATTTTCAGACCCAATTGCTGTGACCTCTCATCGAGTGTTTTCAATTTGTCCTGCATCTGATTACGGTTATGGGACAGGAGAGCCAAATCATCAGCAAAATCCAGATCATCCAACTGCTTAGTCAGAGTCCACTGGATTCCATTTCTGTTGTGTGTTGTCGATGATCTCATAACCCAATCTATTGCCAGCAAGAAAAGAAATGGAGACAAGAGGCATCCCTGTCGCACTCCTGTTCTTATCCCAAATGGTTCTGTAAGCTGTCCTTCATGAAGAACTCTGCACGTCATGTCTTCATAGGTTTTCTTTATTAAATTAATGATTTTCAGGGGAACTCCATAATGCCTCATCAATTTCCAAAGTGATTCTCTGTCCACACTGTCAAATGCTTTTTCGTAGTCCACAAATCCGATGTATAGTGGTGAATTCCATTCCAGACTTTGTTCAACTATTATTCTCAAAGTGGCTATCTGGTCTGTACATGATCTGTTTTGTCGAAAACCTGCTTGTTCATCTCTCAATTTCTTGTCTATGGACTCCTTTAATCTCTCAAGGATAATCCTGTTCAATACCTTTCCTGGCACTGATAGTAACATTATTCCTCTATAATTTGTGCACTCTTGTAGATTTCCCTTCTTAGGCAACTTAACCAGATATCCTTCCTTCCATTCTGCTGGTATCTCTTCTTTTTCCCAGACTTTACCAAGTAATTTATATAACATCTCTGTAGCCGTGTCGATATCTGCTTTGATGGCCTCTGCTGGAATGCCATCAGGTCCAGACGCTTTTCCATCTCTTAGAAGCTTTATGGCTTTCTTTATTTCTTCCTTCGTTGGTCTTTCACCGTTAATTTGTAGCTCTTCTTCTGCTGGCTGGATGTCCGGCGGGTTTTGTGGAGCTGGTCTATTGAGAAGGTCCCCAAAATATTCTGTCCACCTCTTCATTTGCTCTTGTACTCGCCGGTGGGTTCTGCATCTACACCTATAGGGTTCCACCCACTCCTCAGCCCATTTAGTCTGGCCCCTCACCCAGGACCTGTCCGGCTTGGGTGACCCTGCCAGGAGTAAAACTCCCGCCGGCATAGCTCCCGGGATCATTGAGGCGCTCAAGCTCTCCAACCACGGCAAGGTAGGCTTACATGTGGAGAGAAGTTGACATTTGAAAGTGTGTAAAGAAAAAATGCAGCTTTAGTGCTTATTTAACGAACTAAAAATGTATGAGATTGACAAATGATACACAACTGTAAGATTGACAAATGATACACAGCTGAAAGTTAAATTCACGTAAAAGCAAAACTTAGGTGAACTAAAATAAGACCCTTTCTTGTGTGAGAGGTGCTACATCTGAACAGAATGTTAGGCAACACTTTCTGATTTTAAGGCAGAGTACAGGTTAGCTAAAGAACTTTTGATTTGCTACGTTACACAAACCATTTGAACAGTATTTTTAAATTTGAATATATTTATCTGGTTCCTTTTATCAGTTCCACTGATGGTTGTATTATACCATTTCAATCCTTTTACACAAGCACACATTTATGAAAGCCTGTAACCTTCTTAGTTGTAGTTTTGTTTTTCTCCATGTTTCAGAGCCACACAATAACACTGACTTGATGTTTGTGTTGAAAATTATTTATGTTTTGAATATGATCTTTCACTTCTCAGTAAAGTGAAATTCCTTCTTGCTTTCTATATTTTATGTTGATATCACTCCAACTTTCTCTATGCTACTGCCAATATATTATGTATGAGTCCACAAGTTGTTGGGAGGGCTTCTTCTGGCTGTCAGTCGCAGCATTTATTCTCCAAATCTTTTCTGTAAATAATTCCAGACACAGTTGCTGTAACATCTCATCCAACTTTCTCATTTTGCATGTATGTAATGGCTAAAGAATTAAACACGTCAGTCCTCATTAACTGGAGTTTGTGTAGTCTTTCATGTTCCTTGTATATAGTGTTTAGTTAGAAAGTCAGTCTGATACATTTATTTATTTTAACAGAAATTTATCATTGTACATTAGCAAATCTCTTAGAAAGTAACTCCTAACAGTCCACAGTTGGCATTGTTAGCCACATACAATACTGAATAGATTTAGTTCGTAACTTCCAACCAATCGAAAGCTGTAATGTTACATATTTTTTAGTCTAATTTGTTTCATGATTTTGTTTATCAGTGTTTGTTACAAGATATTTTTATCTACTTTACTTCAGTTTTTCTGTGCTAGTTTAAAATTAACTGTACAAAGTTCACAATATTCTTATCATACACAGAACTAAACCTTCCTATAATTCTATTAGCATAATATGAACAGATTTACTGTTTCTTCTGTCCTCTTTTTTCTACTGAGTATGCTGTGAAGTATTGCAAATAAGATTGATCGATTCGATGGCTTGATGTGTTGTTTATTTTAATTCTTCAGGATGTTTGTCATTCCCATAATCCATCTAAGTAATTTCTTCTATCATTTTTATTTTTTGTTCATCTGAAATTTTTTTTTTTTTTAAATATCCCTTCTGGGGCTCAAAGTGAGGTCTATTGACTATTTAGTATAGTGTGTGATCCCGGCCCTGGCTAAGACACTTTGATCTTAGCCAAAAGGCCGAGAAGCGTTAATAATTCTGTATCAAGTGATGACTACTGAGAATTGGGACAAAGGAAATTTGAAAATAGATGACATCTGCAAAGACACTGAATGCCTTATTAATCTAGCACAGATTCTAACAATAGAAATAACCACATACCAGGGTATAGGCCAGTAACAGAAGCTTTTATGCCCTGGAAAAGATATTGTGACATACATGAATAACAGTCTGTGAGAGTGAATGTACATAAAATGATGCCTACAGTACTGTGTGGTTGATAGTACAACCAAACAACATATAGTTCAGCTTTTGTATGAGACTTATTTCCCTTTTTTTGTTTGAGAATTATTTCCCTTCTCACTGTCTGTGGAGCTGCAGCTGGAAACCTTTGTCAAAGTATTCATATGATCTTGCATCTGTGGTTTCTGTAGTGATTTCTGTTACATGATGTTTTCAGCCCCCCCTCACATTAGTCACCTCTTACAAGTGGCCAGAGTTAGCAGTAGTTCTAGTCGTTCTTTGTTTATTCAGAGACCTCAGTAACTGCATGGAGATTAAGACAGAATATTTAGAAAAATCTGTCATTCAGTGAAAGGTATTAACACTACTGTAAAGGGAATAAGAACAAGTAAGGAAATACACCCCAGTGCAGGTCAACATAAATAGCCAAACCTATGTGGTTGAATAGGCTGAGATGACTTGGGCATGTTGAACAAATGAAGGCTAACAGAAGGATAAGAAAGACATATACTGAACTAATTCAAGACACAAGAACAATTGAGTATTCATGAAAAATTTGGATAGACATTATAGACATGAACCTTACAGTAACAGAGCAGGGAATTGTAAACTGGGGAGACATCATTAAGGATAAGAAGGAAAAGAAATGGCTTGAGTTTGCTGCAAACAGCCCACAGGGGTTTGATGGAAGAAAGAAAGATGTTACTAGTTGTTACCACTGGTCATCTCATGTCATTGGCAGCTGTATCATGTCAAACAAATTGTTGCAGAAACCACAACTGCAGGAGCACAAAAATGCTTTGTCACTAGCTGTCTGCAGTGTGGCTCTGTGCTGGATAAGGGGTGAAAACAGGCCATATATGTCTCTTGTCATGATTTGTTCTTGTGTCATTGTTTTTGCTAAACTGCTGTCTGTTATTGTACCATGGTTGATATTTAGACAACACTGCAATAGATAAATAATCAAGGTTAAGACTGTTGGAATCTGGCATCAAACATCAGGCTTGCACAGATGGACGTATGAGAGGATGCATCTCGTGTATATAACCAGCGAGCTACAGGAACAGTTAGCATTCACACTCTTTGACATATACTGAGGGAGACTGAGCACTTGTGGGTTTGCCCGAGTGCAATGATGTTGATTCTGTTCAACAATGATATATAAACAGCTGTAGTGTACACACCTGCGCCACAAGCATCTACTGTGTGGCATTGTCTTTCACCTTTAAATGTTAATTATAAGATATTTACACAATACTTTTTATCACACAGAAATGTGGCACCTGTAGTAGTTTTGTGTGTCCTATTTTTATGAGCTCTGCCATAATGTTATACTTAATCTAGCATAGAAGGCTTAATACAATAAGGAACCATAAACTGTAAGGGAAGCATTAAAGAAGAGTTGGCTACCCAAAAAGCAACTGCTGAAAGACTTTTTCAGATAAAAAATTGAGGATTCCTCAGCTAAAGAGATATTGACGAGAAGATGGCTGTATGTATACCGCTCCACCTATGTTTCAGTCTTGAATTACGGATGCGAGTCATAAACCAGGACTACAACCCACAAAAGCCAGCTCCAAACTCAGAAATGACGTATCTGAGGAAGGTGGTTGAAGTAACAAGAAGAGACATGGTCCGCAACCAGACATTATGCCGTGGCCTCAAAACCCAGCCCCTACAGATCTGAGTAGAACAGTCCCAATTACGATGGCTTGGCCATGTCTGCAGAATGGGAGAAGATCGGCTACCGCAACAAATATAGGAAACTAAGTGCCAGGCATCCAGAGATCACTGGGAAGACAATCTCTGAAGACCAAGAACTAGATTGGAACCAGGACCAGAGACAGACAGCCAATAGGATGGTATGGCGCTCTCTCTCGCAAACCTCTACACCCCAGGGTAGAAGAGGAACAATTAAGTAAGGAACAATTGAAATGGTAGACATGTGGGATTTCAAAATGAAATGAACCACCAAGTTTGAAAATAACAATAATGCCCTAATTAATTAATTCTTTTCCTTTTTTTGAGTCTTTACAGAGCATGGAGACACAGTACAGTAGGACCTCTTGCAGGAAGTCTGTACCAAAACATTCATGTACTCTTGAGGCAGTGGTTACTGTAGCAGTTTGTAATACATGAGGTTGCTAGCCCCTTGCTCAGCCTTCTATTAGTCGCCTGAGGGAGCAGTATCTGTAGTCCTGTTCTTCTGTTGTCTCCTCAGGGAACCCCTAGGAACTACACAGGGTCTACCTTATTTATTTTGTGGTAAAGGCTTTGTTTTTCTTACTTACTTAGTTGTTCCTCTTCTACCTTGAGGTATAGAGGTTTGGAAGAGAGAGAGCGCCATACTATCCTATCGGCTGTCTTCCTGACCTGGTTTCATTCTAGTCCTCGGTCCTTCAAAGATTGTCCTCCCAGCGGACTCTGGGTCGTCCTGGAGGTCTGGATCCCTGGCTCTTAATTTCCCATGCTTGTCATGGTATCCGATCTCCCATTTTGCAGATATGGCCAAACCATCTCAGTTGGGACTGTTTTGCTTGGGTCGGCAGGGGTTGGGTTTTTAGGCCTTGACATATCTGGTTGTGGACCATGTCTCTTGTTACTTCAATCACCTTCCTCAGATACCTCATTTCTGAGGTTTGGATCTGGCTTTTGTGGGCTGTAGTCATTGCCCATGACTCACATCCATATGTCAAGACTGGGACATAAGTGGAGCGGTACACAGCCATCTTCGTCTTCTTACCAACTTCTCTTTTGCTGAGGAATCCTCGATTATGTCCTGGAAAAAGTCTACCAGCAGCTGCTCTTCGGGTAGCTCTAGAATTCCTCCGTGTACTTTGATGCCTCCCTTCCGATCTATGACAGCTCTGAGGTATTTGAAGTGGTTGACCTGCTCCAGGACCTTTTCTCACAGCTTAATCTGATGCCTTCTTTCCTCTCATGATATCACCAAGGTTTTTGTTTTACAGTTGCTGATGACCATTCCTCTCTTCTCCAGCTCTTCCTTCCAGACTTGCAGGTTGGATTGGAGATGTGCCTCTGATTTAGAAATCAGTACAACATCATCAGCAAATGCCAGCTCTGAAATACAGACCTGTCTCATCTTCCAGTACCCCACTGAATTCTTTCTTGTCCTCTCCCCACATGCCTAGATGACATCATCCATGAGGAGTATGAAAAGATAAGGTGACAAGATATCACCTTGTCTTACGCCACTGGTGGTCCTGAACTCTTCTGACTTGTGGTTTGCCGTCCTCACATAATTTCTGCAAGACTTGTAGAAACTCTGTGTATAATGAATCAGAGGTGCTGGAATGTTCTTCCTTTTTGCCAAACAGTCCCAAAGTTTGCTCCAGGGGACCTTGTCAAATGCCTTTTCCAGATCTAAGAAACAAAGATGCATCTCACTCTTATACTGAAGGGCCTTTTCACTCAGCTGTCTGAGTGTGAAGATTAGGTCTTGAGTACTTCAGTTTGCTCGGATGCCACACTGGACCTCATCCATTTGTGGCTCAGCTAGGCATCTGAGTCTCTGCTCTAGGATTCTAGAGTAGATTTTACCAGGGCCATTGAGACGGGATATATACCTCTATGGTTTCCACATTGTCGGTTGTCACCATTTTTGAAAATCGGTGTTATGATGGCAATCTCCCAATCCTGTGGTATAGTCTTGTTGCACCAAGCTGCCTGTAGGACCCTTAGGAGTAATAGGTCGCCTGATGCTCCCATGTACTTAACCATTTCTGGTGTTATACCATCATGCCCTGCTGCTTTGCCCATCTTGATTTTCTCCAGTGCTGCCTTCAGTTCTTCCATCTTTATGTCATCTTCACCATCATTAGTTTTCTCTTCTGTGCTAGTGGTTATCATTTCTGATGCTTGACCTTGCTCACCATCAGGGAGTTCTGAGAAATATTCATTCCATCTTTCCATTACTTCCTTCGGGGCAGTAAGCAATTTGCCTTGCTTGTCCTTTATAAATTTGAGAGGGCATTGTTTTTCCTTCCTCAAAGTTCTTTAGGGTCTTGTAGAAAAATTTCTAGTTTTCTTGAGCATCTTGGATATCTTTTATCCAAATTGTTCCTAGGACTTCTGTTTTGCTGCTAGCACCTTGTTCTTTGCTTTTGTTCTAAGTATCACATGTTCTCTATATGTCTCTGTTTTTCCTGCTGTGTTTTTAGCTCCTAAGTATTGTTTCCGTGCCTTTTTCTTCTCTCTTATTTTCTCTTTAACTTCCTCTGACCACCAAGGTGTCCTCTTTCTCTTCATCCCAAGTCGGACTTCACCACATGCTTCTGCTGTCTTTATGATGTCCTTGAATTTAAGCCAGAGGGTTTCCAAGTCATCAGGTTGTTGTTCTGTGTTTCTCACTGCTACAGCAATAAGCCCCTGATATCTGGTCTTAACTTCTGGTTCTCTCAGCTTGTAGGTCTTAATGCTCATTTATACTGTTCGTTTACTTAGCTTCTTGCATGATGTTACTATTGTTAGGCAATTCCTAGGCCGAGCAACTCTTTCAGTTGTTCTTTTAAGTGTTAGCAGGTAGTGATCACTTCTAATCTCTGGCCCCCTCCAGACTCTAGCATCCCGGACATACTTGAATGAGCTCATCCTAACTATGGCATAGTCGATGACTGATTTCTCATTCTTTGTTGGTTCACATCTAATGTATGTATGTATGTGCTTATGGGGGAACTTTGTGTTTGTAATGATCATGTTTTGCTCAGTGCAGAATCTAAGGAGTTGCTTTGTCATTAAGAGTATCTTCTCCATACCTCCCGATAACTCCACCCCACCTAGCATGGTCATTTCCAACTCTGGCAGTGAAATCTCCAAGCAGGATAATTTCATCTAGGCAGTCGTCCACTGTCCTTTGAAGCAGCTCGAAAAATTCCTCCTTGACCTCTGATTGCTCATCTTCATTTGGCCCATACACAATAACAGGGTTGACTGGTTTCTCCTTTTAGTTTTAGGACCATAATGCATTCCAAGACAAAGTTCCATCCCTTGATACTATCCTTTTGGTTTTTTGCCACAATACAACCCACGCCCCCTTTAGCTCTTTCAGATGTGTGGACTCCATGTAGAGCAGCGTATCACCATTGATATCCATAACTCCTTGTCCATTTTTCTTCATTTCTGTTAAACTGTCGGCGTCTGTGGCCTAATGGATATGAACGCAGTTTCATAATCCAGATATACCAGGTTCGAAACCTGCTGCAGGCGGTTTGGTAGCAGATCGCCTTGTGTGGATTTTTAACAATGGTATAAGCGCCGTACCGTTCAGAAAGCAATGGCAAACTACTGAATGAAAAAATTGCCTAGAAAAATCACAAACAGCCAATAAAAGCTGGGGTTGATTGCCACGTCCTGTAAAGGATAAGCAACTAACTAACTGTTAAACTAGCCAGGGTTTATAGTTTTGCTTTCCTCATCTCTTCCACCAGCTCCTCTTCCTTCCCATTTATACTTCTTATGTTCCATAAGTCGTGGTCCGTTCCAGTTCGTTGCCTTTAGAATCCGTCTGGTTTTCTCTTGCATTTCGTGTAATCATGTTTTACGGCAAACATGTGATTGGCATGTTGTGCCTTTGCTTGATGGAGGGGCTGCCTCCTTACGGCCTCCATGCCTCCTTTTCCAGCCGGACTAGGGACTGGCCTAGGCGGAGTAATATATTAAACATTTATAAAAATTAAAATTTAACAAGAGGTAATACATAATAGCTGCACAAGAGCAGATGGAAAAGTTGGTTGGGTGAGATTGTAAAATTATTCAACTTTTAGAATTCCCTTGCTGTATTGTCAGGCTTGTATTATATCCTAAATTTATCCACATTTTAAAAACTTCCATAAAATTTCTATTCCAATCCAGTCTAATGTTTCGGAGTCGCTAAGAGGTATGGCGTCCGCCTTGAGTTCTAGAGGTACTGGGTTCGATTCCCAGTTGAGGGAATTATAATTTATGGAAATTTTGTTCAGAACCAGTGGTCCTAATGATGTCATACTCCCCCCTGGTCTCCTGGGTAGTGAGATAGGATACCTAGCCTTCTCGGATAAGGGCAAAAAAATAGGAGGTCCCGTGTGTAAGTTGCGCACATTAAAAATCCCACGGCAGTTGGAAATCGTAAAGAGTAAGCCTATCAGGCCGCTGCCCTGGCAAAATTTAAAAAAATTAGAAACCTCCCCACCATAAAAATATTTACAGAATGTGTGATTCCTATATACACACTAGACTAGTAAAAAGTTTATATTAGAGCAGGGTGTCCCACAAGGGGGAGTCCTGTCACCTACACTGTTCCTTGCATACATAAATGCCATAACTGACAATATTCAACAAATAGCACACAATGCTTCCTTTGCAGGTGACTTAGCGTTGTGGATCTCTGAAGAACGTATCACTACTGCAAACATTCTGATGCAGCAAGAACTAACATCACTGGAAGAGTGGGCCAAAACATGGCTCATGAAGATCAATGAAGAGAAAACAACGTACACTGTATTTTCCCTCTCAACTAGACCTCAGAGCTTCAAACTAGTACTAAACGGAGTAAATCTTCATTTAAATGAAAATCCGAACTACCTAGGCATTATTTTTGATCGCCGTCTGACTTGGAAAAAACAGGTTGACAGAAATCGAATGAGAGCAAGACAAAGAATGGCAATTATGAAAAAACTTGCTGGAACAACTTGGGGTGCAGATGAGAAAGTGCTTAAGATGTTGTACACAGGGCGAGTGAGGCCAGTTCTTGAATATGGCATGGCAGCATGGGCAACAGCAGCTAAGACAAACTTCAATAAAATTAGCAGACTCCAAAATCAAGCAATGAGAATTATAACGGGAGGCGTGAAGTCAACACCTATAAAAGAACTCGAAAAGATTACATGCCTCCAGCCAATGACAGATAGAAGAGACTGCAGGGCTCAACAACAGGCCGAAAAATTCAAAAGACTAACAGACCACCCAATGTGCCATAGAATAAATGCACTTAGAAGGCAAAGACTCAAACGAAGTAATTTTGTAGAATCAACCAAACCACAAATGAGAGCAGTATCCATAGATGAAATATCCACTGTTAAACCCATCTACACTGCACACAAGCTTCCAGTTTGGAAACAAAATCGTTTCCCTAAAATGATAGAAAACATTCCTGGAATTGAAAGTAAAAAGAGCCAAACTGCAACAGATAGAAAATCCATAGCGACAAAATACATAGAGAAAAATTATCCATGCAACACCTGGACCCATGCATACACAGATGGATCAGCAACAAATGCAACAGAAAATGGAGGTGGGGGTGTCTTTCTGACCTTAAGCACTGGTACAGAAAAAAGGCTGTCAGTGGCGACAGGACGATTCTCCAGCAACTTCAGAGCAGAGGCCTTGAAAACTGCAGCAGAGGTTATATTGATAGAAGAAACGGCAGAGAGACAAGCTGCTTTCTTTACTGATGCACAGTCAGTAATTGCAACGTTGAAAAGACAAAATAATACAGACCTGGATGATCTCAGAGTAGTGCTCCACAAACTTTGTCAACGATTCAAAAGTGTTGTGATCCAGTGGATCCCATCTCATTGTAACATCGCCGGCAATGAAGAGGCTGACAGAATGGCAAAAGAAGGTTAACATCTACCTCAGCCAGATGCAAGCATAACTTTTGAGGAGGCAAAGAGTTTTATCAGAATCAGTTACAGAAACAAATGGAATGTAGAACATCCAGGGCACACACAGAATGATGCTTACTACCAGCTCCACAGAAGAGAACAAGTGGTAATCTTCAGACTCCGCACTGGCCACAACAGATTGAGATACCATCTATTCAACAAGCTAAAGATAGGAACTACCGATCTGTGTAACTGTCTTCTTCTCTTCTTTGATCCATAACCGTCAAAGCAGTCAGCGGCCATCACGCCTGGTGGTGTCTTGTAGGGCAGCAACAAATTGATTCCACTTTGCTCGGTCGGCGGCCATCCTTCGTACAGTGCCCCAACTGTGGTTCATTCTTTGCATCTCAGCTTCCACAGTTCTCCGCCAAGTTGTTTTTGGTCGGCCTCTCTTTCGCTTTCCCTCGGGGGTCCATAGCATAGCTGTTCTTGCGATGGTATCAGGGTCCCTTCTGAGGACATGGCCAACCCAACTCCAGCGTCTGCCAGCTATGATGGTGTGCATGTCCTCCTGGTTACTCCGAATAAGTAGTTCTTGGTTGCTGATGGTGTTTGGCCAAAAGATTCGGAGAATTTTCCTTAGGCAGATTGTGTGGAAGGAGGACAGTTTCGACATTTCCTTCTCTGTTACTCTCCAACATTCCGCACCATAGAGAAGCACAGAAAGTACACAGCTCTCATACAGTCTTAATTTGGTGTTTGTGCTGTACTGGGAAGACTTCCAAATGGTGTTGAGAACAGCAAAGGCTGTTCTCGCTTTATTCATTCTGTTGTTAATGTCCTTGCTTGTTCTGCCGTCAGGTGTTACTATGCTTCCTAGGTAAGTAAATGTGTCTGTCTGTTCTAACTTCTGGTTCCTTACTGTTATTGGCTCAGGATTGCCCACATTTAGTGTCATGACCTCTGTCTTCTTCAAATTGATGTTCAGGCCAACCTGCTGGCCATACTTATTCAGTCTATCAGTTTGTCTTGAATGTGTTGGTATGAATGCGCGAGTAGTGCAATGTCATCTGCATATTCCAAATCTGCCAGTGTAGAAAACGTTGTCCATCTAATTCCTCTTGGACTGCCCTCTGTTGTCTGGCGCATCACCCAATCTATGACTGTCAAAAATAATGTTGTTGATAAGGGGCATCCCTGTCGTACTCCTGTTTTCACTTCGAAAGTTACATTACTCGATCCAACCCTGCACGTAAAGTTAGAATAGAGGCTTTTTATAATGGAAACTATGCGGCTGGGAATTCCATAAGCCCTCAGAATTTTCCATAGGCTGTCCCTATGTATGCTGTCAAAAGCCTTTTCAAAATCAACAAAGTTAATGTACAGCTGTCTCTGCCATTCTGAGCACTGCTCTATAATGTTTCTGAGGGCAAATATATGATCTGCACATCTTCTGTTCTTTCTGAAGCCTGCTTGTTCTTTCCTCAGTTTATGGTCAACTGCTTTTGAAATTCTCTGGATGATTATCCTGCCTAGTATTTTGCTCGGAACTGAGAGGAGGGTAATTCCTCTCCAGTTGTTACAGTCTGCAAGGTCGCCCTTCTTGGGCAATTTGACAATTATTCCTTTACTCCACTCTGTTGGTGTTGTCTCAGTTTCCCAGACTTGTGCAAATAGTGGTTCTAATAGTTCTGCTGCTAGTTCAGGGTCTGTCTTGAATAGCTCAGCATTCAGATTGTCGTGACCAGGCGTTTTTCCATTTTTTAGCCCTTTGATAGCTGTGATGATTTCTTCTTTTTGTGGAATGTCTGTATTTACGTTTAAGTCACTTTCAGCCTCAGGAACATTCAGCTGAGTCTCTGGTGGTTCCTTATTCAGTGTTTCTCTGAAGTGCTCTGCCCATCTTGTTTCCTGCCCCTGTGCTGTGGTGATGAGATTTCCTTGTTTGTCTCTTACTAACGTTATGTTGTTTGCACCTCGTTTTCCACTGATAGCTTTAGTTATTTTATAAACTGTGCTTTGTTCATTTCTCAGTGCTGCCTCTTCTGCCTGTCTTGCAAGGTCATCCAGAAATGTCCTTTTGTTAGCACGGGTTTGACGTTTTACTTCCTTGTCCAGCTGACTGTACTGTTCACTATATATTGCCTTTAACCTGGGAGACTTAGCTTCTGTTTTCTTTCTTTTCATTTCCTTTCTCTTCGCTATGGTGTTTAGCGTTTCTGGTGTTATCCAGTCTTGGCTCTTTCTTTCCTGGAATCCCAAGCATGACTTGCTGCTTTCTTTGTATATTGTTGAGATGGTGTTGAATTTCTGGTCCACATCGTCGGTCTCTGTTCTTTCCTGGCTTTTGGTAATCAGATATCGTCTCTTTACGTCGACCACAAACGCTTTTCTGGTGAGGGGGTCCTTAAGTTTCGTGATGTTATATCTTTTCTGTTTGACTGCAACTGGTCCAGCAGCTCTGAGTTTCACCTTCAGTCTTGCTACTACTAGGTGATGATCACTTCCCACATCTGCGCCTCTTCTTACTTTCACGTCTTGTAGTGCATGTCTCCATCTGCCATTGATCATTATGTGATCTATCTGGATTTTGTCTCGTCCGTTTGGTGATTCCCATGTTAACTTGTGCACTTCTTTGTGTTGAAAAAGTGTTCCTCCAATGACCAGGTTGTTAAATACTGCAGAAGCTTATTAATTTGTCCCCATTCTCATTTACTGTTCCACTGCCGCATTTCCCCATTACTCTTTCGTTATAATTATTGTGTGTTCCAACTTTCGCATTTAGGTCTCCCATTACTATAATAAGATCGTACCTGGGTACAGTTTCCATTTCCTTTTGTACCTGTTGATAGAACTCGTCCTTGATCTCTTCATCGCTGTCGTTTGTTGGTGCATAACATTGTATAATTGTGGTGTTGGTGAATCTCCCTCTCAGTCTTGCTCTTATTAGTCTGTTGTTAATGGGTTTCCATTCCAGTAGAGACCTTTCCATTCCTTTCTTAAGGATAATGGCTACATCTTCGTTGTGCTGACCGTCCTCTCTACCAGAATAAAGTACTGTTTCCCCGGTAGCTGTTTTTATTCTCCCCATCCCTGTCCATCTGCTCTCACTTATTCCCAGGATATGTAGTTTGTAATTCCTCATCTCTTCTGTGATCTGTCTCAGCTTTCCTGCCTCATTCATAGTTCTGACATTCCAAAAACCAATTCTGGTTTCGTGTTTTGCGGTCTGGGCATCCGTTTTCATGCCAGTGGCTTCCTTTCGGCTTTCACCACTGTCAGTCATACGAGCCTGAGACTCCGGATGTCAGTCCCGCATCAAAGTATTTTCATTTATTGCTGTTTCCGAACGTGTGTGATTTTTTACACAGACAGGGGTGTCGGCCCTGTGCTAAAACCCCCAACCTGGAGGACCAGGGTACCAGCTTTTGTCTGACCCCTACCCACGCAGACCAGTCCAGCATGGTTGAACCTACCAGGAGTAAAACTCCCACTGGCATAGCTCTGGGGATTGTCAGGGTACACAAGCTGCCATACCGCTACAAGGTATAGGTACCATTGATGGCAGAGTGTAACTGTGGCACTGATAAAATGACTGTTGAACATCTGCTTCAAAGTTGCCCCTTATATGTGGTACAGAGAAAGTGCATATGGCCGACGCCAGCTCCTTTCGTGGAAAAGCTTTACGGGGATTCAAATAGCCTCAAACTGACTACTGCTTTCTTTGAGAACATTCAAGTGGACGTCTGAGAGTGTACGAAGAAGAAGAAGAATATACACACATTGGGATTCTCGCCTGTGCCACGGAGTTCGTGTGCTGAGCTGAGATCCCCCTTGTGTGTTCTAAGGGAGGAGATCGGAGCACTGATGGAGTTGTCCATGTGCAGTGAAGATAGTCCTTACAACCAAACCAGTCACATGTTTAACTTCCAAAACACTATTTCGAATCTGCTATAAAGGTAAAGCTGTACCATAATACTAAATTCCAACCAAATGTTAAATAGTTCCATGCATTGTGGGTATATCCAGTCTACGGTAATGGTAATACTGTTCCAAAATAACTTCCACTATATTCCAATCCAACCAAATGTTTTTAACAGTTACTTTCATCGCAGTATATCCAAAATGCAATAAAGGTAATGCTATTACATAACTTTCACTTCACTCTAACCCAGCTAAATGTTTAATAATTATTCCATCACACTATATCCAAAATGCAATAAAGGTAATGAAGTCAGCTGGTTAGTTTAGGACAGTGCTTCTTAACTCGGGGTGCAAGACATACTGGATATTTGTGATGAAATAACCTCATTCGTTTCTGTCGCACTCCCGTTCTTATCTTATGTCGGGAGTGTGACAGGGATGCCTCTTTGTTTCCTATTCTTTTCTTACTAGCAATAGACTGGGTTATGAAAACATCTACGACACACAACAGAAATGGAATCCGGTGGAATCTGACTAAACAGTTACATGATCTAGATTTTGCTAATGACTTGGCTGTCCTGTCCCATAACCGTAATCAGGTGCAGGACAAAATAAAAACACTCGATGAGAGGTCACAGCAGTTAGGTCTGAAAATACACAGGGCAAAAACAAAAATAATGACAATAAATGCAGGAAATGATAACAGGGTTGAACTTGAAGAAACACCACTACAAGATGTAGAATCGTACACACATCTTGGCAGTAATGTAGACAAAGTTGGAGGGACAGACAATGATATCAAAATAAGAATACAAAAAGCAAGAGGAGCTTTCATTGCATTGGGAAACATGGAGATCAAGAGAAATCGAATCCAATAAAAAAATTGGGCACTCCTCTTCAACTCAAATGTGAAGTCAGTCCTATTGTAGGGCTCAGAAACATGGAGAACAACAAAAACAACAATCAAAAAGCTACAGACTTTCATAAACGGGTGCTTGCCTAGAATAGAAGGATTAAAATGGTATGACAAAGTTACCAATGTGGAACTGATGACAAAAAGCAGACAGGTGCCAGTGGAACAAGAGATGAAAAGAAGACGATGGCGATGGATAGAACACGCACTGAGGAAATCTGTTGATAGCATTACAAGGCAGTCCTTGTTCTGGAACCCCAAGGCAAGAGAGGTAGACCAAGAATCACATGGAGAAGAGAGCTGGAAACAGGTGCATGCTATTGGCTTGGCATTTGAAATGTAAAAATACAACCTTTCTGATTGGAGCCTTGTCATATAGTAGCAATTTGGATGTTGGCCGAATGTTGCCTTAGAATTCAGCGCCTTGTGAGTTTACTGCACTGTGAAATTCAACTCGTCAAGTAGACAAGCCAGAGTAAGGAATAGGATCAGGATTCCACTTTAAAGGACCGGACAACGTGTTTGAGCATCTTGTGGACTTGTATCCCAGGAAAACTCTACTTTCATTAATACGGAAAGCCCGGAATCCTAGGAACCTGAACACTAAGTCATAGTGGGAGTCTATTGTAAAGTAACACCCCAGACCACGTGTAAGAGGCATCTTAATCAAGTTGCCTTAACTATTTCTCTGAGCCAGAAGTCAGTCTGTATTCCCAAAGAAATTTGAGGTAAGTTGTACATTTTATAATTCTATATTTTACATTAATGTGTAAATTGCTTGCGGATGTCCAAGTCATACGAGGCTGGCAACCTTAGCATATAGAATGATGGTTTCATGAACCACCACTGCAAGAGCTGGTGACTGCTTTATGCGGGTTTCTCATAGAGAACCAAAAGCAGAGGTAGTCCCAAGTTCCATATGGAGCAGGGAGTGGATGATGATAGAACTGATGTACATACTTATTATATTAACCTTTTCAACCAGTGCAAATGTAAACATGTTCAGTATAAATGCAATGAATGTTTTCCGCTCACTAACATTAATGCTCAGAGAGGGTAAAGTTCTGAGGCAGATGGGATGGTGCTATCTGTGGAACAAGTGAGTGGTATAAGTGGCCTGCAGTCAAAACTAGACACCTACAGCAGACAGGTCTTAACAGACGCTGGACCATCTTCGCAATTACTCTACGATACTACTAGGAACGTGTTGCACCCACCAGACTTGACCAGTGACGAGAGTGAACCAGTCTACAACCTGCAAAGAACAAGTATCGGCTGGAGTTGAAACAAACCGACATTTTACTGGCAGCTAAGCACTAGTTCAAAGCCGTCAAATAAACACTATTTTCAAATCAGAAAACATGTTTTCATATCAGATCATCACCTGTGAAGAAATTTTAAAGATGTTATCTAAATTCACCCCACCCTTATTTATTTTACAATTATTAACGATAATTGACTATTACATTTTGTTATCTGTTAATATACAAATTTAAAGTTGATTTAGTCATTTGAGAGAACTGCACCCGTATGTCTCAGTCATTTTAAATACTTATAACATATATTTTACTGAGTTAAATCAGTTGGGGCTCATCAGTACGAGCGAAATCCTAACTCATCGAAGGGCAGGAAAGATCAAAAGTTTACACGGCCTGGATCCTATCAGCCAGAGTACTTTATTTCTTTAAATTCCCATGAGACTCCCTAGAACTGAAGCACAATTCTTCAATTCGCATCTGTTAAAGTCAGTTATATAACTGGAACCACCAGGCCTTTACACCCCTCCACTTTAATATTATTCTTGTTCAGAGTTTCTTCTTGATTTTGTTCGTTTTTTTTAATATTTTTATTTATTTATTTAACGTATAAGCATAATTGTGATTGTCCCTATTTACATTGATTTGACAAATGTAATGCCACTTTCTCATATCGGCAGTTGTTCATATTATTTGGAATTGAAAACAATATATATCCTAATTATAACCCATCAGAGGTTGAACGGGATATTTTTCTTCATTAATTTAAAAAAAAAAAAATTCTTATCTCTGCCAAAAGTAACCTTGAGCGAAAGGTAGACAACTTTGAAGACCCTCAGTAAGTTCTCTGAATTGTGGCCACTGTTGGACCATCACTGCGGAGCAAGGGGAGTAAATCCTGTGACAATATTCTAATTATAGCCCATCAGGGTAGTGCGGGATATACGTTTGCGAAAAATAAAAAATAAAATTTTCTCACGATGGAGAAGAACTTTAAAAGTCTCCAGGTTTTTTTATTGTCATACTATGAGACCGCTGCCATAGTGTTCCACATTCGCAAGGCTTTCATCATACCAGACAATGAAATCAAATGATACCGGTACAGCAGAAGTGTAGAGAAGACAAATTTAAAACCAGCAGAAAATTGTGCACTTAAGTGTGCGGAAGTTGAATAAGGGGACGTGACGCAATTTCACTCCGCTCGGAGAACATGGCGATGCATCAGTTTATGTCCGTCGTTTGGGCGCAGTGACCACTGGCTTGCTGGAAGTGATAACTACATCTGACCACAAAAGGTTCATGTGCCACTGATGATTCTGTCTTCTTTTGTAACACATTTCTGCTACAGCCATGCCGCCCACTTCCGCACAGGTGGTCACAAATGACCAGCCTTATATTTTCAGACTTGGCAACACTGCGCTCTGGCTGTGTATGTATGTTGGCTTCTGTGGCATTGCCCTTCGGTGTGGCTAGCGCCCTCCTTCTGACGATATTCCGGTCACTCCCCGTTACCGAACGCTACAGTGCAGTCATAGAGATGTTAAACTTCATAAAATTGTGGCAGTTAATGCCAACCATTGACATCGCTAATCTCCTTGCAAAACGTGATTTTGTGCGATGTTTGAACGAGAGGTCCATTGTGAGAACAAGAGCACAAAGTACATTTGATATGTGCTTATTCTTACTTTTAAAGACATGAAATTACTTGTACGACTGTAAGTATTTAATCTGATCTATCTATCTATCTACAACGTTGAATTCCTTGAATTTGATGTGTAAAATGCATATGGGAATAAATGAATTCAGTATGAAAGGTAAGAGAAAGGAAGGGCAGAATGTCAGACGGGCCTGCGTGCCCAATTCTCAACCCTTTGAAAATAAAGTTCGTTCGTTCGTTCTATCTATCTATCGGTCTATCTATCTATCTATCTATCTATCTATCTATCTATCTATCTATCTATCTATCTTGTCTGAGTCATAGCAAGGAAGAGAACTGGTCATAAAGCTGGACCTAGTAAAGTGAAGGCTCTAACACTTCACTCCCATATGGTAGTATCTGCTATGGGACTGTGCTGCTCACTTTTGGAACAGTCTTCCACACACTCTAAAGTCACGATCAGTTCCCCACTAATTCAGTCGCAGACTGTTCTAATATTTCATGAGTTCTTATCGTGTGCTACACTAATCTGATATATATCAAGGAGGGTTTAATTTGTTAATTTATTTTTTTATTTATTTGTTTGCTTTTTAAAAAACGTACTCTGTTTCTTGAGTATGATTGTATACTTTAAACGTATGTTGTTAATATTACCTTTATAATGTTACATGCCTTTAAATTAATATTTAAAGTACATGTGAGAATTAATGGATAAAGTATTTAAAAGATGGGGCAGAATGTTAAACGGGACCGTGTGCTCAATTCTCAGCCATTCGAAAATAAAATATGTCTGTCTAATCTAATCTAATCTATCTTATCCAATGTATCTAATATAATCTATCTATCTGCCTGCATGTCTTTTGTGCCTGCCATGTTACTGGATTTTACCAGAGTGACAACAGCTTTCATTTACGGTTCAAATCACTTTAAAAACTGATGCATTTATAATAGTTCAATCATTTTTTCTCAGATCTTTTTGATCCACGACGAATACCTTGTTATCGAAACTTAGGTCATTTCAGTGTCCTCGTAGGACGTACATTATCTGTTTTACTTCACCATATTCCGTTACCACAAGAATAAAGGTAAAGATGGTCCCATAGCGCAGTGCTGTGCAACCAATGTGTGAATAATAAGTCCATCACAATTTTAAAATATTTACAGTACCTACCTACTTAAATATTATACTATGCCTTGGAATTTTGAGGGTCACTTGAGTGTGGGAGGAAGTAAATAAAAAAGGTTGCGGTGCGCTGCCATAGCAGATGCTGTCGTGGGGGAGTGGAGCAAGGTAAAGGATCCCGTTACGTGTCCATTGAGGCATATTGGAAATATGGCGTTTGGCCCATATTTTCTTGACCATCGGCACACTAGGGATGATGTAGTCAGCAACACGCTGGCCGCCTTAACCTTCCCAGAGTTGCTCTGATATCCAATTCATGAGGCTGGGTCGACCTCGGAGAAGTTTGTGGTCTAAAAATCCCACCTTATCTGGGGATCGAAGAGGAGTGAAGTGTTGGAGACTTAATTATACTATCAGTTTTATGAGGTAGGGTGAGCAGCTCCCTTCCTTGTTGCCTTTACCTTCCCCGAATCAAGAGCCTTGAGAAAAAAGCGCTGTTACCACTCGGCACTCACCAAAAGAATAAGCAGGTGTAATGTCAGTTATGCAGTGTACCTGATCTACTTTTTCTGTCAACTTGTCAGCAAAGCGGCGTTGGGAGAAGCAGTTTTTGTTTGTGTGCTACCAGTTGCGTAACTATAATGTGAGGTGGCCCGGGTACATGCCGTTTGTCAGGCTTAGTTAGAAAATTTGACAGGTCAGAACCTAACTTTCGGACGTACCTGGAAAATCACACCCCACTGAGTGTCAGATACTGGGGAAAAAATGACGTTTAACGCATAAAGAAAGGAAATAAGATACTTATAAACCAGTCGGTGCACCAGGGCGGTAATTATGCCGATGTATGCTACTTATGTTACTTTGGTCAGCATGGCGCGATGTTATTGTTTCTCAGTATTTCTATAACATTGTCTATCCACCTTTTACAGGGGTACCACTTTGCCGAGTAGCAAGTTTCCTGTTGTTGAAACTTCGATGTTGTAGTCAATTTCTCAAGGTAGCTCATTCATTGTTCCCACCAACTTTACCAGTTTCTACGTTTTATGCTCAGCGTTGCCACTCCTAGGTAGATTTACCTAGATCTAGGCTTTTTGGTCACGTCTAGGTGTCACTGTCCTTCATTAGTACGCCACTTATATTTTGCCCAAAATCAGCGGAAATCGGCCACAATAGCCCAAAAATCGCTCAAAATAGCCCAAGTCGCCGATATCTAGGTGTTTTTTTTTTTTTCAAAATTGAGAGTGGTAACGCTGACTTTTCTCGGAATGATGTCCGGCTTCGCACGTTCGGGATCGTCCTCTCCTGTTCTTTGGACATGATCATGTTTTGTAGAGGAAGCTTAGAGCTGATATAAATATGCTATTTTTGAAAACATGACAAGGCACAAAAATAGCAATATGAGAAGGAAACCGTATTGATCTTTTAAAAAACAAAAATCGGTAATTGTGGAGTTTAGCGACACATAAATGAAACTATTTCTCGTAAATATCGCACAGAAGCTGATGGTGAATGTAAAGTTAAAAAGAAAAATAGTACAGTGTGTATTTTTGTTTCCAAGAACTACAACTCAACCTTGCATAATGTGAAGACATGATAGTACCAAGGAGCAGGAGAAGTTTTTTTTTTTTTCGTACGCCCGCTAATACTCAAGGCGAAATCTCAGGTTATTGTTAATGTCTAACCTGACATTGATTTTACGTGAGTATCCCTTTTCTTGTGCAGAGACAGGTGTCCCTCGCCATTCAGGCAGATACTCGCCGATTTCGGAGGTACCCATTAGAGCTGGGTCGGCTCAGGAGCCGCCAATCCCTGGTCGACGACACTACTTCAAATGTTCTCGCCAGGTCTCGAGTTAATCCAGTCCACTTCCCGGTCGACGAAAAATCCTCAAATGCCGTCGCCCGGGTTTGATCCTGAATCACCCGGTCGCCAGAGCGGTGTTGTAACCACAACGCTAGCGCGGCTCCCCAACAGGAGAAGTTAAAACGCTAACATGATTGACAGCTTCAAGTGTACAGACAACACAAGTTCAAAGATGAGGCGAATAAACGATACAGAAAAACAAAAGATACAAACTCTTCAAAACGCAAAAGGGTATGCAGAGATTAACCTAGGAATACGGAACGGGTTACATCTGAAACACTATAGTCATTAGGCAACGCCACAACAAACGGCAGACAAATTGCAGCCTGGAAGAACCAACACGAGAAAAACATTCAGTTTAAAAATCTATATAGAATAAAGAACCCAAATTATAACCCACATGGGGTTGAACCGGGTACCCCATGCGTAAGACAAAACACCGGTTTTCCTGTGCCTGGACCTAGCACCAAATCAGAATGAGACAAATCGTAGAGTTCTAAACACCGGTTTTTCTGTGCGTGGACCTAGAACCAAATCAGAATGAGACAAATCGTAGAGTTCTAAACACCTGTTTTCTTGTGCCTGGACCTAGCACCAAATCAGAATGAGACAAATCGTAGAGTTCTATACACCTGTTTTCTTGTGCCTGGACCTAGCACCAAATCAGAATGAGACAAATCATAGAGTTCTAAACCAAATAAGCAAGAGGATTATTCATCATCACTATTCAGCTCCCGTAGGAGTACATGCCTTCAATAAATTTATACCAACTCCTTCTGTGCTGTGCCATCTGTTCATGATCTTTCCATGTTTTCTTTATTCATATCATTTGTGTCTCCAGTTCTCTTCTCGTGTTTTTTTAATTGGTTGTATCTCCCGCTATCTGTCTAACCATGCAGATTCCAGAACAAGGACTTCTTTGTAATAATATAGTTTTTTTCCGTTTTTGTTTCTGTTCGAAAGGACAATGTCACGATGTCAAAGAAAAAACGTTCATCAGAGAACAAAACAGACACGAAAACACATTAGATTGATAAAGAAATACATAAAAACAGTTGTTGTAATCTACCTGTACGCAGAACTGGACACATCTTGTCATAGAATGTGGTTGTTCCATATCGAAGTTCTGTATAAAGTTTCATCATCTTAATTCCCATTCATTATTGAGTTGCGTTGATGATGATGCGTACATATGTACGTAACCTTCCCCCCATTCTTATACGCGAAGGCATCTAAACCTTTACTTGTTTATTTATTTATTTTATTTCATTTTTTTTTTAT
Organism: Oreohelix idahoensis; assembly: GCA_024509875.1. Lineage (NCBI taxonomy): Eukaryota > Metazoa > Mollusca > Gastropoda > Stylommatophora > Oreohelicidae > Oreohelix > Oreohelix idahoensis. The sequence goes on along the minus strand of JAMPIV010020708.1, from coordinate 439,807 downwards.
TCTTTTACCCGAGGGCGACTAAACATTTACTTGTATGTTTTGTTTTGTTTTTAATTCATGTACTCAACAACAACTAAACGTTCACTTGCATTTGAAAAAAAAAAAAATCATTCTTATATTTTAGAACAGGGGTCGGCAAACTTCGGCCCGCGGGCCAGGTAAGGCCCACGGCATAGTTTTGTCCAACCCGTCAACGATATATTGTTAAGTCCTTTTTCGCGTGGGAGTTAAGTGTGTGTGATTCTCAAATGCCTGTCTAGTATTGATAGACACACATTTGAGCGCATCTGAAATAAATGTATATTGTAAATATTTGCGCGTACTTTTCTGCATTATCGTTGAATGCATATGACGCACTTTGTTGCGTAGATTTGTTGCCATACAAATCAGACCCTTGAGGCATTGTAATATTTTAGTCGTCTGTGATAGACGCATTTTCGGTGTTCTTGCTCTAATTTGAAGAGAAGACACGTACGTGTTAACATAATTATGTACCGAAAGACGATGAAGTTTGTTCCTGTTGGATCGTCTCAGGAATCCGTCTTGATTTGTGATTGTTGCCAGATAACGGCTCATTTTTGACGTCTCACGCCTCAGAGACTTACAGCCCTGCTTGCCACGGCAGAACTTCCATTTTATTCGTTGTAATCAATGGCTCCCAACGGGCTGATCACCCGTTTGCCAGTCACTTTGATTACGGAAACAACAGCAAACGGATTGATTTGTCGTTGCCCTAAAGACGCCATTAGGCGTGATGGGAACAACGGCAAAGAAAATCTATTCGCTGTTGCCCTTAAGACGCCACTAAGAAAAGGCGTAATGGCCACTGACTGCTTTGCCGGTCGTTGGCTAAGGACGGAAGAAGAAGAAGAATCAATGGCTAGTGCGTCCCTCTGGCATGAGGAGCGAGATTAGATGTCAGAATTATATATATATATATATATATATATATATATATATATATATATATATATATATATATATATATATATATATATATAATCTTCAATTGATGAAATCTTCGAAGTTCGTCAAGACGTTGACCATGTTATTATAATGACCGGCGTCATCAATCAAAGGTCATCCTAACGTTTGCCTTAACGATGTTTGATGCCCACTACATTATCATTATATGAACTGTTCCTGACATGCTACTATGTTGATGCCGCTTTGCCTAACCATGATGTCATGCTATTCAATCGTTGTTGCTGTCTACGTACAATAAAATATATTGTCGATGTTCTACATGGGTCCAGTCTGCTTCCTGACATAGCCTGTTACATTGGTATTGTCTTCATTGGCCGGTCATACGGCCCACATTCGCGTTATCAGATAATAGGTCGGCCACCCCTGTAAGCCCGACGCTTCTGACAACACCCTTGGTCAGCAGTAACAGCAATTAGTACCTTGCTAGCCTCATTAACAACCCATAGAACGGAGGTTGTAACATATATCAACCTTTTCTAATCAATGATTAAAGCACAGCAAAGTGGAGGAATGAGTAATTTTTACATTGTTTTTGACATGTTTTAATAATTTTTACATTGTGTTTGACATGTTTTATAACTCTGTAGGCTTTTTCAAGAGTTAGGAAGTTTTCGTCCCTATATCAAAAATGTTTCATTTTCCCAGTAATAAGCCTTTCTCCGTTTTTTTGCTGAAATTTACTCCATCTCACTCGAATTCTTTGAACAGAGAGATAGTGTGTATTCTCAAATGCAACTGAGTTTGTCTCAATGAATGTTGGTATTTGTTTATATTCAGATTCATTATTGTCCGTACCCAACATGTCCCTACACGAAAAACCATACTTAAAAACGTTTACACTGAACGTCGCTTTTTTTAGGAACCATCCAGTGTGGACTATTTTGTTATTGAATCAGATAACAACGCATTGTGTTTAATATGTAAAGAGACCATCGAAGTGCTAAAAGAGTACAACATACATCAACATTAACAAATCAAACACTTGTCACACTATTCTCTTTGATTTTACCGCGCCCGCAAGGCCCGCGAGACGTAAAATATTTACTTTCTGACTCGTCTCTAACAAAAAGAAGTTTGCCGACCCCTGCTCTGGGGCGTCTAGATATGTCTCCTTCTTGGATCATTAGCCCCTGACTGATATAGCAGTAAGTGGCCATCACGTCTAGTGGCGTCTTGTAGGGCAGCAACAAAATGTCCCCATTTTGCTCAGTCGATGGCCATTCATTCGTGCCGTGCCCCGGACTCCGGATCATGCTTTGCTTCTCAGCCTCCACTGTTCTCCGCCACGTTGTTTTTGGTCTGCTTCTTGTGCCGTCCTTCAGGGGTCCATAGCGTAGCAATTCTGGTGATGGTGTCAGGGTCCTATCTGAGGACAAGGCCAGCCCAGTTCTAGCATCTGCCTGCAATGATGGTGTGCATGCCTTTTTGACTGCACCGTGTAAGCAGTTCCTGGTTGGAGACTGTATTCGGCTAAAAAATTCCTTAGGCAGGTTGTGTGGAATGAGAATAATTTGAACATTTCCTTTTCTGTAACTCTCCAGCACTCCGCGCCATACAAAAGTACAGAAAGCACGCAACTCTCGTACGAGGGAAGGTCAAAACGTAATGCCTCCTATTTTTTATGTATGTAAATACTGCATCGGTGTGCAATTTGTAAATTTTGCAGGATTCCTCAGACACTCTTCTGCACTGTGTAGCATTACCAACCTGTTTCAGTAACAGGTGGCACCACTGTAACAGTTTAAAAATGGCTGCCAAAGACGTTCGGTTAAAACAACGTTATGTCATAGAATTCCTCAATGCTGAAGGCGAGACCCCAATTCGCATCCACGAACGTTTGAAGAATGTTTATGAAGATTCAACAGTGGATGTTAGCACTGTCCGACGTTGGGTACATCGTTGTGACAAAGCTGAAATAGGTCAATCCTCAATGGCTGACGCAAAGCATCACACAACATCGCCGACAAGAAAGAAGTTCAAAAGTTCACCATCTGTAGGGAAAGTTATGGCCTCCGTGTTTTGGGATGAGAAGGGTGTGATTCGTCTCGACTTCTTGGAACAGGAAAACATGGTGAATGCAGACCGTTACATTGAAACTTTGAAGAAGCTTAGAGGTCGTCTTCGGCAACTTTACCCATTAAAAGATCAGAGAACTGCACTACTGTTGCACGATAATGCCACGCCACACACCGCTAAACGAACCATTGATGCGATTGCAGAATTTGGCTGGACATTATTACCACATCCCCCTTACAGTTCCGATCTTGCACCTTCTGACTTCCATCTGTTTGGACCACTGAAAGAAGATCTTCGCGGACATCACTTTGAGGACACCGAGACCCTTAAACGCGCCGTACGCCAGTGGTTTAGGAAAAAGGAATGGGTTTGAAAAAATATCGAGAAAATCGATTTTTTTTCAAACCCATCCATTGTACTCCACGTCTTACCGCAGTTCCCCTCAACTTCCAGGAAAAAGGAAACACATTTTTACCGTGCGGGGATACATGCCCTTGTGAGAAGATGGACAAAAACTGTAACAAATAACGGAGACTACATTGAGAAATAAATTTTTGAAGTTCAGACTTGGGGCAACATTTCAATGTGAATTTTATCTGTTTTCTTGCCTTTTGAATGAAATTAAAAATTATGAGGCATTACTTTTTGACCGTCCCTCGTATAATCTTAATTTGGTGTTTGTGCTGTACTGAGAAGATTTCCAAATGTTTAGATTTGCAAAGGCTGTGCAGGCTTTATTCTGGTTCGGAGTCTAGACATTTACTTGTGTTTATTTATAATTTGTGTACTCACAAATGACGAAACATTTACTTCCATTTTTTTTTCATCCTTGTACCCAAAGGCCGTGCAGTTCCCGGGGGTCTCTGAAGAGATGAAGGAAGAATAGGGTGATTCCACCATCAGGCAGGGACTAATACGAGTTTTTGTATGGGTTAGGCAACCTTGACCTTGTAAAACAAATTTGTGACAGAAACCACCGATGAAAGTGCGTGTGAATGATTGGTACAGACTTTCTGCAAGAGGACAAGCTACAGTGATGGCCCCGTGCTCCGAATGGAGCGCACAGGAAAATAATGATGACTGAAAGGCTACTAAACGATGTCCTGATTTTTGTTTATAAATGATTGTACTCGAGGGTGACTAAACGTTTACTTGCATTATTTTTTTTAACTCAACAGCAAAAGAGCAACAAATGATGAGGGTGTGGTCAAGAAGATCATATTGAGATGACTCCGTCTGGCCGCCTCTGATTGGTGCCGATCTCGATGGTTTGGGCCTGCCGCGTGCACAGTGACTGATTAATGGATTGTCTCGTTTAATCTGCCTTCATGGACACATTCACGATGTACCAAGAATAAATATCTAACAAAAATAAAAATAAATAAGTACGGTAAATGCAAACATGAAAAGAAATTTTGTCAATATTGTGTGTTATAGTTTGTATTTCTGTCTAGCAGTCTACTGTTTTTATCTGTAAACATCGTGTGTTACAGTTTGTATTTCTGTCTAGCAGTCTACTGTTTTATCTGTAAACATCGTGTGTTATAGTTTGTATTTCTGTCTAGCAGTCCACTGTTTTTATCTGTCAACATCATGTGTTACAGTTTGTATTTCTGCCTCGCTATCTATTGTCTGTATTTGCTAACGTTTTGTGCAATAGTCAGTATTTATGTTTAGCAATCTATTGTGTGTGTCTGTCAACATCGTAGGTTGCAGTTTGTATTTCTGTTTAGCCGTCTACTGTCTTTATCTATTAACCTCGGAGGTTGCAGTTTGTATTTCTGTTTAGCCGTCTACTATCTGTATCTGTTAACATCGTAGGTTGCAGTTTGTATTTCTGTTTAGCAGTCTACTGTCTGTATCTGTTAACATTGTAGGTGTAGTTTGTATTTCTGTTTAGCAGTCTACTATCTGTATCTGTTAACACGAGGAATTCAACATAGACATGCAAAATAAACTGCCACAGAAATAAACCGCAGCAAAAGCACACAAAGTGCTGGGCTCAAACTTCCTGTAAGGGAGCCTATTGAAGTGGTGGCCTCATGCGTTATTAGAAGTAAAAGAGAGGAAAGAAGAAACGATTATGAGAAGACATTAACTAGGGAAGATAGATAAAAAACAGAGAAGTGTTTGCCCGCCTCTCCATAATATATTAAATAATTCTAAGAAGTAACAGCGTTCACATAAAAGAATACATTAAACATCATTAATATTTCAGTCACAGTAGAAAATAAATAAATGTTGCTTCAGCACTAACAAGAAATTCAGAAGATACAGGGTGATCTAGAAGTCACTGCACATCTACCAATCCGGGCTGTGCCTCGTTCAGTGAAACAATGATCTTGCCCGAGGAAGTATTAGAGGGAAGAAATAAGAAGTAAAAAGATGAGTAGGCCTTTGCCTACTAAATAAAAAAAAAAAAAACCGATTTGTACAAAGTATCTTTTGAATCAATAAGCATGTGTTTGATTTGGTATTGGTAGGTGCACAGTGACTTTTCAGTCACCTTTGTAGCGAAAGGTTTTTATGAGTATAGTTGCCAGTAGTAGTTACTGATAGAACAGAAAAGAATTCTGTCTGAAAAGAATAGATTCCCAGTGTCAGAGAAGATGCTACCTTCGCCTTTCACATTCTAGAATGCCAAGTCCATTATTCCAGTATAATAACTTTTAATTGACCACTCCTAATGACATTCATGATAAACGTTGGTATGCATCGAATTCCTTTATACATCCACAACTTAATTTCAGTTCAGTCCTCTGGTCTGATCCTGATACATATTTCTATCATAATCTGCAATAAAACAAATTATTTATTCATAAATTTACATACCCTCTAGAATAGATGCAAAGTACAGAACAGACTCAGTTTGGTGAGGTAGAGCTGCACGGCATACATATGATAAAAGTTTATAGCCTTGGCAAGCATCTCCTTCCTTCAGTCTATCTGTCTTCTGCTGTGTGTGTAAAGTTTGAAAAGTCCGCTGCTGACCTTTTTCTATTGCAAGCGCGGCTGTATCGGAGTGCATTACGATGCCACAGTTTCTCAGACTGTTCAGTCTTGCGTTTTTCTGCAGACTAGAGCGAGTTGTTTAAGTTTGGTCCAGAAAACATGCTCGTTCTTCTCAACCCTGGAATCTAATACCTAATCTATATATCCTTTTACTGGGACGATCCTTAGCTTCATTTGCATCTCTGGTTTTCTTTCATTAGTTTTGTCTACGATTTGTAGCAATTTTTCGAAGATCGTTTTCACAATAACTTTTAACATGCTGGACTACTTTACCTCGAATATCTCTGAAATTAAGACACATAGCAACTATTCCTTGTGAATCTAACTGCATTTTCTTCTCCTTCATAAAATGCAATATATTCAGGTTCCTTTCTTTTACTCCATTCGTTTGCAATTCCTGTAAATCCATGGTACCTTTAACACAAAATTCCTTCTGCCATTACGCCATTTGCAAATCGTTCGCGACACACACAAGAGTGTGCTGTCATGAAACGAGTGTGTGTAACCCCACTACTTTGTTAAATCATTATGTCGGGATACAAATTTGCCCCAGCCAATCAACGCACAGTTGCTGAGCCGGAATAAATTACAAAAAGTTACGCCAGGAAAAAAAAACTTAAGCCCTGTTTTTTCGGATGTGGGTCGCGGCCATCTTGTTCACGCAAGATGGCGGAAAAAACAGAATAAAATTAGGCTGTACGACTAAACTGCAGACAACCAATCAGCTTGCCCCGCCAGGAACCAACCAAAAGCTTTGCTTAAGCATTCATCTACCTATATAATCGGGCAAGATTTTATGCAAAAGCACGCAACCCGACACGAAGCCAGAGAGACGACCGACTGAATAAGAGGAGCTGTCAACTTTGATTTATAGCTTACCTGGAGTGCATTGACCTGCAGCCTGCTTCACTAAGTCGAGTCAAAACCTGGCCGGTTTAAAAAATCTTAGAGGGTAAATATAATTCACTATAAACTGGTAGGAAAATAGGTACAGCAGGTCTATAATGTTGGTATTTGTTGTGTGTCATTTATACTACCTACACCTGTATATATTTTATATAAATTGGTTCAATATGAACGTATCAGGTTACTGATTGTATCTTGGGGCATTAGGTATAATGATTGTATTTCCTGATATGATTGATGAAGACGAAGACTAATAGGACTCATGCTTCAACCTATTGTCTCCTATAACTTCAATCTATTATCTCAGACCAACTGAAATATTCACCCGTGTGTTACCGGGGCCCGAAAGGGGAGCAAAGAATAGTAACACTGCACCCTACCACGCATGTCGTAAAAGGCGACTAAGGAGGGTATGGGCATGGGGCTGTTTACCCCATCCCGTAAAAACTTCGCACAGTGGGCTGATCACCTGCTTGCCAATCAATCTGATTACGGAAACAATGATAGATTGTTTGGTCTGTTTTTGTTCCACAAAGACGCCACTAGGCGTGGTGGAAACAGCGATAGATTGATCAATTTGTTGTTGCCCTAAGACGCCACTAGGCGTACTGGCCACATACTGCTTTGCCGGTTGATGGCTAAGGATGGAAGAAGAACTGAAATATAACCAAAACAGTCCTTGTTAGGACTCAATCTATTGTCTCCTATAACTCAATCTATTGTCTCCTATAACTTCAGTCTATTATCTCAGGTAAAACCAACTGAAATATAACCAAAACAGTCCTTGTTAGGACTCAATCTATTGTCTCATCTAACTCCAATCTATTGTCTCCTATAACTCCCACCTGATATATCACCAAACAGTCCTCGTCTCATATACTCCTATCATATAGAACATAACAATATTGTTAGGATATATTATAGCACTTGTCAGAGAGGGCCTGGTATATTATAGGGGGAAGGAAATGGTTGTATCACACCTAGGTGTACATATTATTGGATGTATTCATGTATTGAATTTATATTATGGGATGTATTCATGTATTGAATTTATATTATTGAATGTATTCATACATTGAATTTATATTATTGAATGTATCCATGTATTAGTTTATCAGAAAGAATGTTTTGCAAGTAGACACCTGTCTTGTCTCGCTATTGCTAAATCATACTGAGCCATGTTGTCATTAATCCTACATGCAGACACCTGAGACACGCTCATATCATATACAATAGAAATAGGTGGGCTTGAGGACAGAAATTAGCCCCTATTTTTCCTTGTTACAGGTTTTATTCGTGTCATCAAAACTGAGATCGTGGGTCGTCAATCCAGTTGCCTGGAACTCCGCAGGAGCATAGAGGTTGCACAGAATCTACATCTTTGGTCCCCCTCAGTCTTGGGTGGGCTAAAGGAACGATCCTCAGCCGTTGTTGTGTGAATCAAACAAAGAAGAACAGACCTTAGAGAGATGAGTACACATTAGTACCATTTCTGTCAGCATTGTGAGCAAAAGTTAGTGTCAGTGACGAGAAAGTGATTTAGCGTAGAAAGAGACAAGATTAACAGCACAGCTAATAAATGTTATAGACGTAATTAACAGCACAGCTGATACATGTACTATAATTGAATAACAGCACAGCTGATATAAATTTTGTTCCTATAATTGGAAAACTTGTAATATATTTATATATCTATATAAATATTTGTAAATCATATGTAAACTTACAAATCCATTACATTCCATTTTTCAACATTCACCCTTCAGCACAAGAGTAGATAGTATATATACTAAATAAATAATAAGGAAATTGTATTTGAAGACTTGTCAATTTTATCATTGTTAAGTAAAATCTGTTTCCTTGTCTTAATATCACAGTTAGTTACACAGCGGAGGTGGCAAGTTATGTCGGTCTCCTCTCTACTAATTTTTCGAGATCAGATCATTCACAGCCGTAACTAATTTGTGATACCAGTAGTTCTCTCAGACACTGGGACTTCACCATTTTCTGCAGAAATTCTATTTCTGTAATTGTCAGTACTATACTGATCCAAGAGCCAAATAAAAACCTCACGTCACATGTGCGTTTATTTGATTGGTCGATATTTTTCCTTATACAGTGAATAGTAAGGCATTGTTTCATCATGCTACAACCTTGTATAAGAGTAGAACATAATGAGAAAGTATGTATATGAGCAGATGTAACGTTTCATCGTCAATTACCGCCAGCCAAGATGAAGCTGAAAACTAGAAGATACACAGTACACACAGTTTTCACCTTTCAGCTCCCTGTACCGCAGAGGCCTCCATCCAGCTGTGCCAGTTACTATTTCTATCTAGCAGTCTACTCTCTGTATGCCACTCTACTCATCCATTCACAGTTGTAATCACACAAATTTATCAAAATCACAGTGCAGGGACAATTTTTAGTATGAAGATTTCACCATAATGATGGATAATGTATTGATTACGTTCAAGGAAATTATTCTTCCTGGCGATTTCAACATGGATGTGCAGAATTCAAACTAATCATGGAACAATATGATATGATCGTACAACTTAAAACAAAAAGTCAACAAGCCTGCTGGAGTAACAAATGTATCAGCCATACTAATCAGCCACATCTAATAAACATATCCAGAAAACATGGTAGAACGAACGAACGAACGAACGAACGAAATCTTTATTTCATCAGGGTAAAGAACACTCTATCCCTCTTATTGGGAGGCACAAAAGTACTCGGAGAAGAACGATAGAAGAGAAAGGGAAAGTAGCCAGGCTATCACAAACACAGCTGAAAAAGACGTCTTGGTGTATAAATCGGAGGCGAGCAACAATTCCAGCCCTAAGCTCTAAATGGAACGAAAAGGATTGAAAAAGAAGACACAGTGGAAAAACGTAACAAAAATGACCAGAAATATGAAAACGTGTACGTGAAAATAACTTCAAAGTTTGGGGGGGGGGGGGGGGGAGAATGTGGGGTTAGTGAGGCACTTACTAGCTTTCCGCACTTCGTCGAGATTTAGGAAGAACAGATGCACTATGGACCAGATAATTAAATTGGAACATCAAGATTTCAAAAGAAAGAAAAAAATGTGATATTTTTAGATTTAGCTAGGGCTTATGACGAAAGCTGGAGAGAAGGTGCTCTCTTTAAAATGAAGAAGATAGGAGTAACAGGTAAAATATATAATTATTTAGAGAACTTCCAGCAAGATAGATATTTCACTGTTAGGTAAACAATGATAGATCAGAACCGTACGAACAATAATATGGAATACCACAAGGATAAGTAATATCTCCTTCAACTTTTACAATATTGGTAAATTATTTAGGTGAAGAATTTAGTGATATGAAAAATAAATTTTCAGTTTCCAGATGAAGTTGCTGTATGGAGAACTTGGAAAAATCTGTCAAAATTATATAAGGATCTACAAAAGCAAATAAATAAAGAATGTAAATGGATGACAAAATGGGGATTTCAGCTGAATACAAATAAAACAATGGGATGATCTTCAGTAAAGGTAGGGTTGTTAAAAATAAAATTATAGACATAAATATCCAAGGGCAATACATTAATTCAGTACAAACCACTCGATATCTAGGAATGATATTGGACAAACAGCTAAACTGGAATAAACACATAGATAAACTAGTGGAGTCTTACAGAGGATTGGCTAACTTGTTAAGATGTTTGATAGGTAATGGATGGGGTGCAAGCACTAAGACAATGCTCACATTTTATAAATCTTTTATTAGAGGAAAAATAGATTATGGAAGTATAATATATGACTCTGCTGCATACAATAACAAGGATAAATTAGACAGAATTCAGCATCAAGCTTTATGTACAATAGCAGGTGCAATCAGATCAACATTAATGGGGGCTATAGAGGTGGCTTTAGGAATTCTACCCTTGGAATTACGGAGAAAGGAGTTAATACTAAATTACTTGAACAAAGTTATGTTAGTTAAGTCTCACCCAGCACATACAGCTTTTACCAGATGTCAACTAGCAATCCGATAGATACCTTACAGGTCGGAAGTGTATGGAGGAAATTGTACGCCAGGGTACTTTAATTACATCAATTAATAACAATTGTGAATACAAGCCAGTGGTTTCACCCTAGGAGATCAAGAAAGCAGACACGGACTACAACCATGCAGAAATACTTAAGAAATCAAATACTCGTAATATCGAAAATATTAAAAACAAAGCCAAAAATATAAACAAAAAATATCAAAGGACAGCATTAATATATACACAGATGGACCCAAGGAGGAGGATGGCTAATTAGGGATAGGAATATATATTCCAATATGGAAAATGGCAAAAGAGTATAGTCACTATAGTGTCACGTAATATACATCCATTTTCACCGCAGAGATGGTTGCAATACTTAAAGCACTAGAAATACTCTCTAATAACCCTAAAGATCAAAGGGCAGATAACTGATGAAGTGCCATTAAAAAAGTAGAATCGGCGAAGATGGTTAAGCAAACTAGTACTTTAAAACCAGAATTAACAGCGGAAGATTTGCTTTCAACTCGCTCTCTCTCTCTCTCACTGTACAATACACAACTCAGCAGTTCCCCCTCTCCCACCCCAACACGGAAAGGTGTAGTTCCCCAGTATCGAGGAGAGAAAGAAGAAAGCATACAACTATTGCTACCTCAGGCAAGCTGCAAGAGGCTAACACGAGATTCTGCATGGGGCTGACAATCTCTTCGTGTAAAAATATTGCTACGGAAATCACCACTGCAGACTTCCTGCTGTTTCATTGAATAGCACTGATTATAGAACGCAAAAAATGAATAGTATTGGAATCGTGGTACCATTCCTGGAAAAAAAATACTCTATTGAGATAGAAATAGCCTCAAGTTGACCACTGCTTTCTTTTAAAATATTCAAGTGGACGCCTGAGAGTGTACGAAGAAGAAGAAGGAATTCGTTTTACAAATGACTATACTACAAATTTCGTTCACCAGTCACTGGAGGGAAGAAAACAAAGGGGTTGATCTTCAAAACTAGCACCGCATTCAGCGCCGGAAGCAAAGGGCGATAAGCAAAATGCGCGTAATCTCTCATTTCGTCAACATTAGCTTTGAGAGGAATTGAAATATGGGGGTAAACAGTTTGATTATATTACTCATAAAACATAAACAGAATTTACCAGATAATATAGATGCAATATACACTTATAAACACGCTGGACGAGATCAAACAAGCCGTTAAAAGATTAAAAAATTTTAAAGCTGCTGGAGTTGACGAAATTTCAGGGGAAATGATTAAAGCAGTTAATGACAACAACCTCTTGAGAATTTTAGATATTATAAATGAAGTATGGAGAGAAGAACAACCACCACAACAATGGAAAGACAGTATTATTGTAAAGTTACCGAAGAAAGGTGATCTATCAGACTGTAATAACTGGCGTGGTATATCTCTATTATCAGTACCTGGAAAATTATTATGTTGCATGATGTTAGAAAGACTTAAATTGCATGCTGACGAAAAGATCAGAGAAGAACAAGCGGGTTTCAGGCCGAAACGATCATGTATTGATCAAATATTCACACTAAGAACAATTATAGAAGAATCAGTGGAAAGGCAATCGCCACTTATTATCACCTTCGTCGATTTTCAAAAAGCCTTTGATAGTCTACACCGCCCATCATTGTGGAAGATACTTACAATCTATGGTTTTCCAACAAAATATGTGAATATAATCAAAGCGCTATATGACAATGCAAGATGTTGTGTTAGAACAAATAAAGGGAATACAGAATGGTTTACAGTAGAAACAGGGGTGAAACAAGGCTGTATTATGTCACCACTACTTTTTGGAATAGCTATTGATTGGGTTATGAGAAACTATACCCACAATGAACAATTGGGTATAAAATGGACAAATGGAAAATTCCTGGGGGACCTGGATTTCGCAGATGATGTAGCATTCTTAAGTTCAACACCAAGACAATCCCAAGAAGCAATAAATAATTTGTGTCATCTCTCGGTTAAAATTGGTCTCCAAATAAATGCCTCTAAAACTAAAGCTATGAACTTTTCTAACGAGACCTTTGATATCATCTTGAACGGGGAAAAACTACAGAAAGTTGAAAGTTTCAATTATTTAGGCAGTAAAATGACTCAGGATGGTGACACAACAAGAGAAATCCATACTAGAATTGCTTTGGCAGCTAGCGCCTTCAATAGATTATCTAACATTTGGAAATTACGATCATTGAATATACATACCAAGCTTCGTCTGTTTAATTCAAATGTTATCTCAGTGTTAACATACGGCTGTGAGAGTTGGAAAATAACAAAATCATTGGAGAACAAGCTGAATACATTCGAGAACAAATGTCTTAGAAAACTCATGAACATCAGTTGGAAAGAATTCAAGACTAATCGACAAATAAGAGAAGACTCTAGGCAGAAATATGTCTCCGACTATATAAGGAAAAGACGATGGTCATATATCGGTCATGTCCTACGAATGCAAAACAACAGAATACCACTACAGGCGCTCACTTGGGTTCCTGAGGGTAAGCGGAAAAAAGGAAGACCAAAAGAAACACTCAGAAGAACAATAATAAGAGAAGGAAGAACGTTGGGCCTAAATAATGTGCAAGAGCTAAGAGGAGTGGCGTCACAACGAACAACCTGGAGAGCACTGGTTTCTGCCTTATGCGCCGTGTTTGGCGCTTAAAGAATTTATTATTATTATTATTTATACACTTCAGTCTATAAGATATTTTTACAATTATATTACCTAATATTAATGTATTTTATGCTCACTCACCACAGCTACAACTGTCACCCGTGAGTGGAAGTCCTAATTCAACTTCATTCACGTCCCAACGTTGAAAGCATTTTTATCATCAATTGATCGAATATTTTTTTTTTTAATATTAATGAAAATAAACAGAAATCCCGTTCAACCTCTGATGGGTTATAATTAGGATATATATAGGCCCTATTGTTTTCAATTCCAAATAATATGAACAACTGCCGACATGAGAAAGTGGCATCACATTTGAAAATAGGGATACTCACAATTGTGCTTAGGCCTATACGTTAAATAATAAAATAAAAATTAAAAAACAAACAAACAAAATCAAGAAGAAACTATGAACAAGAATAATATTAAAGTGGAGGGGTGTAAAGGCCCGGTGGTTCTAGTTATATAACGGACTTTACCAGATATTTAATTGACTTTCATCTGTTTAACACATTAACTACCGAATTAAAAAACACACTGTGGCCGAATTAAATTTTTTTCCCATTTTCATCCTGTAGGTGTTTGCACAAAGTAAGCTGTAGTTTTTGTAATTGTTTACAGATTTGTATGAATTACACGTCATTTTAAAGATAAATGAATGTACTATTACAATAAATATTGGTTGCAACTCTAATAGAGGTTGTTGCTATTTAACGGCCCTCTGATGGCCGTGGACTTGCAATATTTTCACAGTTATAACTGCTTGCGCCCCATCTCTATCAAAATCACAATTTCAATCAATGTGCACACTGTTTTCACTCTTGTCCTCGTCGCTAGATCTTTCAGTCAATTGTTGAAACATGTTTCTATCCTTTTCAGCCGTTAGACGAGATGTACACTCATTTTTTGTAGTCCTAGCACTAGTTGCCACTGTAAACAGTTTTACACGATTTGGTAACTAACCCAAAACGCTGAAAAATATGAACATAATATCAATTTTTCAGTGTTCTACAACAACCATGCTTTGGGAATTTGTTTTCCAGTGGCAACTTAAAATCTCGAACCAGATCAGAGAGTGTTTCAGTACATTTTTCATTCGTTTTATTACTAAAATTAGATTGGCGCCCTGAGCGGCTTGCGGTCCAAATGTGATTATCTCATTTGGTCATACCTCTTACACTTTAACAAGAAATGTTCTATATTATTGTCTTAAAGAATATCGTAATCTAGGTATTACTAGTTTCATGCTGTTTACATGTACAGCAATACTGTCTCTTCCTCCCGCTGTCTCGCGTTTTACCTAATAATTTATATAAATGGTAGGCTATACACTTGTAAGATAGAAAGAAACATTGACACTAGGCAAACGGAAAGTAAGAAGAAGTAACAGGTACTACAGAAATATAAGTATTACAGCCTTTGTTTTGTGTTGTTTCACATGTGCTTGTTAATAGGAAGGTATGTTTTCTATTATTTAGTATAGGCCTACTTAGTCGTTCTTCGTCAACCCTGGGGTTTGCCAGAGATATCGCCATACTATCATATCAGCTGTCTTCCTTCTGGCCTGGTTCCAGTCTAGTCCTCAGTCATTCAGAGATTGTCTAATGTTGTCCTCCCAGCGAACTCTGGGTCATCCTGGAGGTCAGGATCCCTGGCTCTAGGTTTCCTATCTTTGTTGCGGTAGCCGATCTTCTCCCATTCAGCTGACGTGGCCAAACCATCGTAACTGGGACTGTTCCACTTGGGTCTGCAGGAGCTAAGTTTTGAGGCCGTGACATATCGTTAGGTTGTGGACTGTGTCTCTTCTTGTGACTTCAACCAGTTAAAATATAATAACCCAGATTTATTTATGAATGAATTCAGCACTTTTCATCATTCATTTCAATTTAGCTTGTAACCAAGTGTCGTGGAATATTCTAATCCACATATATAAATTATTAGGTAAATATGAAGCCTAACAAATAAAATTAATAAAGAAAAGAGCAATGGTAAATAACAGTGCTGTCACAAAGAAGGTACTCGAAATCCCCCTTGTTTTCTGCTTCGTCTGCAAATTGTAACGCTTTCACGTTGATAGTAAAAGCTTACTGTATTATACCCGCTTTCTTCAATGAAACGTGTGCTGTATTTCTTGGAAAAACATTGAGAGGCAGACTGCGTAATGACCTAAATTAATCCTAACATTAATTATACTGCGTTACCAAAACGAACGAACAGATGGACTAAAGGATAAAGAGAGAGGGAGGGCTGAAAATCAGGAACGCATGCAACACGCGTCGCGCGATACACAAATGCTGCCATCACGCGTGTAAGACTACATGCACTAACTTTTTTTCAGACGGACAGTGATAAAATACATTACCCTTCCCAGAGTTAGGTTTTAAAATCACAAAAAAACGCTTATTAGGAAAGATAACAATAGATGGGTTTACGGTTGAAAACATAACAGTACCCAGACAGCACATCTTCGAAACAGGAGGTAGAAAATACATATTTTGAACGCAGCCACGTAGCTCTTTTAAATTTGGATATTTGGGTTCCTTAGGGCTTGCTGACAAAGAATATGTAAAACGTTACGCAAATAGTCCAGGAATTAATAAATTATAACCAAAATAAAATAGTGGGGATGCCTGACAGCATGGAATCATTTCTGCTCATAAAATTTTTTTATAACGTGTTTGAAAAAAATCTTACGTTACAGAATTAGCCTACCATGTAAACTCCAAATTGATTGGAGCGCAACAAATGAAAGACTAACCACGATTGGTCGGGCTATAAATACTATCTTTCGTTGTTAGGGGAGACGTGAAAAGGTAACATTTTTTCAAACACTTGTCGAAACGTGGCCTCATTGGCTAGACTCGCTGATATACTCACTTAGGAGCGTTAGTTCGAGACCACTAGTGCAAATAATCTTGATAAAGCAACAGTGCGTTGAAGCCAGCTCATGGTTGTGTTAAATAAAAGCCTGGAACATAAGCAGATGGGAATTTGTGCCAGTAATTGTGCCAGAATTCATTGCTAATCAACGTATCTGTGTTTATTTCCATGAAATTGTGGTAAGCTTGAACCATTCAGTATCTTTTAATGAAAATTGAATGTAAATTGTTAATTTATGCCTGTATATATATGTGTAGTTCAGTGGCAAACAGGAGATAAAGCCTATAATGCTCCAGCCTGAACAGAGGGTGTCGGAGGGAAGTAAAATGGCATGGAATGGCCAAATAGTACACTGACACCTGGATGATTGATTAGACAGAAATAATGCTGGAAGTGCAGAGGCGTGGTAACCATTAAGGAGGTAAATACTGGTATAAAGTATTTCAGATGAAGCTGACAGTTGGCCTAACGCTCTGAACTCAATGTTTGTGTTGTATTGTGCTCAGTGTAGAACTAGAGTATCAATTAGTTATGAAGTAGAAGGTACATCCTTCTTGTTTTCAGGGACCGTGGTCTTGATGGTACTGAGCAGCACCTGGTCAGAGCTTTGCTGAATCCAGAGTCAGACAGCATACTCCTTGGTCTTTTTAGCTATCAGTGAGGTGTCTCCAGAGCCCAGGGGAGAATTCGAGCAGAGGAGTCCTTTCCTGCCGCCATCACGCAAGATAAGCTGATTTGGCCAGCTGAGCTCAACATTATGTCCCCTCATCTTGAAATGACTTTATAAAAATAACATTCAGAGGGGAATTTAATTGTCTTAATATCAGGAACTGAGAACATCTCCAATACTAGTCCCAAAAGACAAACTATTGAAGTCATGATGACAAATACCAACAGAGCTTAAACAAAACAAAACCAGTATTACCTCATATTACTACTACACAACTGACACACATAGGATATTTTTAATAATATATGTCACTACAATATTCATATTGATAAAGTCTGTACATATACTTGTAATTAAAATTGATTGTGATTCCTGGTTCCTTTGTATTTGAATCAGGACACATATACCTTTATGATAACCATGAATACATATTGTTATTTGAAAAGTTATCAGTGACTCCTTAAGATATTCTCATAGAGTGTTATATGTATGTGAGTGTCACAGTGTTGTCAAGAGTAGTGGATTAAATTAAATTGTTTATCTGTCTGTTGTTGTGACTTACACTTCATCATACACATACCCTAGACACATAACGTAGTCATCACACTATTCCAGAATAATTCTGACTGAGATATATATATATGTGGTAGCAAGTAAGGTTATCTATAATACACTACTCTTAATAGATATAGATACCTTCACAGCTGATCTCAGTCAGTACACTAAGTCCCCTATAAATATTTATAACATCCCACTTCACCACATATATTGGGGTCTCGCTCTTGGGATTTTGAATCTTTCCCTATTAAAAATATTGGGGGTAATTCACTTCAGGGAATATAAGAATTAAAAAGGTATCCTTGGGTGGAATTAAATAAGGTTGAGCTCACGGTGCCTGTGTTGTCCATTAGATATATTTAGAGATTAAATTGTTGGTTAGACATTGTAGAAACTTACCTGATAGACAATGGCGGACCTGGCCAAGTTTCGATCTGCTGCTGTTCAGACTGCAAAGGAGTTAGGATTAGATGGGCAAGTTATGGTTGCCTATGTTACTACGGAATGTGACAAATTTATTGAACGCGAAGAAAGAAGGTTTGAAGCCGAAAGAAAGTTAGAGGCTGAAAGGGAAATTAAGAAGTTACAATTTGAAGCTGAGGCTGAGACTAAGAGGTTGCAGATTGAGGCTGAGGCTAAGAAATTGGAGGCAGAAAGAGAAGACAGAAGATTGGCTGCAGAAAGGGAAGAGAAGAAATTAGCTGCAGAAAGGGAAGAGAAGAAATTAGCTGCAGAAAGGGAAGAGAAGAAATTAGCTGCAGAAAGGGAAGAGAAGAAATTAGCTGCAGAAAGGGAAGAGAAGAAATTAGCTGCAGAAAGGGAAGAGAGGAAATTAGCTGCAGAAAGGGAAGCAGAAGATAAAAGATTACAAAGGGAACATGAGTTACGACTAAGGGAGTTTGTGTTTCAAGGCCATGCTCCTGAAAATGGTGCCAGTCCCTTTGCCTCTGATGCTACGGTTACTCAAGGAGCCTCAACCTCAGCTATGAATTTTCATTTAGATCATTTTGTTGAGAAAGACGATGATATAGAGAGCTACCTAAATAGGTATGAGCTATTAGCTACCACGTATGGGTTAGAGAGAGAAAGGTGGAGCTTAAAGTTATCTCAGGGACTTCGTGGGGCAGCTTATGAAGTTTTTGCAAAAATGAGCAGAGGTGATCAGGAAAATTATGACATGCTAAAGCAGGCTCTTTTGTTAAGATATGAAAAGAATGCAGAATTTTATAGGAAAAAATTTAGGAATGCTAAACTACTGTCAGGTGAAACCTATCACCAGTTCTCTGCACGAATAGAGACATACTTGGAGAAATGGACTTCTCTGGGGTAAACCCAAGATCTTAAGGAAATGGTCCTTATAGAGCAATTAAGAGAGTCCATGGCTCCAGACCTGAGAAAGTTTCTCATGGAACAAGGTGCAGAGAGGCTGGCTGAGTTGCTAAATGTTGCTGAAAGGTATCAAGCAGCTCAAGCAGAGGTAACAGGTAATAAAAAGAAACAAGTGGATAACTTTAGGGCACCACAGAACTTTAATAAATTTGATCCTAGGGATCAACACAAAGGTAAGCACCAGTCTGATAGGCCACGGTATGAAAATAAAAATAAATTCCCACAATTCGATGAAAGGAAATATGATGAAAGAAAATCTTTCAACCAAGGAAAAAGGTGGTGTAAAAATTGTAAGATGAACAATCATGACACTGACGTTGCAGAAGGAAACCTGTGTATATGGCAACCCTTCAGGTCAGGTCGACCTCAAGACAGGAGGAGGATATTATGTTAGATACCACTCCAGAAGAGATGAGGAAGGCACAGGCTGGGGATAAAACACTCATGCCTTGTTTCAGAAAATTGTCAACTTGTCATACAACTCCAGGCAAGGGAGATTTTTACATGAAAAACAAGTTGATGTATAGGAAGACTGGAGCTAGATCCAAAGGTCAAGGACAGCTGGTACTTCCAAAAAGATATAGGGCAGACTTAATAAGGAGCCTACATGTGAAACCAGATGGGGACCATGAGAAAATAGGTACCATCATTCAAAAGGTGGCTCACAATTATTATTGGCCCAAAGCAAGATGGGACATTGAGAATTTTGTAGAAAGGTGTAGCATAGCACATGAGGGAACACCCACAAGTGGGATCATGGATCAGGACCTGGACACGCCACGGGGCAAAATTAGGCCTGATAATAAAAAGAAATATAAATTTGAAAAAGTGGACCAAATGGAATGGGAAGCCCCTTTTCACGGACAAGCTTCACTTAACTGTTTTACAATGGCCACTATGCGGAGAGTGCAAAGAGATGTCTTACCCCAGGATAAGCCGACAATCCCTCAATCGGACTTAAACAAACTGGAGGAAGAGGATGTAGAGAGGAAATCTCTCATCAAGAATTTTAAGTGGGTAGAAAGCCCCAAAAGAAAAATTGGTAGCGGTCGTTTTGTGAATGATAATTCTGGGAGGAAAAATCATCACTATAAAGCTTCGAGTGGAAGAGACCATACCGGTGCATGGACAAATAGGTCCACACAATTAAAGGTCCACATGTAGCTATGTTAAGAACGTGGACTGATGAAAAGGCAGAGGAAAACATTACATCTTCATACCAATATGTGAATGAGCTGACCACTCGGTTAAAAACTGGCTGGAAACTTGCCAATGAAAATTTGAAACAAGCCAGGAAGAAATATGCTGCCTATTATAACAGGAAGGCGAAAGACAGAAATTTGGCTGTGGGAGAGAAAGTACTGCTTCTTTTGCCTGGGAGTCAGAATAAGTTACAAATTGGATGGCAGGGTCCATATACAGTTCTAGAGAAGGTGTCTAGAACAAATTATAAGATAGATAAGAAGGGGAAAGAAAAAATCTATCATGTGAATCTCCTGAAGAAATATTTGAAAGAGAACATCAGGAAGAGACACACTTGTTGACCTTGTCCATCGCCATGGAGATGAAAAAGGAACCACTTTCATCATTTGAATATCCATTACACCCCTGTGAGACAGCAGCACAGGTGAAAATCAGTACACATTTAACGAAAACTCAGAAAGAGAGAGTGCAACAGGTTCTAAATAATCATGCAGAGGTGTTAACAGACCGACCAGGGCATACAAACCTATTGGAATATGATATGAAACTAATAGACTCCACACCTGTCTGTATGAAACCATATTCGATTCCGTTTGCTAAGGAGAAAGCTTTGAAGGAAGAGATAGACTATCTATTGAAGGAAGGAATTATTTCGCACAGTGAGTCTTCGTATAGTTCCGGTGTGGTACTCTTAAGGAAGCCCTCTGGAGAACATAGACTCTGTATAGATTACAGGAGACTGAATGCTATTACAGAAGGACAGGTGGATCCATTGCCGGATACAAATCAGCTGTTTGCCAGGCTAAATAAAGCTAAATATTTCTCAAAAGTGGATCTGAGTAAAGGATACTATCAGATTCCAGTAAAGCCTGAGGTTAGACCATACCTAGCTTTTTGTACCTCAGAAGGACACTATGAGTTTAATAGATTGCCATTTGGATTGAAGAATGCGCCTAGTGTCTTCTCTAGAATGATGAGAAAATTATTGGATCCTCTGAATAATCCCTGTATAACAAATTTTATGGATGATATCCTTATAGCAACAGAAACATTTGAGGAACACATTGACTCTCTGAACATGCTGTTTGATCGACTTAGGGAGGCAAATTTAACAGCCCGACAACCAAATGTTGCGTTGGATGTAAAGAATTGGAATTTTTGGGACACACAGTTTATCAGGGAAACATGACCCCTGACCCAAAGAATTTAGAGAAACTACAGAAAGCCCCGAGACCACAAACCAAGAAGGACGTGAGATCCTTTGTCTCATTATGTGGTTTCTACCAGAAGTATATCAAAAACTTTAATTCCATATGTGCACCGTTAACTGAATTGACACGTAAAGGACATCCAGATCGCATTACATGGACACCACAATGTGAAATGACTTACCAAGAATTGTAGGAAAAGCTCACAAGTAAACCCATTTTGAAATTACCTGACTTAAGTCAAGAATTCATAGTAAGGACGGATGCAAGTAATATTGGGTTAGGTGCAACTCTACTACAGAAATCAGATGCATTGGATGGGGAATTAAGCCCAGTGGCATATGCTAGCAGAAAGTTGAATAAAGATGAAATCAACTACTCAACTAGCGAAAAAGAATGTCTTGCAGTAATATGGGCGATAAAGAAATTCAATATTTATCTATATGGGAAGGCATTTAAGTTGCAAACAGACCACAAACCGTTATCGTTTCTAGCACAGGCTAGGCATGAGAACTCCAGGTTACTCCGATGGTCTTTACTTTTGGCTCCATATAATTTTAGCATTGAGTATATATCTGGAAAAACCAATTTGGGAGCGGATTTTTTAAGCCGCCATCCGTGTGATGAGAATCACCGTAAACCCCAGAAATAATAATAAATTTCTCTATGTGTATATAGAATAAAGGACTGACATATAATGTCTGTTTTAAGAGGTATTTCTTGGAAAAACATTGAGAGGCAGACTGCGTAATGACCTAAATTAATCCTAACATTAATTATACTGCGTTACCAAAACGAACGAACAGATGGACTAAAGGATAAAGAGAGAGGGAGGGCTGAAAATCAGGAACGCATGCAACACGCGTCGCGCGATACACAAATGCTGCCATCACGCGTGTAAGACTACATGCACTAACTTTTTTTCAGACGGACAGTGATAAAATACATTACCCTTCCCAGAGTTAGGTTTTAAAATCACAAAAAACGCTTATTAGGAAAGATAACAATAGATGGGTTTACGGTTGAAAACATAACAGTACCCAGACAGCACATCTTCGAAACAGGAGGTAGAAAATACATATTTTGAACGCAGCCACGTAGCTCTTTTAAATTTGGATATTTGGGTTCCTTAGCGCTTGCTGACAAAGAATATGTAAAACGTTACGCAAATAGTCCAGGAATTAATAAATTATAACCAAAATAAAATAGTGGGGATGCCTGACAGCATGGAATCATTTCTGCTCATAAAATTTTTTTATAACGTGTTTGAAAAAAATCTTACGTTACAGAATTAGCCTACCATGCAAACTCCAAATTGATTGGAGCGCAACAAATGAAAGACTAACCACGATTGGTCGGGCTATAAATACTATCTTTCGTTGTTAGGGGAGACGTGAAAAGGTAACATTTTTTCAAACACTTGTCGAAACGTGGCCTCATTGGCTAGACTCGCTGATATACTCACTTAGGAGCGTTAGTTCGAGACCACTAGTGCAAATAATCTTGATAAAGCAACAGTGCGTTGAAGCCAGCTCATGGTTGTGTTAAATAAAAGCCTGGAACATAAGCAGATGGGAATTTGTGCCAGTAATTGTGCCAGAATTCATTGCTAATCAACGTATCTGTGTTTATTTCCATGAAATTGTGGTAAGCTTGAACCATTCAGTATCTTTTAATGAAAATTGAATGTAAATTGTTAATTTATGCCTGTATATATATGTGTAGTTCAGTGGCAAACAGGAGATAAAGCCTATAATGCTCCAGCCTGAACAGAGGGTGTCGGAGGGAAGTAAAACGGCATGGAATGGCCAAATAGTACACTGACACCTGGATGATTGATTAGACAGAAATAATGCTGGAAGTGCAGAGGCGTGGTAACCATTAAGGAGGTAAATACTGGTATAAAGTATTTCAGATGAAGCTGACAGTTGGCCTAACGCTCTGAACTCAATGTTTGTGTTGTATTGTGCTCAGTGTAGAACTAGAGTATCAATTAGTTATGAAGTAGAAGGTACATCCTTCTTGTTTTCAGGGACCGTGGTCTTGATGGTACTGAGCAGCACCTGGTCAGAGCTTTGCTGAATCCAGAGTCGGACAGCATACTCCTTGGTCTTTTTAGCTATCAGTGAGGTGTCTCCAGAGCCCAGGGGAGAATTCGAGCAGAGGAGTCCTTTCCTGCCGCCATCACGCAAGATAAGCTGATGTGGCCAGCTGAGCTCAACATTATGTCCCCTCATCTTGAAATGACTTTATAAAAATAACATTCAGAGGGGAATTTAATTGTCTTAATATCAGGAACTGAGAACATCTCCAATACTAGTCCCAAAAGACAAACTATTGAAGTCATGATGACAAATACCAACAGAGCTTGAACAAAACAAAACCAGTATTACCTCATATTACCACTACACAACTGACACACATAGGATATTTTAATAATATATGTCACTACAATATTCATATTGATAAAGTCTGTACAATATATGTGGTAGCAAGTAAGGTTATCTATAATACACTACTCTTAATAGATATAGATACCTTCACAGCTGATCTCAGTCAGTACACTAAGTCCCCTATAAATATTTATAACATCCCACTTCACCACACCAAGTTTGTGGAGTTGTGTGGCAGTTTTCAGTGGTATCGGTTATAAGCGTCCAAACTATATACTCCTCTCATAATTTAAAAATTCCTGAGTGCTGTGACAAATTATCAGGATATTTATAGAGAAATCTGGATTCTATTCTTTAAACCCCTTCTT
Source organism: Oreohelix idahoensis (assembly GCA_024509875.1). Taxonomy (NCBI): domain Eukaryota; kingdom Metazoa; phylum Mollusca; class Gastropoda; order Stylommatophora; family Oreohelicidae; genus Oreohelix; species Oreohelix idahoensis. The sequence goes on along the minus strand of JAMPIV010020708.1, from coordinate 415,490 downwards.
GTTGGAGTTGAAGTCATTTTTATTAAATTACTGGAGCCAGAGGTGGAGTTAAACTTATTAAATTACTGGAGCCAGAGGTGGAGTTAAACTTATTAAATTACTGGAGCCAGAGGTGGAGTTAAACTTATTAAAGTACTGGAGATAGAGGTGAAGTTAAACTTATTAAATTACTGGAGCCAGAGGTGGAGTTAAACTTATTAAATTACTGGAGCCAGAGGTGAAGTTAAACTTATTAAATTACTGGAGCCAGAGGTGAAGTTAAACTTATTAAATTACTGTAGCCAGAGGTGGAGTTAAACTTATTAAATTACTGGAGCCACAGGTGAAGTTAAACTTATTAAACTACTGGAGCCAGAGGTGAAGTTAAACTTATTAAATTACTGGAGCCAGAGGTGGAGTTAAACTTATTAAATTACTGGAGCCAGAGGTGGAGTTAAACTTATTAAATTACTGGAGCCAGAGGTGGAGTTAAACTTATTCAATTACTGAAGGAGTCGGAGTCGAACAAATTATTTTCTGACTCCACAACCCTGTTTGTAACGTACAAACAGTATTCTTTAGCCTATAAATACTAACAGCATCTTAATTCATTGCTTAAATCCGTACGCATTACTACTCACATAGCACCTTGTAGTTCCCAGGAGTCTCAGAGGACTATTTCTCCCTTAGGTATGTCATAAGTGGTGACTGATATGATTATGGGTTGTTTAACTCTTAGTATACGTGCTCAAAAACCGTGTTTTTACGAGCTGATTTCAGAGAGTACATTTTTAGACATGACTGCCTTAACTGATTTTGCATTAAGTAACTTATTTATAATGATAACAAAAAGTGTTATATATTAAAATGTAGAAAAATGAAACATCTGTGACATGCACTTAACTTAATTGTTAAGTGGTGTTAAACATGCATGCAACATATACAGTAATGAGTGCAGAAAAATTTTTAAATTGAAAAAATTGAGAAACAAATTGTACTTATCTTACTTACTTACTTAGTCGTTCCCCTTCTACCGTGAAGTGTAGAGGTTTGTACTTATCAATATGTATAATTAATTCTGGTAAACTTCTACCCCTAAGCCTACTTTCATTTTAAAGTACATCCATTTTCACATAATGTAGGAAAGTTGGAGCTGTTTCTGAGCACAAATAAAGTTTTTATCACAATTTTAATTTTTTTTGGGTATATTTAGATAAAGCGCACAAATATTTTAACCATTATTTACAGACATGACTACGGTTACTGATTTTGCATTAAATAATTTATTTATAATGATAACAGGAAGTGTTATATATCTAAATATAGAGAAATGAAACCCCTTTGACATGCACCTAACTGAATTATTCAATGATTTTAAACATGCATGCAACATATGCAGTAATGAATGCAGAAAAATTTAAAAAGATAAAAAATTGAAAAACAAATTGTCCTTATCAATATGTATAATTAATTCTGTTAAACTTCTACCCCTAAACCTACTTTCATTTTAAAGTACATCCATTTTCACATAATGTAGGAAAGTTGGAGTTGTTTATGAGCACAAACAAAGTTTTTATCACAATTTGAATTTTTTTGGGTATATTTAGATAAAGCGCACAAATATTTTAACCTTTTTTTACAGACATGACTGCTGTTACTGATTTTGCATTAAATAATTTATTTATAATGATAACATAAAGTTTTATATATAGAGAAATGAAACCCCTTTGACATGCACCTAACTTAATTGTTAAGTGGTGTTAAACATGCATGCAACATATACAGTAATGAGTGCAGAACAATTTAAAAATATTAAAAAATTTGGAAAAAAATTGTACTTACCCACAAAAATAATCCAATTTGGAAGCCTGGAACTCCTAGAACCACTTTCATCTAATTGTACGGAACACAAACACGTTTCAGTTGTTTTGAATAATAAATAAAAATGTTTCCTTTTGAAATGTTCAGGTCACCTATTGAAAAATCATGACGAAAATAAACTATGTACACACTTTATACACAACTGATATTTACCACAAACTATTTCCTTTCATGATAAGTTATTTGGATGTAGATGGGGATTATTTGTGCATCCTTCACAATAAAGGATGTCCTGACCCTACATACCCTGTGCTACTGTCGCAAAGACTGAATGTCTTCACATGATATTTTTGGGGTTTAGAGGCATTGAACATTTTGTGAGCCCATCTGCCTTTCCACCCAATTACCATTTCATCCAAAGACAGCTCCTTGTAAGGGTAAAATGCTTCCTGGAATCTAGATAACATTTTCTGTAGAAATGGTTCGATCTTTGCTTTACCTTGTGCGTCTACATCACTCACATGAAACATCGTGTGATATAACATCTAAAACCTATCCCGTGTAAACATCTGTCTGTACCAGGGAGTTTGCATAAAGCCTTCATTAGACCAATAATCACTAATGGCTGGTTTTTTCACAATTCCCATTGCTATTATCACAGCAAAAAACTTTCACAGTTCTGGAGATGTAACTGGATACCAGTTTTGATAGACAGATCTTTTTGTCGCCGTTTCTGAATTTGACTGACAGAGTCGATCAGTATATTCATTTATAGAAACAGTAAGCTCATCTATAATCTCATTAGTTAAAAGAGCTTTGAGACAATAAAATGCAGAAGAATCATCAGGTATAATATTTGGATTCACACCTGTAATCCTAGCATGAGGCGGTACAAAGCGGAAAGCATTTTGTGTTGAGCCAGCATCAACTTCTTCTTCTTCTTCTTCCGTCCTTAGCCAAAGACCGACCAAGCAGTCAGAGGCCATCACGCCTTGTGGCATCTTAAGGGCAACAGCAGATTGATTTTCTCTGTTGTAGTTTCCCATCACGCCTAGCGGCGTCTTTAGGGCAACAACAGATAGATCCATCTGCCGTTGTTTCCGTAATCGGTGTGACAAGCCAATGGGTGATCAGCCCATTGGGCAAGCATCAACTTGATTCCACCTAATTTCCTCATTCATTGTACTTGTATTACCATCAATACTTGTGGATTCTGCTTCTTTATGGGTTGATCTAGATGTAGGCCTATCTTCTCTTAATCTTTTCTTCATGGGAGCTTTACCTTTTCCTTGTTGTCTTTTCACTGGCCAGGCATTTCTAGTGCTAGTACTACTGACAGAACCAGCTAGGGGAAACGCCCCCTTCTCATCTGATTCAGTGTTTTGATTACATATATCTTCGCTGGGCAAAATATATTCTGAATCTGAACTGTCATCTTCACTCGATAACTGATCATCCTCATGTTCAATCCAAGAAGAAATAAGTCGTGCTGCTTGCACCGCCGATAACCTTTGCTTACAATCGTTTGAAGATGAAGCCATTTTGGTTAGAAAAAATTTGTTTACGATTTCAACAGCCGAACAGAGGTACTAAAAATCGAACGTAATAACTAATTTAAAAAATACACCACGCTAAAATTGTAAACAGATTGAATACAGAAAGTGACTATAAATGTTGGATTGGATAAAACATCGACAATTTTTCATGAACTCTTTGCCGATAGAGACTTCATGTCTAAAGCCATTTCACGGGGCTTGCCGTATATTTGGTACCAAATAGGCGCCACTTCATGGGGTTTTCCGGATAGTAAGAGTTAAGGGGCTACAGCCTCATCATGCAATACAGATTGCTACAGAAACCACTGCTGCAAGAGTACATGAATGCTTTTGTGCAGGCTTCCTGCAAGGGGACTGGCTGTATTAGTGGCTCCATATGGAACAAAAAAGGGAAATGATGATGATGACTTCTCATACAAACCATAAAGTAAATACAAAGAAGTTATAAAATATCATTTTTTAGAATGTCATCGATGATAACATGTCCTATTTTCATTCATCACCTTTTCGCTCTTTATGGAGTATGGAGCCACCTCTGCACCTGACCCCTTTGCAAGAAGCCTGTATCAAAACAAATGATTCTGCATCAGTTGTTTCTGTATCAATTTGTTGTACATGGTGTAGTTGCCAGCCTCATGCACAACTTCATATTAGTCACCTCTTACAACATACGTGAGTAAGCAGTAGAACTTTTCTTTCTTTGTTCCCTTATTGCCCGCCCAGAGAACTAAACTGGGCATGTCCTACTTTGTCCAAGACAAATTCGTTTCTTTCATCACATCACACAGTGTCCTGTCTCTTCACATTTTGCAGCTTCCTAGACGTAGAATAACTTCCTGCTATGCTCAGTTGCTGCTAGCCAAACTAATTTACTTCAGATGATGTACATCGTATATGAAACCTTACTGTTGCTATTTTTTTCACAGCGAAAGTCATCAACGAAGGCCAAAGAGAAGAAATTGAAGAAAAAGGAGGTCAGTGAAATAGATTATGGTTTATTCTTAGTCAGGCAGAAGTAACTGTTCATAAATAATTTTAATTAGAGCTTTCATTAAAATAAACAGAAGTTTCTCTTATCTCTCCTTGTGCATGAGTGAATTATTGTTGATCAGAATCGACATCATTGCTCTCTGAGCAAGCCCATAGGTGCTCAGTCTCCCTCAGCAAACGTCAAGATCATGGATCCCAACTGTTCCTGTTGCGCGCTGGCTGCACACACGCCGGATGTAACCTCTCATAACTTTCATACCTGCCAGTCCCACGCCTAATGCCAAAGTTCAGTTATATCAGCCCTGATGATTCATCGATTGCAGTGTCCTTCTCTAACAGGCGATCATCAGTTGTCCTCAGTATCTCTTCCCCATCCATATCCAACACACCCACTATAGATGCTGTTGAAACTAGTCTATTGGCTCTCTTCAGTGCCGCGTACCCCTGCATGACCAGGACAGCAGATCCACACCAGTTCCTGAAGATTCGAGCCCTCTATGGAGGCCTTCCATTCATGCCTTAGCCATCCATTCTGGATCTTGAGTGGGTGGGTGTGTGTGAGAAAGAGAGAGAGAGAGAGCAAAGAGCACAACTAAAATAACAACCAGGATGTTACAGACTTTCATATTTGAGCGCTCACACAGAATAGGATTGAGATGACTTGGTGAGATCACCAATGTGGAGCTGATGGAAAGAACCCGACATACTAGGGGAACAGGATGTGAGGAGAAAGACACTGGTGTTGGATAGGACACACATTGAGAAAACTAGTTGATAGCATTACACAGCAGTACCTGTTCTGGAATCTCAAGGGTAAGAGAAATAGAGGAAAACAGCACACGGAGAAGAGAACTGGAGATACGAACAGGATAAAGAAGACATGGACAGATCTTAAACACACGAATCGGGGCTGGAACGTTTGTGGGGTATTTGTTGATAACCTATGCTCCACAGGTAGCTGACCGGTAAATATCATCATATATATAAATATGATGGTTTCTGTAGCAGTTTGTTTGACATGATGAGGTTGCCAGCAGATTTATGCACATCCTCTTGTTAATCACCTTTTATGACATGCCTGAGAAAACAGTAGTGCGGCTCTTTCTTTGTCGTCTCAGTTAACCCTGGGAGCTACACGGGGCATGCATTCGTCATATTAGATAACAAGAAAATTTGGCAGGATCTATGTTCAACTGCAGGGGGGGGGGGGGTAAAACATGCAGTATTTTAGAATATGCCAATTAATAAAATATGTGGCATATATTTAATACACGGTTAAGATATTTTTCTACATTGGACCTTGTTGCTACGTGCGCAAGCACCAACAGGTACAGCTTGGCATTGACTGCTAACGAGCGATGAGCTCAGCAGCCCTAGTTAATCAACAACAACAACAACCAAGAGGTACGGGTCTGTATCGTTTTATCCAAATATCCAAAAATCAAAGGTTTCTTTAGGTGACTTTGGGCTACTTTTTGATCACAATTGGGTGATTTTCTAATGTATTTAGGGCGACTGGGTGATTTTCTAACACATTTTGAGATAGTTTTCGAACATGATTTGTGTGACATCTGCAAACTGAAAAAAATATGGTTTCCGAAACAAAGCTGTCCTTGGGGATTTAGGATAAAATGATATGGACCAGTGTATAAATTTTTCTTTAATTGTGCTGATTTCAGAATGTCATCTATTAACTAATTTATTTCAATGGTATTTTACAGGAGAATGCCAAATTATCAGCTTTGTATGCCAAAGTTGAGGCAGCTAACAAGGTAAATTTGTTACTGTACATTGTATTTCTTGATGGTTTTAGAAATGATTAAATTGTAGTTTTAAGAACAAAATATTGAATTCCTAATCTGCCTTGGGGTTCTGCTCACTGTTTTTGTATATTTCCTGAGATATCATCATCTTTACATGCCATTTTCTTGGAGGTTAACAACAAGTACATCAATTTATCTGCTTTTTGAAAATGCTGTTGACAGTTTTGTCACTTTTATTATTTTATGTTGCGAAACCATGTCTGTATTTATCATCCTCTAATCTTGTCATGCAGCAATGATTTTTCTAAACCTGTGTCTGGTCAGTCTTCCAGAGGTAACATTTATTTATTGGTCACAAATGGAAACAGGAGGAAGATCACAATGTGTGTGAAATAAAATGCTGGGGAAAAAATTACATCACAAAGTTGTTTTTTTATTTGGACATACACCCTAAAAAATCTGACAGATCATGTGTCATGGTGAACAGCACATGCCTCACTTAAACTTCCGATTTAAAAAATGTCCTAAAAAATAATTTTAGTTCACAATATGAGTCAGTGGGTGCTGAGGAAATCAGAAAATTAGGGGAACAGCACTGTGCTTCAGCAATGTAGTGAGAGAGAAAGAAAAATGGTTTGGACACATTTAGCTGGCAGCCCAATCAGAGACCATCACAAGCCTTCAACAGCCAATCTAGGTTTGGGCAGCTAAGGAGGTGGACAGATGGCATTAACAAAAATCCAGAGCAGATATGATTTGATGTTAGCAGAAACAACATATTTAGCACAATAACAGCTAAGAAAAAGATGGGCATATGGCATTAGCAAAAATTCTGAGTAGACGAGGTCTACTGCTAGTAAAGGCAGTGTCTTGCTCAAGAATGTAAACACTGTCACAGGCTTTCAGTAGCAAATCTGGCTTCAGGACAAGAAGACACCTAAGGAAAAGATGGACAGATGGCATTAGCAAATATCCTGAGCAGACATTGACTGATGTTAGTCATAGCAACATATCTTGCACAAGAATGTAAACTATGTGTCCAGTGTCACAGGCTTTCAGTAGCAAATCTGGCTTCAGGACAAGAAGACACCTAAGGAAAAGATGGACAGATGGCATTAGCAAATATCCTGAGCAGACATTGACTGATGTTAGTCATAGCAACATCTTGCACAAGAATGTAAACTATGTGTCCAGTGTCATAGGCTTTCAGTAGCAAATCTGGCTTCAGGACAAGAAGACACCTAAGGAAAAGATGGACAGATGGCATTAGCAAATATCCTGAGCAGACATTGACTGATGTTAGTCATAGCAACATATCTTGCACAAGAATGTAAACTATGTGTCCAGTGTCACAGGCTTTCAGTAGCAAATCTGGCTTCAGGACAAGAAGACACCTAAGGAAAAGATGGACAGATGGCATTAGCAAATATCCTGAGCAGACATTGACTGATGTTAGTCATAGCAACATACAGTTGACATTCAAAAATCCGGCCATCGATAATCCGGTTCCTTCAGTTTTCCGGAATGGATTTCGGAGCGCATTTTTTAATTTACCTCGTTGGCGCGCCACTGTTTTCTGGAGCAGTTTATGTTTTGATGCAGCTGTTTGGGTCTTGCTTGCAAGTGTTAACAGGCATTCCTGCTCATTCCTTCTCATTTTATCATTTATTTGCTGCTGTATAGCCCCATTATGGATTCAGCAAATAAAAGAAGTGGTGTAAAACGTAAACATTTAATTTTCTTTCTTTAAAGGACTGTACAGGTAGTCATTTTCTGTTAAATATATACAGCATATATAACCAAAAAAAAATCCGGCATTTTCAACAATCCGGCACTCCTCAGGTCCGGAGGTTGCCGGATTTTTGGATGTCAACTGTATCTTGCACAAGAATGTAAACTATGTGTCCAGTGTCACAGGCTTTCAGTAGCAAATCTGGCTTCAGGACAAGAAGACACCTAAGGAAAAATGGACAGATGGCATTAGCAAATATCCTGAGCAGACATTGACTGATGTTAGTCATAGCAACATATCTTGCACAAGAATGTAAACTATGTGTCCAGTGTCACAGGCTTTCAGTAGCAAATCTGGCTTCAGGACAAGAAGACACCTAAGGAAAAGATGGACAGATGGCATTAGCAAATATCCTGAGAAAAAGCAGGGACATTTTACTGATGTTAAGTCATAGCAACATATCTTGCACAAGAATGTAAACTATGTGTCCAGTGTCATAGGCTTTCAGTAGCAAATCTGGCTTCAGGACAAGAAGACACAAGGAAAAACATGGACAGATGGCATTAGCAAATATCCTGAGCAGACATTTCTCCTGATGTTAGTCCATAGCAACATATCTTGCACAAGAATGTAAACTATGTGTCCATGTCACAGGCTTTTAGTAGCAAATCTGGGCTTCAGGACAAGAAGACACCTAAGGAAAAGATGGACAGATGGCATTAGCAAATATCCTGAGCAGACATTGACTGATGTTAGTCATAGCAAAAATATCTTGCACAAGAATGTAAACTATGTGTCCAGCGTCACAGGCTTTCAGTAGCAAATCTGGCTTCAGGACAAGAAGACACCTAAGGAAAAGATGGACAGATGGCATTAGTAAATATCCTGAGCAGACATTGACTGATGTTAGTCATAGCAACATATCTTGCACAAGAATGTAAACTATGTGTCCAGTGTCACAGGCTTTCAGTAGCAAATCTGGCTTCAGGACAAGAAGACACCTAAGGAAAAGATGGACAGATGGCATTAGTAAATATCCTGAGCAGACATTGACTGATGTTAGTCATAGCAACATATCTTGCACAAGAATGTAAACTATGTGTCCAGTGTCACAGGCTTTCAGTAGCAAATCTGGCTTCAGGACAAGAAGACACCTAAGGAAAAGATGGACAGATGGCATTAGTAACTATCCTGAGCAGACATTGACTGATGTTAGTCATAGCAACATATCTTGCACAAGAATGTAAACTATGTGTCCAGTGTCACAGGCTTTCAGTAGCAAATCTGGCTTCAGGACAAGAAGACACCTAAGGAAAAGATGGACAGATGGCATTAGTAACTATCCTGAGCAGACATTGACTGATGTTAGTCATAGCAACATATCTTGCACAAGAATGTAAACTATGTGTCCAGTGTCACAGGCTTTCAGTAGCAAATCTGGCTTCAGGACAAGAAGACACCTAAGGAAAAGATGGACAGATGGCATTAGTAAATATCCTGAGCAGACATTGACTGATGTTAGTCATAGCAACATATCTTGCACAATAACACCTAAGATGAAGACGGACAGATGGCTTAATGCAAATCCTGAGAAAACTTGGTCTGAGGCAATATACCTGGCACATGAATGTAAACTATGTGTCATGTTATGATGAATGCCACTAGTGGAAGGTGAAACTATAATTTTTATTTTTAATTTGTTAAAATATCTTTGTTTAATTTCTTTTGACAGTCAGTCATTTTTAGCATTTATTTGTTTTTCTTTCATTCATTTTTTTTTTTTTTGGTGTGGTTTCCTTGATTCCTTGAATGTGTTCCTCTGTACAAAAATAGCTTGAGAGTTTGTTCATTGCTTATGTTGTTGACTATTGTATATGTATATTTGTGATGAAGTTTGTTCTTTCTTCCCTTAGCTTGAGGATCCTCTTACTGCATTCCCAGTGTTTAGGAAATTTGAAAGAAATGGGTGAGGAATTCATCATAATTGTATTTTAACAAATCAGTTTGATATGGAAAATTGCATCAGTAAAATAACCGATTTTGCTTCCAGCTTTCATTTTGACAGATTACACATATTCTGCCAGTTTAAAAAAACAACAACTGACATTTAGATTTTAAATCTAAATGTAGTCAAGAATTAGTTGATAAGGTTCAACAGGGAAAACGCACAAAGTGAAGTCTTACAAGATAATTTCTTTTATTTTTCCTGTTTCATTTCTTAAGAAGCAAGAAATTAGTTCTGCAGTTGGCTCCCTTGCAGGAAACCTGAGCTCCAGCATTTCATGTGATTTTGTGTAATAGTGATTGATTCCTCTATTCCATGCTTGTGTATTATATCATGAATATATTACCACGTTCAGTGAGTTCCTTCTTTTTTTCATTTTTGAGTGCTTGGTTGTGTGTCCTTTCAAAATTCACTCTCGCAGTGAGGTGTCCCTGATCCTATTCCTCGGTGTTCCTTTAATTGCCTAGTGTCCTCTTTCTTTCTGCCTTACGAGTGCCTGCTATTTACTTATATTTGTTTATTTATCTAGCAAGCTGTTCATTATGGTGAGGTTGCCAGCTCCACATTCATATTTGTTGTCTGCTTCTGGGAACAATACATGTTAAGATTAATATCATGACATAAGAAAAATCTAGAATGACATGCTTGAGTTGTACAAGTTATTTGGTTTGAGGTTTCTACAGGATGGAGTATCTGGCCCCATGATTAACCCTTTCTAGTTTTCTTATTTGACGTGCCTGGTAGGGCACAGTATTATTGCTCCTTTTTCATGCAAAGTAACAAATGGGTAAACAACAAATGTGAGATTACTGACTCAAGTGTCAAGTCTTCCATATTGTATGGCTCTGAATCATGGACAACAATAACAACCAAGAAGTAAAAGACTTTCATACATGGGTGCTTGTGTTGAATGGAAGGATTGAAATAGTACAGAAAGGTCACCCAGTGTGGGCCTGTTGACAACAACCAGACAAGTGCCAGTTGAACAAGAGATGAGAAGACACTAAAGATGGATAGGACACACATTGAGGAAAGCTGTTGATAGCATTACCAGGTAAACCAAAAAAACTCATGGAGAAGAGAACTGGATGCAGAAATGAAAATGATGAGGAAAACATGGAAAGAACTTGAGCGGATGGCACAGGACAGGAGGACTTGGCATCCATTTGTTGAAGGCTTATGCTCCTTGGGGAGCTCAAGGGTAGTGAATAAGAATACAGACTTTCATAAATGGGTGCTTGTGTAGAACAGAAGGATTGATATGGTATGACAAGATCATTACCGTGGAACTGATGACAAGATCACTAGTGTGGAACTGATGACAAGATCACTAATGTGGAACTGATGACAAGATCACTAGTGTGGAACTGATGACAAGATCACTAATGTGGAACTGATGACAAGATCACTAGTGTGGAACTGATGACAAGATCACTAATGTGGAACTGATGACAAGATCACTAATGTGGAACTGATGACATGATCACTAATGTTGAACTGACCACAAGATCACTAATGTGGAACTGATGACAAGATCACCAATGTAGAACTGATCACAAGATCACTAGTGTGGAACTGATGACAAGATCACCAATGTGGAACTGATGACATGATCACTAATGTGGAACTGATGACAAGATCACTAATGTGGAACTGATGACAAGATCACCAATGTAGAACTGATGACAAAATCATCAATGTGGAACTGATGACAAGATCACTAATGTAGAACTGATGACAAGATCACTAATGTGGAACTGATGACAAGATCAATAATGTGGAACTGATGACATGATCACTAATGTGGAACTGATGACAAGATCACCAATTTGGAACTGATGACAAGATCACTAATGTGGAACTGATGACAAGGATCACTAATGTGGAACTGATGACAAGGATCACTAATGTGGAACTGATGACAAGATCACTAATGTAGAACTGATGACAAGATCACTAATGTGGAACTGATGACAAGGATCATCAATGTGGAACTGATAAGATCACCAATGTAGAACTGATGACAAGATCACTAATGTGAAACTGATGACAAGATCACCAATGTGGAACTGATAACAAGATCACCAATATGGAACTGATGACAAGATCACTAATGTAGAACTGATGACAAGATCACTAATGTGGAACTGATGACAAGATCAATAATGTGGAACTGATGACATGATCACTAATGTGGAACTGATGACAAGATCACCAATTTGGAACTGATGACAAGATCACTAATGTGGAACTGATGACAAGGATCACTAATGTGGAACTGATGACAAGGATCACTAATGTGGAACTGATGACAAGATCACTAATGTGGAACTGATGACAAGATCACTAATGTGGAACTGATGACATGATCACTAATGTGGAACTGATCACAAGATCACTAATGTGGAACTGATGACAAGATCACTGATGTTTAACTGATGACAAGATCACTAATATGGAACTGATCACAAGATCACTAATGTGGAACTGATGACAAGATCACTAATGTGGAACTGATGACAAGGATCACTGTTACCACTGATGATTATTAATATTAACGGTGTATGGGTGGCGTAGGTGTGCCGTCGTATCTGTGTTAGGTATGTATTAGTGAGTGTGTGGTAGAACAGTCACTCACAACACAGGTACGTAAATAATAGTCATGGATGGCCGTAAACATCTGGTGTAATTTAAATGTCGATTTATCAAGTCACAGCACGATCACGTTTACATTGATATACACACAGTCACATTACAAGTCATTGCAATACAATACTCTTCAACATTCATCAGCAGATCTATATCAAGGCCTAAAGTCCTCACGACTCATCTCTGCGCTATAACACTGCGCTATAATACTGCACCCAGCAGTTCACATAAATTATGGCCTAAAGTCCTCATGACTCACTTATAATACTGCACCCAGCAGTTCACATAAATAATGGCCTAAAGTCCTCACGACTCACTTATAATACTGCACCCAGCAGTTCACATAAATAATGGCCTAAAGTCCTCACGACTCATCTCTGCGCTAGACTTATAATACTGCACCCAGCAGTTCACATAAATAATGGCCTAAAGTCCTCACGACTCACTTATAATACTGCACCCAGCAGTTCACATAAATAATGGCCTAAAGTCCTCACGACTCATCTCTGCGCTAGACTTATAATACTGCCCTATAATACTGCACCCAGCAGTTCACATAAATTATGGCCTAAAGTCCTCACGACTCATCTATAATACTGCACCCAGCAGTTCACATAAATAATGGCCTAAAGTCCTCACGACTCATCTCTGCGCTAGACTTATAATACTGCCCTATAATACTGCACCCAGCAGTTCACATAAATTATGGCCTAAAGTCCTCACGACTCATCTATAATACTGCACCCAGCAGTTCACATAAATAATGGCCTAAAGTCCTCACGACTCATCTCTGCGCTAGACTTATAATACTGCACCCAGCAGTTCACATAAATAATGGCCTAAAGTCCTCACGACTCACTTATAATACTGCACCCAGCAGTTCACATAAATAATGGCCTAAAGTCCTCACGACTCATCTCTGCGCTAGACTTATAATACTGCACCCAGCAGTTCACATAAATTATGGCCTAAAGTCCTCACGACTCATAATAGCTTCCTCAAAGCTTCACAAATACTTAATATGGCCTGTCCCAATCCTGGACTCATAATAGCTTCCTCAAAGCTTCACAAATACTTAATATGGCCTGTCCCAATCCTGGACTCATAATAGCTTCCTCAAAGCTTCACAAATACTTAATATGGCCTGTCCCAATCCTGGACTCATAATAGCTTCCTCAAAGCTTCACAAATACATAATATGGCCTGTCCCAATCCTGGACTCATAATAGCTTCCTCAAAGCTTCACAAATACATAATATGGCCTATCCACACAGCAAAACATTAAGTCGACATTATTCAAAGCACTACGTAGGCATACATCCTCGAAAAACACACACAGACAGCGTTGACCACTCCCGGTCCAACGCTCCGAAACCCTCTTCTCCTCTCCGGGATCACACACTCTAGTCCCGCCAAAAAACCCAAAACGAGACTCCGCTGTTTTTGAACACAGCTCAAAAACAATACAGAATAAATACATCTCAGCATTTGAGATAAAAGCGTTCGCACGCTTTCCTGTACTCTGTCACTCAAAATAAAAAGGATATGTTTCTATTATAACGTTAAACAAACCTCAGCTTAATCAGGTATACAAGTATTGTAACTCATAATCTACTTTGCCCAAAAACATATTCCGAATTACTGCCCTTTCAAAGGATCAACTTGTTACAGTTTCCCACACACCCAGGAGAAAAAAAATGATTCTATCATTTTTTTGAAAATTAACTCCCAAAACGAAAAAATTTAAAAGATAATGGAGTTCTAACATATGTTTTACAAAATTCATCTTATGATAAGTCAGAAATAGTATATCTACAAAATATTAGCAGTAAATGTAAAGTAAATAACAATCATCCAACGTATGATTACTAAAATTAATCTATTAGAAAACCAAGCTAAGTATCTCAAAATTAATCTATTACAGAACTAAGTTAAGCATATACAATAATACTCAAACAAGCAACAAACAATAGTAATAGAAATGACAATATCAAGCAAACAAAGTATAATTCAAAAAGACGTAAAATATGAAATCATCATATGAAAAACAACAAATAATATCACAATGTCAAATCATGTAAAGCAAATACACCTATCACTGATCTAAAGTTACATCATTACTTGATCAATACAAAGAATGAAAGTCTAAGTAGCGTAACAGAAAAAGTATACACGAAGCATAAAGTGAGACAAAGATGAAACACGGAAGTATAAACAACATATCAGATCATGCTGAAAAGACAACAGACAAGATGTAAAGAGATGACGAATAGTCAACAAGGACAGATGAAAAGTAAAGATGCACATGTAGAAAAAAGTTGTAACAATACCTTACAATAACTATTTAAATCACACATCATATAGTATAAGTTAATACAATTACGATAAAAAATTATAACACAAAATAACAAAGTAAATCTATACTAACAACACAAGGGGAAAAAAAACTTATGACAAAAAGAATAGTAAGTAATTTAACCAAATTATAAAACTTATGCATAACTAATAATAAATTATACAAGATATCGCACAAACAAAAAATAAGACGCTATCAAAAAGATTTGCACTGACTCAAAGTCACGCGCTAAATACAGAAAATACATCAAACATTAAAAAACAATTTCAAGGAACTAATGACACTACACATTACTAACCATAATATACAGACTAGCATTGGCGCAGAAAAAATATTACAAAGTTCAAAAAATACATTTTCAAAAAAAATACAAAAAAGTTTCGTATCACTAAGTTGCATAAAAATAGTATTACATTTACAACCAATTCAAAGCTATAATAAATAAACTAACAAAGAAATCGACTTCAAGAAAATGAAGGACGTATGAACAATCTATCTCTAAACAGACAATCATTAACAAAAAAAAAAAATTTTGTTTTTTTCTTCAAAAATATACATCACATAAAATACATGAGAAAAAATTCAAGTGCTCATGAATTATCTAAAAGTAATTATTGCACCATTACAACTAATGAGTTTTGTGCATAGGGCTGGCAAACTCAACATGTACAAAAGTTATCTTAACAAAACTGCTACAAAAACAACAAACCAAAACAAACAACTGCAAGTTCAACAGTGGAATATAACTAACAATAGAAACACAAAATCATGGCAATCAAATAATGCATTAAATATTTCAAACGAAATTACATGTTATTGCAAAACAAGAACATATCATTTATTATACTAACAAATACCCAAAAAAAATATTTACTATTTTAATTATAAAAAAAAAATCAGATGCAAATCTATAGCTTCCCTTTCCTGTCAACATTTCTTGACCCTGAGCAAGTAAAACATCCGATGTTTAATGAGACGCTGAAAAAGTTACGCTTGAACGCACACAATGACCCAAAGTTGACCTCCTTTTCTCACAGTTAATATGTCACAGGAGCCTTGACTGTTATCGTAAAGTCGCTTCTGTCAAAATATATGAATGAAAATTTCCATTTTAATGAATGGTGAAATCTAATGAGAAAAAACGTAGAAGTCACAATGACAATTACCCTGTAGTTTGGTACTTGTAAAGCAATGGTCTTCTCACAATGCCCTCAGCTCTTCTTTTATCACTTCACAGAAGACTAGGAGACAACTTGACCGGTATGTCAACACTGCCGTAGGCTGAAACAAAATGTTACATTCACAACACCGAGACAGTTTCTCGTGATGAACCACATTATCAGACATAGTATTTAAAACACCAGTGTTATTGTTAACTTGCTTATCTCTATTACAACTGACTCTGGGCTCATGTTGAGCAAAGTTAGCATACTTGCCCTTATTATTTGTTACATGATGAAAATATTTGTTACTACAGTTGCTTTGTTTACAAACAATGACTCTAGACTTTTGCTGAGTCAAGTTATGTAGAGAAACATGTGAAGAGCTATTATCTCTCTTTATATTCTTGTCAATTCCTCTATTATGACAAATGTTATGTCTATAACCCAAGTTAGCATTGTTGTTATTAACATATCTTCTTTGACAGAAATGTCCATCAGACAGGACTTGCTTTCTAGTAACAAAATCATTACCAGATTGATAGTTTTTCTTACAGTTATTTCTACTATAACTTATAGAATTCTTCGGATCAAAATGTTGAAATCCGCTAAATTGTTTACAATTCCTTGGAGAATCAAAATTACCCCTTGATAAACTCCCTTGATACTGTCTAATCTTGTGATTATATCTCTTACCATAACTGTTCTCCTTTTCATCTTTAGGAATATGTTTACCAATCCCGTCAAACTGGCTGTGCTGAGTTTGACAAGTAACTGGATCTTTAGAATGCTTATTTTCCTGGACATAGTGGGTTTCATTCCTGGAAAAAATAGTACTACGCTTATTCCCTTTTACAAGTTTATCAGAATCTGCATCAGCAACCACCTGGTTGATCTTAGGAGCTCTAACCTGCTTTTTCTCACATTTGATCTCGTGATTAACAGAACTTGCTGCTATACCAAAATCTTTATTAGACTGGCGCCAAGAATTATCAATAGAGTCACTAGTACCACTAGCACTATGAAAGTTGTATTTCCCTCGAAAAGATCTATGTTTACCATGTATGGACTCTTTATCAGCAAAAAGTGTATGGTGCTGGCTTTTTGCAACTTTCTGTCTATTATTGTCAACATAGACAGAAGACCACATTTTTTTATCCAAGACGATGTCAAGCAGGCCATTTACCCGTTTTCTGGCCTCTGCAATTTCAATATCTCTATGCGCAATCTCTTGACTAAGTTTCTTATTTAAATCATTAAGAGCCAAAACTCTGCAACCTTCTTCTGCTAGCAATTTCTCAATCTTAGCAACCTTCTCTTTCTCAGAGGTCAACTCTACCAATGTCTCTTTTCCATCTTGCTCTTTATTTACCTTTATTGACTGTGTTTCATTCTCACCATTATTATTATTCACCAGCTCATCGACTTCCCCTGGAAATACAGTATTCTTCTCTTCAAGTTTATCAAAACATACATCATGTATCATTACATTGTATAATCCTTCTCGCTCATTGGTTTCCGCTTTTAATTTTTCATACATGTCTTTCCTTCGTTGGATCTCTTGTGTAAGGTTTTCCACCTCAACATGCTTAACTTTTATCTGGACCTCCAATTCTTTAACCTTCAATAGTGAAGAATCCAAACTTGCTTGTACTCTAGCAAGTTCCAGGTTTGATCTATTTAAATCACTTGTAAGTTTAGCTAATTTTTCCTTAAGTTCATTCTCTTCAGCTTTACCCTTTAAGCAATTTTTTCCTTCCTGTCTGTTGACTCTTACTTCCTCATCTTCTAGCTTCTTTTCCTGATTGTCAGCAATTATATTGTGTATACCCTTCAATATATTGTCGTGTTCAACATGAATATTATTATACACAAATACACGAAGGTCTAACAGCAGCAACCTTGCTAAATTCCTAGCCATTCTTAAATGAGGGATGGACTGAAATCTATTCTCAGCAAAATCTCTTAGTGCTCTCGACGCACTGACCAACAATCCGTCCATCACGTGTGCTTCCAGTTCTGGTCCTTTTAATCTATGAAAATTTTTACCCTCTTGAAATAAATACTCCAATAAAGGCCACATATTATCAGGATCCATTTCGTCATCATCCATAGTGACTTACTTATTGAGATCACTGTATATGTATCAATAAACCTTTTACTCCTGACAGCTAAATAACCATACAATAAATTGCAACTATTCCCAATTACTGTCAGATCAATTTCTGTTCAAAGAACCTCTATATTGTCATATCCATATCATAGTAGTCAATACCACATGTTAATAGCCATAAACTACTTATGCATTAAATTCTACTCATATGTCACTATAGACATAAACAACATCAACAACAGAATTAAAAAGAAATGCATAGAATTCAGAAGGCCTGAGGACATGAGTGACATGACACACTTTACAGAACAAAAAAAAAAATCACTTATCTGTCAATTTTCCATTCCCTTCCGCCAAGACTTTAAATATCACATAATTCTGACGCTAAACTAGTCTATCGCCGAAAGGTACTGGATCTAGACTTTCTTCCGTTCAGGTCCTCGCTTTAGTAAGGTATGTGCTCGAATACTGCATAGGAGCACATGATGATCGTAACAGGAACACAGCAAACCCGCTCTTGACTCGAGCTATACTTGCAAAATGACTGGTACAACTGCACATACACTCGACTTGTACACGCTATCCTTCAGACGTTGTATCACCTCATAAACTGCTGGCTCGCTGCTTGATAATTTCGCTGCACATCTGATAGGAAATGTAGACTACAGACGTTGTTGTTTTCTACAGGCACGACACAGGACGTCAACTGACAGTGCTATAAAGCTGATTATTCCCACGAATAAGGCGTTTCCCAAATGCGCTCCACAGGCAGACTACAAACCAGGTCACGGTTTGAAGCACATGAGATTCAGGTCACGCATGAAGTTCTCTCAAAACGACTGTTGCGGGTGTCAGAACCCGAAAACAAATCTATCAAATGATACAGATATGTGGACTGTATCGATAACGATTTTATCCTTCCGTCTGTTAAATACTCTCTCAAGTTAGAGAAACTCGTGCTGATAACGCGAATGTCATATCCATTCGTTCCAATTTGAACTGGTCCACCACTGTTACCGATGATGAATATTAATAAATTGTTTGATGATACTGGTCACTTGTTACGACGTGTAGAATATTGCAAGTGGGTGTGTGATAGGGTAGACACTCACACCACAAGGCACGTACATAAGAATCATGGACTGTTCGTAAACATCTGGTGTAATTTAAATGTCGATTTATCAAGTCACAGCACGATCACGTTTACATTGATATACACACAGTCACATTACAAGTCATTGCAATACAATACTCTTCAACATTCATCAGCAGATCTATATCAAGGCCTAAAGTCCTCACGACTCATCTCTGCGCTATAACACTGCGCTATAATACTGCACCCAGCAGTTCACATAAATTATGGCCTAAAGTCCTCATGACTCACTTATAATACTGCACCCAGCAGTTCACATAAATAATGGCCTAAAGTCCTCACGACTCACTTATAATACTGCACCCAGCAGTTCACATAAATAATGGCCTAAAGTCCTCACGACTCATCTCTGCGCTAGACTTATAATACTGCACCCAGCAGTTCACATAAATAATGGCCTAAAGTCCTCACGACTCACTTATAATACTGCACCCAGCAGTTCACATAAATAATGGCCTAAAGTCCTCACGACTCATCTCTGCGCTAGACTTATAATACTGCCCTATAATACTGCACCCAGCAGTTCACATAAAATATGGCCTAAAGTCCTCACGACTCATCTATAATACTGCACCCAGCAGTTCACATAAATAATGGCCTAAAGTCCTCACGACTCATCTCTGCGCTAGACTTATAATACTGCCCTATAATACTGCACCCAGCAGTTCACATAAATTATGGCCTAAAGTCCTCACGACTCATCTATAATACTGCACCCAGCAGTTCACATAAATAATGGCCTAAAGTCCTCACGACTCATCTCTGCGCTAGACTTATAATACTGCACCCAGCAGTTCACATAAATAATGGCCTAAAGTCCTCACGACTCACTTATAATACTGCACCCAGCAGTTCACATAAATAATGGCCTAAAGTCCTCACGACTCATCTCTGCGCTAGACTTATAATACTGCCCTATAATACTGCACCCAGCAGTTCACATAAATTATGGCCTAAAGTCCTCACAACTCATCTATAATACTGCACCCAGCAGTTCACATAAATAATGGCCTAAAGTCCTCACGACTCATCTCTGCGCTAGACTTATAATACTGCCCTATAATACTGCACCCAGCAGTTCACATAAATTATGGCCTAAAGTCCTCACGACTGATCTATAATACTGCACCCAGCAGTTCACATAAATAATGGCCTAAAGTCCTCACGACTCATCTCTGCGCTAGACTTATAATACTGCACCCAGCAGTTCACATAAATAATGGCCTAAAGTCCTCACGACTCACTTATAATACTGCACCCAGCAGTTCACATAAATAATGGCCTAAAGTCCTCACGACTCATCTCTGCGCTAGACTTATAATACTGCACCCAGCAGTTCACATAAATTATGGCCTAAAGTCCTCACGACTCACTTATAATACTGCACCCAGCAGTTCACATAAATTATGGCCTAAAGTCCTCATCACTCACTTATAATACTGCACCCAGCAGTTCACATAAATAATGGCCTAAAGTCCTCACGACTCATCTCTGCGCTAGACTTATAATACTGCACCCAGCAGTTCACATAAATTATGGCCTAAAGTCCTCACGACTCATAATAGCTTCCTCAAAGCTTCACAAATACTTAATATGGCCTGTCCCAATCCTGGACTCATAATAGCTTCCTCAAAGCTTCACAAATACTTAATATGGCCTGTCCCAATCCTGGACTCATAATAGCTTCCTCAAAGCTTCACAAATACTTAATATGGCCTGTCCCAATCCTGGACTCATAATAGCTTCCTCAAAGCTTCACAAATACATAATATGGCCTGTCCCAATGCTGGACTCATAATAGCTTCCTCAAAGCTTCACAAATACATAATATGGCCTATCCACACAGCAAAACATTAAGTCGACATTATTCAAAGCACTACGTAGGCATACATCCTCGAAAAACACACACAGACAGCGTTGACCACTCCCGGTCCAACGCTCCGAAACCCTCTTCTCCTCTCCGGGATCACACACTCTAGTCCCGCCAAAAAACCCAAAACGAGACTCCGCTGTTTTTGAACACAGCTCAAAAACAATACAGAATAAATACATCTCAGCATTTGAGATAAAAGCGTTCGCACGCTTTCCTGTACTCTGTCACTCAAAATAAAAAGGATATGTTTCTATTATAACGTTAAACAAACCTCAGCTTAATCAGGTATACAAGTATTGTAACTCATAATCTACTTTGCCCAAAAAACATATTCCGAATTACTGCCCTTTCAAAGGATCAACTTGTTACAGTTTCCCACACACCCAGGAGAAAAAAAATGATTCTATCATTTTTTTGAAAATTAACTCCCAAAACGAAAAAATTTAAAAGATAATGGAGTTCTAACATATGTTTTACAAAATTCATCTTATGATAAGTCAGAAATAGTATATCTACAAAATATTAGCAGTAAATGTAAAGTAAATAACAATCATCCAACGTATGATTACTAAAATTAATCTATTAGAAAACCAAGCTAAGTATCTCAAAATTAATCTATTACAGAACTAAGTTAAGCATATACAATAATACTCAAACAAGCAACAAACAATAGTAATAGAAATGACAATATCAAGCAAACAAAGTATAATTCAAAAAGACGTAAAATATGAAATCATCATATGAAAAACAACAAATAATATCACAATGTCAAATCATGTAAAGCAAATACACCTATCACTGATCTAAAGTTACATCATTACTTGATCAGTACAAAGAATGAAAGTCTAAGTAGCTTAACAGAAAAAAGTATACACGAAGCATAAAGTGAGACAAAGATGAAACACGGAAGTATAAACAACATATCAGATCATGCTGAAAAGACAACAGACAAGATGTAAAGAGATGACGAATAGTCAACAAGGACAGATGAAAAGTAAAGATGCACATGTAGAAAAAAGTTGTAACAATACCTTACAATAACTATTTAAATCACACATCATATAGTATAAGTTAATACAATTACGATAAAAAATTATAACACAAAATAACAAAGTAAATCTATACTAACAACACAAGGGAAAAAAAAAACTTATGACAAAAAGAATAGTAAGTAATTTTAACCAAATTATAAAAACTTATGCATAACTAATAATAAATTATACAAGATATCGCACAAACAAAAAATAAGACGCTATCAAAAAGATTTGCACTGACTCAAAGTCACGCGCTAAATACAGAAAATACATCAAACATTAAAAAACAATTTCAAGGAACTAATGACACTACACATTACTAACCATAATATACAGACTAGCATTGGCGCAGAAAAAATATTACAAAGTTCAAAAAATACATTTTCAAAAAAAATACAAAAAAGTTTCGTATCACTAAGTTGCATAAAAATAGTATTACATTTACAACCAATTCAAAGCTATAATAAATAAACTAACAAAGAAATCGACTTCAAGAAAATGAAGGACGTATGAACAATCTATCTCTAAACAGACAATCATTAACAAAAAAAAAAATTTTTGTTTTTTTTCTTCAAAAATATACATCACATAAAATACATGAGAAAAAATTCAAGTGCTCATGAATTATCTAAAAGTAATTATTGCACCATTACAACTAATGAGTTTTGTGCATAGGGCTGGCAAACTCAACATGTACAAAAGTTATCTTAACAAAACTGCTACAAAAACAACAAACCAAAACAAACAACTGCAAGTTCAACAGTGGAATATAACTAACAATAGAAACACAAAATCATGGCAATCAAATAATGCATTAAATATTTCAAACGAAATTACATGTTATTGCAAAACAAGAACATATCATTTATTATACTAACAAATACCCAAAAAAAATATTGACTATTTTAATTATAAAAAAAAAATCAGATGCAAATCTATAGCTTCCCTTTCCTGTCAACATTTCTTGACCCTGAGCAAGTAAAACATCCGATGTTTAATGAGACGCTGAAAAAGTTACGCTTGAACGCACACAATGACCCAAAGTTGACCTCCTTTTCTCACAGTTAATATGTCACAGGAGCCTTGACTGTTATCGTAAAGTCGCTTCTGTCAAAATATATGAATGAAAATTTCCATTTTAATGAATGGTGAAATCTAATGAGAAAAAACGTAGAAGTCACAATGACAATTACCCTGTAGTTTGGTACTTGTAAAGCAATGGTCTTCTCACAATGCCCTCAGCTCTTCTTTTATCACTTCACAGAAGACTAGGAGACAACTTGACCGGTATGTCAACACTGCCGTAGGCTGAAACAAAATGTTACATTCACAACACCGAGACAGTTTCTCGTGATGAACCACATTATCAGACATAGTATTTAAAACACCAGTGTTATTGTTAACTTGCTTATCTCTATTACAACTGACTCTGGGCTCATGTTGAGCAAAGTTAGCATACTTGCCCTTATTATTTGTTACATGATGAAAATATTTGTTACTACAGTTGCTTTGTTTACAAACAATGACTCTAGACTTTTGCTGAGTCAAGTTATGTAGAGAAACATGTGAAGAGCTATTATCTCTCTTTATATTCTTGTCAATTCCTCTATTATGACAAATGTTATGTCTATAACCCAAGTTAGCATTGTTGTTATTAACATATCTTCTTTGACAGAAATGTCCATCAGACAGGACTTGCTTTCTAGTAACAAAATCATTACCAGATTGATAGTTTTTCTTACAGTTATTTCTACTATAACTTATAGAATTCTTCGGATCAAAATGTTGAAATCCGCTAAATTGTTTACAATTCCTTGGAGAATCAAAATTACCCCTTGATAAACTCCCTTGATACTGTCTAATCTTGTGATTATATCTCTTACCATAACTGTTCTCCTTTTCATCTTTAGGAATATGTTTACCAATCCCGTCAAACTGGCTGTGCTGAGTTTGACAAGTAACTGGATCTTTAGAATGCTTATTTTCCTGGACATAGTGGGTTTCATTCCTGGAAAAAATAGTACTACGCTTATTCCCTTTTACAAGTTTATCAGAATCTGCATCAGCAACCACCTGGTTGATCTTAGGAGCTCTAACCTGCTTTTTCTCACATTTGATCTCGTGATTAACAGAACTTGCTGCTATACCAAAATCTTTATTAGACTGGCGCCAAGAATTATCAATAGAGTCACTAGTACCACTAGCACTATGAAAGTTGTATTTCCCTCGAAAAGATCTATGTTTACCATGTATGGACTCTTTATCAGCAAAAAGTGTATGGTGCTGGCTTTTTGCAACTTTCTGTCTATTATTGTCAACATAGACAGAAGACCACATTTTTTTATCCAAGACGATGTCAAGCAGGCCATTTACCCGTTTTCTGGCCTCTGCAATTTCAATATCTCTATGCGCAATCTCTTGACTAAGTTTCTTATTTAAATCATTAAGAGCCAAAATTCTGCAACCTTCTTCTGCTAGCAATTTCTCAATCTTAGCAACCTTCTCTTTCTCAGAGGTCAACTCTACCAATGTCTCTTTTCCATCTTGCTCTTTATTTACCTTTATTGACTGTGTTTCATTCTCACCATTATTATTATTCACCAGCTCATCGACTTCCCCTGGAAATACAGTATTCTTCTCTTCAAGTTTATCAAAACATACATCATGTATCATTACATTGTATAATCCTTCTCGCTCATTGGTTTCCGCTTTTAATTTTTTCATACATGTCTTTCCTTCGTTGGATCTCTTGTGTAAGGTTTTCCACCTCAACATGCTTAACTTTTATCTGGACCTCCAATTCTTTAACCTTCAATAGTGAAGAATCCAAACTTGCTTGTACTCTAGCAAGTTCCAGGTTTGATCTATTTAAATCACTTGTAAGTTTAGCTAATTTTTCCTTAAGTTCATTCTCTTCAGCTTTACCCTTTAAGCAATTTTTTCCTTCCTGTCTGTTGACTCTTACTTCCTCATCTTCTAGCTTCTTTTCCTGATTGTCAGCAATTATATTGTGTATACCCTTCAATATATTGTCGTGTTCAACATGAATATTATTATACACAAATACACGAAGGTCTAACAGCAGCAACCTTGCTAAATTCCTAGCCATTCTTAAATGAGGGATGGACTGAAATCTATTCTCAGCAAAATCTCTTAGTGCTCTCGACGCACTGACCAACAATCCGTCCATCACGTGTGCTTCCAGTTCTGGTCCTTTTAATCTATGAAAATTTTTACCCTCTTGAAATAAATACTCCAATAAAGGCCACATATTATCAGGATCCATTTCGTCATCATCCATAGTGACTTACTTATTGAGATCACTGTATATGTATCAATAAACCTTTTACTCCTGACAGCTAAATAACCATACAATAAATTGCAACTATTCCCAATTACTGTCAGATCAATTTCTGTTCAAAGAACCTCTATATTGTCATATCCATATCATAGTAGTCAATACCACATGTTAATAGCCATAAACTACTTATGCATTAAATTCTACTCATATGTCACTATAGACATAAACAACATCAACAACAGAATTAAAAAGAAATGCATAGAATTCAGAAGGCCTGAGGACATGAGTGACATGACACACTTTACAGAACAAACAAAAATCACTTATCTGTCAATTTTCCATTCCCTTCCGCCAAGACTTTAAATATCACATAATTCTGACGCTAAACTAGTCTATCGCCGAAAGGTACTGGATCTAGACTTTCTTCCGTTCAGGTCCTCGCTTTAGTAAGGTATGTGCTCGAATACTGCATAGGAGCACATGATGATCGTAACAGGAACACACAGCAAACCCGCTCTTGACTCGAGCTATACTTGCAAAATGACTGGTACAACTGCACATACACTCGACTTGTACACGCTATCCTTCAGACGTTGTATCACCTCATAAACTGCTGGCTCGCTGCTTGATAATTTCGCTGCACATCTGATAGGAAATGTAGACTACAGACGTTGTTGTTTTCTACAGGCACGACACAGGACGTCAACTGACAGTGCTATAAAGCTGATTATTCCCACGAATAAGGCGTTTCCCAAATGCGCTCCACAGGCAGACTACAAACCAGGTCACGGTTTGAAGCACATGAGATTCAGGTCACGCATGAAGTTCTCTCAAAACGACTGTTGCGGGTGTCAGAACCCGAAAACAAATCTATCAAATGATACAGATATGTGGACTGTATCGATAACGATTTTATCCTTCCGTCTGTTAAATACTCTCTCAAGTTAGAGAAACTCGTGCTGATAACGCGAATGTCATATCCATTCGTTCCAATTTGAACTGGTCCACCACTGTTACCGATGATGAATATTAATAAATTGTTTGATGATACTGGTCACTTGTTACGACGTGTAGAATATTGCAAGTGGGTGTGTGATAGGGTAGACACTCACACCACAAGGCACGTACATAAGAATCATGGACTGTTCGTAAACATCTGGTGTAATTTAAATGTCGATTTATTAAGTCACAGCACGATCACGTTTACATTGATATACACACACTTGTTACCGACGTGTAGAATATTGCAAGTGGGTGTGTGATAGGGTAGACACTCACACCACAAGGCACGTACAAAAGAATCATGGACTGTGGTAAACATCTGGTGTAATTTAAATGTCGATTTATTAAGTCACAGCACGATCACGTTTACATTGATATACACACAGTCACATTACAAGTCATTGCAATACAATACTCTTCAACATTCATCAGCAGATCTATATCAAGGCCTAAAGTCCTCACGACTCATCTCTGCGCTATAACACTGCGCTATAATACTGCACCCAGCAGTTCACATAAATTATGGCCTAAAGTCCTCATGACTCACTTATAATACTGCACCCAGCAGTTCACATAAATAATGGCCTAAAGTCCTCACGACTCACTTATAATACTGCACCCAGCAGTTCACATAAATAATGGCCTAAAGTCCTCACGACTCATCTCTGCGCTAGACTTATAATACTGCACCCAGCAGTTCACATAAATAATGGCCTAAAGTCCTCACGACTCACTTATAATACTGCACCCAGCAGTTCACATAAATAATGGCCTAAAGTCCTCACGACTCATCTCTGCGCTAGACTTATAATACTGCCCTATAATACTGCACCCAGCAGTTCACATAAATTATGGCCTAAAGTCCTCACGACTCATCTATAATACTGCACCCAGCAGTTCACATAAATAATGGCCTAAAGTCCTCACGACTCATCTCTGCGCTAGACTTATAATACTGCCCTATAATACTGCACCCAGCAGTTCACATAAATTATGGCCTAAAGTCCTCACGACTCATCTATAATACTGCACCCAGCAGTTCACATAAATAATGGCCTAAAGTCCTCACGACTCATCTCTGCGCTAGACTTATAATACTGCACCCAGCAGTTCACATAAATAATGGCCTAAAGTCCTCACGACTCACTTATAATACTGCACCCAGCAGTTCACATAAATAATGGCCTAAAGTCCTCACGACTCATCTCTGCGCTAGACTTATAATACTGCCCTATAATACTGCACCCAGCAGTTCACATAAATTATGGCCTAAAGTCCTCACAACTCATCTATAATACTGCACCCAGCAGTTCACATAAATAATGGCCTAAAGTCCTCACGACTCATCTCTGCGCTAGACTTATAATACTGCCCTATAATACTGCACCCAGCAGTTCACATAAATTATGGCCTAAGTCCTCACGACTGATCTATAATACTGCACCCAGCAGTTCACATAAATAATGGCCTAAAGTCCTCACGACTCATCTCTGCGCTAGACTTATAATACTGCACCCAGCAGTTCACATAAATAATGGCCTAAAGTCCTCACGACTCACTTATAATACTGCACCCAGCAGTTCACATAAATAATGGCCTAAAGTCCTCACGACTCATCTCTGCGCTAGACTTATAATACTGCACCCAGCAGTTCACATAAATTATGGCCTAAAGTCCTCACGACTCACTTATAATACTGCACCCAGCAGTTCACATAAATTATGGCCTAAAGTCCTCACAACTCACTTATAATACTGCACCCAGCAGTTCACATAAATAATGGCCTAAAGTCCTCACGACTCATCTCTGCGCTAGACTTATAATACTGCACCCAGCAGTTCACATAAATTATGGCCTAAAGTCCTCACGACTCATAATAGCTTCCTCAAAGCTTCACAAATACTTAATATGGCCTGTCCCAATCCTGGACTCATAATAGCTTCCTCAAAGCTTCACAAATACTTAATATGGCCTGTCCCAATCCTGGACTCATAATAGCTTCCTCAAAGCTTCACAAATACTTAATATGGCCTGTCCCAATCCTGGACTCATAATAGCTTCCTCAAAGCTTCACAAATACATAATATGGCCTGTCCCAATCCTGGACTCATAATAGCTTCCTCAAAGCTTCACAAATACATAATATGGCCTATCCACACAGCAAAACATTAAGTCGACATTATTCAAAGCACTACGTAGGCATACATCCTCGAAAAACACACACAGACAGCGTTGACCACTCCCGGTCCAACGCTCCGAAACCCTCTTCTCCTCTCCGGGATCACACACTCTAGTCCCGCCAAAAAACCCAAAACGAGACTCCGCTGTTTTTGAACACAGCTCAAAAACAATACAGAATAAATACATCTCAGCATTTGAGATAAAAGCGTTCGCACGCTTTCCTGTACTCTGTCACTCAAAATAAAAAGGATATGTTTCTATTATAACGTTAAACAAACCTCAGCTTAATCAGGTATACAAGTATTGTAACTCATAATCTACTTTGCCCAAAAACATATTCCGAATTACTGCCCTTTCAAAGGATCAACTTGTTACAGTTTCCCACACACCCAGGAGAAAAAAATGATTCTATCATTTTTTTTGAAAATTAACTCCCAAAACGAAAAAATTTAAAAGATAATGGAGTTCTAACATATGTTTTACAAAATTCATCTTATGATAAGTCAGAAATAGTATATCTACAAAATATTAGCAGTAAATGTAAAGTAAATAACAATCATCCAACGTATGATTACTAAAATTAATCTATTAGAAAACCAAGCTAAGTATCTCAAAATTAATCTATTACAGAACTAAGTTAAGCATATACAATAATACTCAAACAAGCAACAAACAATAGTAATAGAAATGACAATATCAAGCAAACAAAGTATAATTCAAAAAGACGTAAAATATGAAATCATCATATGAAAAACAACAAATAATATCACAATGTCAAATCATGTAAAGCAAATACACCTATCACTGATCTAAAGTTACATCATTACTTGATCAGTACAAAGAATGAAAGTCTAAGTAGCTTAACAGAAAAAAGTATACACGAAGCATAAAGTGAGACAAAGATGAAACACGGAAGTATAAACAACATATCA
The DNA here is from genome assembly GCA_024509875.1 of Oreohelix idahoensis. Taxonomy (NCBI): domain Eukaryota; kingdom Metazoa; phylum Mollusca; class Gastropoda; order Stylommatophora; family Oreohelicidae; genus Oreohelix; species Oreohelix idahoensis. Next base: position 385,890 of record JAMPIV010020708.1, on the reverse strand, counting down.
GATCATGCTGAAAAGACAACAGACAAGATGTAAAGAGATGACGAATAGTCAACAAGGACAGATGAAAAGTAAAGATGCACATGTAGAAAAAAGTTGTAACAATACCTTACAATAACTATTTAAATCACACATCATATAGTATAAGTTAATACAATTACGATAAAAAATTATAACACAAAATAACAAAGTAAATCTATACTAACAACACAAGGGAAAAAAAAAACTTATGACAAAAAGAATAGTAAGTAATTTAACCAAATTATAAAACTTATGCATAACTAATAATAAATTATACAAGATATCGCACAAACAAAAAATAAGACGCTATCAAAAAGATTTGCACTGACTCAAAGTCACGCGCTAAATACAGAAAATACATCAAACATTAAAAAACAATTTCAAGGAACTAATGACACTACACATTACTAACCATAATATACAGACTAGCATTGGCGCAGAAAAAATATTACAAAGTTCAAAAAATACATTTTCAAAAAAAATACAATAAAGTTTCGTATCACTAAGTTGCATAAAAATAGTATTACATTTACAACCAATTCAAAGCTATAATAAATAAACTAACAAAGAAATCGACTTCAAGAAAATGAAGGACGTATGAACAATCTATCTCTAAACAGACAATCATTAACAAAAAAAAAAATTTTTGTTTTTTTTCTTCAAAAATATACATCACATAAAATACATGAGAAAAAATTCAAGTGCTCATGAATTATCTAAAAGTAATTATTGCACCATTACAACTAATGAGTTTTGTGCATAGGGCTGGCAAACTCAACATGTACAAAAGTTATCTTAACAAAACTGCTACAAAAACAACAAACCAAAACAAACAACTGCAAGTTCAACAGTGGAATATAACTAACAATAGAAACACAAAATCATGGCAATCAAATAATGCATTAAATATTTCAAACGAAATTACATGTTATTGCAAAACAAGAACATATCATTTATTATACTAACAAATACCCAAAAAAAATATTGACTATTTTAATTATAAAAAAAAAAAATCAGATGCAAATCTATAGCTTCCCTTTCCTGTCAACATTTCTTGACCCTGAGCAAGTAAAACATCCGATGTTTAATGAGACGCTGAAAAAGTTACGCTTGAACGCACACAATGACCCAAAGTTGACCTCCTTTTCTCACAGTTAATATGTCACAGGAGCCTTGACTGTTATCGTAAAGTCGCTTCTGTCAAAATATATGAATGAAAATTTCCATTTTAATGAATGGTGAAATCTAATGAGAAAAAAACGTAGAAGTCACAATGACAATTACCCTGTAGTTTGGTACTTGTAAAGCAATGGTCTTCTCACAATGCCCTCAGCTCTTCTTTTATCACTTCACAGAAGACTAGGAGACAACTTGACCGGTATGTCAACACTGCCGTAGGCTGAAACAAAATGTTACATTCACAACACCGAGACAGTTTCTCGTGATGAACCACATTATCAGACATAGTATTTAAAACACCAGTGTTATTGTTAACTTGCTTATCTCTATTACAACTGACTCTGGGCTCATGTTGAGCAAAGTTAGCATACTTGCCCTTATTATTTGTTACATGATGAAAATATTTGTTACTACAGTTGCTTTGTTTACAAACAATGACTCTAGACTTTTGCTGAGTCAAGTTATGTAGAGAAACATGTGAAGAGCTATTATCTCTCTTTATATTCTTGTCAATTCCTCTATTATGACAAATGTTATGTCTATAACCCAAGTTAGCATTGTTGTTATTAACATATCTTCTTTGACAGAAATGTCCATCAGACAGGACTTGCTTTCTAGTAACAAAATCATTACCAGATTGATAGTTTTTCTTACAGTTATTTCTACTATAACTTATAGAATTCTTCGGATCAAAATGTTGAAATCCGCTAAATTGTTTACAATTCCTTGGAGAATCAAAATTACCCCTTGATAAACTCCCTTGATACTGTCTAATCTTGTGATTATATCTCTTACCATAACTGTTCTCCTTTTCATCTTTAGGAATATGTTTACCAATCCCGTCAAACTGGCTGTGCTGAGTTTGACAAGTAACTGGATCTTTAGAATGCTTATTTTCCTGGACATAGTGGGTTTCATTCCTGGAAAAAATAGTACTACGCTTATTCCCTTTTACAAGTTTATCAGAATCTGCATCAGCAACCACCTGGTTGATCTTAGGAGCTCTAACCTGCTTTTTCTCACATTTGATCTCGTGATTAACAGAACTTGCTGCTATACCAAAATCTTTATTAGACTGGCGCCAAGAATTATCAATAGAGTCACTAGTACCACTAGCACTATGAAAGTTGTATTTCCCTCGAAAAGATCTATGTTTACCATGTATGGACTCTTTATCAGCAAAAAGTGTATGGTGCTGGCTTTTTGCAACTTTCTGTCTATTATTGTCAACATAGACAGAAGACCACATTTTTTTATCCAAGACGATGTCAAGCAGGCCATTTACCCGTTTTCTGGCCTCTGCAATTTCAATATCTCTATGCGCAATCTCTTGACTAAGTTTCTTATTTAAATCATTAAGAGCCAAAACTCTGCAACCTTCTTCTGCTAGCAATTTCTCAATCTTAGCAACCTTCTCTTTCTCAGAGGTCAACTCTACCAATGTCTCTTTTCCATCTTGCTCTTTATTTACCTTTATTGACTGTGTTTCATTCTCACCATTATTATTATTCACCAGCTCATCGACTTCCCCTGGAAATACAGTATTCTTCTCTTCAAGTTTATCAAAACATACATCATGTATCATTACATTGTATAATCCTTCTCGCTCATTGGTTTCCGCTTTTAATTTTTCATACATGTCTTTCCTTCGTTGGATCTCTTGTGTAAGGTTTTCCACCTCAACATGCTTAACTTTTATCTGGACCTCCAATTCTTTAACCTTCAATAGTGAAGAATCCAAACTTGCTTGTACTCTAGCAAGTTCCAGGTTTGATCTATTTAAATCACTTGTAAGTTTAGCTAATTTTTCCTTAAGTTCATTCTCTTCAGCTTTACCCTTTAAGCAATTTTTTCCTTCCTGTCTGTTGACTCTTACTTCCTCATCTTCTAGCTTCTTTTCCTGATTGTCAGCAATTATATTGTGTATACCCTTCAATATATTGTCGTGTTCAACATGAATATTATTATACACAAATACACGAAGGTCTAACAGCAGCAACCTTGCTAAATTCCTAGCCATTCTTAAATGAGGGATGGACTGAAATCTATTCTCAGCAAAATCTCTTAGTGCTCTCGACGCACTGACCAACAATCCGTCCATCACGTGTGCTTCCAGTTCTGGTCCTTTTAATCTATGAAAATTTTTACCCTCTTGAAATAAATACTCCAATAAAGGCCACATATTATCAGGATCCATTTCGTCATCATCCATAGTGACTTACTTATTGAGATCACTGTATATGTATCAATAAACCTTTTACTCCTGACAGCTAAATAACCATACAATAAATTGCAACTATTCCCAATTACTGTCAGATCAATTTCTGTTCAAAGAACCTCTATATTGTCATATCCATATCATAGTAGTCAATACCACATGTTAATAGCCATAAACTACTTATGCATTAAATTCTACTCATATGTCACTATAGACATAAACAACATCAACAACAGAATTAAAAAGAAATGCATAGAATTCAGAAGGCCTGAGGACATGAGTGACATGACACACTTTACAGAACAAAAAAAAAATCACTTATCTGTCAATTTTCCATTCCCTTCCGCCAAGACTTTAAATATCACATAATTCTGACGCTAAACTAGTCTATCGCCGAAAGGTACTGGATCTAGACTTTCTTCCGTTCAGGTCCTCGCTTTAGTAAGGTATGTGCTCGAATACTGCATAGGAGCACATGATGATCGTAACAGGAACACAGCAAACCCGCTCTTGACTCGAGCTATACTTGCAAAATGACTGGTACAACTGCACATACACTCGACTTGTACACGCTATCCTTCAGACGTTGTATCACCTCAAAAACTGCTGGCTCGCTGCTTGATAATTTCGCTGCACATCTGATAGGAAATTTAGACTACAGACGTTGTTGTTTTCTACAGGCACGACACAGGACGTCAACTGACAGTGCTATAAAGCTGATTATTCCCACGAATAAGGCGTTTCCCAAATGCGCTCCACAGGCAGACTACAAACCAGGTCACGGTTTGAAGCACATGAGATTCAGGTCACGCATGAAGTTCTCTCAAAACGACTGTTGCGGGTGTCAGAACCCGAAAACAAATCTATCAAATGATACAGATATGTGGACTGTATCGATAACGATTTTATCCTTCCGTCTGTTAAATACTCTCTCAAGTTAGAGAAACTCGTGCTGATAACGCGAATGTCATATCCATTCGTTCCAATTTGAACTGGTCCACCACTGTTACCGATGATGAATATTAATAAATTGTTTGATGATACTGGTCACTTGTTACGACGTGTAGAATATTGCAAGTGGGTGTGTGATAGGGTAGACACTCACACCACAAGGCACGTACATAAGAATCATGGACTGTTCGTAAACATCTGGTGTAATTTAAATGTCGATTTATCAAGTCACAGCACGATCACGTTTACATTGATATACACACAGTCACATTACAAGTCATTGCAATACAATACTCTTCAACATTCATCAGCAGATCTATATCAAGGCCTAAAGTCCTCACGACTCATCTCTGCGCTATAACACTGCGCTATAATACTGCACCCAGCAGTTCACATAAATTATGGCCTAAAGTCCTCATGACTCACTTATAATACTGCACCCAGCAGTTCACATAAATAATGGCCTAAAGTCCTCACGACTCACTTATAATACTGCACCCAGCAGTTCACATAAATAATGACCTAAAGTCCTCAAGACTCATCTCTGCGCTAGACTTATAATACTGCACCCAGCAGTTCACATAAATAATGGCCTAAAGTCCTCACGACTCACTTATAATACTGCACCCAGCAGTTCACATAAATAATGGCCTAAAGTCCTCACGACTCATCTCTGCGCTAGACTTATAATACTGCCCTATAATACTGCACCCAGCAGTTCACATAAATTATGGCCTAAAGTCCTCATGACTCATCTATAATACTGCACCCAGCAGTTCACATAAATAATGGCCTAAAGTCCTCACGACTCATCTCTGCGCTAGACTTATAATACTGCCCTATAATACTGCACCCAGCAGTTCACATAAATTATGGCCTAAAGTCCTCACGACTCATCTATAATACTGCACCCAGCAGTTCACATAAATAATGGCCTAAAGTCCTCACGACTCATCTCTGCGCTAGACTTATAATACTGCACCCAGCAGTTCACATAAATAATGGCCTAAAGTCCTCACGACTCACTTATAATACTGCACCCAGCAGTTCACATAAATAATGGCCTAAAGTCCTCACGACTCATCTCTGCGCTAGACTTATAATACTGCACCCAGCAGTTCACATAAATTATGGCCTAAAGTCCTCACGACTCACTTATAATACTGCACCCAGCAGTTCACATAAATAATGGCCTAAAGTCCTCACGACTCATCTCTGCGCTAGACTTATAATACTGCACCCAGCAGTTCACATAAATTATGGCCTAAAGTCCTCACGACTCATAATAGCTTCCTCAAAGCTTCACAAATACTTAATATGGCCTGTCCCAATCCTGGACTCATAATAGCTTCCTCAAAGCTTCACAAATACTTAATATGGCCTGTCCCAATCCTGGACTCATAATAGCTTCCTCAAAGCTTCACAAATACTTAATATGGCCTGTCCCAATCCTGGACTCATAATAGCTTCCTCAAAGCTTCACAAATACATAATATGGCCTGTCCCAATCCTGGACTCATAATAGCTTCCTCAAAGCTTCACAAATACATAATATGGCCTATCCACACAGCAAAACATTAAGTCGACATTATTCAAAGCACTACGTAGGCATACATCCTCGAAAAACACACACAGACAGCGTTGACCACTCCCGGTCCAACGCTCCGAAACCCTCTTCTCCTCTCCGGGATCACACACTCTAGTCCCGCCAAAAAACCCAAAACGAGACTCCGCTGTTTTTGAACACAGCTCAAAAACAATACAGAATAAATACATCTCAGCATTTGAGATAAAAGCGTTCGCACGCTTTCCTGTACTCTGTCACTCAAAATAAAAAGGATATGTTTCTATTATAACGTTAAACAAACCTCAGCTTAATCAGGTATACAAGTATTGTAACTCATAATCTACTTTGCCCAAAAACATATTCCGAATTACTGCCCTTTCAAAGGATCAACTTGTTACAATCACTAATGTGGAACTGATGACAAGGATCACTAATGTGGAACTGATGACAAGAATCCAACAAACACCAGCGGAACAAGATGAGAGGAAAAGATGTTGGCAATGGATAGGACACACATTGAGGAAACTGGTTGATGGTATTACAAGGTAGTTTTTGTTCTGGAACCCCCAGGTGTAATTAGAGGGAAACCTAACAACACATGGAGAGGAGAATTGGACACAGACTTAAAGGGATAAACAATACTTGGAAACACATTAAATGGGTGGCACAGGACAGGAAGGCATGGCTTGAATTTACTGAAGACCTGTGTTCCACTGGGAGCTGAAGGTCAGTGATGGTAAGAAATATAGTTCTGTGATTGGTTGTAATTTGACCTCTGACCTTGGTAATTGAACACATTGTAACAGGCTGTATTTAAATGCTGATGTATTTGTTTTTTTTTTCCTCCCACAGACTGAATATTACATTTGAGACCAAACGTGTTCGGGATTTGGATGAAGAGACAATAAACTGGGCATTTGAACTCACAAAAACAAACATGAAGACTCTGTAAGTGAATGTTTATGTCTTTTTTTTTTAAAATTTGAGTTCTGTAAGCATTGATATGATTTATTTGGTGCTCTGTTTTTTTCATGTGCTGAAATATTTTTTTCTGATTAACTGGACCACAAAGTCTTTCATTTTTGGCCATGCACCTGTTGCCTACTGACAGACGCTGTGTCTATGTTGAATGGGGCGCGCCTTGCCAAAACGAGGCAAAATCTTGTTTAAAAAAAAAAAAATCTCATTGATATAAACTTTTCTGTGAAACACTGAATTTTTATTTTTAAACGCCTTCAGTTGTTGTTATAAATCCTGCAGTGCTTGGGATGTTGCCCATCAGCAGTGGTGGATCCATGCTGCATATGGAGGAAAAAGAGAAAAGGATGATACAGCACAGTGCCATGAAGTACCTGAGGATCTTTGAGGAGACAGAGAAAGAATAGAATTGGTGATCCCCCAGGCAGGTCATGAGATGTGACTAATGTGAGATTGGGCTTGGAGCTGGCAGCTTTGTCATATAAAACAAGTTGCTACAGAAACCCCTGCAAGAGCACACAAATGCTTTGATGCAGCCTTCCTGCAAGGGGACCAGTTGCCAAGTTGGCTTCATGCTGTGTGGGGAGTGAAAACAAGGGAATGATATAACAATAGAAATAAGCTTCCTCCTGGCCTGGTCAATCTAGTCCTTGGTCCTTCAGGGATTGTCTAATATGGTCCTCCGATCGAACTCTGGGTCGTCCTGAAGGTCTGGATCCCTGGATTATGGTTTTCCATATTTGTCATGGTAGCCAATCTCATTCCATTCTGCATACATGGCCAAACCATCGTAGTTGGGACTGTTCTACTTGGGTCTGCAGGGGCTGGGTTTTGAGGCCTGGCTGTATCGTCTGGTTGCGGACCATGTCTCTTCCTGTAACTTCAACCACCTTCCTCAGATACCTAATTTCTGAGGTTTGGAGCTTTCTTCTGTGGGTTGTCATTGTCCATACGCCAAAACTGGGACACAGGTGGAGCGTTAAACAGCCATCGTTGTCCTCTTTCCACTCTCTCTTTTGCTGAGGAATCCTTGATTTATTGCCTGAAAAAGTCTCCCAGCTGCCGCTCTTCGGGTACCAACTCTTCTTTGATGCCTCCCTTCCAGTCTATGACAGCTCTGTTGTATTTAAAGTGGTTGACCTGCTCCAGGATATGTTCTCCCAGCATAATGTGATGCCTTCTTCCCTCTCGAGATATCACCATGGTTTTGGTTTTGGAGCTACTGATAACCATCCCTCTCTTCTCCAGTTCCTCCGTCCAGACTTGCAGGTTAGATTGAAGATGTGCCTCTCATTTAGCAATCAGGGCAACATTGTCTGTAAATACAGGCCTGTCTCATCTTCCAGTACCCCACTGGATACTTTTTGGTCCTTTCCTTACATGCTTTGATGACATCATCCGTGAGGAGTGTGAAAAGATAAGACAGAATATCACCATCTTACACCAATGGTGGTCCTGAACTCTTCCGACTTATGGTTTCCCGTCCTCACATAATTTCTGCAAGTCTTGTAGAAGGAAATATTAGCAATCAGATCATCTTATTGGCTTCTGTGGGTTGCAGTATTGCCCATAACTCGCATCCATCTGTCAAGACTGGGACACTCTGATAGACTCTTTCCCTTCCATCTCTTGATGTTATCTTCCCACTTATATCGCTGTCTTCCTCTTGCACTTATGCCTTTAACTCACCCTTCTGTTATGGTCTTCTCCGAGGTGTTATGTCTTTTTATGTGGCCAAAATATTTTAGCTGCCTAATTTTGATCTCCTTCATTAGTTCTATTTTCATACCTAGGCTTTCTAGGACCTCCTTATTTGTTGTCTTCTGTTTGCATGAGGTGCGCCCCATTCTTCTATATATCCACATCTCAAGAGCATCAATTCTTTCTTTCAATTGCTTATTCATTGTCCATGTTTCTACACCATACAGTGATGAAGGATGTATATAACACATGATGATTCTCAGTTTCAATTTGTGAGTTAATTATTTAGATGTCAGTATTTGTCTCATGTTGTTGAATGTAGCTTTGGCCATTCTTATTCTCTTCTTGAGGTCCAAAAAAAGTATGTACATGTGCTTCATTGACTATAAGAAGGCTTTTGACAGAGTCCATCATGAGAAAATAATTGAATGCCTCGAAGACATAGGTATTGATGGAAAAGATATAAGAATACTCTTACTTACTTAGTCGTTCCCCTTCTACCGTGAGGTGTAGAGGTTTGGAAGAGAGAGCGCCAGACTATTCTATCAGCTGTCTTCTTCCTGGCCTGGTTCCATTCTAGTCCTAGGTCCTTCAAAGATTGTCTAATGTTGTCCTCCCAGCGGACTCTGGGTCGTCCTGGAGGTCTGGATCCCTGGCTCTTTGTTTCCCATGCTTGTCGTGGTAGCCGATCTTCTCCCATTCTGCAGACATGGCCAAACCATCTTAGTTGGGACTGTTCTATTTGGGTCTGCAGGGGATGGGATTTTAGGCCTTGACGTATCGTCTGGTAGCGGACCATGTCTCTTCTTGTTACTTCAACCACCTTCCTCAGATACCTCATTTCTGAGGTTTGGATCTGGCTTTTGTGGGTTGTAGTCATTGCCCATGACTCGCATCCATATGTCAAGACTGGGACATAGGTGGAGCGGTATACAGCCATCTTCGTTTTCTTACCAACCTCTTTCTTGCTGAGGAATCCTCGATTTATGGCCTGATAAAGTCTCCCAGCCGCTGCTTTTCGAGTGGCCATCTCTTCTTATATAAGAATACTCAGTAACCTTTATTGGGAGCAAACTGCCACAGTAAGATCTGGAAAGAATTATTCACCATACATAGACATAAAAAGAGGTGTCAGACAAGGTTGTGTGCTGTCCCCCTGCCTATTTAATTTATACACCGAAAAAAATTTTCAGACAGATACAGGAAATACCAGGACTGAACATCAGTGGAAGGTCAATAAACAGCCTTAGATATGCAGATGATACCGTGTTGTTAACTGAAAGCGAACAGGAGTTACAAGAACTAGTGAAGCAAGTGAACAGTATAAGTCATGAATATGGATTGGACATTAATATTGAGAAAACAAAAACTATGATAATTAGCAAAACAGATGATACGCCTACATTAAAGATAAGCGTAAATGGGAAAATCCTGGAACAAGTCAAAAGCTACTTATATCTTGGTCAAATAATAACAGAAGATGGCAGATGTGAAACAGAAATCAAGAAGAGAATAGGAATGGCCAAAGCTACATTCAACAACATGAAACATACTGACATCTAAACAGTTATCTCACAAATTAAAACTGAGAATCATAAAGTGTTATATATATTCAGCATTACTGTATGGTGTAGAAACATGGACGATGAACAAGCAATTGGAAGAAAGAATTGAGGCTCTTGAAATGTGGATATATAGAAGAATGGGGCGCATCTCATGGAAAGAGAAGAAAACAAATAAGGAGGTCCTAGAAAATCTAGGTATGAAAACAGAACTAATGAGGGAGATCAAAGTTCGGCAGCTAAAATACTTTGACCACATAAAAAGGCATAACACCCTGCAGAAGACCATAACAGAAGGGAGAGGTGAAAGCAAACGTGCAAGGGGAAGACAGTGCTATAAGTGGGAAGATAACATCAAGAGATGGACAGGAAAGAGTCTATCAGAGTGCACCACCAAGACAAGAGACAGAAGACGTTGGAGATCCATTACAGCCAACCTTCGTTGTGGAGATGGCAGCTGATGATTCTCTTCTTGATTTCTGTTTCACACCTGCCATCTTCTGTTATTATATGACCTAGATAGGAGAAACTCTTGACTTGTTCCTACAGCAGATTTCTAAATAACTAAAATGGAAAATTGCTTATCGACATGAAATAGTAGATGTAGAGGTGGGCAGCATCTTGAGGAACTTTTAAGTTGACCAGCTGCATAAGAAGCCATGAATATCCTGTCAGCAGAAAAAGAGTTGAAGTTACTGTGAGAAGACAAATAGGGGGAATATAGAAAAGACTTCACCGATAAACTAGTTCTCAGATTTATGCATTGAAGTGATCAGTTTCCTTCCTCAATGTCTTTGCCTTCCCAGTCAGAGTTGTTAGAGTGCATGCCTCTTGCACCAAAGTTCCCAGGTTCCTAGTTCAAATCCTGGTAGCATCATGCTCCAGTCTCTACCCAGCTGTAAATGGGTACCTGACTGCTCTTGAGTTAGGGAAGATAAAGACAGTGAGGAAGGGAACTGGTCATCCCACCTCATAAAGCTGGCCCTAGTATAGTGAATGTCTAATGATTAACTCCCCTATGGCAGTATCTACTATGAGACTACCGTTATCTTTACGTTTTCCGTTAAGTTCCAAATTTTTCCACATTGGTATCATTATCAGTCGCTGTCAATCTTCTTGAACATTTTGTTTACTCCATATTGTGTTAAATTTTATTATATGGCTCTAAAACATGGAGAATAACAAAAACCACAACCAAACAGCTACAACCTGTCATAACTGGGTGGCTTGTCCAGAATAGAAGGATTGAAGTGGAATGACAAGATCATTAATGTAGAACTGATAAGTGCTAGTGGAACAAGAGATGAGAAGATGGCGCTTGAGATGGATAGGACACACATTGAGGAAACCTGTTGATAGCATTACCAAGCAGTCCTTGTTCTGGAATTCACAGGTTATGAGAGGTTTTACGATTTTCTTGCATTATTATTGTTCTTTTTTCGCTCATCACTGTGGTTGTTTACTTTTACCATCTGCTTGTATCGCTCATTCGGTGTATGTTTCTCATCATCATATGTTTTTGTAGTACCTATATGTAATTCTTGTCCTTGTCACCTGTTTGTAATTGTGGCTGACAAAGGGTAAAACCCGAAACGTCCCTTGTTTCATGTGAACCATTAATTTGTAGAACTGATTCAATACCGTTTTATTGGTTTATATACTTATATATATTCCTTACCAGTTTTACAGCAGCCCCTTAATTTATTTACTTACACTATATTCTTTACTTGGTTTTTGTGGTTATGTTTTTCCTTCAGGTATGAGATGAGTGAGTGGGGATGGAAAGACAGGGAGAAGATGGAGGAAATGACAGAAGAAAAAGCATGGTATCTGATAGCTCGAGATCAAGATGGCAGACCAGTTGCATTCTCACATTTCAGATTTGATTTGGAACTGGACCAGGAGGTCTTATACTGGTATGATGAATGTAGTCATTGCTGCTGCTTTATTTACTCATGGCTTGTTTTCAGAGTTCTCCAATAACTTAACTTGTAGGTCATGAGATTTGAATTATCAGCAGGAAATTATTAGCATTTACTTGTCGAAATTGATCTTGATAAAAGCTGAAGTTCAGCCATGACGCATTATTTTTTTTAAATGTCTGTTCTTGATGCTGGATATGCCCCACTAGATCAGCTTGAAGAGCACTGTTTGCATCCCTTGATACATATCAGTTTCCGTGTGTAATAAAAGTGATGTATAAGTTGTGTCCAAAACTTCAGTAGTTTAGGGAAAAAACTTGTTTGCAATGGATGGAAATTTGTTTGTTTGTTCTTTTTTTAAACTTTGCTCGGTTCTTTTTCTGCATTCATCCTGAAAAGGACGTTTGTTACGTTGTATTGCCGTTTACAGCAAAGCTGCGATATTTGCACCTTTCGGCCCGACACATCTGGTTTCAGAATGGCATTTTTGGGACCGGGTTAGCCTTCCCTCTTCAATCCCTCTCTCAGCCAGACTGCAGTGATGCAGCCTGTTTCCAGGACCACCATTTGGAGGTGGAGTATGGTCGTGGTCAGCTCTGGTTCGCTGACCCTGACACAAGCAGTCAAGCTATGGGTCGCTGACTACATTTATCAATGTTGCTGCGTCTTCGGTCCCCTTTGCTCGGCTGATTAGTCAGCATTGTTTCCATAAGTCAGCATTGTTTCCTGAAACAGGGTGTAGATGTAAGAAGCAATTAGCCTGTTACACAGCAGGCATGAGGATTTTTAACTTCGCAGTCACTCCTTTCTTCTTTTGCCCTATCGTCTTCACACATTATTTTATTGCTTTGTCTTTGTTCCAGTGGCTACGTGTATAACCTAAACGAACATATGACCTTTCATTTGATCATGTACAGGCATGCTAACAAAATTGTTCAATTAATTTAATAGATACTGTACCTCATGTGGCCCGTATAATTCTTGGGAGTCTCTGGTGAGACAAGAAATAGGACTCCTGCTGCCATAAGCTTGTTGTACAAGGCGACAAATGAGGTTGTGTATGGGACTGGCAAAAAAAAAAAAAAATACAAAAAAATGACTAACAAACCACAATCTGTAGGAGCAATATTTAATTGATAAAACAAGCTTCCCTGCAGGAGGACCATTGGCAGTTGTGGCTTAACACTTTGCTGACCAAATTCGACGATAGTCGAATTTCCGGTTGAAACCCTTGGTGACCAGATTCGACGAAAGTCGAATTAGTAACTCTACCAACGCAACAGACAGCCGTATCGATAGTTTTACGAAACAAGCCTCATCCGGGTATTTTTAACATTCCAAAATGGCTGCGCCCATGAATGATATCGTGAATCGCTGTTACTAGCCGAGTTTTGATTAAAATTTCATTATTTTTAGTACAAGTGCCCGTTCTTTGTTTTCATCATGTGTGATGATGAAAACCAGACTTATAACAGAGATGATTCTGACTCTGGCAGCGAATCTGGGGCCGAAAGTGATATCTCATGGCTAAGTAGAGATGTAGGCCTATCACTCGAATCGTTAACGCAAAGATGGGCTGATAGCAGCGACAACGAATTCTGGATTAGAATTGTGATGTTGAGTACATCTGAAGCAGGAGATGGGCGTGGCACAAGAGACCACAGCAAGACTGCACATCAAAATAATCTGTGGAGATGGAGAAAGCTTGCTCAAAACAAATTTGTTGAGCTTGACATGCTTCCTCCATATGAAGAACAACATTTTTAATAATAATGATAACAGAATTGAGAGGGGGCAGCCTGGGTATGACCCCCTCTTCAAGCTCAGACCCATATTGGATATTATTTTGCCTACATATAAGCAACACTACACACCTGGGCGGGAGTTGTCAATAGATGAATCGATGGTGAGGTTCAAGGGTAGAATATATTTCAAGCAATACCTGCCAGCAAAACCCACAAAGTGGGGATTCAAAGTATTTGTACTCACTGATGCTAAAACACAATACTGCCTGAAATTGAACATTTATACTGGTAAGGCAAATGATGAAGGTTGTGTTGGGGCAACTTCCAGGGTTGTGAAAGATCTTCTTGATGGATATGGCAACAAAGGACATATTCTCTACTGCGACAGCTTTTATTCAGCCCCAGCTATATTTCAAGAGCTGAAAGAAATTCAGATTGGTGCATGTGGAACAGTAGCTGAGAATAGGAAGCATTTTCCTGAAGCACTGAAGAAAAAGCAACTCAAATTGAAAAAGGCAGATCATCCTGTGTTTTGTGCCACAGAAGATAAAGGCATGTTGGCAGTTACCTGGCATGACACAAACAGAGTTAATCTTTTATCTACTGTTCACTCCAATGATGTTATGGACAAGACAGTTAGAAAACGAGGAATACCTGAGGGCAGAACAATTCAGAAGCCAGTGCTAGCAGAAAAATACAACAAAAATATGGGAGGTGTCGACCACTTCGGCCAACTGGGTGCAAGCTATCCCCCACACAGATCTATAAATGGTACCTGCCACAGATCATTTCTAGTTGAAACTGCCCTGGTTAATGGGCACATAACCTACAACACTGCCAACTCTACAAAAAAGATCACAGCAAAGAAGTTCAGGCAGGATGTCAGTCTCGCTCTTATTGAACCTGCTATTCTTCGACGCAATGTGACACCTTCAAAACCACAAGTCACAACAACACGACTTACTGAGCGCCACTTCATTGATAAATATGAAAGGGCAAGGTACAAACCAGACTGTAAAGTGTGTAAGGCTGCAGGGAAAAGAAGCCAGACTGTCATGTACTGCCCAGATTGCAATGTACCTCTATGCACGATACCATTTTTCAAGTTGTACCGCACAGTCGAGGATTATCAACGATCCAGACAAAGACTCTTGCAGAGGCCTACAGCTACAACTTCAACCCCAGTTAATGAAGGAAGCAGCTCAGACTCCAACTAGAGGTACTTAACTACTCAAAACATTCACAAACACTCATTGTCAGATGCCGCAGACACAGAATACACTCAAAAAAGACAAATACAAAAATTAAATTTTATTTGCATTTTATTCATAATTTTTGTTAGCCTTTTATGCTGAAATACATAGTATTCGTTAAATCATTACATCAATTAAGATTATTTTCTTCATTGCCATCAATGTCCCTAACATTTTATTGCACTGACATCGAATAAATTCACTAAACACTGGAAAAATATCATGGTTTTAAAACATCTCCTGAAATTTCTATAAATAACCACACAAATTCAAGATGGCCGCCATGATCATGTGACCAATTTGCATGAAATATATTTTTATCACATGTAGCAACCATTCATAATGGCGCTCTGAAAATTTCAAAACCCTATGTCTGTTTTTCAATTTTTTATGAATTTAAAACAAAACCAGTTATTTTTAAAGAAATCGGCAAACAAACTTGGTAATGGGAGACATTAATGCACTGAATTGCTGGTTAATCGTTAAATCAGTACGTCAATTAAGATTATTTTCTTCATTGCCATCAATGTCCCTAACATTTTATTGCACTGACATCGAACAAATTCACTAAACACTGGAAAAATATCATGGTTTTAAAACATCTCCTGAAATTTCTATAAATAGACACACAACTTCAAGATGGCCGCCATGATCATGTGACCAATTTGCATGAAATATATTTTTTTAGATGTAGCAACCATTCATAGTAGCGCTCTGAAAATTTCAAAACCCTATGTCTGTTTTTCAATTTTTTATGAATTTAAAAAAAAAAAAACAGTTATTTTTAAAGAAATCTGCAAACACCCTTGGTAATGGGAGACATTAATGCTCTGGATCGCTGGTCAGCAAAGTGTTAATAAGGGGCAAAAAGAAAAAAATGATGTATTTCATGTGCCCCCTGTGGTTTTCAGGGGTTTCTAAGGAGAGGCTGAATAGACCCACTGCTCTCACCTGGCATGTCATAAGAGGGGGTTGTGTATGGGACTGGCATCCCTACTATTTAAACAAATTGCTACAGAAACCAAATTGCTTACTGCCCCGAAGGAAGTAATGGGAAGATGGAAAGAATATTTCTCAGAACTCCTGGATGGTGAGCAAGGTCAAGCATCAGAAATGATAACCACTAGCACAGAAGAGGACACCAATGGTGGTGAAGATGAAATAAAGATGGAAGAACTGAAGGCAGCACTGGAGAAAATCAAGATGGGCAAAGCAGCAGGGCATGATGGTATAACACCAGAAATGGTTAAGTACATGGGAGCATCAGGCGACCTATTACTCTTAAGGGTCCTACAGGCAGCATGGTGCAACAAGACCATACCAAAGGATTGGGAGATTGCCATCATAACACCAATTTTCAAAAAGGGTGACAATCGACAATGGGGAAACCATAGAGGCATATCCCTTCTCAGTGTCCCTGGTAAAATCTACTCTAGAATCCTAGAGCAGAGACTCTGACGCCTAGCTGAGCCACAGTTGGATGAGGTCCAGTGCGGATTCCGAGCAAACCGAACTCAAGACCTAATCTTCACACTCAGACAGCTGAGTGAAAAGGCCAACAGTGAGATCCATCTTTGTTTCATACCTTGTAGATCTGGAAAAGGCATTTGACAGGGTCCCCTGGAGCAAACTTTGGGACTGTTTGGCAAGGAAGAACATTTCAGCACCTCTGATTCATGCTATACAGAGCTTCTACAAGTCTTGCAGAAATTATGTGAGGACAGCAAACCATAAGTCAGAAGAGTTCAGGACCACCACTGGTGTAAGACAAGGTGATATCCTGTCACCTTATCTTTTCATACTCCTCATGGATGATGTCATCAAGGCATGTAAGGAGAGAACAAGAAAGTATTCAGTGGGGTACTGGAAGATGAGACAGGTCTGTATTTTAGAGCTGGCATTTGCTGATGATGTTGCACTGATTGCTAAATCAGAGGCACATCTCCAATCCAACTTGCAAGTCTGGAAGGAAGAGCTGGAGAAGAGAGGGATGGTCATAAGCAGCTCTAAAACAAAATCCATGGTGATATCACGAGAAGAAAGAAGACATCAGATTAAGCTGGGAGAACAGGTCCTGGAGCAGGTCGACCACTTTAAATACCTCAGAGCTATTATAGACCGAAAGGGAGGCATCAAAGAAGAGTTAGCCACTCGAAAAGCAGCAGCTGGGAGACTTTTTCAGGCCATAAATCGAGGATTCCTCAGCAAGAGAAAGGTTGGTAAGAAAACAAAGATGGCTGTATACTGCTCCACCTATGTCCCAGTCTTGACATATGGATGCGAGTCATGGGCAATGACTACAACCCACAAAAGCCAGATCCAAACCTCAGAAATGAGGTATCTGAGGAAGGTGGTTGAAGTAACAAGAAGAGACATGGTCCACAACCAAACGATACGTCAAGGCCTAAAATCCCATCCCCTGCAGACCAAGTAGAACACTCCCAACTAAGATGGTTTGGCCATGTCTGCAGAATGGGAGAAGATCGGCTACCACGACAAGCATGGGAAACAAAGAGCCAGGGATCCAGACCCCCAGGATGACCCAGAGTCCGCTGGGAGGACAACATTAGACAGTTTTTGAAGGACAGAGGACTAGAATGGAACCAGGCCATTAGGAAGACAGCCGATAGGATAGTCTGGCGCTCTCTCTTCCAAACCTCTACACCTCACGGTAGAAGGGGAACGACTAAGTAAGTAAGCTACAGAAACCAGCACTACTTCCTGCTTGGAGGCCAACTGTAATGGTGGCCCAGTGCTCTTTAAGAAGTTAAAGGGAGAGAGAGAAGAGGAATATCTCATGTAAGATTAAAATATTTTGCCAGATTCTGTCACTTTGTCAAACCAAGAAGCAGTGAAATCTCTTTCCTTCTTCAGTTCTGTACCATCTTCTCATGGCCATTATAAGATGTTTTATTAATTCTTTTAGCAGTTTGTTATTTGATGCTGGAATAGCTTTCAGTTTTTCCCCCTCTAATTTTTAACTGTCACCATTACTATTCTAGCATACCTGCTGTACCTGGTTTTTTTCTGTGGTGTGTGGCTAACATTTTTGTTTCGTGGGAAGCTTCAAGTTTGATGGTTTCATATTTTCACTTAATTGTTGTCCCTCTTTGCACTTTAAGAATTAAGGAAAAGTTATCCCCCTTGAAAGCTTCATGCTGAAAGGCACTAATTATGCTCTTGCATTTGTGGTTTCTGTTACATTGCATTTTTTTGATGAGGTTGCTATTTTCATGCAGTCCTCTTAGGTCACTTCCTGTGTCATTCTTGATAGGACCAGCTGGTCCTATTCCATATTGTTTCCCAACAGCATGCCCCTGAATTTGCACAAGCAACTTTAATTCCATGTTTGATATCACCCTTATTCTTGTATTTGTCTTGTGCTTTAATTTTGTTCATCATAATTCACAGAAAGGTAACTTCTTCGGAAGTTAAATCTATTACAAAAAAACGCTAGTAAAATAAAAACCAAAGAAAGAAATTGGCACTAACTGCTCTTTAAGTTCCTGCCAAATCTGGCACAACTTCTTTTCATTCATTCATTTCCAGTCAACCCCTGTGGAGCATAGGCTTTCAGTCTGTTCATGTTCCTGTCTTCTACCGTCCTTCCCAGTTCTACTCATATCATCTTGACCTTTTTTTTTAAAAGTATAACCCCAGTTCCTTTTTCCATGTGTTTATGGGTCTCCCTCTACATGGTAACTTGAATATTCTAAAACAAGGTCTCCCTCTACATGGTAACTTGAATATTCTAAAACAAGGTCTGCCTTGTAAAGCTTGTTCCTCAGTGTGCATCCTTTTAAGTGCCAGTGTCTTGACCCCACAGCTCTTGTTCCACTAGTACATGTCTTGTTCTTTCCATCCATCATTTATTTTATCATACCATTTTAATCCTTCTACTCGGCTGTTAAAAGTAGAAACAAGAAGTAACTAAGCATATTGGAAGGTGCAGTAATGTCATTAGAAGGGATTACACCAAAAAAGAAAAATGTTTAAGAAACTTTCTTAATTAAGATTTAGTGTATTTTAAAAATCTGAAAGTCATCACAGAGCAGGTTAAAATATAACTGTGATAAAAGAAGTTCTTCACTACATTTGTAGTACAAATTCACGGGGCTTTATCAATCTAGAATATTAAACATTTAGAGAAATAATATTGAGGTTTCATATGAATTCACACATTTGTGCTGCTTGTTATATATTATGTCCTTGTTCTATTTTCTACAGTTATGAAATACAGCTATGTCCAGATGTTCGTAAAAAGGGATTGGGCAAATTCATGATGCAGATTTTGGAGCTTATGGCCAACAAGTATGACATTTAAAACAATAATTACAGTACTTTATATGTTTACTTAAGAAGTTCTCCATCTCTATAAGTTCTTTGTTCACTATCATATAACTGCATCTGTCTCTTTCATAAAGTTGGTGGTCGGTCTCAGACTTCCCATCATCATACAGTTTTTCTGTCAGCAGGATTGGTGACAGCCATACTGTCAATCTACTTCTTGTATGCATGGAGGCATATCTGGAGTCAACCTTATATGACTACCAGCTAAGCACATTGCTATGGTATACAGATGGCCGTAACGTAGACTATTTTCTTTGTCTTTTGTCCTCGTAAGACGAATCACCTTTTTTCTATTTTTTTTCAAACCCATCCATTATACAGATGGTAAAGTGACCCTCATGTCTGTGAGGCTAATTACACATTCATTGACTTGAAATCATCCACACACTTCCAGAGATTTCCCTTGTGGTAAAACTTGTTCAGAACCCATCATTGCACACTGCTTTGAGGAGTCACTTGAACCCCAGATATAACTCTTTGGCTTTGACCTGGTTGACTGCATGCAGGAGGATCTCACTATGGACCTGGTGATAGGCCAGGGGAGCTGAGGTGGCTCTGAGCAGGACGTGACAATTCCTTGGGAGAGCCCAGAACCAGAGCACAGTATTTTAGCTCTGCATAATTGGAGAGCCCCCTTGGATGGCGAGGAATGCACAGTATGCCACACACTTCTTCCTCAGCTTGGGATCAGATTTAAATGCTGGAGAAACTGGAGCTCACGACTTCAACTCAACACTTTTCGGAATGGCAGAAAAGCCACAGGAAAAGCCTAGATCTACAGTGTAGATAATACCAAGGACTCTTCAACTTGATATTAATTGCAATAGAGGTAGACACTCCGCAGCCCTAGTTAAACAACAATGTCTCTTATGAAGTTGGCATTCTTGGAGAACATGTTTTACTGTTTGTTTGTCTTCTCCACATGGACACATGTCGTCTGCCCAGTTTTTAATTTATCTCCGTGTGTGATAATATTACTTTATGAACTGACCACAGGAGGGAGCTTACCTTTGAGCCAAGATTGTCGAGCAAGAAATAACAGTTGTTGTGGTCTTCTTTTGCATTCTAGAAAAACAGGCAAATTCAGATTTTTGGCATCCAGTGCAGCCTACGTAAGGCACCATCACTGATGTTTTACCATGTGACATGATCTAATGTGCACTCCTCAGCACCACCCTTCAGCTGCCTTTGGAGCATAGGCCTTCAACAAATATGTTCAAAGCCATCTTGTCCTGTGCCTTTCAAGCTTGTTCAGTGAACTCTTTATCCCTTTCATTTATGTTTCCATTTCTCTTCTCCATGTGTTCTTTGGTCTCCATCTGCCTGTCTTACCCTGAGGATTCCAGAACAAGGACTGCCTTGTAATACTATCAGCAGGTTTGCTCAGTGTTTATCCTGTCCATCACCAGCATCTTATTGTCATCTTCGGTTCTACTGGCACTTGTCGTTCTTGTCATCAGTTCCACAATGGTGATCTTGTCATCTTCTGTTCTACTGGCACTTGTCATCAGTTCCAAAATGATGATCTTGTCATCTTCTGTTCTACTGGCACTTGTCGTTCTTGTCATCACTTCCACAATGGTGATCTTGTCATCTGCTGCTCCACTGGCACTTGTCATTCTTTTCATCACTCACCACAATGGTGATCTTGTCATACTATTTTAATTCTTCTGTTGTATACAAGCAGCTATTTATGACAATCAGTTACTGCTTGGTTTTTGTTGTTATTGTTTTTCCATATTTCAGAGCCATACAATAGAACTGACTTGACATTTAAGTCGAGTATTCTAATTTTTTGTTGGTTTTGATTTCTTTTGATCTCCTTAAATTTCCTAGTGCAATGAAAGCTCCAGTTGCTTTATTTTTATTCTTATACTGAAATCACTGTCTATTCCTTCAACGTTGTCTATATGGCCGCTACTCATCATCACTTGCTGACATATGCAATCCCTTGTCTGGGATGTAAAAGTTTTATAAGTCATTTACTATGGCAGTTTTGTTACATCGTGGCCCCTTAGGATCTTGAATTATCGCTCCATCTCCAGTATCTGTCCACTAAGACGGAAATGAGAGCATAACAGGGCCTCCAAACCTTAAGTATACATGTTTTTATACACTCCCCTGTGAGGCTTATCTGGACATAGAGGTTCAGCTTGTAAACATTTTCTGACACTTAGCTACAAGCAAAAAGTATTTTATTGGGTTACTCTCCCCTCAATACTTATGTTTGATTGCTGTTGTATCAGGCAGTTTACACCATTTTCTCAAAATGATGAGTAAAACAGCACGTTACAGACAGATGGGTAATGTTTCTTGAGAGCATCTAAAGTCTCTGGACTATATCAATGTTTCTGTCAGCCATCATAACTATAATAAATTATTCTGTGACTGTTATACATGACTGACTCTTTCTCTTGCTATATATGTGTTTGTGGTCTACCATGCATGGCTGTGATAACCAGTGAAGCACTTACCTGGATAGATCATGTGACTGAATTGTTTGTCTGTTACAGTTTCGTTACTGTGAAAAAATATCAGGGTCTGTCTGGACTACCCACAGCAATTCTCAGTAATAACCATCTGATGCCAGTCTGACGGCATTTGTCCATCATCCATGGACTTGTAACTTATATTTGTTTCAATGACATCTTCCTTGCTTATTATGATTATCATAGCAACTTAATTTACTGGCAAGTTTGATACTGTTTTACTTGTAGACCTGTTTGAGATAACCCTTAGTTAGCCATCCACAAATGTACAGCTTAAAAAAAAGACCAGAAATATTCTTCTTTCCTTTGACAAATGAAATGGATCTGTGCCTGAGCCTAAAATTTGTTCACTTTTTCTCAAAGGGAGTCTATTCTTATACACATATGCCTCTATATCCTCATACAGCACAGACACCCACATCTTAGACCTATAAGTTTTGAATTGAGAGCACAGATTTCGGAAGAGAACCTCGTGGGATGATAGAACTGGTTTGACCTGAAATAGCCTCCATGCAGTAGGACAGACATTTACTGTTTAGTTTAGGCATGAACCGCCTCTGTCCATATATCCAGTGCTTTTTTGTGACAGTATGCTGTACTTTCTTCTGACCCTGTTAAAGGTGCCATTATGTTGTAATGGCATGTACAAACAGAATTACATGAAAATTTGTGGTAACATGTAAGTGATACTATGTGCAGCATGTAATGATAGCATCTCATGACATAACGGAAATGTCTTGTAAAATATTTATTCTTTGGAGGATTTTAGCTGCGGACACAACATATCCCCCTTTCTATTTTCTTCAGACTTATTTTTATTTTGTTCATCCATGTTGGTGTCTGTGGATAACTTTTGTATTTTTGTTCATCCATGTTTGGTGTCTGTGGATAACTTTTGGATTTTTGTTCATCCATGTTTGGTGTCTGTGGATAACTTTTGGATTTTTGTTCATCCATGTTTGGTGTCTGTGGATAACTTTTGGATATTTGTTCATCCATGTTTGGTGTCTGTGGATAACTTTTGGATTCATACCTAGCCAGATGTATTTTCTTTCTTCTTTTTGCCTTCCATACAACATACTGTATTTATTTGCCATTTTGATCATCAATGTTTTTCTGAAGAACTTTTGTAAAATATTTATTCTTTGGAGGATTTTAGCTGCGGACACAACATATCCCCCTTTCTATTTTCTTCAGACTTATTTTTATTTTGTTCATCCATGTTGGTGTCTGTGGATAACTTTTGTATTTTTGTTCATCCATGTTTGGTGTCTGTGGATAACTTTTGGATTTTTGTTCATCCATGTTTGGTGTCTGTGGATAACTTTTGGATTCATACCTAGCCAGATGTATTTTCTTTCTTCTTTTTGCCTTCCATACAACATACTATATTTATTGGCCATTTTGTTCATCAATGTTTTTCTGAAGAACTTTTGTATTCCTACCTAGCCAAATGTATTTTGTCTCTTCATTTTGCCATTCATACATATCCGTTTTCTCCAAGCTCTTGTTTTATTAGAAACAAAGAATTTGAAACTCAGAAAATTGTAAAGATGTGACTTGAAACTCATTTATTGATGAAACAGTTAGTTTGTATGCAAAGTGCTGAGAATTATGAATATAAAAAATAAACATTTTGTCAGTTTGAATCAATAAGTGGTGCTATTTACTCAGCCTCATGCCATGAAAGAACATTTTTCTGAAAGATATGTTACTTAACCCATGAATAATTTAAATGGCTGCATATAAAGACTGACCAAGACCCTACTCCACCTCCAAGTGGTGGTCCTGGAAACAGGCTGCATCACTGCAGTCTGGCTGAGGGAGTAGGGATCGAAGAGGGAAGGCTAACCCGGTCCCAAAAATGCTGTGCTGAAGTCGGATGTGTTGGCCAAAAGGTGCAAATATTGCAGCTTCGCTGTAAATGGACACAACGCAACCAACGTCCTTTTCAGGACGAACGAAGAAGAAGAAAAGAAGAAGACTAGATACTTTCTGACATCACTTTCACAAACATGTCAGAGGTTATTGAGGTTTTCACTCACTGAAGATTTAATATTATTCACGTTGAAAATGTCAGAAGTTGCATTAATAAATATAAGATGAAAAGTGTCCTTGGTAAGGATTTTTAAAGTTTGCAGGTTGGAGGTGAACAAAGTCGCATCGAAGATTATAAAATATATTGACATTTTCAGATACGAGATGAAAAGTGTGATGTTGACAGTGTTCAAACGCAACCAGGCAGCTCATGATTTCTTCGTCAAGAAACTGAAGTATGTTTACTCTTTATATCTTTTCATCTAGACTTTCTGTTTTAAAGATTTAGAGATTGTTAAATGTTCCACGTGTATTTATCTTTGTTAGTTGCACATAAGCACAGTATGAGAACAGTTGTTCTTATAGCAAAGATGTTTCCAAGTCTAACAAGAATGAGCCGCTGGGATAGCTATTTTCTAGGGCCGTACTTTTTTATTTTATGTCAACTGAGACCCATCACTGTCTTGGGAACCAGGGCTGTGTTGGAACAACTCCCCGTTTCCCTTGACAGGCCTGGTTTGTAAGAGGGACACCATTAAATTGCCAAAGAAAGGTAACTAGACTATATGCAGCAGCTAGTAAGACATAACTCTTGGAAGCGGATGGGAAGATTATGACTAGAGTGATGCAGCACCACGTAAAAGAAGGGTTCGATGGAAAAGTCAAGGCGGAGCAAGGAAGATTTGGAACAAAAAGCTCAAGTACATATGAGACAGCAACACTCAGAAACATCATTGAGCAATAAAGTGAATGGTATGTAGAAAAAGTATTTCTTGGTATAAACTGCACAGCAGTATGGACAATTTTGAGACGTTATAGTCTGATAACAATTTATTAAAATCATAGAACAATTTCTATCAAGAGCACCTTGCTTAATTATCCACAAAACCAAACTATCAGAACCTTTAGCAGTGGGGGCCATGACAAAGCTGTCTACTCTTACTATTGATTTTCATCATGGCCATGGATTGTGTGATGTGAAAAACAACAGGCTAAGAAATGGGAATACAATGGCGTTTTGACAGGATGTTGATATTATCTGTCTTCTATCACATAAACAACATCAATAAATATTACACACAAAGGGATGTGTTGCAGGCACTTGTCAGAAATAAAGAACTAGACAACAGACACACAACAGAAGTTAAGGCCTAAATTGAACTCGAACCCAGGACCATCTAAATGGCACCACTGTCTCGCTACGGGAGTGAATCATGACTAATCCCTGAAAACTAGGCACTATAAAAATAGTGCTTCGTGGACATTAGCATGACCGCCCAACGTAACTGGAATTTCGGACCGAAGAATGACCCAGACTATTGACGCAATTACTTCTATAGCTTTCCAATTGACCAGCATACGCCATAAAACACAAAGCAAACAATTAGTCAATTATATTAGGAACAAAATTTTTGCTTCTCTTTGTGTACTCTCTTATAACCACATCTAGTTCTATCATAAAGAAAGCAGTCTTTTCTGAGATTTCTCATTGTTCAGTTAAAACTAGATCCTTTTCTGTCATAAAGTTGGTGGTCTGCCTGAGGTTTCTCTCGTATAATCAAATAACTACTTCTGTCATAGTCTGAGGCTTCTCTCGTATAATCATATAACTACTTCTGTCATAGTCTGAGGCTTTTCTCATATAATCATATAACTACTTCTGTCATTCATAACCCTCCACTCCCAAAGGAGCATAGGCCTTCAACAAACACATGCCAAGTCCTCCTGTCACGTGCCATCATCTCAAGTTCTTTCCATGTTCTCCTCATCATTTTCACCTCTGTTTCCAACTCTCTTCTCCATGTACTTCTTGGTCTTCCTCTGCCTCTCTTGCCCTGGGGGTTCCAGAACAAGGACTGCCTTGTAATGCTATCAACAGGTTTCCTCAGTGTGTGTCCTATCCATCGCCATCGTCTTCTTCTCATCTCTTGTTCCACTGGCACTTGTCCAGTTCTTGTCATCAGTTCCACCTTGGTAACCTTGTCATACCATTTTAATCCCTCTATTCTACGCAAGCACCCATTTATGAAAGTCTGTAGCTTTTTGGTTGTTGTCTTTGTTGTTCTCCATGTCTCAGAGCCATACAATAGGACTGACTTGACATTTGAGTTGAAGATTCTTATTTTCGTGTTGGATCCTATTTCTCTTGATCTCCATATATTTCCCAATGCAATGAAAGCTCCTCTTGCCTTTTGTATTCTTATTTTGATATCGCTGTCTGTTCCTCCAACTTTATCTATATTACTGCCAAGATATGTGTATGATTCTACAACTTGTATTGGTGTTTCTTCAAGTTCAACCCTGTTTTCATTACCTGCATTTATTCGCATTATTTTTGTCTTTTCCCTGTGTATTTTCAGACCCAATTGCTGTGACCTCTCATCGAATGTTTCCAATTTGTCCTGCATCTGATTACGGTTATGGGACAGAAGAGCCAAATCATCAGCAAAATCCAGATCATCCAACTGCTTAGTCAGAGTCCACTGGATTCCATTTCTGTTGTGTGTTGTCGATGATCTCATAACCCAATCTATTGCCAGCAAGAAAAGAAATGGAGACAAGAGGCATCCCTGTCGCACTCCTGTTCTTATCCCAAATGGTTCTGTAAGCTGTCCTTCATGAAGAACTCTGCACGTCATGTCTTCATAGGTTTTCTTTATTAAATTAATGATCTTCAGGGGAACTCCATAATGCCTCATCAATTTCCAAAGTGATTCTCTGTCCACACTGTCAAATGCTTTTTCGTAACTTCTGTCATAGTCTGAGGCTTTTCTCGTATAATCATATAACTACTTCTGTCATAGTCTGAGGCTTCTCTCGTATAATCAAATAACTACTTCTGTCATAGTCTGAGGCTTTTCTCATATAATCATATAACTACTTCTGTTTGTGTCATATAGCAGGTTGTCTTACTAATGCTTCTTTGATGACCATAAGTTTTGTCCTTGATGGGGGAAGTGAAGGTCAAGCTGTCAGTCTGCTTCTTGTGCGGATGCAACATTTCTACTGTTTGCTTGTCTTCTACACATAAGCACATATTTGTCTGTTTGTCTAATTGTTAATTTGATAAATAGACTAACAGCAGAAGCAGTGAAAATGAGAACTTGACGTAAGTGTTGACACAACACGAGACATGAAAATACGTGATAGAACTGGGGGTTTCTTAACCTGTGGTGCACCGGCCACTTGTGGGTCCATGAATGGATTATAAGGGGGTCCGTGTACATAACCTAGAAATTTGAATTTTATTATTACTTGGAAAATTATAATAGATATTTGCATTGAAAAAAATATTTTATATTTTACAGACTCTGTTTTGTATGATTATATGTAAGCTTAATAATTTTTCTTTGCAATAAAATATATTATTTATGTGCAAAAATTTAAATTATGCATCTGTGTAGATTTATTCTAAGATGGGGTCCATAGCCTTCACAGGGCAATCAAAGGGGTCCATAGCCTTCACAGGACAATCAAAGGGGTCCATGGCATAAGAAAGATTAAGAACCCTTGTGATAGTCAAAAATTATTCTTTAAATATTAAAAGTAATGTCAAGGTTAGTCGTTGTTGTTGTTTTGAAACAGTGATGGGTGGAGAGCGGGCACTTAACAGCTGACCATTATTGCCTCTTCTCGTTCCATCTTGGTCTACCCTGTTCAACCTGAAAATTGGTTATAATTGGGGTATTTAGTGTCATTTTATTTACTAATTTTGTATTCAATTTAAATAACTATTGTCTTTTGCTGTTGCTGGTTTTAATTTATATTAGTATTTGTCATTTTATTTTCAGTTTTTGTATTGTATATAGATAACTATTGTCCTTTGCACTTGGTTTTAATTTGTATTAGTTTTTTTTTTTTTTTTTTTTTTTTTTAAATCTCTTTGCCTTTCCTTGTCCTGTGAGTAGTTAATGGGTTTGCTAATTTTTCTGGTTTTATTTTTTTTTAATGATTTGTTAGTTTTTGTTGCTTAATTTCTATTTGGTTGAATGTCTTTCCTGAAGTACTAACCTTATATGTTTTCCTTTGTTTTGTGTATATATCTTTTAAGTATTGATTGGGCATCTCCTGGGGCATCTATACTTAAAACCTTATCACCTGTCATGCCTATATTTTGACTTATATAGTAAGTTTTTAATTCTAGCCTTTGTTGTTCGTACTTTTTACAGTGGATCAGGCAGTGGTCTATGTCAATCTCTTCCTGACATTCTTCAGAATGTCAAGGTTAGTCTCTGTTTCTTCTCCATTTCATACTTTAAATAAATACCTCAGTACTTGCGTCCTGTCTTAAATTTGTAGCTGATCAAGCTTCTGTTTTTAAAAAAAATAATGCTTCATTATATTTTTCTGTAGGTACTCGGTTGATGAAATTTCCCCTGAACAAGGCATCTATGATGAGGAGGACTACACATACCAGATTTTAAGTAAACTGACCAAAGCAGGCAGAGAAGCTGCAGCAGAACACGGTGCATGTGCCAGATCTTGTTGTACTGGAAATCATTAATTTTTTAAATGTCACTGTGTAATAATCCAATCAAAAAAATCTGGAACATTCATTTGAAATTTGGTTTTGAAGTTGGACAAAAATCATGACGTTAGATATAGTTATTTGCTGGTAATTTAAAATACATTATGGAAAAATAAGCACATGTGCCACAGAGAAGAGTCATGGTTCCTTTTTCAGACTGTGCCATCTGTTTTTTTTTTAAATGTAATATGTACAAATGCTCAAAAAATAAATATTAAGAAAATGAAAAAAAAAATTGTCTTGTATGATGTACATGATTACAGTATGTTCTTGTTGAAGTAGGGGTTGTAAGTTTTCTTGTTGAAATAGGGGTTGTAAACTTTCTTTTTGAAATAAGGGTTGTAAGTTTTCTTGTTGAAGTAGGGGTTGTAAGCTTTCTTGCTGAAATAGGGGTTGTAAGCTTGCTTGCTGAAATGGGTTGTATGTTTTCTGGTTGAAATAGGGGTTGTATACTTTCTTGCGGAAATAGGGGTTGTAAGTTTTCTTGCTGAAACAGGCCATAAGTTTTTTTTCACAAACTTAATTCCTGACTTGCTACAGGGTCTTACAGTGTTAGTAGTACATGTGGAAACTTACTGTACAAATGGGTCAGTTTAATGTTGAGAAAACAGTTATGAGAATGAGTTACTAAGAGCTGGTTAGCTTCTGTTAAAGACAGAGCCAGTATGGATGAAACACAGAGTGAATGTCCATGAACGGTGAATGAAATATAACCTTGATTATGAATGTATACATTTGAATCTTGAATATTATAAAACTGAATTATGAGAGCTACCACTTTGTGGTATAAATTTAACACATATATTCAAAACAGCAACACTTTACCACTTAATTGAAAATATTTTGATTTGTTCTATCATGAGTTCAGCATAGTTATTAAATATTGAACAATTATTATAAATTGTTCCTGTTCGTAAGATTTTGTTGAGTATGAACTAACACTGTCCTATGTAGGACATGCTTAATGTTTTTTCATACATCTATCAGGTAGAGAATATTTAGACACTTAATTTAATGCTGTTAACCAGTGCCAGAGTTTGCAGCATTATTGGATTCAACTGATTTTTTAAAATGATGGGACACACTGTGTACGGCAGGAATAGTTCATCAGTATTTGTTGGTTTAGGATATGTTGACTGTGCTGCTCACAAGAAGTATATATTTGTAATATATAGTAGATCACCAATTTTCCGGCATCCTTGGTTCCAAGGCCTTGCTGGACCAACAGAGGTCACGTAATAATAATAATAATGAAACAGTATGCTTCACTAATTGTACACCTCTCATGACCATAAAGCACTATGACTGATAGATACTTATTTGGCACCTCCATCATGATTTGCAAACCATTTCCCCCAGATTTTATGCACAAAAATATCATGAAGCTTCTTAAACTTTTGAAGCCATACTTCACTGTAGTCACACTCATGATCTGATTTTTGTTCTTTATGGAACAGCTGAATCTGTCCCATTTAGCACACTACCCGGACATGTCCACCCTCAGACACAGACCAATCTATATTCACTCATTAGGCCTACTGTTCATCTTTCATATGTTTTCTAATGCTCATGTGCTTGTTGGAATCTCTTCTTCTTTGATCCTTAGCCGCAGACTGTCAAAGCAGTCAGTGGCCATCACACCTGGTGGCGTCTTGTAGGGCAGCAACAAACTGCTTCCACTTTGTTCAGTCGGCAGCCATTCTTCGTACAAAGCCCCAACTTTGGTTCATTCTTTGCATCTCGGCCTCCACAGTTCTCAGCCAAAGTTGTTTTTGGTTAGCCTCTCTTTTGCTTTTCTTTGGGGGTCCATAGCATAGCTGTACTTGTAATGGCATCAGAATCCCTTCTGAGGATGTTGCCAACCCAACTCCAGTGTCTGCCAGCTATGATGATGTGCATGTCCTCTTGTCTTGGTTGCTCTGAATAAGTAGTTCTTGGTTGGTGATGTTATTCGGAGAATGTTCCTTAGGCAGATTGTGTGGAAGGAGGATAGTTTTGACATTTCCTTCTCTGTTATTCTCCAGCATTCCATACCATAAAGAAGCACAGAAAGTACACAGCTCTCATATAAACTTAATTTGGTGTTTGTGCTGTACTGAGAGGACTTCCAGATGTTGTTTAGACTAGCAAAGGCTATTCGCACTTTATTCATTCTGTTGTTGATGTCTTTGCTTGTTCCGCCATCTGGTGTTACAATGCATCCTGGGTATGTAAATGTGTCTTTCTGTTCCAGCTTTTGGTTCCTTATTGTTATGAGCTCAGGATTGCCCACATTGAGTGTCATGAACTGTTTTCTTCAGATTGATGTTCAGACCCACCTGCTGTCTATACTTATTCAGTCTATCAGTTTTTCTTGGATGTGAATGTGCAAGTAGTGCAGTGTCATCTGTATGTTCCAGATCTTCCAGTGTAGAAACGTTTTGTCCATACTATTCCTCTTGGACCGCCCTGTGTTGTTTGGTGCATCACCCAGCCTATGACTGTCAAAAATGAAGTGGTTTTTGTACTCTTTCACCTCAAAAGTTAGGTTGCTCTGCCAAACACTACCTGTAAAGTTAGCATGGGGGCTTTTTATGATGGAAACAATGCAGCTGGGTATGCTGCCAAAAGCCTTTTCAAAATCAACAAAATTAATATATAGCTGTCTGTGCCATTCTGAGCACTTCTCCTGAGGGTGAATATATTATCTGCACATCTGTTCTTTCTGAATCCTGCTTTTCTGTCCTCAGTTTATGGTCTACTGCTTTTGAAATTCTCTGGATAATTATCCTGCCTAGTATATTCTGAGAGGAGAGCAATTTCTCTCCACTTGTTGCAGTCTGCTAGGTCGCCCTTCTTGGGCAATTTGACAATTATTCCTTTATTCCACTCCGTTGGTGTTGTTTCTGTTTTCTAAACTTGTGCAAATAGTGATTCTAATAGTTATGCTGCTAGTTCAGGGCCTGTCTTAAATAACTCAGCATTTAAATTGTCGTGACCAGGAGTGTTTCCACAAATAGTACAGATGAAATGGTACATGCCGCAGCAGTTCCAACTTGCAGATCTGTCCAAATTGTTATCTATTGTTTTGTGGAAAATCTGATACAGAACCCTGTGAAACACAGATAAGACAAAACACAGTAGAAAAACCTTTTAATACAAAATGTTGCCCTGTAACTCCCATAATTATGACCCTTTTTATTTCTTCTCTGTTAATATCTTCAGATGAAAGATTTGCGCCCCCCCCCCCCCCCCCCCCCCCCCTCCCCCCCTTCATTTAAAGAAAATACATTTTTTTGTTTGTTTTTGGTTTGCATATGGAAGTTTCAAGGAAATAAGTTTTTGTTTTTTTAACGTATGCCCGCTATTACTCGAGGTGAAATCTCAGGTTTGTATGTCTAACCTGAGACTGATTTTACATGAGTTTCTTATTTTCCCTGTACGTTGACAAGTGTCCTCTCGCCATTCAGGCAGATACTTGCCATTTTCGGAGAGTACTCGTTAGAGCTGGGTCGGCTCAGGAGCCGTTCAGGTTATTCCAGTCACTGGTCGACGACACTTCGTCAAATGTCCTCGCCAGGGCTAGAATTAATCGTCCAAATCCCGGTTGATGACACCTCTTCAAATATTCTCGATCAGGCTTGAACCTGGATCACCTGATCGCCAGCGCAGTGTGGTAACGATTACACCAGCGCGGCTCCCTAAGGAAATAAGTAATACTTGGGGGACTCTTCAGCGGGATTGTTTATTTCATCACCTTTTTTTTTTGGGCCTCATGGGGGTTACGATAGCAGTTGGCCATCTTGCATGCACTCTTGTAGTAGTGGTTTCTTTAGCACTTGCTTTCAGTGGTGAGGTTGCTGGCTGCATGCACAACTCTCTTTACTCATCTGTTGTTACAACATGCCTGGTATGGTGCAGTCATTCTTGTCTTTACTCATCTGTTGTTACAACATGCCTGGTATGGTGCAGTCATTCTTGTCTTTACTCCCCAGCATTTAGGTGCCAGGAACCTAAACGGGTGATCTCTGACCTTATATGACAGACATGATTCACTCTGTTGCTTTATTCATTTCCCTTATTGCTTCCTGTGGAGCATGGAGTTACCATACAGCTCATCCCCAGGAAACTTGGACTAAAGCAGGATTATGCTCTTGACTTGACAGTTTCTTTTAAATTATGGGATTGCCAGCTTCATACACAAGCTCATATTAGTCGCCTCTCATGATAACACTTCTGGGAGAAGGAATTGGAGATAAGAATATGGGCAACTTGTTCCATCTTTCTGTAGAGCCCACATCTTACAGGTGGGCTGCTACATACCTGTCTTTGAGCACTAGGGGGCAGATACCACCATATACCGTATTCCTTGCCATTATTTCTGGCCTGGCATGTATGCAGACATGTCGATTTCTCAGGTCGTGTGCCTGTGCCAGCGTAAGACACCAGAAATCCCAGGCACAATATTCAAAACAGAGGCCACCACTGAATTGGGCCCTCGAGTAGATCTAGACAGAGGAAGGAACAGCGTCTTCCTTTGCCTCCTCAGAGGACAAAAACACACCCACACCCCCCTCCGCGCAGTTTTCTGACTTCTTAAAATATAAAGATCTATTAGAAGCAACTTCATAGTAACCTGATGTCATCTACATATTTTGAAAGTTTTGGTTTTGCTCAAGGTCTTCAAAACAAAAAAATGGAGGTTAATATTGTATATGTAATTGATATATGAAGCTTTCATTTTCAGTTACTGCACAAAATGCTGCATTGTTATGAGAAACAACAAAATCATGTAACATATGCCTACCCTTTAAACATATCACATTGTGTTATGGGTTATTCTTAGAGCTATATCTAATCAGCCAGCTCCAATCGTGGGATCAAAATGCTCAGAAAAAAAATAGGTAATGACATGTCGTGATAGTGGTTTTAAACAAAAATTATTTGTTCCCCTTTTGCCTCATGTTTCCGAGCATTTAATGATCTTTGCTGTCAAGGCACATTGTACATCGTCCAGTTAATTCTTGGCACATTTTAACTATTCAGATATATTGCTACATAATTGATCTTATCTTGGACACCTTCTTGTGTATTTAACCTTTCATTTGTTTAAATAAATTTTATTTGTACATTTTATCAGCTTGTCTGAGAACATTAATCCATGCAGTAATTGTCTAATTTTGTTTAACATTATGTTGATTATCATTGGGGACTTATATGTTATATAATCCTTAGTTTTAACTACATGGTTTTGTGTGTTTTATTTGTAGATTTTTTTTTGGCCTTAGAATATTTGGTTACAGAATTGTAGTTACTTTATGTGCCAGAGATGAGACACAGGAAGGAATTTTAATGTACAGATTTGGTTTAAATTGCTGCAGTCCATGTGCTCGGTGGGGTCTCACTCTTTGAGGGGTCCCTGTGAGGTTGATTGTTTTTCAGATTTTTAAAAATTTAGCAGGGAAAATAGGTCAAGTTCAATGTATGACAAATTAGCTTCACGTGGAATGCATCTCGTATTTTGTGTGAAACATTTCAAATCAAATCTAAAACTGAAGTTGAAATAAGAATATGTGTAAATAACACTGGCTAACAAAAAAAAATTTTTTTTTCTTTCTCTAACATTTCTATGTTTTTCTGGTCAATTTTAATGCGCTGTTTTTAAATCTGCAAACCGTTTTTCTCTATCAGGTCGGGATCTCTAGAAATACGCAATTGAAGTTTTTTAACAATGCATACAGTATTACACCATCATTCGTACAAGAAGTATAACAGTTATGTAGGCTTGAATTTCTTTGCAGTCGACTTTCGTCGGTGAATAGAATGTGGTACATCGCGATGAAGCATCCAACAATAATCGGCAAGCATGGTCACACTCCCCCGGCCATGATAACGTGACTCCATTACGGCGATATCTTGATGGAATCGTTCTCCATGTTCATCGCTGACTTCGCCAAGGTTGTCAGGAAAAAAGTCAAGATGCGAATCGAGCAAATGGATTTTGAGGGACGTGTTACAGCCCATAATTCTGTATGCATCTATGCACTGCTTAACAATATGCACATAGTCGACAGATTTGTGATTTCCCAGAAAGTTATCGACGATCGATTTGAATGCCATCCATGCGCGAAGTTCACTACCATGTAACAAGTTCTCGAATTGTTTGTCTGCAATAACTTTCCTAATCTGAGGTCCTACAAAGATACCTTCCTTTATCTTTGCATCGCTAACATGCGGAAACTTTTCTCGAAGATAAGTGAAAGCTTTGCTCGTTTTATCTAACGCTTTTACGAAATTCTTCATGAGCTCCAACTTTATATGTAACAGTGGTAAAATGATGGTCTTTGTTAACTAATGGCTCGTGTATTACATTTTTATGCCCGAGTTGCATACGATCCCTGATAGGCCACACCTTTCTTGCATAATGTTCCTGTCTGTTGCGGCTGTCCCATTCACAAAGGAAGCAACAAAATTTAGTATACCCAGTCTGCATGCCCGTGAGAATTGCAATGACCTTTAGGTCTCCACAAATCCGCCATTGGTAGTCATTGTACTTTATTTTTGCCAAAAGTATAGCCATATTGTCATAAGTTTCTTTCATATGAACAGAGTAGGCAACTGGAATTGATGAAAATAAATTTCCGTTATGCAATAACATGGCTTTTAGACTAGTCTTGGAAGAGTCGATGAAAAGTCGCCATTCGTTGACTATGTGCTCATGATCGAGGTGCACCATTAGACCGTTTACATCTTTGCAATAGCAAATGTCATCATCCATCTCAAAGTATTGAACAAGTTCTCTGTGTCTATGACGAAATTTAGATATCAGAGTATTGGGCGCTAAAAGATTCCATTCTTTGAGTTGCGAACCGAGTAATTCCGCTTGTCCTTTGGTAAGAGCGAGATCATGTATTAGATCTGAAAGTTCTGAATGGTTAATTAAGTGAACACCATCATTCACCGGTATATAATCCGAGTCAGAATTAGTTTCTAAAGCAGGTAAACTATCACTTTCTGATGGTTCATTCACGTCCAACAGATATTGTTCTGGTGGAACTGGGATCGGACACGTGATTGGATCATGAGGCACTGGTTTCGAAACCGATTCAATATTTGGATAAACCACAGACTTTCTAGTTTTAAAAGTGAAACCATGGATATTTGTCAAGCAGAAGTAACAATCAGTAGCGTGATTTGTCGGTTCACACCATATTACTGGCACTCCAAAAGGCATCGAATTATGCTTCGGTGATTTTCGTAACCAACCTGCCAATGTATTTGCACAAGTCGAACAAACTGCATTTGGCTTCCAAGATTTATTTGCATCATCAACTTTTGAATCGAAATAAAGTTCATATGCTGTCTTTAGTAATGGTGTAAAGTTTTTCTGGTGAACACGATCGGTAAAATATCCGCACACGTAACAGAACAGATCAGCCGAATTTCTACAACTTCTAGAAGCCATATTTCGCTCAGAATTATTTCAAAATACAGTAACTATTTGAAAAATAGCGTTAAATATGTCATGCATCTTTTAGCAGTATAAAAAGTAGAATTATTGTGCATTTTATTAATTTTTAATAAGTTATATGGTAAAATTGAAATGGAGCAAATAATGGTTTCCCAAAAATATATATATTCACAAATATCTTAAGAACCTGATGTGATAGAGATAAACGGATTTCAAATTTGAAATCAGCGCAAGAAACTGACCTAAGAACACTTATTCTTATATAAGAAAGAAAAATGATGTTTGTCAGTGTAATAAAGGGGACTGTTGTAAAACTGGAGATAAACCCAGAAACAGCCTTGACTTGACAGTAACATTCTGTTATAAAACTGACTCCATACCAATTTTAACATTTTTTTAAAAAATAAGCATAGTTTGTTACTATTCATAGAAGTGTCATAAAGATGAAAGAACATATATTTGTTGACTAATGAAGTGGCACCAGATGTTTGAAAATTGGTATTATCTTTAGCTCAGACTGCACAGTAAACTTGAAACTGCAAGTTAATATGATCCCAAATTTTGTTTGTATGTTTGTTTTTTTTT
This sequence comes from Oreohelix idahoensis, assembly GCA_024509875.1. Classification (NCBI taxonomy): domain Eukaryota; kingdom Metazoa; phylum Mollusca; class Gastropoda; order Stylommatophora; family Oreohelicidae; genus Oreohelix; species Oreohelix idahoensis. Next base: position 349,357 of record JAMPIV010020708.1, on the reverse strand, counting down.
TTTTAAAGTAGGCCTAGAAATATCTCAAATTGGCCCTAATAATAAGTTTGCCATTTCTGATGGTGACAATAACAATAGACTGGTTAAGAAAACTTGTGATCATGAGAAGAATAAAAAAAATCATCTAGCTGGGTTATGCTGTTTTGTCTGTTTGATTCATGCAAATTTTCCAGCAGTATATTTAGTCAAGCGAGGCACATTAATGTTGAAAATTGACATTTCTTGTGACTGCCTTGCTGAGAAATTTTTGTATCCTTAGCTAGCATGATTTCAAATAAAATATCAGATATTTGATAGCAGTGCTAGTAATCATAATTGCTCAAGAGTAATTCAGAACAGTAGTGAGTTTACAAATGATTACTGTCGGAGTGGGGAAGAGAGAATGTCTTGACGTGTGCTGAGAATGTTGAGATAAGGTCCCGAGTATTTTTTAACTAAAAAAGACAGTTTAAAGTTGTTTCATTTTAGGGTTAACTATTTCATTGGTCAATTCGTTTCATTTGCATCTTATATGTTTGAAGTAATTTAATTCTGTGACATATTTTCTTCTTCAAGTCACAAATAAGTATACTAGATCCAGGATTAAACAAAATGAATCAAATAAATTTGTGTTAATGAAAAATTGGTCTTCATGAAATTCATCAGTATTATTTTAATGTGAAGCCTCATGTAGTACTCACGCTGTCAGTAACACAATGTGAACGACTAGAACACATTCAAAATTAAGGGATCCGTATAGTCTTGGGCTGTACGCAAGATACCCCCATTGTGACAATGAGGTACATGCTTGGAGTGCTGTCGATTAGATCCAGATATGCGATGGCCCAAGCAAAAGCCTATATGCGAGTAACCACAGACAAACGGCACCCCCTGCATGGAAACATAGCTGACATTAAGGGAGCAAGAATAAAGAGAGGGATGTCATGGATGGCACAGGTAGAGACAACGATCAAGCAGGTGACCACAGTTGAAAACATATTCAAAGGGGAAGAGTGGAGTACGTAAGATGAGAACTGGATTAACTACCAGCAAGTTATCATCAGCCTTGGCAGAGAAGGTAGAACTTGGGGCAATTGCAAAGCAGAACTGGAAATTAATCAGCTGATACATGATCATGCCGGGGATAATGATGCCCGATTGTGTATACAGGTGGGTCTGTGATCCATGGTGAGAAATCAGGTTGGGGCTTCTCTGCTAGGGTACAGGGCAAAATAGTCGCCGAACATAGCGGGGCTTACAAGATAACAACTTCCAGCATGAGAATGGAGGTCGAGGCTGTTACTGCAGCCTTAAGGTGGCTAACTGAAACTTCATTAACAAAGGCAGTCATTGTGTCAGACTCTCAGTCCATGCTTCGAAAGGTTCAAAGTGGTTGGTTGCAGCATGAATGGAAAACATTCATAGAAGCTTCGAGTCTACAAGAGCTGGTGTGGATATACTGTCCTGGTCATGCAGGGGTATGTGGTAATGAGAGAGCTGACAGACTAGCATCAAGAGCACCCACAGTGGGGACATTGGATATGGATAAGGGAGAGATCTGAGAGCAATTAATGATCGCCTGTTAGAGAATGACACTACAATAAATGAATCATCAATGTTAAGACTGTTGGAATTTGGCATCGCACATATGACTAGCAGAGATGGACGTATGAGAGGATGCATCCAGCGAGCTACAGGAACAGTTAGCATTCACACTCTGACATATACTGAGGGAGACTGAGCACCTATGGGTTTGCCCAGAGTGCAATGATGTCGATTCTGTTCAACAATAACATCTCTGACGAGATAGAGAAAAGAATAGGACTACGGTTCACTCAGGCATGTCGTACGAGGCCACTAGTATAAAGTTGTGCATGAGGCTGGCAACCTCACCATGTAAAACAAATTGCCACATAAACCACTGCTGCAAAAGTATGGGAATGCTGGGTACAGACTTCCTGCTAGGGGGCCAGCTATAGTGGTGGTTCCATGCTCTGTAAGACACACAAAGGAAAATGAATGAAGGAGTGAATTTTAATGTGAAAGGCGAGGGATGATATCTATCCTATATTGAAGCTCAAGCACAGAGGTTAATTCCTAAAAGAAGTATAAAGAGACGAGAATACATCTCAGACGAAACACTGAAGTTGGTGGTAGAGAGAAGAAAAATGAAGTCCAAAAAAGATACAGAAAATCAGGAGTTGTACAAGGAATACACAAAGCAGATTAAAAAACGAGTCAGACAAGACAAACAACAATACATAAACGACACCTGCATGAAAAATAGAGGAAATGCGCGAACAGGGATTGAGTAAGAATGTGTTTTCTGAAGTAAGAACATTGAAGAACAGCAACTTTAAATCATCACCTCGTGCAATAAACGACAAGAAAGGCGACACTTTAACAGAACGTAAAGATATTCTGAACAGATGGAAGGAGTACTGTCAAGAAATGTATACGGAAATAAACAAAGCGGCAGATAACAACGTCATGAATGAAGCGGAACGTGAACCAGAACCTACCATAGAGGAAGTACGGAACGCAATCAAACACTTAAAAAGTGGAAAATCTCCTGGTTGTGATGAAATAACAGCTGAAATGATACAGGCAGGAGGAGAAGGCAGCGCTCGTATATACCATGCATTATGCTACAAGATCTGGCAAAGCGGAATTTGGCCCAAGGAATGGAAAAGATCAATTTACATACCCTTGCCAAAAAAGGGCAACCTGAAACTGTGCACAAACTACAGAACTATAGCTCTTATAAGCCATGCCAGCAAAATACTATTACAAATCATAATGAAAAGGATGCAACAAAAGCTAGAAACAGAAATAAACGAAGTACAGGCGGGTTTTCGACCAGGTAGAGGCACTAGAGATCATATATTCAACATGAGGATCATCATAGAAAAGTGTAGAGAATTCAACGTTGGCCTACATACTTGTTTCATTGATTACACCAAAGCTTTCGATTGTGTACAACATCAGCAGTTATGGGCTATTATGAAAAATATGGGATTTCCAAACCACCTTATACAACTCATCGCACTGCTGTACCAAGAACAACAGGCAGCCGTAAGAATAGAGGGGGAAACATCAGAATGGTTTGAAGTACAGAAAGGAGTAAGACAAGGCTGTACCCTTTCCCCTTACCTGTTTAACATTTATGCCGAGAATATCATGAGAAACGTAAGAGATGACCAAGAACACACAGAGTTTGACTCATTTAACATCGGCGGGTACCAGATCCCGGAAATCAGATATGCTGACGACACAGTCCTCCTATCGACCAACCCAGAAGGACTTGAACAATTAATTCTGTCCACCAAAAAACACAGCGAGGCCCAGAATCTATACCTAAACACCAAGAAGACCAAAGTATTGACAACAGACAAAGTAAAGACCAAACCAGAAATTGAAATTGATAACGAAGAACTGGAAAGTGTTAATGAATTCGAATACTTAGGATCAATCATCAACAGCTCTGGCGACTGTGCAGTAGAAATTAAAAGAAGACTTGCAATTGCTTCACATAAACTAATACAGATGAAAAACCTATGGCAAGGCACAAGCAAAGAAACAAAGTTACAACTGATCAGAGCATGTATATTCCCAGTAGCAACATACAGCTGCGAGACTTGGACACTCAATAAAACAGTTGCAAAAAAGATTACATCATTCGAAATGAAATGCTACAGAAGGATATTGAGAATACCCTGGACAGAAAAAAGACCAACAGAGAAGTACTGCACTCACTAAACGTACAGGAACATTGGCTCCTAAATACCATCGCAATAAGGAAGCTGAAATTTTTCGGTCATATAAAAAGACATAATAGTCTGGAAAAAGCAGTGATGGAAGGCATGGTCCCTGGAAAAAGGGGAAGGGGTCGACCTAGACGACGGTGGACCCAGGACATCACAGAGAGTCTGAACTTGTCTTTGGCTGATGCAGGTCGACTTGCCCAGAATCGTGATGCGTTCAGAGCAGCTGTAATGGAGACAACGTTCTGGAAAGAATGTGTCACATGATGACTGAAGCTCAAACAATAATTTAATAACTCATCAGAGCTCTACCATATTCAGTTCTTCTTTAGCACACCCTGAATAGCTCATTGTTCTTGGCAACAAATACAATCCACCACTCTCCTCTGTCCTTGATGACATCTGTCCAATACAGTTGTCATGATTTTGATATCCAAGCCTTATTTTAATGTGTGGCCTCTACTGAAATCCCAGTTTCTCTGCTGTATGGTTTAGCACATTTTCACAAATGATGGACAATGTTTGGGTCTCCTTGGAGATATTCTATTAAAGGACTTTAACGTCGACTGTCACAAGCCCAGCAACATAATCATATATAGCAATATCACCTTCCCATACAACCTCACGCAGCCAATGAAGCCAAGAAGATAACAGAAATGTCTACAGTAATTGATCATGTCTATACAACATGTCTAGAAAACAACACAGAATGCACAGTTACACATGACAACAATGGGTGACCACCGTCCTATTTGTGGTACCTGGGTTAAAAATGGATTTAAAGAACCAAAGACAGAATATCTCACCTATCCATTTCAGAAGATTCAAAAATGTTAACCTTCAGTTATAATAATAATAGCCCCTTCAGTCATAACTGACTATGGGAATGCACCCCAGAGGTGACAGCCATCAGCTGCTTATTTCCTGGTATTCCTTTTGACGTTTTCTCCTCTCTTCTGCTTGTTGTGTGAGCTTCTTTTTGTCCAATCTGAGGTGGCGCTGCAGATAGCATCGCCACTTGGTGTGATTGGCAGCTTCATCCTCCCAGATTGCTGGATTTATGTCCAGTGCCCTCATGTTTCTCTTGCACACATCTTTGAATCTCAGCTGCGGTCGCCCAACTGCTCTTTTGCCATCTGTCAGTTGTCCGTAGAAGATATCTTTTGGGATGCGACCATCCTCCATGCGGTGGACATAGCCAAGCCAGCGTAGTCTGCGCTGTCTAAGCAGTGTATACATGATTTGATGACCAGCACGTGACAACACCTCGACATTTGTCGCTTTATCTTTCCACGAAATGCTGAGGATGTGGCGTAGACACCGTAGATGGAAGGTATTGAGCCTTCTTTCTTGCTTAGCATAGGTTGTCCATGTCTTGCTGCCATATAGAAATGTGCTGGTGACGCGGGCATTATATACTGCAGCTTTGGTCTTCATTGTGAATTTGGAGTTTCCCCAAACACTCGGTGTGAGGCGGGCAAAGGTAACTGCAGCTTTACGAATGTGGATGTAACCTTCAGCTATTACTACACAAATAAGCTGGTCCACTTGCAGATTATTTGTGATGGTGGCTTCTGTAGCAATGTATTTTTTAATTGCGAGGTTGTTGCCCCCATACACAACTCTTCTTGACCATCTTTGATGACATGCTAAAGAGAGAGTGCACTGGGCCTATTCTTTGCTCCCAAACATAGGGCCTGGGTTTACATTACAATCATCATTAGCCTCCAGCTCCCTTGGGAGCACATGTTTTTCAACAAGTTTACACCAAGTCTAGGGGTGCAAAGGAATACTCTGCTCCTGCACAAATTCCAAGTTATGGTAATAACCAACGCCTCCTCTTGGTACACCCTGGAAACAGGCAACCTTTGAATCCTCGTGTTGCCTGGCTAATGCTAAGGGATCAAATAGCTGTACCAGAGCAGCCCAACATTACAATTTCCCCTGTGGTACAATATGTTGTGAATCCAGCTTTGTATACTAAGTTTGGTGAACTACCCAAACCCGAGACTTAACATTTCTGATATCAGATGTTCATTGGTTTAAAAAAATCTTTCCAACTGATCAGCTTTGTAGTTTCATATGAGTATTAAGTAAGTGCGTTCTGAGAGGGTGAAAAGTTGTGAAAGTAAGAACTCACTTACTTACTTACTTCCCCTTCTACCGTGAGGTGTAGAGGTTTGGAAGAGAGAGCGCCAGACTATCCTATCGGCTATCTTCCTCCTGGCCTGGTTCCATTCTAGTCCTCGGTCCTTCAAAAATTGTCTAATGTTGTCCTCCCAGCGGACTCTGGGTCGTCCTGGGGGGTCTGGATCCTTGGCTCTTTGTTTCCCATGCTTGTCGTGGTAGCCGATCATCTCCCATTCTGCAGACATGGCCAAACCATCTTAATTGGGACTGTTCTACTTGGGTCTGCAGGGGGTAGGATTTAAGGCCTTGACGTATCGTCTGGTTGCGTACTATGTCTCTTCTTGTTACTTCAACCACCTTCCTCAGATACCTCATTTCTGAGGTTTGGATCTGGCTTTTGTGGGTTGTCATTGCCCATGACTCGCATCCATATGTCAAGATTGGGACATAGGTGGAGCGGTATACAGCCATCTTCGTTTTCTTACCAACCTCTCTCTTGCTGAGGAATCCTCGATTTATGGCCTGAAAAAGTCTCCCAGCTGCTGCTTTTCGAGTGGCCAACTCTTCTTTGATGCCTCCCTTTCGGTCTATAATAGCTCCGAGGTATTTAAAGTGGTCGACCTGCTCCAGAACTTGTTCTCCCAGCTTAATCCGATGTCTTCTTTCTTCTCGGTAAGAACTCTCAATTAATTTAATACTGAAAGTAGAAACATTTTGATAACTTTGTGAGATCTCACTGTTGAATAAAACTTCTTTGGTCCTTGACCGCTGACTGACAAAGCAATCAGTGACCATCACGCCTGCTGGTGTCTTGTAGTGCAACAACAAACTGTCTCAACTTTGCTTAGTCAGCAGCCATTTTTTGTATGGCGCTCCAACTCTGGTTCATGCTTTGCTTCTGTGCTTACACAGCTCTCCTTCAAGTTGATTTTGATTGGTCAAATAAATGTGTATAGCGCAATATTCGTGAATACATCTAAAACAAAGAAACTATAACTCACAAAATTAAGTCAATAAACTTCTGATTTTAATATGTCTCATCTGAACATACAATGTATAACAGCTTTGACGACAAAGAAGCAGATTACCGCCAAAAAGAAGTCTTGTTGTCAAATGAAGTGACGCAGGTGAGCCGCCAAAGAAAGTGCTAGCTACACGCTCGTCGCCAAAGAGTGAGTGAGAAGTGTGAAAATAACAAACTCAATCAACGTAATGCAGATGACATAAGCACTACGAACTTTTTTTTTTTTTTTTTTTTTCGTACGCCCGCTAATACTCGAGGCGAAATCTCAGGTTATTACTATGTCTAACCTGACATTGATTTTACGCGAGTATCCCTTTTTACTTGTACAGAGACAGGTGTCCCTCGCCCTTCAGGCAAATACTCTCCGATTTCGGAGGTACCCATTGCAGCTGGGTCGGCTCAGGAGCCGCCAATCCCTGGTCGACGACACTCCTTCAAATGTCGTCGCCAGGTCTCGAGTTAATCCAGTCCAATTCCCGGTCGACGAAAAATCCTCAAATGCCGTCGCCCGGGTTTGATCCTGAATCACCCGGTCGCCAGAGCGGTGTTGTAACCACTACGCTAGCGCGGCTCCACTACGAACTTGAATAACACGATAAGACGTCGCCGAAGTATATCTCTCAGGAGGACTTTAATACGACGAAAACTAATGACATAACTTTGAGTTGCAACACTTCCAGTAAATGTGGTACACGAAGGTCTTGGGTTACGAACGAGTTCCGTTTTACAGGCATTCGAAACCTGATTGTGTATGTAACTCAGAATGTGCAGGTCATATAAATGTGCGTTGAGCGTCCGCTAATTCTACATCGGCAAAAATAATACTTTATAACATTTATTTGACCGAAAAATCCCTAATTCTTTTAATAATGACAATGTAGTAAAATACACTGAACTTCAAAATACAAACAATTCAAACGAAAATCATGTTAATTAATTCTTTTAATAATGACAATGTAGTAAAATACACTGAACTGCAAAGTACAAACAATTCAAACAAAAATCATGTTAATTTCATATCTCTATCCTACACGAGACAACAGTCAACGATAGCACGAGCTGGCTACCTACTACTTTGCGTCAGTGACGACCGGCATACGTCTGCTATTCACCCGTGTCAGAACTAGTTTCTTCATTCGTAAGAACCGAAAGGATATCGCTACAGTCGTTGAACATTAACTGAAATTTAATAGAAATTAAAAATTAATGAGTCACATGCTCGTTCATATCGGTGGGTTGCCGTATGTCGGGACAACCCTAACACGAGACCTTGCTGTACTGATGAATGCATTAACGTCCACTGATTGCGCACTAAAAAAAAAAATGTCCCGTGTTTGGGATGAAGATGGCATGTACCAGAAGCATCAGTGTCTTGACAATTCTTTTGTATGCAGCGAACACCACATGGATTCTAAGAAAATAAAAATGAATATCTCCTGATATTCGAGATACGCCAAAAACTAATAATAACAACAGCTCACGTAAATAAATGAACCAGTCAAAATAATAGATACAAGAAAGAAAGGTTTGGTAAATGATACGAAACTTGGGTAAACTGTATGATTCCTTTGACATACCAAAAACGAGCACACTTTTAACTTGCATGTTACGTTTCAAGTAAAGAGCCTGAAAAACGCGATGCATGCGCGAGGTTAGAGATTTAGAAAAGTAGTATACAGTATACATTTATAAATAGGCCCTACTTAGAAGGCAGAACACACCAAACAAAAGAATATGGAGAGAAGTAATAGGAACTCAAGAGATTCCACCACTATCAAGGCTATTGATACACACATTCATATTTTTTAGGGTGTTCACTTCGCCGATTTTTCTTATACATCTCTTTCTTGCAGCGATCATGTGGTATTACCTAGACGGACTGGATTCCGAATATATTCTTAAATGTGCTTAAATCGGGTTAGGGAAGCTTCTTTTGTGCATTGGCTTCTTCAAATAAGGACATGGCACTAAGGACACACTCAAAAGTCTTTATGAGCTGCCCATGGTATTCCAAATAATTTTCTTTAAAAAAAACAAACATACACGCACACACATCTGTTGCATCCAGCGACCTTATTCGTGTATTGAATATCCGTTATTCACTGTAATAATAATAATAGCCCCTTCAGTCATAACTGACTATGGGAATGCGCCCCTGAGGTGACAGCCCTCAGCTGCTTATTTTCCTGGTGCTCCTTTCGACGTTTTCTCCCCTCCTCTGCTTGTTGTGTGAGCCTCTCTTCGCCCAATCTGAGGTGGCGCCGTAAATAGCATCGCCACTTAGTGCGATCGGCAGCTTCATCCTCCCATGTTGCTGGATCCATGTCCAGTGCCCTCATATCTCTCTTGCACACATCTTTGAACCTCAGCTGTATGTAAAACATAAACTGTGATGATTTTTTTTTTCAACGAGTTTCGTCTCGGTTTGGCGAGAAGTGCCACGTTCAACCTAGACATAAGGTCCGTCGGTTATATCAGAGTGCATCTCCAAATATAAAAGACATTGTGGCTGAGTAATTATAAATAGCAATATTACGTTATTGCTATCTCTGTTTATATGTCAAATTAAGTCGAAACTGTGGTTTAGAAGCTGAGGTGACCGTTAAGTTGCCGTGACGATAAATAAAACAACATGGCGGACACTAGTGAGTTCACTGTTTCAAGCTCGAAGGAGATATTATGCAGTGACAGCGATAACATTCAGCCGCAGAATTATGTCGAGCAAACAGAAGATCCATACAATAAATCTATAAGTTATTTAGAAAGGCACAACATTTTGCAGCTTTTCCAGGTAGGCCATATCTTCCGCGTTTTATCTTCTCATTGTGTCCTCTTGAACAAAAATTAATATACAAATTATTGGAACAGAAGATCTTTACTGTGCAGAATGTCACAAGAAAGTAATGTAGAGCATTTCTTATTAAAATAAAAGAAGTGTGAACAACCGAGAATACCAATGTCCTTTTATTGGTTGACACCAAAAATATACAAAACAACAAATTTAAAGATGCCATGTGTAGCTCATGGGGTCTCTGAGGAGACAAAGAATGAATATGACTACTGCTGACTCAGGCATGTCATAAAACATGACTAGACTCAGGCATGTCATAAAGCATGACTAGACTCAGGCATGTCATAAAACATGACTAGACTCAGGCATGTCATAAAACATGACTAATATAAGATGTTTGGGCTGGCAACCTCATTCAGTAAAACAAGCTGTTCAAGAATCACTGAAAAATGTTTGCTAAAATTGGAGGATGTGCCTGGCTGAAAGGTGTAGATATCGTAGCCCAGCTGTAAACTATTATACACTGTATTTTTAGCTCAAAACACAGTCGCACATATGGATCTTGGAGGTGGTGTCCCAGGCAGAGGAAGAAACTATATGGTGACGAGAGAAGCCTGAGATGGACTGGCACTTATGATTTTTTTTAAACTGCTAGACAGCAAAATGCAATTCTTTTTTTTATTTTTCAGAGTTTATAGTTGATGTTCATTTATTTCATGCAGAACTTAACTACTGATGTCATTTACAACCGGCCTAGTGATCCACTTGATTACTTGATAAAAGAAGTGCAGCTACTACAGCAACAGAGAGAGCAAAGTACAAAGAAATAACATGAATGCCAAGCACATTTTAAGTTTTACCTAGGCAATAAAATAGATGCCAGATTTGTTTCCATATGTGATGTTTAAAAGATAAAAAAGCAGTTATATATGAGAAATAAATATTACACACACATAAAGGTATGTTTTCAGGCACTCGTGAATAATAAAGAAGTAGAAAACTAGACAACAGAAAAACAACAGACATGACCGACTTACTTGGGAATCGAACCCAGGACCTACCGTGCGGCACACCCGCCTAGCTATGGAAGCGAATCACACTATCCGCCCTGCCAGCTAAGCACCACATTATACAGGGTGTTCCACGAAAAAGCGGCTCCATTCACAAAGTGAAAGTAGCATGTTTTCCTTTCTTAATAACGTACATTATTGCCATAACCATGACGTCACGGGCCGCTTTTTCATGGAACACCCTGTATATTTATATATATGAGAAAGTATCTCATAATGTATACATATAAAATTGTTGTAAATTCACTTATGAAATGATGTAAGTTATACACAGGAAATACGTTTGTTATATGTCATGTAAAGTACAGACATGAGCATTTTGTTTTATGTCATGTAAAGTACAGACATGAGAATATTGTTTTATTTTCATGTAAAGTACAGACGTGAGAATATCTGACTATTGTCATGTAAAGTACAGACATGAGGATATCTGACTATTATCATGTAAAGTACAGACATGAGGATATCTGACTTGTCATGTAAAGTACAGACATGAGGATATCTGACTATTGTCATGTAAAGTACAGACATGAGGATATCTGACTCTTGTCATGTAAAGTACAGGCATGAGGATATCTGACTATTGTCATGTAAAGTATAGACATGAGGATACCTGACTATTGTCATGTAAAGTACAGACTTGAGGATATCTGACTATTGTCATGTAAAGTATAGACATGAGGATATCTGACTATTGTCATGTAAAGTATAGACATGAGGATATCTGACTATTGTCATGTAAAGTATAGACATGAGGATATCTGACTATTGCCATGTAAAGTACAGACACGAGGATATCTGACTATTAAGAAATGGGCTTGTGAGACGGCTCCTCTATGGAGAATAATCATCTTTGTCCTTTGTGCTTCTTGTGAATTATGGAGCCACCAGAACAGCTGGTCACCTTACAGGAAGCCTACACCAAGCACTCACAAGCTCCTGCAGCAGTGGTTTATATGCCAGTTTGTTTTACGTGATGAGGTTGCCAGCCTCATGTACAACCTCATATTAGTTGATAATAGTGTTCCACATAATAGTGCACGAGGCTCATACGGCAGATACTGTTAATGTGAAATATATCTGCACTCTGCCAAAAGCACACTGACATGAGTGAATTCCTTTGTAGAATTTGTTAATTATGAGTTAATGCATTGAAGAAATATAAAAACTGCAAAACTTTGTTTTACAGTACTGCTTACAACTTGACATTGACTTGACACTTCATAATTGTAACTTTTGGAAGACAAGATTGGGTAGGCCAAAGTAAGCTTAGAGATGAATGACAGAAAAGGAAGCCAAAAAAATTTAGAGAAATACGATTGGAAAGGAAGTCAAAGAAAACAATTTAGAGAGATATGACAGGAGAGGAAGTCAAAGAAAACTTTAGAGAGATATGACAGGAGAGGAAGTCAAAGAAAACTTTAGAGATATGACAGGAGAGGAAGTCAAAGAAAACTTTAGAGAGATATGACAGGAGAGGAAGTCAAAGAACACTTTAGAGAGATATGACAGGAGAGGAAGTCAAAGAAAACTTTAGAGAGATATGACAGGAGAGGAAGTCAAAGAAAACTTTAGAGAGATATGACAGGAGAGGAAGTCAAAGAAAACTTTAGAGAGATATGACAGGAGAGGAAGTCAAAGAAAACTTTAGAAAGATATGACAGGAGAGGAAGTCAAAGAACACTTTAGAGAGATATGACAGGAGAGGAAGTCAAAGAAAACTTTAGAGAGATATGACAGGAGAGGAAGTCAAAGAACACTTTAGAGAGATATGACAGGAGAGGAAGTCAAAGAAAACCTGCCTAAGTGCTTCTGCTGCTCTTTCAGTGGTTTTTTTCTGTTGGACTTTGTTTTAAATGATAAGGCTGTTTTAAATGATAAGGCTGTTTTAAATGATAAGGCTGCCAACTCCATGCACAACCTCTTACTGCACACCTCAGGGAACAACTGGTTATAATCTTGCTGTATCTCTGGAAGAGACCACTGGAAACCACACAAGGGGATGTGTATATTCTGCTGGAAGAATAATATTTTTGAAGAGTATTTTTCTTTTTTGAGCATCCTCATATGCCAACTTGAATGTGGTTGAAGAAAACAGCAGTCAACTTTAAGTAGCTGAGAAGAGTTTTTTTTCCCCTTACTGCCTGGTGTAATTTCATGGGGTGACCACCATAGGGTTTTCTTCTCATTCATGGCATCTTTCATAAGATGGATAACACTGCACTGTTTCGTTAAACTTTTGATACAGTGCATCCAATTTCAGTGGCCATTTTAGTCAGCTTATTTGTGTGTCACAAATCACTGCAATTATTTTTTATTGTCAAATGAATGAAACAGAAAAGAAAAAAAAAGATTATTGTGCGTTGAGTTTACCAAGCTTACATTAATATATAATTGTGGATATTGTAAATCTGGAATGTAACTGGCATTTGTGTGTTTTTACAGTTTAAAAAAAAATAGAATTGAGAAAACTTTGTTCTACTTTAATATAGTTTAATTATTTCATGCGGTAAATTTGCATTTAACTTTTCAGTTTTTAGAATTTATATGATCACTTCAAAAAAGACTGGTTAAAAAGAAAACAAAATTAGAATGTCACTGATCAGTGATCATAAAGCAAATTTTAAGGATGCTTTGGTCATTTGAACTTAATGGAAAATTACAGTGAGACATAGAAAGATGCAAAACTAATAGTAGTAACCAGATGAAGTTGACAGGATAGAAGTAGGTTTAAACCAATTACAAGGACCTAAGAAGCGTCAACAGTGAGGAATGCAGTTAGCGACCCATAGCTAGACTGCATGCGTCAGGGTCAGCGAACCAGAGCTGACCAAGACCCTACTCCACCTCCAAGTGGTGGTCCTGGAAACAGGCTGCATCACTGCAGTCTGGCTGAGTGAGTAGGGATCGAAGAGGGAAGGCTAACCCGGTCCCAAAAATGCCGTGCTGAAGTTGGATGTGTCGGCCGAAAGGCACAAATATTGCAGCTTCGCTGTAAACGGACACAACGCAACCAACGTCCTTTCAGGATGAACGAAGAAGAAACCAATTACATGGGTAGGTAAAGGTAAAGGAACCCGTTACACGCCCATTGAGGCATATTGGGAATATGGTGTTAGGCCCATATTATCTTGACCGTCGGCACACGAGGGGTGATGTGGTCGGCATCACGCCGGCCGCCTTAACCTTCCCAGAGTAGCTCTGGTACCCATTCGGGGCTGGGTCGACCCAGGAGCCGTTTGTGGCCTAAAAATTTTCCGCCTCATCTGGGGATCGAACCATAGACCACTGCGCTAGGAAGCCAGTGCACTAACCACTATGCTACCGCGGCTCCATAATTACATGGGTATGCAAGTATACAAACCAGGGGAGAGAACTGAAAAGATAGAAGAACATCAGCAGAGAGGAGTAGAGACTCATTTTACAGTAAAGGAGATCCATAATTCAGAACACTGAAGTAGTATTAATTGACATGTAATATCATTTTGAGTAATATTTTGTGAATGTAAGGGCTGTAAATAATTTTCCTTCGTTGTATTTTATCCCTGTATGTAAGACAATTTTATTTAAAACTAGCTTTTTGTAACTGCCCTCACCCTGGTTTGAAACGTGTGTACAAAATTAAAGCCATAAAGTGAAACAAATATAGAAGTGAGATGTATTTACTTTTTTTGTCCCAGTTCTAATGTAATAGCGATCATTTCAGAAGATGTGTGATACATATCTAATTTCTTCTTAAAGGTTATATCATCATCTCTCATGGGTCTTAGGGGTTCCATGGTGGAAGCATCAGCAGACAGGGTCCTCCACTGCTCTCTATCCTCAGCAATGCGTACAAGTGTGGAAAAACCGTGCCCTGCCCATTCTTTGATGTTATCAGCCCAGGATTTTTTTTGCCTTCCTCTTCTCCATTTACCTTTGACAAAGGTTATATAAATGTTTACAAATAACCATAATGTTACAGTTTTGTAACAATGTTACAGCACATGTCACTCATAAACAGGACACAAGGGTTTCCATAAAATATTAATAAAAATCATATGGCTAAAAAAATCCTTAAGTCTTCAGAAACTGGTGTGGATCTACTAAATTGTTCATGCAGGGGTGCGTGGCAATAAGAGTTGACAGACTAGCTTCAACAGCACCCATAATGGGGACACTGGATATGGGTAAAGGAGAGATACTAAGGACAATTGACATAAACGCAAAGTAGAACGAGTTACCTGTAATCTGTACAGATTTTTATCGTTTTCAGATCTGTACAGCTGTACATTCTTTCCATACAGGTTTTCACCAAATTATTAACCCTTTACAATTTGATTCCGCCAAAAACGCACAATTGACATACACGCAAAGTGGAACGGGTTACCCGTAATCTGTACAGATTTTTATCATTTTCAGATCTGTACGGCCATACATTCTTTCTATACAAGTTTTCACCAAATTATTAACCCTTTACAATTTGATTCCGCCAAAAACGCCAGTGCCTAAAGTCTACCATCCAAAATTGAGAGCGGGAACCCTGTTTAGCAAGATCTGTGTATTTGTGGAATGAGAGAAGTTTCCGTTTTCTGAATCGATCAATATTTTGATTTTTCGCAATTTTATTTTTAAGTCATGCCTTTTTAGGCTTTGGAATCTTTGCTTTGGGAACTAGAGGTGACTTGTATTTGATCAGGAAGATGACAATGCAGGCCTGATTTAGACTCTGACAATGACAAAAGTATATCTAGGGAAAGACTTAGGCCTAGGCTTAATAATATTGATAACAAATCAAACATAGGAGGTAGTCAATACAACATACTTTTATTAAAATGTGTGACTTTGTTGGAAACCAGCACCCTAAACATACACTAGATCTAGTTTATCTGGTCATGGACTTGAGACATGACGGGTTCACAGCAAAAATCATTGTAAAGATTATTAAAAGGCCTAAACACTTGGCCGATAGAGGGAACCTTTATGATGGTCAGCTCACCCCCTGTTGTAACGCTCCGTATTGACTTTCTATTATATCCAACGTGAAGAATTGTACCAAATGTACAAAGAAGGAAAACGCAGTAAACAATAACTTAGGCCTACACTTTTTCCTGTGTGAAAAACAATTCGCTTGTGATTTCTCAAAGAACACAATGGTTGATGTATGGTTCTTTCTCCTTTGTATGGTTCTGTTTTAAATATTTTTTGTAGGCTTACAGTGATTTTTTTACAGGTTTCCAGATTTTTGTAGAGGTTTTTCAGATTTTTTGTACAGGTTTTTGATCTCCAGTGTGTGGCATGTATGAACTGATGACCACCAGTTAGCAACGACACTGCAATCGATGAATCACTAAGGCAAGGCTGTTGGAATTTGGCATCAAACATAAGACTAACTGGAATGGACGTATAAAAGGATGCATCTTTTGTGTATACCAGTGGTTCTCAATGTGGGCAATGCCATATTTCTAGTGGTCGGGCCATAGTAAATGCCATATTTCTAGGGGGCCACGATAAGTTTCTGAGAGGGCCACCCAAACTTAACTGCCAGGCGTGTGATCAGTTTGTCATAATTCTCACTTCTCATTCTCTGTGCTAATTTCAGCAGCATAAATATTGAAAATTACTACAATTTGCAACAAAAAGGAACAAAAGTTTAGAGTGTGTCTGACTGTATAGACACGACCCTAGTATGAGAAAGACTGAGAAGATAGATTTCAATGAGAAATGATAGTGAAAGTGGACAGATGAGACTATTGGCTTCGAGGGCGAGAACCGAGATTGACCCTCCCTCGCCACTTCGGACGTATTGGATAGCTATAGACTCACCACCTCTGACTACTACTAAATGAGATAAGGTTAAGTTAACGTCCACAGACACACTATACAGACAATTATATATATATATATATACGTACAGTATAGGACAGAAAGAGACTGATCCAGACTACCGTTTATAGTTTATTTACACCATAAAAATAGAGTACATATAAAAAATAAATAACCTGCCTGTTCGCACACCTGGAAAAGAACAAATAATTAAAATGACAATTAATAATACTCCAATCCTTTCATCCAAATCATTCGACCTGTATGGGAAAAAGAAATCAAAGATTATACTCAAATGAAATTGGTTGGGGCTCAAATCACGAGCCACCACTCCTATCTTATTCTAAATTTTTCAATTTGACCACCACTGTCCAGCTGTAGACCTACTACTGTATACACAAACTCTGCCTTGAACTTTCCAAAGTCCTGCACAGCAGATCACGAACACTGGTCCACAAACTGGCTTCTTCAATAAAACCTGGTGTTTCTAACTCTTTATCACTTCTGTCTCTCAAGCATTCAGAAGGAATTTTGACCCTTTCTCCTCCTGCTAACATTGCTGTTGATGACTTGGGCTATATGATTTGACTTGGAATGAAGATGCTTCACTGCTAATGAACTTAATGGATTATCGGCAGATGTAACCCTCCTAGGGTTTAGGAACAAACAGCGTTATTATGGCTGTATACGAATGTAACCCACCTCCAGGCTACGCGCCTCTATGGAGTGGTATATTGAGCTGAGAGCTCTGGATTTATTAATGATGCACACGTTCCCGCTGGAGCATGGGGCTCCTCTGCCAGAGAACAGCTCTTTCTATTTCTGGTGAGGACGTACTTGACGCCGGTAACCACTGCGTCACCAATTTCTATTTCATCTCTAGAGATGCCTCGACCCTTATACCTCTAAGAATGGCCGACTATCTTGGCACTGTAAGGCAAATCTGCACCCCCTCTGTATGCCGTGAAAACAAGCGATATTCGAATTTCCCACTTAAGAGCAAGCGAATCTGCTTCGTTTACACGGCTGAATTTTTCTTGAGACCAAGAGACCCTGCTAATGATTTACCCTGTTATTTATTCAAGGGAACCCACGTAGGGACCCACGCCCTACGTTATCGCTTGGCATCCCTCTCAAACCAATGGAATCACTGCAAAAATTAATAACTGTGACCTCCGCCAATAATATCGTCCGCAACCTCGTGAGTCATGTTATTATTCTGATCGCGCGCATTTTTCTTGCGTCATATGAAATAACGTTACCTGTTGGCGTGAGCCAAATTAACTTTGATTCAATGAAGCGCCCGGTATTTACGTACATGGGTAGAGGTTCAGCACCCACCCATCGATTTACTGGGTAGGGGTTATTCAACATCGGAAAATTTTCACCCAGCCCAAATAATACTCACGCGCTGATATACAATAAAATGACCGCGATCATTTTAACAAAGAAAAGCCTTCCTGATCGCAATTAATTTAGGGAAAGGAAGACTGGTGTAAATCTTAAAATTAAACCCTACAGTCATCCCTCATGGAAAAAAACGCAATAAATTACCTACAAAAAAAGACTAAACTCAAATAATATTCATGGAGAAGAAACATGGGGCCTGTTGAATATAAAATCACAGTAATTCCTCACAGTCACATCAGAATATTTTTTATAATCACAAGAAAAAGAGCATGTATTCATTGTCAATTATTGTAATAGTATAACCTATTGACATCTGTTTGTGCAGTACATAAATCAGTTTGGAATGCCTGGTTACCCAACACTGGTCACAATAAACAATGACTAATATTTTTGTGCCTGTATGGCCTGAAAGAGGAGCAAAGAACTATACCACCATGAGCTACCAAACTTGTCGTAATAAAAACTGACCATGCGAAGGTTGGAGATGGGGGACTACCTATCTCATACCATAGAAACTCTGATAGCTACAAAAATGTCAAGCTGATGATGAACAAATAATTAATTCACAGCAGTGCTAACGTGAACAAACTGATGTCCCCTGCTCCAAAGGCAGTTAAAGGTTAAGAAGAAGAAGTACATTTTTAAAACAACAGTATTTCAAATATCTGAGATTTTACCAAATAGAAATGGAAAGTGCCAGGAATTTCAAACTAGAGATAGACCATCAAAGACAATAAGGAATGGAAATGAGCGACACGAGTGAATAGAGATTAATCTAGGAACACGGAAGGGGTTACATCATATTCATAAAGGCTATAGACATTAGGCAATGCCACAACATACATCAGAGAAATTTCAGCCTGGAAGAACCAAACACAAGAAAAAAACCAATGAATAGGTTATATAAAATAAAGATCACTATATACCCAAATTATAACCCACATGGGGTTGAACTGAGTATCTCATGCATAAAAATAAACATCAGTTTTCCTCTGCATGGACCAAAGACCAAACTAAAGGGTGAAACTATCTCTGGCAAAATTCCTTACCATCACAGAAAGCAGAAGAAAAAAAGTTCTGACAACTTGATATTTCTGAATTCTCTCTGAAAGCATCATTACAGTTGTGGTTGTTGGCACTGGCAAAAGTTGTAAGTAAAGTAGTGGACGTTGTTATTCTGTTCTCCTTTTGTACTGCTTGAACTGTATTTATTATTATCATCATAAAATCAACCATCTATAAGTAATAAAGTGAACCTACATTGCTAATAAAATAATGAAGAAAATAACCTGCCAGATTTTTCCAAGCTTCTATGCTTCTTTTGAGTGAGCTAAATAAATAGGACTTGTTAAGATTCAGACCAAAAATATATAATACACAGTAGCATTAACAGTGTTAGAAGTTTATGCCCCCACATTTTTGTCAACGTGTGGGGAAAGCCGTCTGATGATCTGGACATTTGTGTAGAAATTCATCTTCTAAACATAACCTATTTTTATTGTTGTCATATATTTTCTGGTTTTTTAATTAATTAATAAATAAAAAAATATATGTGTCGGGATGGAACAGCTATGATGAGATATAATAAGGATAAGTGGGGCGTATAACTTTATATAATATATTCAATCTTACCAGCAACATCCTTCTAAATCATTTAGTCAATATTGTATGAAGGTTAATTAAAAATTGTAATTGTATATTTTTAAAAACTCTCCCTCATA
Organism: Oreohelix idahoensis; assembly: GCA_024509875.1. NCBI lineage: Eukaryota > Metazoa > Mollusca > Gastropoda > Stylommatophora > Oreohelicidae > Oreohelix > Oreohelix idahoensis. The sequence continues at coordinate 329,663 of JAMPIV010020708.1, read as the reverse complement.
CACCACTCTATTGTAAAAACAAGAATAATTATACTTCGTGTATTGAACAAAATGAAAATTAAAAAGTGTGTGTGTGTGCATGCATGTGTGCACCTGGTAGAAAGTGACCAATAGGAGCCACATATACTGTTCTAACTCTGCACATTCTGTTGCTCATTTTCTAGTCCTTCATATCTAAAAGATTTGACACCATAAAATGAGCCCAGCTAGGAAATAGATGAGGTAAATTAGTTTGGCACTGGATTTTTAGAGCTTTGTAGCTAAACGGAATGGATAAAAAAATTTAATTTAAATACATCAAAACTGAAGTCATTTCCAAATTTCAAAGAAAAACACATATTCACATAGAATGTTTAAAAACAAAGGCGAATATATTATGGTAAATATTGTGATTTATGCTCTGTAAAATTGGAAGCATACCTGAAAGTATAGTATAATTCATATTCATAAATATGAGATACCATCCTCTCCTTCATACACCAGTCAATAGTAAATCTTTACGAGAGACATAGGAATTTTCTGGACACAAGAATTTACTGACTACTCATTACTTAATAAATCTGAGTAAGAGACACAGAAATTTACTGGCTACTCATTACTTAATAAATCTGAACAAGAGGCAAAGACATTTACTGACTGCTCACTCCTTAACACATTAACTACTGCAACCCGGTCCCAGCGGCGCACGAAAGAAACACATTTGGATCGCAAACCGCCCACAACAGCTTTCTAAGTTTAGTAAGAAAACGAATGAAATAAGTGCAGAAACACTTTCCGATCTGGTTCGAGGTTTTAATTGACCACTGGAACACAACATCCGTAAGCATGGGTAAATTTGTGCCACTGAAAATTGATATTATATTCATATTTTTCAAACGTTTCAGGTTAGTTACCAAATCGCAAAACTGTTTACCATGGCAACGAGTGATAGCACCACAAAAAATGAACTGAACAGGCTAGAAACTTGTTTCAGCAATCGATTTTCTGTTTGTACGTTGGTCACATCTAAGGGATGCAACTGTGGTTGAAAGTTATACATTAATTGTATTGTTTCCCTTATATGTACTCTCCCGAAAATAGTAACACTCAACGAAGAAAAGTCGGTGAATTGTGCAACGCAAAGTGAGTGACAGTGATATATGAATAAAATGTAAGTTTTTGATTGTAGAACCCAGTTTCATTCCGGAAACGGATTTAACTCATCATTTTGTTAAAAATAACCTTAACATGTAAGTTTTTTATTGTTTCTTCAAGGCAAAATTTTAATTTAAAGTATTGCAGATTTATTGTTGGAGCTACTCGCTGAAAATGAAACGGTTTATTGGAGCATAGATACCATGATTTCCGATGATCCCAACAACGCAGTTGATTTCCCAACCGAGTTCCTTAATGAGCAGTGCCCATCAGGAATGCCACCGCATTTGCTGAAATTAAAGGTTGCTGCATGTATCATCATGCGAAATCTGAACCAAAAAAACGGACTATTGAATGGCACGCGTTTGGTCATAAAAGTCTTGCATCGGAATTCCATTGATGCAGAAATTATCACTGGCAGTAATAAGGGAGAACGAGTCTTAATTCCTCGCATTGACTTAGAACCGAGCGAGCGCAGTTTGCCATTTAGGATGCGGCGTCGTCAATTCCCAGTGATTTTAGCATTTGCAATGACAATCAATAAGGCACAAGGACAATCGTTTGATCGCGTAGAAGTTTTCCTTCCTGAACCTGTTTTCAGACAAGGCCTGCTCTATGTCGCCCTCACCCGAGGAACAAATCATGAAAACTTGAAAGTTTTTGTTAAAAACACTTTTTATCAGGGAACATTCTTTGAAACAAATCGACGCACTTTCACAAAAAATGTTGTCATCAAATAACTTTTATATTGATATAAAAAATATTTAAAAAATATATTACAGTTTTTGATTTACTTCCGTCATTATTGATGGTTATTGCTAGTTACTTAATAAATCTGAACAAGAGGCACAGGAATTTACTGACTACTCATTCCATAATAAATTTGAGCATGAGACACAGAAATTTACTGGCTACTCATTACTTAATAAATCTGAACAAGAGACACAGAGATTTACTGGCTACTCATTACTTAATAAATCTGAGCAAGAGACACATAACTTTACTGGCTACTCATACATTAATGATTCTGAACAAGAGACACAGGAACTCGCTGGCTACGCATTCCTTAATAAATTTGAGCAAGAGACAGAAATTTACTGGCTACTCATTACTTAATAAATTTGAGCAAGAGACACAGAAATTTACTGGCTACTTATTTATTACTAAATATCTACAAGAGACAAAGAAATTTTCTGTAACAGAAGGCTCACAATACAGAATGATCTATCTACTCATACTAGCTGGTCAGAAACTGCATTCTCTGCTTCTCAACATTTTTATGCACAATCAATTCTCAACTTGTGTTTTATGATATTTTGACATTTACAATTGTGCCCTTTCTTGCAAAGCACTTCACCTTTCCCTTATCAACAGGTAACTGTTCTGCAATGTTTGCACATATCTTCTGTGCTTTTGCTGCCTTGAAAATCACTGTCTTTCTCAGAATGTGTCATCTCACACAGCAAATTTTTTGTCATCTGTATTTCTTGTCTCCCTCACTGGCAGATCACAGACATTTCCAGACAAAGACACTGAAAGTAAATACAGAATAAATCAGCACATATAAAACTAGCAATATAATTTTAGCACAATCAATAAACAAATCAAAGCTGTATTAAAATACAAAACAATTAACATAAATGAACTACCAATTTTTACTTCAGGAACATCAGTAGAAGCCCCATGTAGTTGCTGGGGACATGGGCGACAAGAACAGAATAGGACAACAGCTTCATCAGTAAGATGCAACTTTTATGATGTTTTACATAGAGCTGGGAACCTCATAATGTAACAGTACATGAATGCTGTGGTAGAGATTTCTTGCAAGAGGCCAGCTGCAGTCGTGGCTCCATGCTCCATGGGTACCAGTCAGAAAAGTGTTGATGGTAATGATGATATCAATGCAACAAAACTGTATTTATGTAAATAACAACAGCTATACTGCTCCAAGTGATTCCTGGTAGTGTCTGCAGACTCAAAGAAAGAATTGGGCTACCCTTCCCTCAAGCATGTCCTAACAGGCAATTAAATGAGGTTGTGCATAGGGCTGGCAACTTCATTATATAAAATAAATAGGTACAGACACCACCACTACAAGAGTATAAATGCTTTGGTTCTAGCTTCCTGTAAGGGAACCAGATGTAGTAGTGGCTCTAGGCTCCATAAGGAACACATAGATACTGTATGATGATGATGACAGCCTTACCAATTAAATGAAATGACATTGACACAGAATACAACTACAGGTCTGTAACCTTATATCTGAAATTCTCAAGGATAGCTTTGTTTCGGAAGCAGGATTTATGTGGTTTTCAGATGTTGTCCAAATCGCGGTAGAAAATCAGTCCAAATTCGCCCAAAACAGCCCAAGTTGCCCAAACTGCGTTCAAAAAGTATCCCATAGTTGCCCAAACTGCATTTGAAAAGTATTCCATAGTAGCCCAAACTGCGTTCAAAAAGTATCCCAAAGTTGCCCAAGGAAACTTTAGAGTTTCAGAATATTTCAGTTTTCATGTGCTCAGATAAAAAGTTATAAACCTGTACATCAAATTATCACTTTAGAAAATGAAACACCAGCTCACGACGTATAAACATTTCACAAAGTTATGATAAAATGGTTCACAAAGTTATGATAAAAAAGCTGACAAAGTTATGATAAAACAGTTGACAAAGTTATGGTAAAACAGTTCACAAAGAATATGTTGAGGCATTTCACACAATATATGCTGAAACAGTTCACAAAGTTAATGTGAAACAGTTCACAAAATCCTTTACTTTATTACCGATTGTCAAAATCAGTTAGCAGCCATGTAAATGAACTACCAAAACAAGACTTACCAGCAGTCATCTCCTCCTGTGCTCACCAGATGGCGGTCATCATACATAAAACGGACATTAGTCACATGGGCTGAATGACCTTCATACTTTTTGAATTCAGCCTGCAAAAGTGTACGTAGTAAGAGCTATTATTCTACCTAGTACTTGTTTTCCTAATTCTTTTCTTGTTGAAATTTTGGTTACAAAAATCAACTTAAAATCTTCTTTAGTCCTTGGCCACTGACTGATGAAGCAATTAGTGACCATCATGCCTGGTGGCATCTTGTAGGGCAGCAATAAACTCTCCACTTTCCTTGGTGGGCAGCTATTCTTCGTGTGGTGTCCCAACTCTGCTTCATTCTTTGCATCTTTGCTTCTGCACCTTCCTTCTGAGGTCCATAGCATGGCAGTTCTGGTGAAAATTTCAGAGTCTCTTCTGTGGATGTGGCCAACCCAATTCCAGAATCTACCTTCAATGATGGTTTGCATTTATTCTTGATGGCTCTGAGTTAGCAGTTCTTGGCTGGTGAAGGTATTTAGCTAGAAAATTAGGAGAATTTTCCTCAGGCAGGCTGTGTGAAAACAGGACAGTTTGGATTTTTCCATTTATGTTACTCTCCCAGATTAATGTGGCATTCCTAAAATTCAAAAACTAACAGCAAATCTTAGCAAGTTTTAGGTAAAACTTACAGCCATGTATTCAGTGCATACTGACTGCCATCTTATATGACATTTCATCAGTAGCATACAGAGAATATTATCGAGTTTCAATTAAAAGGTACAGCTCCATTACATGGAATAAAACAGATTCCAAGCAAGGAGAATCTTCTTCTTCAAGTGCTATGCTGGCTGGTGCAGGTGATCATAACTCTCCACAACGTCCTGTTCCTTGCAATGTTTATCAATTCTGCTGTTGACTCATTTCCATGCCATGTAAATCTTTGCAAACGACAGGAATTTACTGATTGATCAGTCATTAGTAAATCTTTGCAAAAGACACAGAAAAGTTATGTTCTTTTAACTAGAGTTGATTCTGAGCGTAAAATATACAAACTTTTTTTAAAAACCTCACTGCTGAGTTTTAAGTGATAAAGTTTCTAGCACTAGGTTAAAAAAAAAAAAAAATTTGCAATGATAATGATGAAAAGATTACTAGTTCTTTCCATCAATGAAATGAAACTCACAAATTTTTCTGGACAAGGAAAGTTGAACAGTTTAACCAGTCCTGAGTCATCTCCCGTTGCAAGAGCATTGCCAAGACGAGACAGGTGGGTACAGTTCACATCATCTTTTTCAGCACTGTGGGGCCAAATGCCAAGAACGTCAGGGCCAACGATACTGAAATAATAGAAAAATATTTTTTGGTTAAAAAATTAATAATCACCACCAGCATGAAAGATAATTTAAAAAAAAAAAAACCAAACAAATATTAAACAACGAAGAGAGAAAATAAATGTAATCCTGTCTCATCCTAAACGAACATCTTTTTTAAAATGCCATATTATTTATTTCGGTTTTTTTCTCCAAACATGGTGATAGGATTATTGTTATTATAAGTTGTAGTAGTGAAGTTCAGAGATTATTACAGCACCACTATATTACTAGTCATTTCTTAAACGGGTGCTTGCATAAGGATTGCAATGGTGACATCACTAGGATTGCATGATGGTCTTTTGGTCTGGAATCCCCAGGGTAAGAGACATGAAAGTAGACTGACTAATGTGGAACTGATGACATGAACCAGGCACAAGCACCAGTGGAACAAGTTGAAGGGCTATGCTCCTTGGGGATGAAGAAGAAAATCTGGCGATGGATTGCGCTGACATAAATTGAGGAAATCCATGCTAATCACAAAGCATATAAAACAGATTATAGCAAACAATAACAGTACAGGTAGCTTTATTACGCAGGCAAATTACACTGACAAACAACATCTTTGGTCTTAGGTCATCCCCTGATTTCAGGAAATCCGTAAGAGACAAGATATTTGAAAAATATATTTTTGGGAAACTTATTTGAAAATAACTTATTAAAAATTAATAAAAATGCACTACTTTTTAGAAAAGAGAACATGGAGACAGAAAATGGAAATGGTTCTAGAGTTGAAGAAATGAAAACAAACCAGTGCCTTGATCCAGCTGATGGCACCATGACAGGATGGACAATAAACATGACAGGAGATAGTTTACTTTTAGAAACTAATTCTGACTGATTATATACCCGGTGAATGATGATATTTGTTGAAGGGCTATGCTCCTTGGGCTCTTACCAAAGACAAGCTGAAGGTTCGCAACTGATGATATTTTGTTCCGATATCTAAATGTTCACAGAGAACCAATACAATAGGATTTGACTTGCAAAGATGTAAACAATGGTGCACTCGGTCTTGAGCCATAACAATAGGACTTTTCATGATGATAGTCTAAAAGCCGTGATTGCATAACGGAAAATTTTCAATCACAAAGCGCCCTACTCTGTTCAATGAAAGAAACTTATGACAATATGGCTATACTTTTGGCAAAAATAAAGTACAATGACTACCAATGGCGGATTTGTGGAGACCTAAAGGTCATTGCAATTCTCACGGGCATGCAGACTGGGTACACTAAATTTTGTTGCTTCCTATGTGAATGGGACAGCCGCAACAGACAGGAACATTATGCAAGAAAGGTGTGGCCTATCAGGGATCGTATGCAGCTCGGGCATAAAAATGTAATACACGAGCCATTAGTTAACAAAGACGCATCATTTTACCACCGTTACATATAAAGTTGGGGCTCATGAAGAATTTCGTAAAAGCGTTAGATAAAACGAGAAAAGCTTTCACTTATCTTCGAGAAAAGTTTCCGCAAGTTAGCGATGCAAAGATAAAGGAAGGTATCTTTGTAGGACCTCAGATTAGGAAAGTTATTGCAGACAAACAATTCGAGAACTTGTTACATGGTAGTGAACTTCGCGCATGGATGGCATTCAAATCGATCGTCGATAACTTTCTGTGAAATCACAAATCTGTCGACTATGTGCATATTGTTAAGCATTGCATAGATGCATACAGAATTATGGGCTGTAACATGTCCCTCAAAATCCATTTGCTCGATTCGCATCTTGACTTTTTCCCTGACAAACTTGGCGAAGTCAGCGATGAACATGGAGAACGATTCCATCAAGATATCGCCGTAATGGAATCACGCTATCAAGGACGGTGGAGTGTGACCATGCTTGCCGATTATTGTTGGATGCTTCATCGCGATGTACCACATGCCATTCACCGACGAAAGTCGACTGCAAAGAAATTCAAGCCTACATAACTGTTACACTTCTTGTATGAATGATGTTATAATACTTTATGCCTTGTTAAAAAACTTCAATTGCGTATTTCTAGAGATCCCGACCTGATAGAGAAAAACAGTTTGCAGATTTAAAAACAGCGCATTAAAATTGACCAGAAAAACATAGAAATGTTAGAGAAAGAAAAAAAAAGTTTTTTTTTGTTAGTCAGTGTTATTTATGTTTATTTATTCTTCTTCCGATAGATTTTGGCTCAGATGATGAAGATTAGCATTTTTTAGCAATAAAGTATTTTAAATTTTACAGTATTTTTTTTTTTAGAGCTAGCGCTATTGCGCACTTAATAGACACAGTGTAAACATGAATTTTGGCTTTTATATGCACTGGGAAACCAAAAAAATGGGTATAACCCACTTTATTGCGATATTCGCTTTATTGCGGTGGTCTGGAACCGAACTCGCAATAGCTCCAAGGTATACCTGTATTAGTCTTTACTGGCTAGTTTGTAATCTACATCATTAAACCAAACTGGCATGCACATAAATAATACTGTTTTTGAACATATCTGCTTCCCAAATAAACCTAAGGCAGGCCCCATATAGTTCCTGGGGGGAGGGGGGGTCTCTGAGGAGACAGAGAAAGAACATGACTACTCCTTCCTCAGGCATTATCATAAGAGGTGACTAATATGAGGTTGTGCAATAAGGCTGGTGTCACGAAGTGGATTTAAGTCTAGAGGTTGTATTAATAGAGAGACAATACCCTAGTGGTAAGAAAGTCCGAGAAGATGTAATTTTGATGGAAAATGACGTAACTGTGGAAAGATGAGACTATTGGCTCAAGGTTGAGAACCTGGATCGACTCTCCCTTGCCGCTTCATGACTTCAGAATTGCTATAGCCTCACCCCCTCTGACTACCTTTAAACAAAGGGAGATAAGGTTTATATAACTACCACAGACACCACTATACCGACAAACATATAAGTGTCAGATAGTCTAGAAGCTGATCCAGTGTACAATATATATATTTTATTTACACAAGAAAACATAAAAATGTCATCATACAGCAAAGAAATAAATATCGTGCACTGTTGCACAGACCTGGAAAAAGCAAAGAACCATTTAAATAGATAAACACTAGGAAAATCCAATCACATTCACTCTTTCAGTCTTTTTTCTGGGGAAAAATAGAACGATTAGTGATTTAAACAAGATCTAATTTGTGGGCATCAGTTTAGCCTTCACTCTCTACTACAAATAAGATTTCTACTGTCACGGTCCTGTTGACTCTGCCTAATCGAATGTTTACGCAGCTTCCAACTCGTTAGGCGATATGCGCCGCAAACTAACACAATGGACTGCTACACTAGTAGACTTTTATAACATTTATTACTCAAAGGCTATCCTCTGAGGATATCATCAGACCCTACTGGCCCCGGCTATCTCCTCTCTCTCTCTCTCTCTCTCTTTGCTTCAGTGTCTCTCTGACACTCTTGACATCTGTTGTGGTGGCGTCTCCGTTTACGCCTTCTCTCGTTGACGTTATTATCAGAACCAGGTATGTTCACTCTCTCTCCTGGTTTCTGATGACGGCACTGATGACTGGATTGGCAAGTACGCGGTACTCGACGAACTGTAGAAACTTCTCTGCTGCTGAATAGCTTCTCTGCCTTTCCCCGATAACCCGCTCAGGGTTTAGAGGAACACAGCATTTATTTCTAGCTGTATAAACTAGACCAATCTCCCGGACATGTGACGTTGTTGGAGTGGTATAAATAGCAATGAGCTCTGGATTTTTTTTGGATAGATAACCTCATTCCCGCTGAAGCATGGGGGCTTCACTGCAAGAGACTAGGTTATTTCAACTTTGCCATTGGTACTTTGTATGTGCCAAACTACACTCTGCTACTGTACCGTGACCGCTGTGGACAAAGATACAACTTATGTACATCAACTGCAACATAACTGATCACTAACACATATCTCCCATAAATAAATACAACTCCCCTCACTCAATACATCACCCCTTCACCCGCTATGCACAACGATACATAAAATATTTTTATCCATGTGTCGCTCTCTCTCACCCTTCTACTCCCCCTCTCCTTCAACTTAAAATCTTTCTGGTACGCAGCCAACCCCCAGACCACTGTTTGACTTTAATCTTTTGTCATGCCCGAATAACCACGTGCCCAAACAATTCAAACTAGGGAAATTTCCTGGACGAAATTCTTTAGTCTCCTTTTAGACATTGCCTCGTGAGGTTTACTCACTTAACCCCAAATTAAATTAAACCTTCCACTAGGAATAATTTTACTCCTCTAAGCAAGATAATCCACTTAGAAATTACATCTGTACCCTCCGACTGCGTTACCCACATTCACGCACAATAAAATCCCATACATACAATAAAATTGCCCATAGTATTACACTTGTAAATATTCAGAATTAAATGGTGGTTAACGCAACACTCTACATACTACAGAGCGCCCATGTATCAAATAGCTAAACCTCACACAGTCCTATATACTGCCAACTATCCTAGAAAGAATTAGGCACACTTTACCTTTACATCATTGCTACAAAATAGTAATGGATGGCACTTTACGTTTATAACTATCAGTTAACCTCCCGAAGAACTTTAACTTAAACAGGCTATGACGCTATTAAAGAAACCCATTAATTTTACGGCTCTAATAAAAATATTCACATACCAATTCATTGCGTTTCTTCCGCATGGAGCAGACAATGAATGCTGGATTCGCGGTAGTAAATTTCATCAGGCATAGGTGTCCGGTAACGGACAGAGCGGGTATATATACAAGAAAATCCCCGCTCAACTTCTGCCTACGTCATATCTACAGCTTTGAACTAAACCAATGGAATTCCTTACAAAATTAATAACGGGGTCTACGCCAATCGATTTGAAAGCACGTGGTGACCCGTTTATCCTGACCACGCGCATTTCCCACTTACGTCATGTTACGCTAACCGCTATATTTCTTAACAAAGAAACTGGGACTACGTGATCGCGATACACTTATAGAAAGGAAGACTGGTGCAAGTCTTAGAATTTAACCCTACAGTCATCCCTCTTATAAAACACAATAAAATACCTACAGAAAAAGACCAAACACATAATTACTTAAGGAAGAGAAGAAGACTGGGCCTCTTGAAGAATTTCAGTACTTCATCACAGTTGGCAACCTCATTATGTGAAAGAAATTGCTACAGAAACCACCACAGACAGAACACATGAATGCTTTGATACAGGCGTCCAGGAAGAGTACCCCCTACAATGTTGGCCTTGATTGCTCCATTTCTCATGCAGTCTTTTCTTGTTTTATTAATCAATTTTTGTCTGACATTCATTACAGATGTGGTGGATGAACCTTTCTTGGTTACTGGTTAAATGTCAAGACCTGACACACCCCTCACACTGGTATTTTTCAGACAAACCTTGTCCAAGTTGCCCATGTGATTTTACTTGCAACACCTGCATCCACAAGACTGCCAACCGGGACGTCGTACACCTGGTTTACATAGGCTCCTGTACAAACCTTTAAAGTCAAAGAAAATACACTTTCATGTATACCTGCTGTAAATTAAATCATAAACAATTATCAGTAAATAAATACTGGAGCTGGTGTAAAACTGGTGAGGGAAGTAATGTATAAATAAAAAAAGAAGATAGTATGCAATCAGTTTTAAATAAAGACAGTATGTTACATACATGGGACAGTTTGGTTCACTCCCTGAAACATTTCGTATTTCTAGTGTACAGTCCAATAGTAAAACTGATTCCATACACTTTTCTTTTTTAATTATACAAAAACAATTCTAACTACACAAAACAGAGTTCAACTTTTGACCTTACATGAGTCTTTTTCTTATTTCCTTTATTGCTCCTTATGGAGCACAGAGCCAACACTGCAACTGTTCCCCTTGCAGGAAGCCTGTGTAAAAACATTCATGTGCTCTTGCAGCAGTGGTTTCTGTAACAATTTGTTTTATATGATGAGGTTGCTAGTCACATACACAACCTCTTATCAGTTGCCCCTTACAACAAGCTGTAGTCCTATTTATTCTTGGTCTCCTCAGAGATACACAGGAACTAAACAGGATTGTATTGTGTGTACCCTATTGGGTTAATGCACCACCCTCAGATGGTAACATCTGCAGAAGATGCCTCTTCATCTTATCAGCTTTCAATCCCTCCCAAGGAGCAAAGGCCTTCAACAAACTTATACCAAGTCTTCCTGTCCCGTGCCGTCTGCTCAAGGTCTTTCCCTGTCTTCTTCATCACCTTCATGTCTGTCTCCAGTTCTCTTCTCCATGTGTTCTTTGGTCTCCCTCTGCCTCTCTTACCCTGGGGATTCCAGAATGTGGACTACCTGGTCATGCTAACAACAGGTGTCCTCAATATGTGTTCTGTCCATCTCCAGTGTCTTCTTCTCATTTCTTGTTCCACTGGCACTTGTCTTGTCATCTTTTCAACATTAGTAAACTTGTCATCTTTTCAACATTAGTAATCTTGTCATCTTTTCAACATTAGTAATCTTGTCATCTTTTCAACATTAGTAAACTTGTCATACCACTTCAATCCTTCTATTCTATGCAAGCATCCATTAATGAAAGTCTGTAGCTTTTTGGTTGTTGTTTTTGTTTTCCTCCATGTTCAGAGCCATACAATAGGACTGACTTGCCATTCAATAGGAATGACTTGATGCTTCACAACAATAAAGTTATTAAACTAATACATTCATACTTCTACTGTATCTTTTTCTGAATTATATAACATTGCTGATTTCCACCATAACACAACATCAATGTTTAAAAACAAACACAGTTCCCTACCCTGATGTAGTTGCTGTCTGCAGAGAAGTCCATACTGATGATGAAGCTTGATATGTCCTTGCAGAAGCCTGCACGTTTCAGGCTTGTTCCCTGAGTAAGGTCATAGAAGTCCACACATTTGTCATCGGAGCCCACAGCCAGGATTTTAGAGTTTGGACTAAATCTGTGTGCACAAAGCCAAAAAAGGGTAAGAAGGCTTAAGCTTAGAACATTTAGTACCTTTTTCATCAATATCGATGAAAAAATCACCATTTAATTTATGATCATTTCAGAAATTTAACCAATCATCAATTTTTTTGGTTCATCAATAATTTTTTTTTTCTTTTTGTTGATCTCATTTTGAGGAACAAATGAATAAATGACTATAGTTTATGTTTAAAACAACAAGGTAAAAACATTTTTGTAGTCCCATGATAATGGAACCCCTAATTTATCACAATTGCATTTTTCTAATGATCAAATATTATGCATTAGCGAAGTGTTTTTAATTAATGGATTGATTTTAACATAATAATATAATTTTCAGACAGAAGAATGTTTAAAAAAATACTTTGATTTTTTTTTGGGGGGTGTGCGCATGCAAGCATACATTCTTACACAGAAGACCCACACAAGCACACACTGACACACAGACAAAAACTCTCCATCTAATTTCATCATATGATCATCTCTACATCTTTTCTGTCCATGTTTAATTTTTTAAATTCCAAAGTCCACTGGTGAAAGAAAATTATGAAGCAGAAAAGAAGACATAACTGGGAATGATTTTCTTAAAGAAAGAAATAGATACACTTCACTGAAATGAACATTTACCGGACATCAGTAATGGGTCCTGCCCTGTCCCTCTTTCTTCCCCACAGTTTGAGGCCTGTGGTAGTCAGAATAAGGAACTCTCCAGTCTTCAGGCCAACTGCAATCAGCTCACCATCTGGACTGAAGGCTACAGACCTGGCTGCTGTCACATTCAACTTGGCCACAAGAGACTAGGTCAAGAAAAATAGAATGAATTAACTTTACTTTCAAAGGGTTGAGAATTCATCACGCAGGCCTGTCTAACATTGTGCCCATCTGTTCTGTCACCTTTTATGCCGCAGTTATTCATTATCACATCTACTTTTAAAATTAATTTAAAGGCATGAAACATTATAAATGTTATATAACAACATATTCACCATGAAAGTATCCAATCATAATCAAGAAATAAATTATGAAAAAAAAGCACAAATCATCAAACCCTGCATAAAACTCAAGGTGAATAAATGAACTGTTTAATTATGCATCAATGAATAATAATGTAAGTATACCAATCAGCTTTTAATCTAGGAAAAAAGTATCCTATTGTAATACATAAGTCGCACATGAATATAAATTGCAGGTGATCAATCAAGCATTTAAAAAATATATAAACAGAAATACAACAGAAATTTACATGTAGCACTTTCAACAAAGGCCAAGCAACTAGCAGAGTGATCATACCTCTCCACAACTAGTGTTCATAGTGTTGTTTATCAATTTTATTATTGACTTTCTTCCACATGTTGTTAAACTGCCAAGAGTCTTCCCTCCTTGTCATCCCTGTTTCTTTTTTAATCAATTTTTTAACACAATTTTCAAATTTTTCCCTTTTCATAACGTCCATTAAAAGTGAACTACCTCATACTAATATGTGTGTGTTGTATGTTTATCCCTTTCAGAATCTTCTCATTAGTGTGTTTCGCTATGTATGAGATAACATTCTTAAAAATTAACGTAGTACTTTTTTCCATTCATGCTTTAGCTTTGCTGCTGTAATATTTTACTGTACAGTCAAATTCAGTTGCAAAATTAGATTGTATCCTCTGCTATAGAAGGAAAAAGAGATAGAGGACAACAAAGAGAGAAGATTCTGAACATCATGGCATGGAAAGATGTCAACAATAGAGTTGATCAATAGTACTGTAAACAGGAAGCACCATAGACAATGGGCACTAGACCAGTAGTAGCTACTTTAGTCTACTGATTGTTAGTCTGTTTAGTTCCATAACAAGTAGATGTGTCAATTCGTTTACATTATCTAACCATTTTGTTAGCCCTGTCTTTATTTTGCAGGGTACTGTGCTTTGACAGAAAATCTTTGGTAGCTCATGTAGCTTGTAAGTCCACCTATTTATTATTCCACGAGTGTCTTAGAATTACTGAATAATGTGTTCACCATTTTTCTTATGCAGAAAATGCATCATGGGTTTAACTAGTTCAGCAAAGAGTAAAACTCGTGTTTAAGAATGCTGGCTTCCTGCTAGAAGAAGATTGACAGCATGGTGCCACCAACCATCTTAACTCTTACAGGATGAGAATCCAGTATTCATGGCCAATTTTCCCAGGGAGGCCAGTTTTCATGGCCAATTTTCCCAAGGAGGTCAGTTTTCAGGGCCAATTTTCCCAGGGAGGTCAGTTTTCAGGGCCAATATTTTAACTAAGCTTTTCTTTTCTTCTAATTTTATATCTTATTAATTCTCATCAAGTCTCCTGTACAACTATGTATAACATTAATAAACTTTTTGAAAAGCTTAACTCTTACAATCCGGCAAGCCCCGTGAAGTGGCGCGGGTTTAGTACCAATTTTACGGCTCGCCCCGTGAAGTGGCGTGCGACGGTAATGATAGCTAAACTAGCGCGTAAAAACACGGTTTTAGCTCCCATATAGTAAGAGTTAAAAAGAACTGGCCATTAAATTTTAACACAATATGAGAACTCAGTGTGACATAAAATTCCTTGCATCAAACATGGGGAAACCCCCATATCCTTCAAGAGTTAAGGGAGAACATGCTTGAGATTGAAAGATGCTTGTGACAGATTGCCCATTTTAAATGAGAGATAAACCTGTTGTATGAGAGTGAATGAAGAAAAAGAACGCTGCTAAAAGATGAAGCTTACTTTGGATGGAATGTCCCAAAGTCTGACTGTTCCATCATAGCTGGCAGTGATAAACTTTGGTGCTGTTGGGTGTTGGTCAAGACCCCATACTTCTCCTTCCCCATGCCCTGCCACAATCACCTGGACAGTCCCGGTCTTCTCAGAAATTTCAAGAACAGAGTTGTCTTTTGTTCCCACCAGAATCTTGCCCTGTTATAGGGTAACTTTGTAACTGAGTCACACACAACGCACCAATAATACAATATTCTAGAACCAAAGAAAGTGTAGTAACAAATATGAACTACTCAAAGTTGCAGGAAGTAAACAGTTGTTTACACAGATGTGTTTATAAAACTGGTTTCATCAAAGCATAAATCCCAGTCTACTTGCCATGGGTCTCTGGTGGAAATAAAAAAGAACAGGATTAGTGCTGTTTCAGGCATGTCATAAAAGATGACTAATGTTAGGTTGTGCCCAGGGCTGGCAACCTTGTGAAGTAAAAAAAATTGTTGCAACAGCACATGAATTCCATCTTCCTGCACAGTGACCAGCTGTAGCAGTGGTTTCATGCTCCTAAGGAGCAAAATGGGAAAATAAAATGATGGATAAGAATAAAATAATCAGTTGCTAGAATCTTTGAAATACCTTCATGTGAATAGTAAAACTTGATCCAGTCTAGTTTCTTCCTTAGTTGGTCTTTCACAGGTATAATAATATTGCACTTGAAGAAATACCAGTACAAGATGCACAATCATACATATACCTTGGCAGCAATATAAACACAGTTGGATGGACAGACAAGGATATCAAAACAAGAATACAAAAGGCTACAGGAGATTTCATTGCATTGGAAAATATATGCAGATCAATACAAATCAAGTCCAACACAAAAATCAGAAAATTCAATTCAATTATCAAGTCAGTTCTATTGTATGGCTCTGAAACATGGAAAACAATAAAAACAACAATCTAAAAAAGCAACAGACTTTCATAAATGGGAGCTTGCTTAGAATAGAAGGACTGAAGAAGTATGACAAGATCACTAATGTGGAACTGATGACAAGATCACTAATGTGGAACTGATGATAAGAATCACTAATGTGGAACTGATGACAAGATCACTAATGTGGTAATGATGACAAGATCACTAATGTGGAACTGATGACAAGATCACTAATGTGGAACTGATGACAAGACTCACTAATGTGGAACTGATGACAAGATCACTAATGTGGAACTGATGACAAGATCACTAATGTGGAACTGATGACAAGAATCACTAATGTGGAACTGATGACAAGAATCACTAATGTGGAACTGATGACAAGACTCACTAATGTGGAACTGATGACAAGACTCACTAATGTGGAACTGATGACAAGATCACTAATGTGGAACTGATGACAAGAATCACTAATGTGGAACTGATGACAAGACTCACTAATGTGGAACTGATGACAAGACTCACTAATGTGGAACTGATGACAAGATCACTAATGTGGAACTGATGACAAGATCACTAATGTGGAACTGATGACAAGATCACTAATGTGGAACTGATGACAAGATCACTAATGTAGAACTGATGACAAGATCACTAATGTGGAACTGATTACAAGATCACTAATGTGGAACTGATGACAAGAATCACTAATGTGGAACTGATGACAAGAATCACTAATGTGGAACTGATGACAAGAATCACTAATGTGGAACTGATGACAAGAATCACTAATGTGGAACTGATGACAAGAATCACTAATGTGGAACTGATGACAAGACTCACTAATGTGGAATTGATGACAAGATCACTAATGTGGAACTGATGACAAGACTCACTAATGTGGAACTGATGACAAGATCACTAATGTGGAACTGATGACAAGATCACTAATGTGGAACTGATGACAAGACTCACTAATGTGGAACTGATGACAAGATCACTAATGTGGAACTGATGACAAGATCACTAATATGGAACTGATGACAAGATCACTAATGTGGAACTGATGACAAGATCACTAATGTGGAACTGATGACAAGATCACTAATGTGGAACTGATGACAAGATCACTAATGTGGAACTGATGACAAGAATCACTAATGTGGAACTGATGACAAGAATCACTAATGTGGAACTGATGACAAGAATCACTAATGTGGAACTGATGACAAGAATCACTAATGTGGAACTGATGACAAGAATCACTAATGTGGAACTGATGACAAGAATCAGACAAGTGTCAGTGGAGCAAGATATGATAAGATGCTGTTGATAGCATTGCCTGGCAGACCTTGTTCTGGAATCGCCAGGGTAAGAGATGTAGACCAAGGTACATGGAGAAAAGAACTGGAGACAGATACGGAAAGACCTTGAGATGATGGCACAGGACAGGAGGATTTGGCATACGTTTGTTTGAAAGCTTATGCTTCTTGTGGAGCTGAAGGGTGATCAACGTATGAATCTAACCAGTAATAAACCAACATTTAACCATCATTTCATGACGATTTACACTTGATATGATCTGCCCGTAATTGTTATTGGCTATACAAAATTGAGCCCTGTGTAAATCTCAAGGACATCTTCTTCTTCTTCTTCTTCGTTCGTCCTGAAAAGGACGGTGGTTGCGTTGTGTCTGTTTACGCCTAAGCTGTGATATCTGCACCTTTCGGTCGACACATCCGACTTCTGCACAGCATTTTTTAGGACCGGGTTTGCCTTCCCATTTCGATCCACACTCGCTCAGCCAGACTGCACAGCTGTAGACTGTTTCCAGGACCACCACGTGGAGGTGGAGTGCGGTCTTGACCAGCTCTGGTTCGCTGGTCCTGACGCAGGCAGTCAAGCTATGAGTCACTGACTGCGGTCTCTATTGCTGCGTCTTGAGGTCCCTCAAGGACATCTGAGGAGACAAAGAAAGAATAAGAACCACTGTTTCCTCAGGCATGTCGTAAAAGGTGACTAATATGAGGCAGGCAACTTCATCATTTAAAACATATTGCTTCAGAAACCACCATTGTAAGAGCATGTGAATGTTTAGGCACAAATGTCCTACTGGCACAAATGTCCTACTGGGGGACCAGCTTTAATGGTGGCTTCATGCGTCATAAGGAGCTAAAAGGAAAATAATACTCATGATGATAAAATTGTAAATTAAATTTCCAAATGTGATTCTGACCTTTGCCCTGCAAACTGACTTGACAACATCTGCAGTTGACCCACTTTCCTTCAGAGGGAAAGCTTTGCATCTTTTCATCTCTTGGTCCCACAGTTTAACTGGGCCATTATCCTTTGACCTGATACAAAATATGTACATGTGTTTAATGTCTGAGCGGTTAGAGTGCTGTCTTTTCACGGCACTGGGTTCTAGGATTAAAACCTGGTAGCATCAGAATCCAGTCTACCCAGCTGTAAATGAGTACCTGACTCTTGAGTCAGGGAAGGCAAATGTAGTGAGGAGGAATACTGGTCACGAGGAACACCTCATTAAAAAAAGCTGGACCTAGTAGAGTGAGGTCTAACATTTCCCTCCTCTATGGCAGTAACTGTTAATGGACTATCTACCCACGTGGTTGCCAGGGGTCTCTTATGAGATAATACGACTACAACTCCTTCAGTCATCTTATTTAAGGCAACTAATACCAGGCTGTGCAAGGAGCTGACAACTTCATCATGTCAAACATACTGCTACAGAACCCACTACTATAATGGCATGTGAATGTTTTGTGCAGGTTTCCTGCAAGAGAGCCAACTGTATTAGTGGCCCCCATGCTCCATAGGGAGCAAAAATGAAAATGGTGATGAAAATTGAATGTCTGTTGTTATAGCTGCAACTGTTTCCTTCTATTGATTCACTGAAAACATAAAATGACATATGACACCTCTATCCTGTCTTGTTCCCACTGGTTTATGGGGAGATGAAGACAGAATAGGCTCAATGTGTCAACCAGGGGGTGTCATATGATGAGGCAATTATGATGGGGTTGGCAACTTCATCATGTGAACAAAATTGCTACATAATGAACATATCAAGTGCTTAGGTGCAGATGTCCTGCAGGGGGAGGGGGGATGAAAGTGAGAAAGGGACGTTCATTTATTCAAATGGCACCTCTCCCCTTCTGTGTCTCTTACAATTGTCCAGCATGTTTAATGTGTATTACAAGATACTTTCACATCAGAACTAACCATGCACATACTGACACCATACAATCCTGTTTACAATCTAATAATATGATAGTGGTAATTTTCGTGCAAATGTACCTCAGAGAATAATATGCTGTAGCTGACAACAACAAAAAAATTTAAAATGATGTTGGAGTCAGTATTACAAATTAACTACACTAGAAATGCGAGGCCTTGCAGGGTTATGATTCACCAGCCACAGTTACACACAAGAAAAAAAAATAGAAATAATATGAAAAAAAAGGAACAAAAGAAACAGCAAACATGTGGAACAAAATGAATCAAGAAATAAACATACAAACATGAGCAATGTAGAAAGGATATAATAAAATTACAAAGGACACTGCAAAAATAATAATGAATAAGGAAAAAATGAGAAGATGAAGGGGATGAAGAAAATAAAGAAAGACCTTGAGCTGATGGCACAGGACAGGAAGATTTGACATAAGTTTGTTGAAGGCCTAATCTCCTTGGACAGCCTCTTGAACTGGGTACCAGAGGAACTCTGGGAAGGTTAAGGCAGCTGGTGTGATGCTGACCACATCACCCCTAGTGTGCTGATGGTCAAGAAAATATGGGCCTAACACCTTATTCCCAATATGCCTCAATGGGATCCTATGATCTTTGGGGAGCTGAAAGGTGATGAAAGAATGAAGCTAATAAAAATACTGAACAACAAACAGATACTAACAAACAAACAAAATGAAACTTGGCTAACAAGAGAAAGTGCATGATGCAGACTTCCTGGATGGAGGACCAGCTGTAATGGTGGCTCCTTGCTCCATAAGGAACACAAAGGACTGTGTTGATTGTGAGGATTTACTGTGATTCTATTTTTCCACAGGCCCCATTCTTTTTCTCCCTGTAATTATGTCCTCTAATTATTTGAGTTTCGTCTTCTTCTCTAGGTAATTAATTGCGTTTTTTTTTTTCATGAGGGAATTATGGTAGGTTTAATTTTAAGATTTGCACCAGTCTTCTTTTCTTGGTAAAATAATTGTGTTCATTTAATTTAGAAGACAGTCGAGCGCGTAGTATTTTAGGCTGGGTAGATTTCGTCAGCTAGGAAAAATCCTACAACCCGCACCTACCCGGTAAATCGAGGGGTGGGGGTATTGAACCTTGACCCAGGTAAAGTAGAACGTATCAAAGTTGTTTCTGCTCACGCGAACGGGAGTAACTTTATCTAACATGACGCAATAAAGATGCGCACGATCAGAATAAACATGAGTCATGAATTTGTTGCGATATCATTGGCGGGTTTCAATAGTTTATTAATTGCAGAAAGATTATTGGTTTAAGAGCGGCCCCTGAGGGACGCCACGCGATGACGTATGGCGTGGGTTATAGCGTAGTTTTTTTATGATATATACCCGTGTCTAGTCATTAGCGGGTCTCTTTGTCTCCAGAAATATCAGCCGTGAATCTAAGTCATATTCGTCTGCTCTTAAGTGAGAAATTCGAGAATTGGGTATGTAGGCATCTTAATTTAGCGGTGTAGATAATGCGTTTCTTAATAGAATCTTAGCACGATAAAGTAAAGTTTCTTCGGGAAGTTAACTTAAATTTTATAAACGAAAGTGCCATCCATTGCTATCTTAGAATAAAACTGTAAGTTGTGCTTATAACTTTCTGTGAATAGTAGCAATATCTATCATTTGTGTAACGGGTTTGTGAAATTAATTGTATAAGGTTAAGTCCTTAGGCTATATCCATACTGTAATTGTGAGGTCCGATATATATATAACCTCGATTTGATTATAATATTTGCAGTGTAAATACGCTAGCGTATTTGTGTACGTTATTTTATTGTGCATTAAATTGTTGTGTAGTCAGGAGAAGAGCGAGGGGTGTAATTAATTTTACGGAGATGGTATTAAATTATTCCTAGAGAGGTCTATTTTATTTTTGTGTTAATTGATGACTCACCAGGGTCCGTCTGTAATATAAAGTGGGGCCAGGAACGTTACCGGAGGGGATTTCCCTCAGTGAATGAATTGTTTTGACGCTGAGGCTAGATTAACGTAACAGATTAGGTCAGCCTGCGTCTGGGGGTTACTTACCAGATAGATATTTACGGTGAAGCGGGGGAGAGAGAGAAGAGGGGGGAAGTTTATGGTAGTGACCTTTGGGCGGAAATATTTGTTTATCTCTGTGCTTGTGTAGGGGAGTAGTGGGAATTTAAGGTGTTAGGTATGAGAATATCTTTGACGGGTTGTATATTTGGTGTTATTATTTTTTTGTTTACAGCAATTTTCACGGCACACAGGGAGGGGTGCAAAATGCCTTACAGCTTGCCAAGATATTCGGCCATTCTCAGGAGTAGAAGGGTCGAGGCATTGCCAGAGGTGAAAGAAAATTGGTGATGCGGTAGTTACTGGCGCCAAGTACGTCTGCACTAGAGGAAGATAACAGTTCTCTTGCAGTAAAGCCCCATGCTTCAGCGGGAACGAGTTTATCTATAAAATCCAGAGCTCTTAGCTCGTTATACCACTCCAAAGAGGCGCGTGGCCTGGAGGTTGGTTCTATTCGTACACAGCCATAATAATGCTGTTTGTCCCTAAACCCTAAGCGGGTTAAATAGGCTGATAATGAATTAAGTTCGTCAGCAGTGAAGCAGCTACATTCCGAGTCAAGTACCTATGTCTAAAAGCCCAAGTCATCAGCTACAATATTCGTGGGAGGAGATAGGGTCAACATTCCTCCCGAATGCTTTAGAGAGGAGAGACAGAAGTTATAGAGTCAGATAGTCAGAACAGAAACAGATGAGAGACAGAATTTATGAAGTTAGAGAGTCAGAGCAGAGGACAGCCTCTGAGGTTGCACTGAAGAAGTCAGTTAGTGGATCAGTGGTTGTGATTTGCAGTGTAGGACTTTAGATAGTTCATGCAGATTTTTGTGTAGACAGTTAGTTAGGTCTACAGTGGTGTTAGATTTTTAAAAATATAATTTAATAATAGGTAATAGGAGTGGTGGCTCGTATTTAGAGACCCCACCAAATTACTGCGTGGTTAATCCTAAATTTCTTTTTTTCCCATGCAGGTTGAAAGAGTGGGTGAAAGGGTTGGGGTTTATTATCTGTCATTTAAATTGTTTGTTCTTTTCCAGGTGTGTGACCACGCACGTTATTTATTTTTGATATGTAATTTATTTTATTGTGTAAATAAACTATAAACTTCTACATTCACTGTCATTCTCATACAAATCTATCTTCTCAGACTTTCTCATACTAGTGTCTTGTCTATACACTCAGACAAACTCTATATACTTAAATCCACTTTGTGACAATGATGATGAATGAATTATTCTCAGCTTTGACCTTAATTAGCTTCATCTTAGAAATTATACCCGTGTCAGTTAGTTTCTTCCACACAATTTCATTAGTGTTCTAAAAGTGAAATTTACTTGTTGATTTTTAATGATTTAACTTACGGCATTTCTTTGCCTCCTGTGACTATGAGTCCATCTCGCAGTGTGGTGAACATTGCAAACACTGGGCCTGTGTGAGCTTTCTGTACAATACGTAAAATAGTTGACTCTTGCCATACGTAAACATCTCCACTCATGGCACCAGTGTAAGTTACATTGTTCTTGATAGTAAAGCAACAGTAAAAAAACAAATGTTAGCAGTAAATGTGTTGCAGTTCAATGAAATCTGTGATATTCTAGTCAGTGAAACAAAAGTAAAAAGCAATGTTAGAAGTAACTAAGAAGTAATGACTGAATGAATCAACCACTATAGACATCTTAAAAGAAAGCTTTCTTGTGATACCAATATGATCATGTCACTGATTTTATCATGTTGTATCACAATGTTCCTTTTTATTTCTTGTTCATTATTATTTTTCTTCTTCTTTATTTGCTTCCATATAACCAAATCTATTTCTCTTATATAGTTAGTGGTCTGCTTAAGGCTTCTCTCATCACCACAAAGTTTCTCCTTCAAAGTGGCTGGTAAAAGCCATGCTGTCTATTAGCTATTTACACGGAACTGACATTCTTGGAATTCTACTGGTTGATTGTCTTCTCCACATGGGCACATGTCAGTCTACCTGGTTTTTAATTTGTTAAACAGGTGGGCTTTGAGTCTGCAGTGGCCAGTTCTCAGTTTGACTATCACCACTTGATCTCTTCTTGGTAAGTAGTCGTATATTTCTGTTATATGTGACTGTGTGTGTTCTCTGTGCCATTTTTCTTTGAAGTTATTTTCCATTACTGCTTTTATCTCTTCATGTGAGGTCTTGTCTTCACTTTGAATTTTACTTCCTCCTGCTCTGGTAAGTCTATCTGCTTTGTCATTTCTGTACATCTTGAACCAGAAGGTATCCACTGCCTTTCCATTTTTTTGAATTTATAGATGGTTCTTTGTTAAATTTAGAATTCAGAATATTAGAAAACATATTTACAAATTTTGAAATAATGTCTCCTCATAGTTTTAATAATAGTAGTAATGAATAAATCTGATTATACATTAGAAATTTAAATACTGAGGCATATGTTCATACATGGATAACTGGTGTTAATGTGCATGAATCTTTGTTCATGTAACCCTCCACGACACGCATAAATAACCACTGCAGCATATTATATTACTACTTTGGAAGATAATCATAATCTACTATTAAATTTTTCTGAATTATTTTACAACACTGCCTAAATTTTAGTTGTATTCATTTCATGATCTTGTCAAAATATGTCTTTCTCTGAATGTCTCAACTTCATGCAGATACCACGACATGGCACTGGGCTGAAGGGCAAAAGCCCAGACATCGCTGGATCAGTAACAACAACAAATGTCTCAACTTAGGCTTTGACATTCTTCTCAAGAAAAAAGCTGTTGCTTAATATCATTGCAACCATTCCTACAGGTCGTGGGGTTGCTTTAGAGTCAACAACTCTAGACCAGATGCAAAAATTGTTACAGAAACTGCAACAACAGAACAAAGAACTGAGACCTGCAATAACTGCAACCTTATATTCCACATAGAACAAAACAATTAATTATGATGATGACAAAATATATTATTTCTGTCAGAAGGAGATGCCAGAAACCTTCAACACAATTGACATTAAAAATAAATTTTGAAAATAGTTTAATAGAACTTACTGCTCCAAAAGCTAGGGATAACATAGTCTGCATTTTAACTTCCCCAACTGCTCCTGTGCTGGCCAGGATTCCTCGCTTGCCCACAAGCTGACCACCAGCCACAGACCAAAACTTGACATGTTTTACACCAATGGTGACAAGCTGAGTATCTGAATCCGGACGAAATTCTGCCCGGAAGATTCTCTGGGTATGCCCCGGAGCTGTGGCAACTTTAGCACCTTTGGATTAGACATTTTCACACAACAAAGGTGTGAATATCTAAGTAAAGTATGAAGGATGTGTTTTTTTTTTTAAATTATCAACAACAAAAAAAGAAAAAAAGAAGAAAGACAAAAGTAATAAAAATGCTTACAAAACATTAATTCTGAGCAACTAAAGATAAAACTTATATTGTAAAAGCCCTTTATGTTTCCAAGGGGTTTCTGAAGAGACAAAGAAAGAATGTGACAACAGCACACTCAGGCATGTCAAAAAAGGCAACTAACATGAGATTGTGCATGGCGCTAGCAAACTCCTCATGTAAAACCACCTGTTACAGAAACCACTGATGCAAGAGTTTGGGCTTTGGCATAGGCTTCCTCAAGGGTCCATCTGCAGTGGTGCATACCTGTCCTGAGATGAAAACCTGTATGCATGAGCAATGAAAATCTTACAAACACCTAAAAAACCATACAAAAAAGGTAAAGGAACCCGTTACACGCCCATTGCGGCATATTAGGAATATGGTGTTAGGCCCATATTATCTTGACCGTCGGCACACGAGGGGTGATGTGGTCGGCATCACGCCAGCCGCCTTAACCTTCCCAGAGTTGCTCTGGTACCCATTTGGGGCTGGGTCGACCCAGGAGCCGTTTGTGGCCTAAAAATTCCCGCCTCATCTGGGGATCAAACCATAGACCACTGCGCTAGGAAGCCAGTGCACTAACCACTATGCTACCGCGGCTCCAAAAAAAAACCATATGCAAAACATATATTAATATATATATTATACACGATATGGTTTTAAAACAAGAATTGACATATACAAATTAATTAATATTTAAAACAGTGCGATATAAAACATACTAACAAATATACTGATATCAATGACAAAGACTGAAAATAGCTAAACAATGTTTAATTAATTAACAATGCAGAATAATTAACACGAATGCAGAATAATTAACAAAGTTAATTCTTTACGAACATATATTTGTTATATGCACTGTGACATGAATATACGACATACCATCTTGCCATCTCCATACTGTAATATTATGTTCATCCTCCAGCCCAACTGTAACAAGGTTCTTCCCAGTGCAAGAGAAATCAACAGAACAGATCCCTTTAGTATGACCTCCCTGCAGAATTGACAGAGTTTCCTTGGTCACAGAATCCCACACATGCACAGTAGGTACATTTCCAATCTGGCCTGTGGCAATCACGTTCTTGAACTTTGGGTGTTGGTTTATGCAGAGACATATAATATCATCTGTGTGCTTCAAGTAGA
Source organism: Oreohelix idahoensis (assembly GCA_024509875.1). NCBI lineage: Eukaryota > Metazoa > Mollusca > Gastropoda > Stylommatophora > Oreohelicidae > Oreohelix > Oreohelix idahoensis. Next base: position 303,896 of record JAMPIV010020708.1, on the reverse strand, counting down.
AACTTTGTGTGCCTAAAAATAAAAATTATACAATTCACGTAATAACAAGTGAAGGCAAACAGACAAACAGACCAATGAAAAAGAACTACACAACGACTAATATAGCTGCAGATAACAGAGAGAAATTGGCAATGAGAATGTGCCTTCAGAAAACAACTGACCTGTATAGCCAGATATGCAATTTCTCTGTGGCATTGCCTAACGTCGGTAGTGTTTATGGTGTATCCCATTCCATGTTCCTAGGTTTGTATCTCTTTACCCTCTTGTGTTTTGACAGGTTTGTAGGTTTTGATTTACTGTATCTTTTTCCATCTTTTTTATGGCAATTGATATTTTCTTAAATGTATCTACTGGCTGTTTGTTGGCTTTTGTTTTGTGTTGGTAGTTTATTTTACTTCTTGTACTGAAGTTGTGTGGGGTTGTTAAGAGCTCTGTGTGGAAGATGAAGTTTTACTCTGGGTGTGGTAGACATTTGATGTAAACTTTGAGCTCTCTCCAGATTCATATATAATAACTCGAAATGGATTATAAACATAACTTGAACGTGGCAACTCAATTCAACTCTACTGAGCAGTCTGTAACGCCTGGCCAATGGTTCTTCATATTTATTGCGACGATACTCACAATGATTATGACATGTCAATAAATAGATATACTATCAGATGCAGGCACGCAGCTTCCAGTCAAATTTTGACTTCATTTCTATCAGAACGTTTAAACTAGGTCCATATTCACCATGGACTCTAGACACGCACAGTCAGTTCTTGGCCTTTAAACACGTACAGTCAGTTGATTACTGACCTAAATGACTAGCAATCCCACTAGTCAGGAATACATCATTCTGCCTCAACGGCAAACACAGAGAACGTCCAGTTCTCTCACAGTGCACATAATCTCTGCCTACAAAGGCTTGCACAAATATTAACAGTTCCCAAACTGGAACACATAAAAGAACCCAGGGTAACCTCTGTAACGTCATACCTCACAACACATCTCACATTTTCACTATCTTTTATGGGAGGGCTCTGCGGTGCAAGACCATAACCGTGATTACTAAAAGTAATCTGCTATGCACCGCACGGCAGCTTCCAACAGGGGTATTATTTTTTTAAGTGTTTTTGTTCTTCCTTTATTGGTCTCATTTGGTCTAGTAGTTGATTCTTGTTTTGGTAACATACAATTTTATTATGTTGTGTACTTCCTGGGTAGGTCAATTTTTAGTGCAGTTTCTAGCAATGGTGATGGCAAGTTTTGTGCTCAAGTTTTCCATAAGTGATTTTCTGTGCTTTTTGCATTTCTTGCATGTTAGCACATAATGTGCTGTTCTTCTCCAGACATGTTCCACAGTAGGGTTCCTCTACCATAAAATAGCTTGTTCCTTGTTGAAGTCTAATCAGTTTTCTATTGCTGGGTATTTTTGGCTCTCTAGATATCTGACATTATTGTGTTGAATCTTTCAGCAGTTTATAGGCACATATGTCATTATGGCTTTGCTTCCAATATTCTGTCCACTCTTTTGTTATAAACAGGAAAAGCCAGAGAAAGATACGGTCTGGCAACATAAAAGATTAACCGAGACAAGACAGAGAAAGATATGGTTAACGAACATAAAAGATTAACTAAGGCAAGACAGAGAAAGACATGGTTAATGAACATAAAGGATTAACTGAGACAAGACAGAGAAAGACATGGTTAATGAACATAAAGGATTAACTGAGACAAGACAGAGAAAGACATGGTTAATGAACATAAAGGATTAACTGAGACAAGACAGAGAAAGACATGGTTAATGAACATAAAGGATTAACTGAGACAAGACAGAGAAAGACATGGTTAATGAACATAAAGGATTAACTGAGACAAGACAGAGAAAGACATGGTTAATGAACATAAAGGATTAACTGAGACAAGACAGAGAAAGACATGGTTAATGAACATAAAGGATTAACTGAGACAAGACAGAGAAAGACATGGTTAATGAACATAAAGGATTAACTGAGACAAGACAGAGAAAGACATGGTTTACGAACATAAAAGATTAACCAAAACAAGACAGAGAAAGATATGGTTAATGTGATGCTTAACTGTAGTTTTATTTTCAACTCGCCCCATTCTTTTTCTCTAGGTAATTATTTACGTTGTTATGAGCCCATTCTTTTTCTCTAGGCAATTAATTGCGTTTTTCTTCATGAGGGATTATGGTAGGTTTAATTTTAAGAGTTGCACCAGTCTTCTTTTCTTGGTAAAATAATTGTGTTCATTTAATTTAGTAGACAGTTGAGCACGTCGTATTTTAGGCTGGGTAGATTTGTCAGCTAGGAAATCCGAAAACCCGCACCTACCCGGTAAATCGAGGGGTGGGGGTATTGAACCTTGACCCAGGTAACATAGAACGTATCAAAATTGATTCTGCTCACGCGGTCGGGGTAACCTTATCTAACATGACGCAATAGGAATTGCGCGGGAGCAGGAATAAACATGCGTTACGAGTAGCTTACGTTATCATTGGCGGGTTTCAATAGTTTATTAAATGCAGAAATATTATTGGTTTAAGGCGGCTCCAGAAAGACGCCACGCGATGACGCATGGCATGGGTTATAGCATCATTTTTTATGATATATATACCCGCGTCTAGTCATTAGCGGGTCTCTTTGTCTCCAGAAATATCAGCCGTGAATCTAAGTCATATTCGTGAGAAATTAGAGAATTGGGTATGTAGGCATCTTAATTTAGCGGTGTAGATAATGCGTTTCTTAATAGAATCTTAGCACGATAAAGTAAAGTTTCTTCGGGAAGTTAACTTAAATGTTATAAACGAAAGTGCCATCCATTGCTATCTTAGAATAAAACTGTAAGTTGTGCTTATAACTTTCTGTGAATAGTAGCAATATTTATCATTTGTGTAACGGGTTTGTGAAATTAATTGTATAAGGTTAAGTCCTTAGGCTATATCCATACTGTAATTGTGAGGTCCGATATATATATAACCTTGATTTGATTATAATATTTGCAGTGTAAATCCGCTAGCGTATTCGTGTACGTTATTTTATTGTGCATTAAATTGTTGTGTAGTCAGGAGAAGAGCAAGGGGTGTAATTAATTTTACGGAGATGGTATTAAATTATTCCTAGAGAGGTCTATTTTATTTTTGTGTTAATTGATGACTCACCAGGGTCCGTCTGTAATATAAAGTGGGGCCAGGAACGTTACCGGAGGGGATTTCCCTCAGTGAATGAATTGTTTTGACGCTGAGGCTAGATTAACGTAACAGATTAGGTCAGCCTGCGTCTGGGGGTTACTTACCAGATAGATATTTACGGTGAAGCGGGGGAGAGAGAGAAGAGGGGGGAAGTTTATGGTAGTGACCTTTGGGCGGAAATATTTGTTTATCTCTGTGCTTGTGTAGGGGAGTAGTGGGAATTTAAGGTGTTAGGTATGAGAATATCTTTGACGGGTTGTATATTTGGTGTTATTATTTTTTTGTTTACAGCAATTTTCACGGCACACAGGGAGGGGTGCAAAATGCCTTACAGCTTGCCAAGATATTCGGCCATTCTCAGGAGTAGAAGGGTCGAGGCATTGCCAGAGGTGAAAGAAAATTGGTGATGCGGTAGTTACTGGCGCCAAGTACGTCTGCACCAGAGGAAGATAGCAGTTCTCTTGCAGTGAAGCCCCATGCTTCAGCGGGAATGAGTTTATCTATAAAATCCAGAGCTCTTAGCTCGTTATACCACTCCAAAGAGGCGCGTGGCCTGGAGGTTGGTTCTATTCATACACAGCCATAATAATGCTGTTTGTCCCTAAACCCTAAGCGGGTTAAATAGGCTGATAATGAATTAAGTTCGTCAGCAGTGAAGCAGCTACATTCCGAGTCAAGTACCTATGTCTAAAAGCCCAAGTCATCAGCTACAATATTCGTGGGAGGAGATAGGGTCAACATTCCTCCCGAATGCTTTAGAGAGGAGAGACAGAAGTTATAGAGTCAGATAGTCAGAACAGAAACAGATGAAAGACAGAACTTGTGAAGTTAGATAGTCAGAGCAGAGGACAGCCTCTGAGGTTAAACTGAAGAAGTCCGTTAGTGGATCAGTATTTGTGATTTGCAGTGTAGGACTTTAGAAAGTTCATTCAGATTGTGTGTAGACAGTTAGTGAGGTCTACAGCCGGACAGTGGAGTTAGAGTTTAATAATTAACCATAGGATAGTTAGGAGTGGTGGCTCGTACTTAGAGACCCCCACCAAGGACAGTGTGTTTAACCATTAATTCTTTTTCCCATGCAGGTTGAAAGAGTGGGTGACAGGGTTGAGTTATATTACCTGTCATTTTAATTGTTTGGTTCTTTTTCAGGAGTGCGACCTCGCACGTTATTTATTTTGATGTGTTATTTGTTTTGTTTGTGTAAATAAACTATAAACTGTATACCTACTGGTAGTCAGAGGTGGTGAGTCTATAGCTCTTAGCGAAGTCATGAGTGACGAGGGAGAGTCAATCTCGGTTCTCCCCCTCGAAGCTAATAGTCTCATCTTTCCACATTCACTATCATTTCTCATACAAAATCTATCTTTTCAGACTTTCTCATACTAGTGTCTTGTCTATACACTCAAACAAACTCTATATATCTAAATCCACTTCGTGACAGTTAACGAACATAAAAGATTAACTGAGACAAGACAGAGAAAGACATGGTTAACGAACATAAAACATTAACCAAGACAAGACAGAGAAAGATAGGGTTAACCAACTTAAAAGATTAAACCAGACGAGCCAGAGAAAGGCGTGGTTTGACAACCTAAAAGATTAAACAAGACAGGACAGAGAAAAACATGGTTTTATTGTTTTTGTTGATCAAAATCGACATCATTGCACTCTGGGCAAATTCACAGGTGCTCAGTCTCCCTCAGCAAATGTTGAAGAGTATGAATGCTGATTGTTCCTGTTCCCGCTGGTTGTATACATCCATCCCTGCTAGTCTTATGTTTGATGCCAAATTTCAGCAATCTTAGAGTTGATGATTTATTGATTGCAGTGCCATTCTCTAATAGATGATCGTTAATTGCCCTCAGTATCTTTCCCTTATCCGTATCCAATGAAACCTTCTATGGGTACTCTTGAAGCTAGTCTGTTAGCACTTTCATTGCTGCATACTCCTACATGACCAGGACAGTAGATCCACACCAGTTCCTGAAGATTCAAGGCTTCTATCCTAAAGATTCAATGCTTCTATGGAGGTTTTCCATTCATGCTGGAGCTATCCAATTTGGACCTTCCGAAGCATGGATTGTATCAGACATGGTTTGACAACATAAAAGATTAAACAAGACAAGACAGAGAAAGATATGGTTTGACATAAAAGATTAAATGAGACAAGACAGGGAAAAACTGGTTTGACATCAAATATTAAATGAGACAAGATGGAGAAAGAGATGGTTTGACAACATAAAAGATTAAATGAGACAAGACATAGAAAAACTGGTTTGACAACATAAATGATTAAATGAGACAAGATAGAGAAAGACATGGTTTGACATCATAAAGGATAAATCAGGAAACTTTGAAAAAAGATACAGATTATGACTATGATGAGTCAGGAATGAAGATATACATACCTGTTGAGAGATTCTGCACTATGCCAGCACCAGCAGCATGAAACACAATGTCGGCGCCATCGTTCACATAAAACAGATTATTTCTGGCATCAAATCCTCGATAACCATGGATGAATTCCAGCTGAAGATCCTAGAAATTAATGTCAAAATACTATTTTAAAATACAGACTTAAGATAATCTCCTTCACCACTAGCATAACAGTCACACAGAAGAAAAGTTAGCTTTCAAAATATAAAATAGTCATATCCCATTATGAAAAAAAAATATTCAAAATGTTCTCCTTCAACACTGTATAGCGTTAAGCTTCTTCGCTACGAGCAACATTTTTCTAATTTCTCAAAATTCATGATCATATCCCTGTGGAATTCTCTTTTCACATATTATAAGTCAGCTATCTTGAATACCTAGTCTTCTCTCTAGAAGTTAACAATCATGGCTGTGCTGTCTTCTAGCTTTCTAGAAGTTAAAGCCCTTGATTGTCCCATTCTCTTTCTAAAAGGTAACTAACATGAATATCTAGTTTTCTTTCTTGAGGTTAACTTTCACAAAAGATCAAATCTTATCTCAAGGTTAACTATCACAAACACCTAGTCTTCTCTGAAGGTTAATTACCATGAATAAGTAGTCTTTTCTCTATAGATTAACTATCAAGAATGTCTAGTACTCCCTATAGAAGTTAACTGTGCAGTTCTCCTCCTAAAAGCTAACTATCATGAAAGTCTAGTCCTCTCTTTAGAGGCTGTTATAGTCTATATATATATATATTTTTTTTTTTTCGTACGCCCGCTAATACTCGAGGCGAAATCTCAGGTTATTATTAATGTCTAACCTGAGACTGATTTTACGTGAGTATCCCTTTTTTCTTGCACAGAGACAGGAGTCCCTCGCCATTCAGGCAGATACTCACCGATTTCAGAGGTACCCATTAGAGCTGGGTTGGCTCAGGAGCCGCCAGTCCCTGGTCGACGACACTCCTTCAAATGTCTTTGCCAGGTCTCGAGTTAACTCATTCCCCCCCAGGCTGTTTTTGGGTTTTACCCAGGCCCGAAAATGGATGCAATTTTTTCAGACAGGTGAGGTTTTAAAAACAGACAGTGGACAAATACATAAGTTCAGTAGGTAGTTGTGTTATACATTTAAATGTGTGAAATTGACTGGAGAATCTTATGAATTGCTTCATATAATTAATTAATATGAATAGGTGTGTGTTATGTCTTGTGAAGTGTAGACTTGATTAAAAAAAGTGTTAAAAATTTTTTTTTAAATTGTATACTTAAACTTAAATATTTCAGCTCCCAATTAATGTATGGCAATAAAATGTTCAGAATGTCAGTGCACATTTAGTTTGAAACATATCTAGAAACTTTTATCACTATCACTTCATAGATGTAATTTTTATGATTTTTTTTCTCAAAGCCACATATGTTTGTAAAAACAACCGCTCAAAATGTGTGCAATTTTTCTCTTCAGGTTATATTTTAAAAACAGGCAGTAGATACACATTTTATTTAACTAGGTGTTAATGTTATACATTTAAATGTGTGAAATTGACTGGAAAATCTTATGATATTATTCATATAATTAATTGATATGAATAGGTGTGTGTTATGTCTTGTGAAGTGTAGACTTGATTTTAAAAATGTTTAAAAAATAACATAAAATTGTATACTTAAATTTAAATATTTCAGTTCCCAATAAATGTATGGCAATAAAATATTAAGAATATCAGTGCACATTTAGTTTGAAACATATCTAGAAACTTTTATCACTATCACTTCATAGATGTAATTTTTATGATTTTTTTTTCTCAGAACCACATATGTTTGTAAAAACAACCGCTCAAAATGTGTGCAATTTTTCTCTTCAGGTTATATTAAAAAAACAGGCAGTAGATACACATATTATTTAACTAGGTGTTTATGTTATACATTTAAATGTGTGAAATTGACTGGAGAATCTTATGAATTGATTCATATAATTAATTGATATTAATAGGTGTGTGTTATGTCTTGTGAAGTGAAGACTTGATTTTAAAAATGTTTAAAAAATAAAATAAAATTGTATACTTAAATTTAAATATTTCAGCTCCCAATAAATGTATGGCAATAAAATATTAAGAATATCAGTGCACATTTAATTTGAAACATATCTAGAAACTTTTATCACTATCACTTCATAGATGTAATTTTTATGATTTTTTTTCTCAGAACCACATATGTTTGTAAATACAACCGCTCAAAATGTGTGCAATTTTTCTCTTCAGGTTATATTAAAAAAACAGGCAGTAGATACACATATTATTTAACTAGGTGTTTATGTTATACATTTAAATGTGTGAAATTGACTGGAGAATCTTATGAATTGATTCATATAATTAATTGATATGAATAGGTGTGTTATGTCTTGTGAAGTGTAGACTTGATTTTAAAAATGTTTAAAAAATAAAATAAAATTGCATACTTAAACTTAAATATTTCAGCTCCCAATTAATATATGGCAATAACATATTAAGAATATCAGTGCACATTTAGTTTGAAACATATCTAGAAACTTTTATCACTATCACTTCATAGATGTAATTTTTTATTATTTTTGTTCTCAAAACCACATATGTTTGTAAAAACAACCGCTCAAAATATGTGCAATTTTTCTCTTCAGGTTATATTTTAAAAACAGGCAGTAGATACACATTTTATTTAACTAGGTGTTGATGTTATACATCAACATGTGGGAAATTGACTGAAGAATCTTGTGAAATGCTGTAGATAATTATTTGATGTAGGAAAAGAGTCTGTCATGTTATGTGAAGTGTAGACCTAATCAAAAATAACTGGAAAAAAGATAAATAAACTGTACTCACATATGTCAGCTCCAGTTTAATCCATAGCAGAAAAATCTCAGAATATCAGTGCACATCCATTTTGAAACACAACAAATTTTACCACAATCCCTTCAAATATATAATTTATATGATTTTTTTCCTACACCACAAATTTCTGTAAATACCAAACAACTATGACTAATATTATTTACACCAACTACATTCTATCATTTTTGGTTTGACAATGTGCTTCCACTTTGGCCTGAGAAGATACAAGGAAAACCTTGGATTATACTGCTTATATTGCCATCTGCCTTTATACCCTATTACCACTTCATTCAAACTGAGATTTTGGAATGGGTAAAAGGCACTCTGAAATTTTTGCAACAACATGTTCATAAAATCTTTTCTTTTCCTTGTGAATTTTCATCAGAGGCATGAAGCATTGTATGATATAATGCTTCAAATCTACTTCTTGAAAACATTTGAAGAAACCAAGGAGTATAAAATTCTGCAGATGTAGACCAGTAGTTGCGAATGCATGGTCTTTTCTGAATCCCAATATTTATTAGGACAGCAATAAACTTATCAAGTTCATGGCGTGTGACTTTGGTCCACCAAGAATACAATGAATATTGTTTCGCAGGGTTATTTTGAATAGATTTGAGTCTGGTATAATCATTGATGCACTGGAACATGAAATCTTGAACCTCATCTGTAAACAAAACACTGAAACATTTCAATGGGGTTGACAGGTCAAACCCCTCAGTCACACCTGGTGTTCTCTTTGGACAAAATCGAAATGCATTTTGTGTCATCCCCTCAGCAATTTCTAACCACTCTGGGACATCTTGTGAGGATGCACCTGCCTCTAGACTTGTGGCAGTTCTCATAGCTTTACTTTTGGTCACAATGGTGTTTTTGCCTCTTTATCCTTCTCCTTTAGTGACTGAAAGTTTTGCTCTTTTTATACCAGCCCTACCTGATGCATGTTCAATCAGCTGATCGACATCGCCCTCAGAATGATCACTTTCATGAATATTCTGACACAAAGTCTTTACAATGTCTTCATTGGAATTACTAAACCTAACTTCTAAAATCCGTGTCGCTCGAGTTATCTTCTGTCCACTGAGAAATTAGCGTCGTGCTTGCTCAGCCGAAAGCAGGTGTTTAGAAGAAGATTCTCGATCCATTTTGTATGTAAACAAAGAAATAGAAATGGATATAAAACACACAAATTTAGCTTCACAAATTTGTTTTTCGCTCACAAACGTCCATAAACATGTCCTAGATGTAATGAAATGATTTAAAAACCAGCTAGTTGCTAGGTATTTATAACTTTTCGTTCAAACTCGACATATATCACACTGGTGCGCCATGCGTCATTGGTCTGAAGATTCTCGATCCATTTTGTATGTAAACAAAGGAATAGAAATGGATATAAAACACACAATTTTAGCTTCACAAATTTGTTTTTCGCTCACAAACGTCCATAAACATGTCCTAGATGTAATGAAATGATTTAAAAACTAGCTAGTTGCTAGGTATTTATAACTTTTCGTTCAAACTCGACATATATCGCACTGGCGCTCCACGCGTCATTGGTCCAAACGGAAGTCCTATCTGGCGCGTGGTGCGCCATATCTGGCGCGTGGTGCGCCACTGTGGACGGAAAGAGTTAATCCAGTCCAAATCCCGGTCGACGAAAAATCTTCAAATGCCCTCGCCCGGGTTTGATCCTGGATCACCCGGTCGCCAGCGCGGTGTGGTAACAACTACGCTAGCGCGGCTCCCAATAGTCTATATCATTTGTACAAAGAATCTAGGAATATGCAAATACTAATATTAAAACTTACAGTTACTTGAGTAATTTTCATTTTTTTGCCGCCAGCTGTGGGAGGAGGCTCAGCACGCTGAACTTTGGGAGGTTCTGGTGGATTTCTGCTCACCTGAGGCCTGAAGTTTTTATTTAGAGCAGAAAACGTTTAACATTGATGATGGCTGATACTGAAATAGGTTACTAAAAAATGTCTGGTTTTGTATGTGCCAAAAAACAAGGCTAGAAATAGTGTCTGGTTTCATATGCACTAAAAAAGAATTGTTGAAAAAAAAAACAAAAAAAAAAACACACACACACACACACCCACACAAATAGTAATACGTCTTACAAGGAGAAGGACAAGAAAAACCTACGTTGCGGCCACAAGGCCTTCGTCAGGGACAGACAAACAAGAGACAGGAGGGAAAGAAAATGAGAATTAAGTAGAGAACATGAAACTATAAAAATAAGAGAAAAACACTCCCTTAATATTAAGTCCAGTCACATGTGAAGCAAAGCAAGATGGCTGCCACTAAACCGGAAAGAGGAAGTTGATAGTACATAAAAATAAGAAATAATGAAAACAAGGACTGGAAAAGAGTGAGAAAAAAGTAATCAATAAATAATAAATAAAATTAAAAAAAAAAATAAATAATAAATAAATAAATAAAATATAAATAAATAAATAATAATAATAAATAAATTTAAAACAAATAAATAAATAAATAAAAACTAAATAAAGAAATAAATAAATAAAAAATAATAAAGGAAAAATATAATTTAAAAAAAAAAAAATTTAAATAAAATAAAATAAATAAACAAATTTAAAAAAAAAAAAAAAATAAATAAATAAATAAATAAATAAAATTGTTAAATTAAAAAAATGGTAATTTAAAAAAAAAAAAAAGTGATCGCATCAAAGTAGAAAGTCATAATACAACAGGGACTCGATAGAGAAAGGCGTCTCAGAGAAAAGAATGTTGGGTATTCAAACCGTGTGGTTTGAGGCAACCCATAAGATGGATGAGGCGTTGTTCCTGGCGAAACCGACTGTTGGCGTCCGAGGAACAGTATCTGATGGCTGTCACCTGGATGTCAGTGGCACCGTGGTGGTCAGGGCCATTGAAGTGGATGGCCACAGGTGTGGAATTAAACTGAGAGATGTCATAGAGGTGTCTGCAGAATCGGTCGCCCAGTCGTGTGCCCGTTTGGCCGATGTATGTAATGTTGCAACGTTTGCATCAGTAGAACTCCATTTATCCGAACCCCAATTATCCGAACATCCAATTATCCGAACACTTTTTCCAGAAAAAAAAAAAATCAGATGCCACAGTCACGTTAGACTAAAATTCTGAATCTTTTGATGCGGCAAACTTCAAATGTGTGCGAACAATTTGTAGAGAATGGGATGGCTAATGGTCGGTCGCTTACGTACAGGAAGTCAGTTAGATCATAAAGTCAGTTAATATCTGGTTTAAAAATACAGTGTACGTGTGCGTTCTAGGTAGAACACTGGCACTCGGTTCTTGCACCTCACCATGACGGTCCCTCCTGACTTTAAGGCTAGCCAGGAATGGTTAAGAAACGTTAAATCTCGTCATGGCATACGAGAATTGGAGATTCAAGGGGAATCTTTATCTAGCGATGCAACTGCCGCTAAAAATTTTATAGAAACATTCTTGGCTTTTTTGGAAGAAGAAGGTTATTCACTCGAGGATGTGTATAATGCCGATGAGACTGGCTTATACTGGAAATCATTGCCTCAAAAATCACTTGCATCTCAGCGCGAAGCAGCTGCCCCTGGGTTTAAAAAGTGCAAAGAGAGAGTAACAATTTTGGTAGCCGCGAATGCCAGTGGAAGTCATCGTTTACCGGTGCTAATGATCGGCAAAGCCAAAAAACCACGTTGTTTAAAGAATGTGACATGTCTCCCATTGTGTTACAAAGCACAGAAGAGTGCTTGGATGAATAGTGAAATATTTCTTGATTGGTATCCAAATCAGTTCATCCCAAATGTGAAGAGGTTGGGAGAACAAGAAAAGAAAACTGGAAAAGTAATTCTTCTACTGGACAATGCACCATCTCATCCAGAGACGGATACATTGAATGCAGTTGATGCAAATTTTAAAGTAATTTTTTCTGCCTCCCAATGTAACAGCACTGATTCAACCAATGGATCAGGGTGTTATAGCAAAGCTTAAAAAGATGTACAAGAAGGAGTCCTGCGTCGTTTATTGTTGGCTGAAGATGAAGAAAGTGTGGTGGCGTTCTCCAAAAAGCTTAATCTCAAAGACTGCTGCTATATGTTAGCTGATGCTTGGACCACCCTGTCACAAGATAATCTCAACAAGGCTTGGAGTAGATTGCTTGGGAAAAAAGGAGGAAATGAAACTACTGCAGTGGACACAAATGATGATTGTATAAATGAAGTTGTGGAACTGTTTCAAGCAATGCCCGGATTTTCGGACTGTGACAAAGATGATGCACACATGTGGCTAGAAGATGATAATGATTCTGGTTTTCAGTTTTTGAATGACGAAGAAATTTTGTCTTTTGTGCAAGAAGAAAACCAAATACATGTAGTGACCGATGATGAAGACACCTCAGAAGTACATGATGTACTTGTAGATTATGAAGAAAAACCAAAACGTCGACCAAGTCCTGAAGAGGCCTTTATAGCACTAGAAACTGCGATGGCTTGGTACGAGCAAGAAGATGACAGCTGTCCTACACAGCTTCTGCTGTTGAAGAGAATTCGGGACTTAGCAGCCAAAAGGAGACTATCCAGTTTGGTGCAAAAGAGGATTCCTCATTATTTTAAATAGTGGGCTACATCTGTGCAAGTACATATATACGTAAGTTGCGCCTGGTTTTGAATCGTTTGTAATGTTATTTTGAAAACATTTCTCTTTCTTAACAAAAATAATTAATACAAGAAGTACATGCACTGCAGTGTAATAAAAGATTTTGGTGATACAGTGATCTAATACAGTGTGGGTATTATTATTACAGTACAAGTAAATATGTTTTATAGTGTATTTTCCTTGTGATGGTTAATTATTTTTAGAAATATGTGTACATGTACTCGATACATTATGTAATCCAATTATCCGAACATTTGATTATCCGAACGATGCTCGGTCCCATGGGGTTCGGATAAATGGAGTTCTACTGTAATAGCATAAATGACGTTGCGTGACTCACATGTGAAGCCATGGGTGATGGTGAACTTGGCGTTAGGGAACGAGACTGAACGTGTTTCAATTACATACTGACATGTCTTACATCGTGTACGGTTACATGGCTTGGTTCCAAAGTGGCCATCGTTGACGGTTTTCAGACGGCTGTGGACTAGGAGGTCCCTCAAATTTTTGTCCCGTCTATATGCCAGCAAGGGTGGCTCACTAAATGCTTCCCGCGCCACTGGGTCAGCTTGGAGGAGAGGTAGGTGGCGAAACAGGATCCTTTTGACAGCAGTGCTGTGAGGGTGATAGGTCATTATTAACTTGACTCTATCAGAGGAGGTTTTTTGGCGGGGTTTGAGGGCCTCTAGATGTGAGATAGGGAGAACACGTTCTAAGGCAGAGGTAAGAACATCTTCTGGATACTGTCTGTTACGGAAGAAGTCCAACATTTCTTGTGCTCGGCATAGAAAGTTGTCATCATCTTGGCATAACCGACGGAGGCGGAGAAGTTGTGAGAAAGGCAAGGAGTCCCGACAAGCCGGAGGATGAGAGGAAGTATAAAAGAGGTAACTGTGTGCATCGGTGGGTTTGTAGTACACCGAAGTGGTGAGGTGGGGCGGAGTGATAGTGACAACAATGTCAAGGAAATTAACAGAGACAGTGGAGATGTGAGAGGTGAATTGGATCGCAGGGTGGAAGTTGTTAATGAAATTGATGAACCTAGATAGGTCAACCTATGGCATATCGGTGAGACCTATGCCATCATCGATGTATCTAAGATACATCAATGGAAAAAGTCCAGGATACTGCTGCCACACCTGATACTCCAGGTAGCCCATGAAGAGGCAGGCATAACTGGGACCCATCTTGGTGCCCATGGCAACTCCACTTATTTGGTCAAAGAACTGTCCATTGAACTCAAAGGAATTGAGTCGAAGGACCAGTTCTGCAAGGCGCAGGAGAGTCTCTGTAGCGATAGAGGGGTGCGTGCGCTGGTCCAGGAAAAACCGGAGAGCTCGGAGACCATCAGAGTGAGGAATGGAAGTGTAAAGTGAGCAAACATCTAACAGAAATAAACGGTAGGTACGGTCTGGAGAAAGCTGAATAGAGGAAAAAGTAGTAAGAGCATGGTTTGTGTCCTTTAAGAAGGAAGGAAGCTGCTCTACAATAGGCTGGAAGATGCCGTCGAGGAAGTCTGATATACGTTCGGTAGGGCAGGCACACGCAGAGACAATGGGTCTCCCAGGGTTGGAGGGTTTATGAATTTTGGGAAGCATATAAAACACAGGCTTACCCAGACCACTATTGTCAATACGGAGATGAGAAGCGCTAGAAGGTAAGGACTTGTTGGCGATAAGACTTTTGATGGTGTCATGGACCAGACGATTGTTGAGGACTGTCGCATCATTGTCACGGCGCTGGTAGAAGGAGCTGTTGGTGAGCTGCTTATTACCTTCTTGGAGGTACAGGTCCTTGCGCCATACCACAATGGCACCTCCTTTGTCAGCCGGTTTGATAACAATGTCATCTCTGCGGCGGAGCTTAGTAAGGGCATGAGACTCATCAGAAGAAAGGTTTGAATAACGCAGGCGTTGAGGTTGGAGCTGCTGAATGTCGTGGAGGGTATTCTGAATATATAAATCCAGAGCGTGGGAAGCCCCAGGAGAGGGTGTAAAATGTTTATTCTTGGGAGGAGCAAAGCGTGCAAAGGCATCATCTGATTCAGCCTGCGATCTCTGAGGACCATCACTGTTGCGGAAATGGAGCTGAAGTCGCAGACGGCGATGAAACCGATGGACATCTTGGAGGAGATTGTACTGATCAGAGGATGGTTGGAGAGGGACAAAGTGCAAGCCCTTGCTGAGGACTGAAAGCTCTCCCTCAGAATTGAGGTTGTGCAGGAAAAGGCAATGTAAATGATATATATAGACAAGAGAACAGAACTCAGGTTTCCAACCTGGCGTATGCTTACTTCCAGGGGGTTTGAGAAACCTGTCAATGAATTACAGGGAATATTTTGTAGATAACTTTATTATCTTATTTCAACTTATCTCTGTGAATAAGGATTCTCAGTCTTGTTCTTAATCAAATCCAAAGCAAAAAAACAAACTGGAGACAGAACATGATATGTGGAAACCGCTTTCAAAAATTGTAGCAAATATAAAACTTTTGGTTGACAAGAAATGATATCAAGGGCCTCTCTAATTTATTTGGCTGTTTTTTTTATAAACATTCAGCAACATTACGATAATAATAAAAAATTGTATGTACCAAATAAAGTTTTCTTTATGAAAAATTAACTAACCTTAATATTTGTTATCTTATGTGCATGGTCTCTAGAATTTATTTCCTTTCCTACTGGCTAAGAGGATTGAGAAGATTGACTATAAGCCAAGCAGGTACAGGGACTGAAAAAGGTTGGGAAACCTTGACCTGGGATGACCCATGAAGACTAAAAGATAAACAGTAGACACAACCGTAGGATTAAAAACCAGTTAAGTTTGGTGAGAATAATAGAGAACTGGAGAACATCCAAATACAGTATCCTCATTTTCCTTTATTGCTCCATATGGAGCATGGAGTCCACCACTGCAGCTAGCAGCCCACCATCAGGAAGCCTGCACCAAAACATTAAGTGCTCTTACAGCTGTGGTTTCTGTAGACAATTTTATTTTACATGTTGAGGTTGCCAGCCTCAAGCACAACCTGACATACGTTGTCTTTAACAACAGGCCTGAGGGAGCAGTAATCATATTCTTTGTCGCTACAAAGACCCAGGAAGTACACAGAAAATAAAACTATATATAAAGAACAGGAAGTAGACAGAAAATAAAACTATTTATAAAGAACAGGAAGTACACAGAGAATAAAACTATATATAAAGAACTAAGACCTTCACCTTAGTCACATCTTATGATATGCTTCATGAGTGCACTGTTTTTATTCTGTCTTTGTCTGATCAGAGATAGACAGGAATCACAAGTGGCAGTTTCAATGTACAAGAAAGTATTTCCAAAAAAAGGGCAACAACCACACCGATCCAACTCAACCACACACTAACTATTCAAATTAAGAAAGTTCTGTTTACTTTTTGTGCCACAAATAAGTGAGAGTACAGCGAGCTAAAGTGTTTTATTTTTGTAATTGCAAAAAAATACATCAAAACTATACATCAAAATATACATCTAAGTTTTAGCTTGCTTTCTGTGATATGTTAATGCACAATAGTTACGTGACTTTATTTAGACATCTGACAGTGTTACATTGCTGCTATCCCTATTAAAAGTAATTCCTAAACTCTATATTTAATGGAAGTCAAATCCGTTTTACCTTTCTGTGCAGGTTTTCAACAGGATTGCAAGTAATTCTGTTCTGAGCAATCTATTCTACTTCATTCTGTGTCTTCTTTGACCTAATGTTTTTTGGTCTATGTTCCTCCTTTTTGTTCCCATTTCGTTTCTTACGGAGCATACAGTCACTCCTGCATCTGGTTCCCTTGCAGGATGCCTGCATAAACGTATTCATTTGCTGTCTTCTGTGTCCATTGATGAAAACCTTGTGGCCATAATTAATTTCTTTCTCCTTTGTCCTAGTAAGGAACATAATCTATTTTCATGAACCTTGCCTTCATTCATCTAATCAATACAATAGAACAAGTGAATATTAACAGGAAAGTGAATGATCACAGCAAAGACGAACACAGAGAAATGTATAACATATTACTTAGTTTCTTCTGTCTTCTCTTGTAAGGAAGGCTTCAATCCATTCTTTGCCCGAAGGGGATAAATTTTTGTGAGGTAATCAATATTCTTTTCTCTTGCAACATCACTGTCGTATGTGTGTTTGTGTGTGTGTGTTTTTATTTCTGATTACTCTGAGCCCCCCTTGTACAACCTGATATCAGTTGTCTCTTACTGCCTAAGGGTGCAGTAGTCCTCTATAAGCAGCAAAAATGGGAATGAGTGACTGAATCAACATTTACTGACAACAAAACTTTAGCCATTTGTTAAGGTCAGTCTATTTTAAGCCAGGGGTGTTTTCTTTTTATCTGTGGTCTAAGGGAACTTACTGGTTGTATCTTTGTGGTATAAGTTAGATTTAGTTGTTATCTTCCCTTGTCTTGACAAGTTGACCATTTAAGGAGTTTTATAGATCAGTTTCCAGGAAAAGTTCTGGACTGGTCCCGTGTGAGCTCAACTCAGGGCTTGCGATTATCTGGGCATGCGCAATGATTTACGCGGGACCGGAGGACTGGTTCTTTAGAAGAGTCGCCTGGGCATTTTCGGCGGAGAAGGTGGTCAGCGATTATTATCCTCTGCCCATGTGATCGGGGATAGAGTTTTCTGAGTGTTAGAATATGTGTGAGATTTTTCCCCGATATTTCTCGATGTTTCTGAGTGCCAAGAAGATGATGTATATTAAGTGATTTATTCCTGGATTGCTATAAAGGTAAAAAGTACTCTTGACTATATTTTGTATCTTAGATGAACTTTGCATATTTTTGAAGCCCGGCACTCGTGCGGTCTTTACCGCCAAAAGATGTAGATGACTTGTTGTGTCAGAAGAGATATAGATTAACATTAAGTACTTGGAAGCCCGCTCCTTATGCGGCATGTTTTGCTAAAGATATACCTGACTCGTTGTGTCAGAAGAGATATAGATTAACATTGAGTACTTGGAAGCGCGCTCCTTATGCGGCATGTTTTGCTAAAGATATACCTGACTCGTTGTGTCAGAAGAGATATAGATTAACATTAAGTACTTGGAAGCCCGCTCCTTATGCGGCATGTTTTGCTAAAGATGTACCTGACTTGCTGTGTCAGAAGATATATAGATTAACATTGAGTACTTGGAAGCCCGCTCCTTATGCGGCATGTTTTGCTAAAGATATACCTGACTCGTTGTGTCAGAAGAGATATAGATTAACATTAAGTACTTGGAAGCCCACTCCTTATGCAGCATGTTTTGCTAAAGATATACCTGACTCGTTGTGTCAGAAGAGATATAGATTAACATTAAGTACTTGGAAGCCCGCTCCTTATGCGGCATGTTTTGCTAAAGATGTACCTGAGTTGCTGTATCAGAAGAAATATAGATTGACATGCTACTAGCACTGTGATACATGCAGGCTACTCGAGATTCATTGATGCCAGATGTATTGAACTTTTGTTATGTCCATGTGCTTGAACCTTGTCCAAATGACAGTATATTTTGATGTCAACGTATGTCGCCGTTGTCCTGTAATAAACTGTTTGAAACGTCACCCGTTATTAAAGCTCCATGACTTCTAAGTGTGGTACTGTGATGTCTTTATGAATGCAGCCTGTGTGGTGTATTCTATGTCAGGAAGGAAGTGATATAAGTAACTTCTACACCATTAGCACATAAAATGAGTGACTGAATCAACATTTACTGACAACAAAACTTTAGCCATTAGCACATAAAATGAGTGACTGAATCAACATTTACTGACAACAAAACTTTAGCCATTAGCACATAAAATGAGTGACTGAATCAACATTTACTGACAACAAAACTTTAGCCATTAGCACATAAAATGAGTGACTGAATCAACAACAAAACTTTAGCCATTAGCACATAAAATAAATGACTGAATCATCATTTACTGACAACAAAACTTTAGCCATTAGCACATAAAATGAGTGACTGAATCAACATTTACTGACAACAAAACTTTAGCCATTATCACATAAAATGAGTGACTGAATCAACATTTACTGACAACAAAACTTTAGCCATTAGCACATAAAATGAGTGACTGAATCAACATTTACTGACAACAAAACTTTAGCCATTAGCACATAAAATGAGTGACTGAATCAACATTTACTGACAACAAAACTTTAGCCATTAGCACATAAAATGAATGACTGAATCAACATTTACTGACAACAAAACTTTAGCCATTAGCACATAAAATGAGTGACTGAATCAACATTTACTGACAACAAAACTTTAGCCATTAGCACATAAAATGAGTGACTGAATCAACATTTACTGACAACAAAACTTTAGCCATTAGCACATAAAATGAGTAACTGAATCAACATTTACTGACAACAAAACTTTAGCCATTAGCACATAAAATGAGTGACTGAATCAACATTTACTGACAACACAAATTTAGCCATTAGCACATAAAATGAATGACTGAATCAACATTTACTGACAACAAAACTTTAGCTTTTAGCAAATAAAATGAATGATGTAACATTATTTCTTCTGAAACTTCTCATTGAATGCATTTCCTGTTACAGTCTGCTTACCCTCTTCTTCATCATCCGTGTCCGAGTCATCACTCACTCCATGGTCTTGACCTCCTTCCCGCTTCCAAATCATGACTGCTGTGTCTGCTCCACCAACTGAAATCAGTTTGCTGTTGTCATGAGTCCAACGAACATTGGTCACATGGGCGCTGTGGCCCTGGTATTTCTTGAACTTTGCAAACTTACCCTGAAAAGGCATAATTACATACTTATGATCATTATTTTTAACTAAAATTCTCAAGGAATTCTTATCAATAATTTTAAACATCATGATGAAGAATAAAAGCCAAACAAAAGTAAAGAACTCATGACTTTTGCCATCAGATGTCTGAAATTGCTGAAAACAAAAAGCAGGAACAAAATCAGTAACATGTAAATGTGAACAATTAAAAAACAATAAATACACAAACAAAAAAATGTTATGATAATAATGTAAATCTTGATTGGATAAATAAAATGAAAACACCATTAAATATTTTTAAACATCAGGTCTAATGATGGAATCTCTCCCTTTGAAAGAGAAAAACAGTAGGAGCCACGCTAGTGTAATGGTTACCACATTGCGCTGGCGATCAGGTGTTCAAGGTTCAAGCCCGGGCGTGAGCATTTGAAGAAGTGTCACCGACCGGGATTTGGACTGAATAACCTGAACGGCTCCTGAGATAAACCCTCTGTGGATGGGAAGGAGCAAAGCTCCTGACCGGGTAGGAAGGAAAGTCCACAGGCTCCCCAGCCTCGCAATGACATGTCATTGGGCTGAAGGGCTGAAAGCCCAAGTGCCGCTGGTTAAGAAAAAAAAAAAAAAAAAAGAGAAAAACATGATGGTAATGAAAGCAAAGTACAACAAAGAAAATACAACAGGAATGATCAAACAGACAAAGACAGATTAAACTGAGAAAGGATATGCTTGAGGGCTTCATATTACACA
The DNA here is from genome assembly GCA_024509875.1 of Oreohelix idahoensis. Taxonomy (NCBI): domain Eukaryota; kingdom Metazoa; phylum Mollusca; class Gastropoda; order Stylommatophora; family Oreohelicidae; genus Oreohelix; species Oreohelix idahoensis. The sequence continues at coordinate 283,248 of JAMPIV010020708.1, read as the reverse complement.
CTAGAGAATTATAACAGTGGATGATTATAATGATAATAATTTAGATGGTGATGGCACGTCATTCACTGACCTTGTAAATAAATTCATAACTTTAAAAATTACATTCATAACATGAAAAATTCCATTTGAAAAGACAAATATGGTTCTACAAACCGTGACAGGATACTCAAACAACTTGACAAATCCAAAATCATCAGCAGTGGCTAAAAGATGGCCGTTTGCCAATGTGGCAGCATTAACATCAGTGACATCACACTTTGGTGGCCAGATTCCTTCACAGGTTGCACCCAAAACACTTGTCCAGCTGGCCCAGCCAAATTTTTCAATTTCTGTGCTGCGTAGAGTTACACGCCTGCCTCTAGGAGCCTCAAAGAAAAGCTGTTCCTTAGCACCTGTGTTTACCATTAAGACCTTCCCTACAGGCCAAAAAGAAAAAAAAAAACACTTCGTGCTGACTGCGTAACATGTTATGCTATCCTTACTCCAAAAACTTCTTGAATGTAACAAACATCTGATACTAGATATAAATTTATGATTAAATTTCTTCTAGCTCAGCACATGTAGTAACCAGTGAAATATTGTTGTGTAGTGTAAATCCAATGTCATTTCTTCACATGTCATCGTCTACTTATTTCTCTTCACTTCTTTATACAGCACTGAGCTTTTAAATGAAGCCTGCAAAAATTCCTTTGAATGCGCTTATGGTGATAGTTTTTGTGACACTTTGTTTTTCATGTTGAGGTTGCCAGCTCCTTGCACAATCTCATATTAGTCTCCGCTTACGACATGCCTGAGGTGACAGTAGTCCTATTCTTTGTCTCCTCAGTGACTTCTGGAAAATATACTGGGCAGGCTACAACGTACATAGCTGTTAATAAGAATAAACTATAATAACAATGGACAACAAATTTTGACTTTTTGTGTGTATCTGAGATTAAACCAAGTTACCTTTATGTTTTTTGGGCTGCTGAATATTAAAATGGCCGTTAAAACACCAGATTAGCTCTAGTTTTTTAAATATCTATAAAACAAGTTTTACACATTTGCATTTACATACCATATGATAATAATGCTCATAGCGGAAATGATTCACAGCGACACCTTTTTGCCTGTCGCTTGTAATGAGTTTCTGGAGCATCTCTCACAAGGGTCCAACAATAGTCTGCTAGCATTGCTGCATTCCATTTCCCTTGGTACCTTTTTTCAAGGGTAGTAATGTCCTGATGAAATCTTTCCCCATGCTCGTCACTGACAGCACCGCAGTTAGCAGGGAAGAAATCCAGATGAGAGTGTAAAAAGTGTAATTTCAAAGACATGTTGCACCCTAGTCTCTTGTAGCGCTGCAAGAGGGTTTCTACAAGCTCCTGGTAATTTGTAGCGGGAGGTTATTTAAAATTATTTATTTATGTAAGAGTATGCCAGTAATGAGTTCTGACCTTACAAGTAATACCCCAGTCTTAGAAATAAGCACTGGTGTATTGTTATCATAGAAATAGTCAGACTGTGAAAACCCTGGCCCAGTTGGTAAGAAGTAGTACCAGGGTTAAAGGTGTCTCCTCCCTGTGACTATCTTATGATTACTTATATTCTAGGGGATAAGTAAAATGTACATTCACTGAAACCACAAATGGAAGAAGTGAATAAATCCTCAGGTACAGTTAAAATAGTTTAATAATTACACTAATATTCTATTTCTACTAGTTGGAAAAGAGCATTGAAATATATATATATATATAAAATTAAGTCACACAATTCCTATTATTGTCTATTTAGACTGCATTCATTTTAAATATATCACGGTTCTTAGTCCTCTGATAAATGTCATCACTTGACTATTTACTGTTTCATATATTGTGGTAGTCAGTGTCCTAAGTGACACTTATCTGTTCAACTTGATACTGCTGACACTGAACTGTCCTTTGCTGATATCAGACTTGGTAGGCCCAACAGTAGGGATGCCAATGACCAGTTGAAGTTCACTCTTTGGGGTCCTGCACTTTTGTGGGATTGCCTCTGATGAACGACACAGGCTTCTGATACTGGACAGTCTGGTTTGAGTTATTTCATGGAACCTGCAACATATCAGCCTTGGCTAGTATCTGGCTAGATTTGTAGCTGACTAGCACAGATGTCAGACCAGATGTCACCGTTATACAATCATAGTAAGTAAGGACATCATTTCAGTGATATAGCATTAATATTAACATTTCAATTAAGTGCAACTGACTAGCACATGTCAGACAAGTCAGTCATCAGGTGTCAAAGTTATACAGTCATAGCAAGTAACATCATTTCAATGATACAGAATTAATATTAACATATCAGTAATAAACATCATCTGGTTTATTCCGCTCCTATACATCCCTTTCTGATCTATAACTTGATCCTTCCAAATCATATCAAGTACAAATTCAAATACTGATGCTATTCTTAGCATCTACACAAAAGTAATACATAAATAAAGAGAGTGACCAAGCGATCAAGTTGCTTTCTTCGGTAGTACAATTACATAGTTTTGGAATTGAAACCTGGCTGTGGAATACTCCATTTTACCAGCGGTAAATGGGTACAAAGTTGTGCGCTCGAACTAGGGAAGGCAAAGGCAGCGAGGAAGGGGACTAGTCACCTTAACCTCGTAAACTGGGATCTTCCACGAAGAAGTTTCTAACACTTCATTTCCCTATGACAATCTCTGCCATGGGACTGCCTTTATCTTCGTAAGCGATAAAGCAATATGATAAATATCTCTTCATTAGGCTGTGGGGCTATTTGTGATTAATTTTTGTACAAGCAACAATCATCCACAATGCACATGTTTAGATCATATAAAAATACAATACATTATATCAATGACTATTATACAGGCATATTTTGTGAATTCTATATGAACCTGAAATAACAAATATTATACACGGTAGTTATCATAATTTCGCTTACCCTCAGACTTCAGATACTGGACTTAAAAATGTTTCTGGCGATCCGCTCACAATTCATGGGTAGTGGCGAAACTCTGCCTCCAGTCTGTCTCAAACCTCTTTCGTTGTGTATCTCTCCAGTTTACCGATATGCTATATATACGCATAGCGCGGACGTATCGGAGGGTACCGACGTCACAGCTTAAACCTAAGCCTGAAAAATCCTTCCCGAACAGTGATTTCGGCCGATCTGTGCGTCGACTGAAATTTTGCCTTTCTCATTCTCGGCATATATAATATCCATATTGTTCCATCTTATCTAGTTTTATACAGTTGATAATTCTCTACCTTCCTATCCATGTAATTTCCCAAACTGTTATTTGTTGATTTTAATATTTAGAACAGAAGTGGGTTTACATGCTTTTCCGCGTAACTGTGGGCAGCCGAAATACGCATATATCTCCGTAAATGAGAACTTCCTACCGTTCCTTCTTATATGCAGTTATACACAATCCTTCCCTGTACTGAAATGTAAAATCCTTTTCATACTGATTCCCGTCTGCTTTTATTTATCGTTGGCGATTTCCTCTGTCTGATACACATTTCGCTGATACGCCGCCATTTTGAAAGCGGTCAATCGATCGTTGACGGGTTTATAAATCTACCTGAACACGTCTGCAATGACTTGCGCGTTTGCAATGACTTGAAACCAATTTTGCGACATAGCTCCCCCATATTTTAAGCTGGATGATATCTAGCTTAACTATTGGATACAAGACAATTGCAAATCGACCATTCCAAAGTCAGTTTTCCTTCCTTCTATCGTGCTCCAACTCTGTGGGATGGCGACTGAGAAAATCTGCGCCCACATTCTGTTTTCCAGGAATATACTCAATAGTGAAGGAGTATGGCTGAATCAATAATGACCATCTTAGTAAGCGAGTATTTGCATGACGTGATGAGGCCAAAAATGACAGGGGTTGATGATCGCACTGGACCACAAATGGCTTGCCATACAAATAGGGTTGAAACTTATTGATGGCCCACACCAATGCTAAACATTCCCTCTCTATAGTAGAGTAATTCTTTTCTGCCGCGTTCAACTTGCAGCTGGCATAAGCAACAGGAAACAGTTCCTCATTTTGGGTCTGAGATTTTTGCAAAAGCGCTGCCCCAATTCCTACATTGCTTGCATCAGTCCGTACTATAAACTCTTGCGTCATATCTGGTAACTTCAGAATAGGCCTACTAGTGAGTCTATGCTTCAATTCTGAATATGCATGCTCACACTCTGCCGTCCACTTTATTGTGTCAGGTTTTCCTTTCTTTGTCAGATCCGTCAAAGGTGCACATAAGGTGTTGAAGTCTTTGATGTACTTTTGATAGAATCCTCCTAAGGATACGAACGACCTCACATCTTTTTTTGTCTGTGGTCTAGGTGCATTCCTTAACTTTTCTATATTTTTGGGATCAGGAGACATGTTTCCATGACAAATTGTATGTCCCAAAAATTCTAATTCCTGACATCCGATTACACACTTTGTTGGACGAGCAGTCAAACCTGCCTCTCTGAGTCTACCCAGTAACATTGATAGAGAATGTAGATGATCCTCAAATGTTTCCGTGGCTATGAGAATGTCATCCATAAAGTTGGTGATGTTAGAGTTGTTCAAGGGTTCCAGCAATTTCCTCATCATCCTTGAAAATACGCTGGGTGCGTTTTTCAACCCGAATGGTAGTACATTAAATTCGTAGTGACCATCCGAAGTGCTAAAAGCCAGCATGTGTCGGATCTCGGGTTTGACAGGAATCTGGTAATATCCCTTACTTAAATCGACCTTAGAGAAATATTTCGCAGTACTTAGCGTCGAGAACAGCTGATTGGTATCCGGTAATGGATCAGCTTGGGTTTCCGTGATCGCATTTAATCTCCGGTAATCAATACAGAGTCGGTGTTCTCCACTTGGTTTTCTCAACAGTACAACACTTGAACTGTAAGGTGATTCTGACTTGGAGATGATTTGTTCTTGCAACAAATAATCAATTTCCTCCTTCAATGCCTGTGCCTTGGCATATGGTATAGGGTAGGTCTTCATGCAGATAGGTGTTGGATCGATGACCTTCATATCATATGTCAATAAGTTGGTGCATCCTGGTTTATCAGTTAACACATCTGCATGTGTTTTTAAAACTTCTTTAACTTGCTCCCTCTGTTCCTGAGATAACTGAGTACTAATTTTGACTTGTTCATATGTCTCAGTCAGTCTTAATGGATACTCTATTGAGGTAAGTGGTTCATGCTTCATTTCGGTTGCGATGGCCAGAGTCATCATATGGGCTACCTCCGTTGATGTCCTGTCATAATATTTCTTTAACAGATTGACATGGTACACCTTTTCTTTGCCCTTCTTGTCAATCTTGTAATTAGTCCTAGATAATTTCTCTAGCACTTTATATGGACCCTGCCAACCAATCTGCAGTTTGTTGTTACTGCTGGGTAATAGAAGAAGCACTTTTTCTCCAACAGCAAGTTCCCTATCCTTGGCTTTCTTGTTATAGTATTCAGTATGCTTCTTTCTGGCTCTGCGAAGGTTGTCATTAGCCAGTTTCCAGCCCGCTTTCAGTCGAGACGTCAACTCATTTACATACTGAATTGATGAGGTGACACTTTCCTCTGCCTTCTCATCTGTCCAAGTCCGCAGCAATGCTTCCAGTGGACCTTTTATAGGCCGACCAAACAACAATGTGGCCGGTGCCATTCCTGTGGAATTGTGTGGGACTTCCCGGTATGCGAATAATGCAGCGGGTAAGTATACATCCCATGTTTCAGGGTTTTCACTTGCCAGCTTCCTGAGAATAGAAATGAGCGTACCATTGAACCGCTCGACTTGACCATTTCCTTGTGGGTGATAGGGAGAGCAATGATAATGTCTGGCTTGAAAAATCCTGAACACTTCTTGGGTTAGCTTTCCCTTGAACTGGGACCCATTGTCCATCAATATTTGGTGTGGGAAGCCTAACCGGGTGAATATTGTCAACAATGCCTCTGCCACATGCTTAGAATCTATAGATGCTATGGCTACGGCCTCTCCCCACATAGAGCATGTATCAACCAGAGTTAGGATATAACTATTTCTTCTCTTCGTTCTAGTGAGGGGTCCAACAATATCCACTGCAACTCTCTCGAATGGAGTACCCATGATTGGCATTTCTCCTAGAGTTGCTGGTGCAGTCCCATGCTTGGGGGCTACCCGTTGACACTCTGGACAAGATTTCACATATCGTTTGATATCTTCCGTGATCCCTGGCCAGTAATAGTGACAAGCTATCCGTTGACTTGTGGCACCAATCCCCATGTGTCCACTAAATGGGATAGCATGTGATAGCTCCATAACTTTCTCCCTGTATGACTTTGGTACTACCAGCTGTCCATGTCCTTGAGGTCCTGTACCAGCTTTTCTATACAGTAGTCCATTTTTGATATACAAGTCTCCTTTCTCTGGAGGGTTATGGGCCTTTGGCAATTTGCCAAAACAAGGCTTCAATGTGTCATCTTCTGTTTGAGCCTTTTTCATCTGTTCTGGCTGAGTATTGTTAGGATTTTCCTCCTCTTGTTTGGTGCTCGACCTGGTCTGGACCGCTGCCATGACAACAGGTTTTATTGGGTCACCTAAAAATACATACCTACACCCCAATATCAGCGGGTATATAGGGTCATCTAACATTGCGGCTGTTATCGCTCCTTCCACGTAGCGAGATTTCACATTGATCCTAGCTATGGGAAGTGTCATGGTTGCTGTTCCCTTAGTTGCTCCTTGTATTTCCACGGTCTCTGTGGTAAGTTGATCAGGGTGCACTAGGGTTGAACTCACGACTGAGTCAAAATCTAGGCCGGTATCATATAAGCACATGACTCGAGTACCGTTCACGGTTACGAGTTCACTCACAGGAGGATGACGGAGGCTATTCTGACTCCCTGTCAGTTCCATCATATCTGTCCTATTCCCTGTCGCTAAACATGCAGCATGATGAGGGGTTTTCCTTCTACAATCTACAGTGTTGTGGTTGCTCATCTTACAAATTTTGCACCACTTATCTCCCTGTTTGTAGGGTTTCTTTTCCTGAGTCTGAGGGTTCTTGTCCTTATTATCAAATCTTGGCTTATTTCTGTATGGATGATCCTTCTGGTCAAACTGGGTATTCTGTGGTGGTGGCTTATATCCTTCTACTTGCTTTCTTTTTGTTCCTACCAGTTCAGCTTGAGCTGCTTGGTATCTCTCTGCACATTTCAAAATGTCTTCCAGCCTCTCTGCTCCTTGTTCCATAAGGAATTTCCTCATTTCTTGAGACATGGAATCTTTCACTTGCTCTAACATAACCATTTCTTTCAGATCCTCGTAGGTTTTCTGATACTTACCTAAATTACTCCATTTCAACAAATACGTTTCTAGCCTAGCTGAGAACTGGTTATATGTTTCTCCAGGTAGAGGTTCAGAAGTTCTAAATTTCTTCCTATATGCCTCAGAGTTCTTTTCATACCGGATCAGTAAGGCTTGCTTTAGTATTTCATAATTTTCCTGATCTTCTTTGGGGAGTTTCAGAAACACATCATATGCAATACCTCTCAATCCCTGTGATAACTTTAGACTCCATTTTTCATTTTCCAGTCCATATGTAGAGGCTAGCCTTTCATACCTATCCAGGTACGACTCAATTGCGTCCTCCTTTTCAACAAATGTATCTAGGTGGAAGTTCATGGCCCCATTTGCTGTGTTCTGAAAAGAGCTATTCGCAGAATGAGGTGAGCTATTATCATGGGTGATAGTCCCAGCCTGAAGTTCAAGATCAAGCTGTCTCATTTTCAGCTCATGGTCTCTCTCTGCTTGTAACCTCCTTTCTTCTCTCTCAGCCTCTGCTTGTAGCCTCCTTTCTTCTCTCTCAGCTTCTAATTTCTTGGCTTCTCTCTCTGCATCCAATTTCTTGGCTTCTCTCTCTGCTTCTAATTCTAATTTCTTTGTTTCTCTCTCTGCTTCTAATTGCTTTGCTTCTCTCTCGGTGTACTTTTCACATTCCGTCGTGACATACCGGATCAGAGCGTCACCATCCATGCCAAGCTCTTTTCCCACCTGCAGTGTAGCAGACCTAAATTTGACCAAGTCAGCCATGATGTATCTGTAGTCTAGTAGGGCAAGCGATCTTACTCAAACTAATTTACTACAATATAATTAACTTAGTTAAAATTAAAGTTAATTAAACTGACTTCACCATATATGAAACAGCTTTCTTTATCTGTACTCAATGGTACTCCTAAAAATATAATTATTTCCTACTATGTTACTCTTTCCAAAAAATTTTACAAAACAAAATTTTCTACACAGCAGAAATAGAAAGTTGGCTCAGGAATATCAAAGATATATCCTGCAGACGAGCCCCCCCCTGTAGCGGGAGGTTATTTAAAATTATTTATTTATGTAAGAGTATGCCAGTAATGAGTTCTGACCTTACAAGTAATACCCCAGTCTTAGAAATAAGCACTGGTGTATTGTTATCATAGAAATAGTCAGACTGTGAAAACCCTGGCCCAGTTGGTAAGAAGTAGTACCAGGGTTAAAGGTGTCTCCTCCCTGTGACTATCTTATGATTACTTATATTCTAGGGGATAAGTAAAATGTACATTCACTGAAACCACAAATGGAAGAAGTGAATAAATCCTCAGGTACAGTTAAAATAGTTTAATAATTACACTAATATTCTATTTCTACTAGTTGGAAAAGAGCATTGAAATATATATATATATAAAATTAAGTCACACAATTCCTATTATTGTCTATTTAGACTGCATTCATTTTAAATATATCACGGTTCTTAGTCCTCTGATAAATGTCATCACTTGACTATTTACTGTTTCATATATTGTGGTAGTCAGTGTCCTAAGTGACACTTATCTGTTCAACTTGATACTGCTGACACTGAACTGTCCTTTGCTGATATCAGACTTGGTAGGCCCAACAGTAGGGATGCCAATGACCAGTTGAAGTTCACTCTTTGGGGTCCTGAACTTTTGTGGGATTGCCTCTGATGAACGACACAGGCTTCTGATACTGGACAGTCTGGTTTGAGTTATTTCATGGAACCTGCAACATATCAGCCTTGGCTAGTATCTGGCTAGATTTGTAGCTGACTAGCACAGATGTCAGACCAGTCAGTCATCAGATGTCACCGTTATACAATCATAGTAAGTAAGGACATCATTTCAGTGATATAGCATTAATATTAACATTTCAATTAAGTGTAACTGACTAGCACATAAGTCAGACAAGTCAGTCATCAGGTGTCAAAGTTATACAGTCATAGCAAGTAACATCATTTCAATGATACAGAATTAATATTAACATATCAGTAATAAACATCATCTGGTTTATTCCGCTCCTATACATCCCTTTCTGATCTATAACTTGATCCTTCCAAATCATATCAAGTACTAATTCAAATACTGATGCTATTCTTAGCATCTACACAAAAGTAATACATAAATAAAGAGAGTGACCAAGCGATCAAGTTGCTTTCTTCGGTAGTACAATTACATAGTTTTGGAATTGAAACCTGGCTGTGGAACACTCCATTTTACCAGCGGTAAATGGGTACAAAGTTGTGCGCTCGAACTAGGGAAGGCAAAGGCAGCAAGGAAGGGGACTAGTCACCTTAACCTCATAAACTGGGATCTTCCACGAAGAAGTTTCTAACACTTCATTTCCCTATGACAATCTCTGCCATGGGACTGCCTTTATCTTCGTAAGCGATAAAGCAATATGATAAATATCTCTTCATTAGGCTGTGGGGCTATTTGTGATTAATTTTTGTACAAGCAACAATCATCCACAATGCACATGTTTAGATCATATAAAAATACAATACATTATATCAATGACTATTATACAGGCATATTTTGTGAATTCTATATGAACCTGAAATAACAAATATTATACACGGTAGTTATCATAATTTCGCTTACCCTCAGACTTCAGATACTGGACTTAAAAATGTTTCTGGCGATCCGCTCACAATTCATGGGTAGTGGCGAAACTCTGCCTCCAGTCTGTCTCAAACCTCTTTCGTTGTGTATCTCTCCAGTTTACCGATACGCTATATATACGCATAGCGCGGACGTATCGGAGGGTACCGACGTCACAGCTTAAACCTAAGCCTGAAAAATCCTTCCCGAACAGTGATTTCGGCCGATCTGTGCGTCGACTGAAATTTTGCCTTTCTCATTCTCGGCATATATAATATCCATATTGTTCCATCTTATCTAGTTTTATACAGTTGATAATTCTCTACCTTCCTATCCATGTAATTTCCCAAACTGTTATTTGTTGATTTTAATATTTAGAACAGAAGTGGGTTTACATGCTTTTCCGCGTAACTGTGGGCAGCCGAAATACGCATATATCTCCGTAAATGAGAACTTCCTACCGTTCCTTCTTATATGCAGTTATACACAATCCTTCCCTGTACTGAAATGTAAAATCCTTTTCATACTGATTCCCGTCTGCTTTTATTTATCGTTGGCGATTTCCTCTGTCTGATACACATTTCGCTGATACGCCGCCATTTTGAAAGCGGTCAATCGATCGTTGACGGGTTTATAAATCTACCTGAACACGTCTGCAATGACTTGCGCGTTTGCAATGACTTGAAACCAATTTTGCGACATAATTGTCAGCCTTATTGTTTCCTTTAAAGTTTGTGGCCACTTGCTGGAAAGCATTCCAAGCTAAACTTTTCATCACCTGTGAGGATATCATCAAAACGCTGATCTCGGAAGAGCTGATGTATCTGTGGACCGACAAATACACCTTCCTTGATTTTGGCCTCACTAAGTCTTGGAAATTTATCACGAAGGTATAAAAATCCTGCCCCATTTTGATCCATGGCCTTTACAAAATTCTTCATTAGTCCAAGTTTGATGTGGAGAGGAGGGAGCAAGATCTTGTGGGATTCTACAAGTGGTTCCTTCAGTACATTCTTTTTCTCCGGTTCAAGTGATTGTCGTTGTGGCCAATCCTTTTTCTTGTAGTGGGAAGTCCTGGCATGGCTCTCCCACAGACAGAGGAAACAGCAAAACTTTGTGTAACCCTGCTGTAGCCCCATCAAGATGGCAATGACCTTCAGGTCACCACAAATCTGCCACTTATACGTGTCATAGCTGATGGTGTGTAACAGTTGTTTCATGTTGTTGTAAGTTTCTTTCATGTGGACTGCATACCCGAGTGGAACAGACGTTACCATTATGGAGCAACACAGCTTTTTAACTCAACTTGGACGAATCAATGAACAGCCTCCAATCGTCATCTTTGTAGTTGATGTGTAGTGCTGAAATCAGACCCACTATATCAACGCAAGCAATGAGGTTATCTGTCATTTTGAAATATGAAAGCAGATCTTTTTGCCGAGCCCGAAACACAGACACATGCACATTCTCTTCTAGAAGATTCCATTGCTGCAGTTCTGCTTTATTTTTTGGCAATTCCAGATTTCTCACTAGATCATTCAATTCACTCTGGGTAATTTTATGTGGCTGTGCAGACTCTTCAATAGGCAAGAAATCAGGATCTCTTGATGTAGATGCTTTCACAGGTGACGGATGTCCACTGGCCTTATTATCTTCTTCATCATCCAGAGTATAAGATTCTGGTGGGTCCGGAACAGGAAGTCCTTCCCCGTGAGGCACTGGCCGCATAGCAGAGGGAATATTTGGATAGGTCACAGGCTGCTTTTTCTTCTTAGAAATACCATGTCCAATTGGAGGAGTCATGCAAAAGTAACAATCATTATGATTGTTTGTCGGTTCCCTCCACACCATTGGAACTGCAAAACGCATCGATGGTCCTTTTCAGTTCAACCAGCAGCGCAGATTCGTTGCACAGGATTGACAACATATGTGTGGGGCCCAATACCGGTCCTGGTCACCGATCTCACAACCAAAATAAAGGCTGTAAGCTTTCTTTATTATCGGTGTAATGGGTCGCCTTTGTGATAGCAAAGTTATTTGTCCGCAAATATAGCAAAAATAATCAGCACTGTTCACACATTCACGAGGCATCTTGAACGACACGTCTGCACTCACAGAAACCACAACACAAATGATGACAAGGAGGAAATGTGGTTGCAATGACTGCTACTGATTGCGTCATCCAATTTGTGCTCAAGGCTATCCGTCTCGTGGGGAATCACGCGCCAAGGCTATAGAAAGAGAAGGACTGGGTCATTCGCGTCGGGAAGGTGAGGCCACCAGCCTACTGAACACCCCCGGATCTTGAAAACTAGAGCTAATTCGCGATTTTTAAGTTCATATTCGTGATCAGCATGTCAAAATTAGTTAAAAATAGCAACTTTTGTCTCAGATACATTTTGGCTGTTGTCCAGTGTAATATATGTGAAAATGTTTCTCATACAGTCATACCACGCTAATACGATGGGTTAGGCACCAGACCCCCGCTGTAAAGCGAAAATTGCCGAAAAGCAAAGCAAAGCCTTTTTTTAGCTTGCAAATATTTGTAAGGTGCGTAAAAGTCTAAATAACATGCTTACATTATCATATATTAAGTGCGCAATAAAGCTAGGCCTAAAATAACAATACGAAAGTAAAACAAATAGAGCTAGGCCTAAACAAAAGCTTCAAAAGTCAAATAAATAGAGCTAGTCAAGTAAAGAAGTTTATTTCACACATCAAATACAAAGTTGGAAAAAATATAAATTCATAAATTCTTAAACTAACATGTACAAATGTTAATAATATTGCAACCTGCATAAATTTGAATGAATATATCTATTGTAGAAAGGCTGAAATATATAACATAGCCTAATCATCTGAATCTTCAAAGATTCAAATTCTTTTTGTGGTGGAGACTTCAATGGAGATCTTACAGGGGTTGCTGTTGATGTGGAAGGTTCTGAAAAGGTAGGGGCCTAGGCCTAGCCTATACAATAATAAGTAAAACATTTGTAAAAGTTTTGAAAATTGCCAGTAATACACACAGAGGGTACAACTTCTGTAAACAGACTGAATGACGACACAGATGCTGAACGACCGAGAATAAAATGGCACAGGTGCACTCGCTGTTCTGTCTCAGCTGTCGAGTGCAAGCGTGTCATACTGAAAATCGCCAAATGAGTGAGGCAAGAGCCAAAAATCATGAACATGAATCTGATTGAAAAGCGCCATATTAGCAAAGCAGCCAAAAGAGGGGTATGGCTGTACTTTAAAGATATCCACACATAAAGTTAAAAACTTATAGTTTTAAAGCCTAATGATGATAATACCAAGTGTCCATTATAACAAGTCTAACAAAACGTGTCCATTTGGGGAAGATAATCAAGCAGTAGAGCAAGTTCTCTAAGAATATCAGTTCTAAAAGAGAAGCAGATTGACAGCATGGCCTTTCCCCACCCCTCTGAGGAGAAAATGCATTGCCATAATAGAAGCCTGAGGCACACTGCCAACGTTATGAAAAAACTACCTCTGCAGGTGAAAATGTTTTTTTTCATGCATCACAGAGTTTCTGAGGATATCAGCCATACATGCCACACCTCAGAGATGAAAAACCTGTACAAAAAATTTAAAAAACCTGTACAAAGACCCGCAAAACCTGTACAAAGACCCGCAAAACCTGTACAAAGACTGAAAAACGTAACAAAAGAGTTTATTCATGTAAAAGTATATTCAATTAGATGGTTCTGCACCATCATAGTGACATGCGGCCTTTGCCTTTTTAAGCATGTCTTCACTTGCTTTAAAACCTAAACAACAAGAGTTAGAATTTATTTTGCATTGTAGAAATGCTGTGACTGTATCATCATTTAGTCTATTTCTGCAGTCCGTGTGAATCTTTTTCATCATAGAGAAAGACCTCTCACAGTCAGCATTGCTGTGAGGCAATGTCAATAAGCGTTTCACTATGACTGCCAGACTGGGAAATCGTGTACGACCAGTGCTAGTTTTCAGATTGATTATGTCAAGCCAGTACCTAGAAAAGCTTCTTTTTTGTCCAGCGTCAAATCTTGAAATACATTCATCAGGCAGCAAACAATAATCTTCAAATTCATCCTTTAACACCTCTTGGTCTAAATGTGGTGCAAAAGTGTTGGCCAGCTTACAGATTGCTGTATATTGAACTGTGTCTTTAAAGGCTGGATCAAGAATTTTGATATCCTTAAGGACTTCATTCTCAAATGGAAATTTATCCAATATCTTTTTCACAACAGCAACATAAAAGTTCCTCACATCTCTGAAAAATGAATTTCTCACTTGAGAACTTATATCTAACTCTTCCAGTAATGTCCTGTTGGACAGACCAACAGCAAGTGTATGGTCATCATGCTGTAGATCACGTTCAGCATACTTTAACAATCTTATATCTTTCACCTCTTTTACATATTTCATCTCTACAAATTTGACAATAAATTTTCGTAGCAGACGATCCATTTCATCCATCATACCACCTATTTGGGACTCATCTGTCTGAAACAATTTGTTAAATTCAGTCAACAGAGGTAGCACAAATTGGAGAAAACGTAGAGTCATCTGGGTCAGTGGTGATTTTAGTAACTGATGAATGTTTTTGACACGGCATGGTTTTTCCATATCGTCGTGGCTCTCGAAGTATGAAGATAGAGCAGAATATTGATTTAAAATTCTGTCCACTACTTTCTGCAAAGAAAGCCAGCGAGTCTGGCAGTGCTTTAGTATGTCTAGTGCATCCACTCCTGTAAACAGTTGAAACTCTCTGTATGATTTTTTCCGTTTTGAGCTATGCTCAAAATGATAGAAGATATCTATCAAAAGGTCATCAACAGGAATAGTCAGCTGCTTTATACCCTCCTTGGCACAAAGATTTGCAAGGTGGCAAATACACCCTATACTAAACACATCAGGGTTCTTGCTCTTGATTCGCGTTAGTACAGAGTTTGATTTGCCAACCATTACATTGCAGTTGTCACTTGCAAAACCTATACAGTTAATCCATGGGATTTGTAAGTCGCTGAACACAGCATCAATATCACTGAAAATAGCTTCACTGGTTCCACCAGTACCGACCGGCATGCCCAGCAGCATGGTTCTAGGTCCTATGCCATCTTCAAATACCCTCACCATTATAGCTAAACGCTTGTCAGTTTTTCTATCATTTGACTCATCGATCATCAAGGAGAAAGGTGTCTTCCTGCATAATTTGATGACTGGCTCCGTTGCAGATGGAGCCAAGCAGTTTTTAATAATGGCTGTTGTTTTGGTTCGCTTGCATTTGAAACGTTTGGCAATAGCACTGTCCGGAAACATCTCAGCTGATAAGTCTGAAAAATGGTCAGCTATAGAAGCAGCTATGTTGTGTTGAGCAATAAAATTTGCAAATAAAACTTCAGCCCTCGTTATTTTATCATCTTCTTGTTGAGAGGCTGAGTAAAGAAGGCCTTGATAGAACTTCCGTTCTTCAGCTGATAGTTCCTTTCATGCAGTTTTGTTTTGAAATGCTCCCTCACATCGTGTAAGCCAGATGCCATCACTTTAATATCTCTATTGCATATTCTACAGTATGCATGTGAAGAGCCTAATTTGGATGTCTCAATAATCCCAGGGAATGTAGTTGTCCAGTCAGATTGAAACTTCCCACGACGTTGATCTTCTTCTAACCTCCTTTTTTTAAAGTTAGGCTCAGCCATGCTGTTAGATGGATGCAATATTTCCTGCTAGACAGAAAAAAAAAATATTAATGTGAAAAAGTAAATACAAATATTAATAATCAATTTGAAAAATATAATTATTTGTAATTTTAATATTATATAATAATGAAATAGAATCTTGGAAAAAAATTAATACAATTTATGGTTGAAATGAAGAACAGTTGCTGTGTTTTCTATAGTGCCTTATAAAAGTACAGGCCTAAAGAGACCAGTAATAAGCATTATGGGTTAGGAATCTTAAATTTAAAATCTAATAAATTTTTTGCTAAAGCTGGTAATGAAAATATAAACTAGCGCTGGCGTAATATTAGCCTGTATATTTTCTACCGAACTTCAAAAATTGGAATAGCCGTTAAAGCCCAACTGGTAGTTTTAAATAGACCTTCCCATACAAATTTTAGTGTCAATCAAACATTGATAGTAGGCTAATTAATTATTTAATAATTATAAATCATTGAATGACCGTAATGATGACCACCAAAGGCAAAATAACATTGTTTTTTAAAGAAACGAAATTAAAACTAAGAAGAGAAGTAGGCTAACTCCAAATAAACTTTTCTCTGATCGAGTTAAGATGTAAATTTTCCACGCTATTGTGGTTTTTTTTTCTTTTCAGTTTCATAATTTGGTAATATCGGAATGACGTTCGCCGAATGCTCCGCGTGTATTTTCGTACCATTTAGATTTAGGGTTAACCCTAGCTGTAACCCTAATTATAACTCTAAATGGTACGAAAATACATGCGGAGCATTCGGCGACCGTCATTACGTTATTAGGCTACCCATAATTTGTAGGCTATTGTATTATTTTTCAAATTTACATTTCTTACGCACTTTCTACAAGTTTTAGTGAAATCAAATAATATGTAGTGGTATCAGCCTTTTTTTTTTTACCAGCCGTAAATAATCAATTATGCTAAACCTTAGGGGAAAAGAAAGCATAGGCCTAAGTTATCTGACAGTTAAATCTAACTTCATCTAAACAATGTTATTGTAATATTTTTTTAAAAATGAATTACTTACCAATACTAAACTGGAAATTAATCCTAAACAATAGGCTCGACTCAAAAAAGATTTCAGTGCTGCGTAATCGTTCAAATAATCAGTAACCTCGCGCTAGCTTTAGCGAAAAATTGTGAATGAACACGCCACGCACATCCCGCGGCAATTGAAAAATAGGCAGCTTGATTTTCATTGGTTATTTTTTTTTTATCCACTTGGCTTAAAATCTCGCCGAATCTCATGACGCAAATTGTGTAGTGGCACAAGATTTATATGTATATTTAATAATTAGGCGAAAAAACCCATACAGACCCGTGTACGGCCCGTACACATCTGAAAACGCAAACACCCCGTACAGATTATGGGTAAACCTTTAAGTGTGGCATGTATGACAGCAGACGTAAAGAATGTAAAAAAAAATATATGTGATTATATTAGAGTGAACAACAAAGAAGAAGAAGAATAAGCACTAAAAACCAAAACTATGTAACAGTAGACACAAAGTAGGCAGACATGGCTGATTACCTCTGAGATCCCAGTAACAGTAGACACAAAGTAGGCAGACATGGCTGATTACCTCTGAGATCCCAGTAACAGTAGACACAAAGTAGGCAGACATGGCTGATTACCTCTGAGATCCCAGTAACAGTAGACACAAAGTAGGCAGACATGGCTGATTACCTCTGAGATCCCAATCTATATGTGTGATGTAGCTGGAAGCCCCCTTGCATGTCCCCACTCTCTTTGTGTTCAGGACACTGTATATATCCACAAAATTGTCATGTGAAGCAACAGCGAGGTACTTTCCTGGATCTGAAATCAAAAAGAAAATTAGCACTATGACAACATTTGAGCAAATATTGTGCATTGCATTAAAAGACAGGAAAATCTGGCACATGGTTGTTGAAGACCAATGCTCCTGGGGGAGCTAAAGGGTGATGATGATGAATATCTGATTATTCAACAACAAGATAATCTCCATTTAAAAAAAGAAAAGTGAAAGCAATGAAATACCTGGTGAAAATCTGATGTCACAAAGTTCCTCTTTCCTGTGATGCTGGCTGAACATCTCCTCCATGGTCTCAGCATTGATCACAACAAAGCTGCCTGTCGGAGTGAATGGACATCATTTTCTTGGTGAGAATATTTAAGGGTAAAATACA
The DNA here is from genome assembly GCA_024509875.1 of Oreohelix idahoensis. Taxonomy (NCBI): domain Eukaryota; kingdom Metazoa; phylum Mollusca; class Gastropoda; order Stylommatophora; family Oreohelicidae; genus Oreohelix; species Oreohelix idahoensis. Next base: position 265,431 of record JAMPIV010020708.1, on the reverse strand, counting down.
AATATAGTGTAATTATGTGTTACATCTATGCAAGCAGGAATTTTACTCCTGGCAGGTTCTACCAAGCTGGACAGGTCTGCGCGGGTAGGGGTCAGACAAAAGCAGACACACTGATCCTCCAGGTCGGGGGTTTTAGCACAGGGCGGGCACCCCTGTCTATGTAACAAGAAATCAAGTTACAGAAAATGCAACAAATGAACAAACGTTGCTGTGAGATGGACATCTGGAGTCTGATGCTCATATGACTGCCAGTGGTGAACCAGAGTTGGGGCACAGCATGAAGGATGGCCATGACCGAGTAAAATGGGACAGTTTGTTGCTGCCCTACAAGACGCCAAAAAGCGTGATGACCACTGACTGCTTTGTCAATCAGGGGCTAAGGATCCAAGAAGAAAATGTGTTACATAGAGCTGATCCTTTTGTATAGAAGCAAAATCTAGTAAATCAGTAACAAGTAAGATACCTGGAGGTATGCCATGTTACAGAAGATTGCTACAACTAATGTAGATAAATAAATGAACTAATGCAGATTTTCTGAAAGCGATTAGTGTGTAAAGAAAGCTAATTACAAACATCAAAATCAGGCAGGGCAGGTTATAAGAAGAATGAAGCTAGACTACATACTGAAGGAGAAAGAGATAAGAGGACAAAAAAAAAAGAGAAGCCTATACCTAATCATTTCATGTGGTCATGTGACCGTGGTTTCTGTAGCAATTTGTTTTCATGATGACATTGCCAGCCGCAAGCACAATCTCACATAAGTCATCTCTTATATATGCCTAAAGGAGCTGTGGTCATATTCTTTCTTCGCCTGTGCAGAGATCCCCGGGAAACCTCATGGGGTGTGGACAAAGTTTACATTGAAAGTGTTCTAATAAACTTACCATCCTTCTGCCCCACAGCCAAGATTCGACCATCTGGAGAGAATGCCACACAGCGAGCAGCTTGCTTCAGCTCCTTGAAGTTTACCATCTTGTAACCAACACTATGGTCCCACAGTCTAAGAGTCTTGTCATCACTGACTGTAGCAAACAAAGGCTTGGTTGGGTGTGTTGCTAGTCCCCAGATCTCTCCTTCCATGTGACCCTGTTATGAGAGGAACAGTGAAAGAATTCCAGGCATGGCTAAGTGTCACATTCACATGGTGGTTTTGTCAGAGCTGGCCTTTGGGCAGGGTGAGTGAAGTGATTGCCCTGGGCACTAAGGGCAAGAAGGTGCCAGAGCAAGCGAGGAAAAAAAAATTTTTTTGTCAAGATGATCAACTTTTCCTGTTCTGTAACACAGTTCGCCCAGGCCTAACACACAATGTTAATATTTAATAAGAAAACACAAACCAAAACATTCTGTTTTTAGCTATTATCATTTTTATTTTGGTTTTGTAAGTAACCACTATTTAAAATAGATCTGACATTTTATTCACGAATCTTACTTCATTTTCCAGTAGACTTTAATTAACTTTTGCCACTACAGTGTAGAAGTGTGCGGGAGAGGGCGCATATCAAGCCACTCACACGGGGTGCCGAATGCCCTAAGGCCAGCTCTGTTAACAGTTTCTTGGGATGGAATTTCATCAAGGGTGATGCCAAGCAAATTGAGGTGACTATGTCAGAACATGTAAGAGGTGAAGGAATTACATCTGATTATGTCGTAAACAGTTTTAATGCATGTCAGCTGAAAAGATCATGCCAAGGGTGACAGTTGCCAGAATGAATTATACTAAGTGTAATTATACTGTAGTTATACCTGGGTCAGTAAAGTTATGGGACCTGCTTTGTCAACTTCCAGTATCTCTCCATTTACTGTTCCCACCAAAATTTTCCCATGACCCAGAACTATGGCACGCACTGCTGGTGATTCACGGACCAGAAGACCACCAGAACTGGACGTCAGGGATGCACGCTTTATGGCGTAAGTTTTCAGGCAGCGCTCAAACTGGTCATCCCACAGACCAGCAATGCCATCTTTTCCTCCAGTAACAAATCCCTGCAAGTCAAAAAGACCAAACAGATTAATCTCCATGTTTGTTTTTTTCTTTCTAATTTGTAAATTATGTATTTCATAACAGTAACATTTAAGCATTCATGTAAAAAAAAAAAAAAAAATTGAGAGTAAATAAAAAAAGTCTTTTTTATGTGCAAAAACTTTTCGATTTACCTTAATTTTTTTTTTTTGCACTTAGTTTACACACGTTTTTGAACTTAATTTTTTATGTATGAATATCGAGGGAAGTAGTGGTAGAGCACTTGCTTCTCGAGGCAAGTTACCTGGTTCAAAACCTGGTGGCGTCACACTCCAGTCTATCCAGCTGTTTTTTTTTTCGTCGCACGCTCTCTATTACTCGAGGCGAAATCTCCGGTTAATATGTCTAACCTGAGACTGATTTTACGTGAGTATCCCTTTTTTCCCTGTACAATGACAGGTGTCCTCTCGCCTTTCAGGCAGATACTCGCCAATTTTGGAGGTACCCATTAGAGCTGGGTCGGCTCAGGAACCGTTCAGGTTATTCCAGTCCCTGTTCAAGACATTTCTTCAAATGTCCTTGCCAGGGTTCGAATTATTCCAGTCCAAGTCCCGGTCGACGACACTCCATCAAATGTTCTCACCAGGGCTCGAACCTGGATCACCCGATCGCCAGCGCAGTGTGGTAACTATTACACCAGTGTGGCTCCCAATCCAGCTGTAAATATGGGTACCTGAGTCTGTTCTTGAGTTAGGAAAGGCAAAGGCAACAAGGTTTGGAAGGGAATGGCCGCTCCACATCATACAGCTGGACCGAGAATAGGTGGTCTCTAACACTTCCCTCCCCTACGGCATTATCTAATTTGGCCCTACCTTCAAGAAGATTTACAAAAATAAACAAAGTTCATCTTTGCCATTTTCAGTTTCATACAGAAAACAGATCTTCAATCAGTTCTCAAGATGCCATCTTGTCTGAGGCAATCAGAAGTTCTTATCATGTCTTCTTTACCCACTTTACATATGTCTCCAATTCTTGTCTCCGTGTGTTTTTGAGTCTCACTCTATTTCCACTACCCTGGAGATTCTACAACTAGGATTGCCTTGTGATACTAACAGATGACTTCCTCAATGTGGGTCAAATACACCTTCAGCACAGTAATACATTTTTACTAGAAACATACTGTTAAAATATTAGTGGTTCCTTCTTCACAAGCTCAATACACATAATGGTTACTTTTAAAGTTAATCAGATATACTGTGGCAAAAAGTTCATTGACATTGTAGAAATGTTCACTGATACTGTAGAAAAGTTCAGAGACATTTTAAAAACATGCAGTGGTATGATAGAAAAGTTCGGTGATGTTGTAGAAAAATTCAGTGATACTGTAGAAAAGTTCAGTGATATTGTAGAAAAGCTCAGCGATACTGTAGAAAAGTTCAGTGATATTGTAGAAAAGTTCAGTGATACTGTAGAAAAGTTCCATGATACTGTAAAAAAGTTCAGTGATACTGTAAAAAAGTTCAGTGGTACTGTAGAAAACTTCAGTGATACTGTAGAAAAGTTTTATGATACTGTAGAAAAGTTCAGTGATGTTGTAGAAAAATCAGTGATATTGTGGAAAACTTCAGTGGTACTGTAGAAAAGTTCAGTGGTATTGTAGAAAAGTTTAATGATACTGTAGAAAAGTTCCGTGATACTGTAAAAAAGTTCAGTAGTACTGTAGAAAAGTTCAGTGATACTGTAGAAAAGTTCAGTGATACTGTAGAAAAGTTCAATGATAATGTAGAAATGTTCAGCGGTGTTGTGGAAAATTTAATAGACACTGTACATAAATAGTCAAAATGGAAGACATTCCCTTGCTATGAACACTTGGTGCAGACTTCCTGCAAGGGGACCAGCTACAGTGGTGGCTCTATGCTCCATAGGGAGCGATAAAAAGAAAATGATAATAAAGATGTTCATTGCGTCTGCAAACAAAAATACTGATGTATTATATTTTAACAAAAAAATATAGACCCTTATCATATTTGTAAGGAAATGACTTTTCTTCTGTTGTGTTTCTGCATTATAAAGATAACACAGAGGTCAGGTTTGCCCATGTGCTACCAGAACCCAAAAGGAGAGCAAAGAATAGTTACACTGTACCCTACAAAGCTTGGTGTTGGTGATGATTAAACAAGGTTGGGCATGGGGCAAGGTACCCCATCCTGCAGAAAAGTTAAGCCAAAAAAAAAAAAAAAAAAAACACTTCAACAATAGCAAATAATTTAAATAGCTTAACTCAGCCATATGTCGCATACTCGATGCATTTTTCATTCTGGGAAAAACCAAATACCTCCCAATAGTCGCACGTCACCTGAGTTACGCCCCTTAGGTATTTATGTCTATAGCAGAATGCCTGTAACAACGGCGATCAATTCTTTCTGCGCACTACAGTGATCGTTTACTAATTAAGAGTAGCATCGTATTAACTTGGAGGAAATCGTAAATCTGACACTCTTTTCTAGAATAATGGTAGGTCTGATTCGGTCTCACAAAATGCAAAACTCTAACAGATGGCAACGTAATTACTAGCGAAATTCTTTGTCGGCAAACTCTTTATATGGGGAGACAAAACTCTTTCTTTCTATTGCTTTGCCAAGTCTGGGGTCAAATTCAAAGTATAGGCAAAGATAACTAAGAGCATTTAACCATCTTTTGCCTGCCTAGGAAGAATTCTTGCTGAGTGGGTAAATTTCTGTTTTATTTTACTTTTGTATATTATGTATAATTCATATATGACTTGTGATTTATAACCTTTGTGGTATAATTGATGTTTACATGTTGTACAGGTGTTTTACCCCAATAATGTATGGCATCTAAGTCGATGTACGTGCCAGTATCGCATTACTTTATTGTATATCAGGAAACTGTCTAATGTTACCTGACGTAATTTAATTTAATAAATGGGGAATTTAATGCTATCGCCTATCGTTATATTACGGCAGGCATAACAGGATCATTAGCCATGGTTATTAGATTATTAGATTCACTTATGTTAGGATGTACGTTTGTTGATACATTTTTATACTCTGTTCTCACAATGGAGCAGAATCATGGGACCAAAAGATGCAGCAATAGAGAATGCAGTCAGCGACCCATAGCTTGACTGCTTGCATCAAGGTCAGCGAACCAGAGCTGACCAAGACCGTACTCCACCTCCATGTGGTGGTTCTGGAAACAGTCTGCAGCAGTGCAGTCTGGCTGAGCGAGTAGGGATCGAAGAGGGAAGGCAAACCCGGTCCCAAAAAATGCCGTGCTGAAGTCGGATGTGTCGACCGAAAGGTGCAGATATCACAGCTACGGCGTAAACAGACACAACGCAACCACCATCCTTTTCAGGGCGAACGAGGAAGAAGAAGAAGAAGAGCAGAAGCATTAGTGTCAAGATAGCAACTGTAAGAATATTGACAGCTCAACAGAGATTGTGTGAGAAAAAGAACAAGTTGGGAGATAGAGAGACATCTTTCAGAGCACTACTGTAAATTTGTTGCCGATGAAACTAGAAGCCTAAAAGAGTATTGTCACTAATTGGTATTTTAAAAGCTGAATTATGGTAGAAATGGATAGGCGCGTACAAACCCTCTTAAAGATGGGAGTACTTACAGCGCCTCGTTGTTTCTTTTATTTCCTATCAAGTTCGAACCAGGAAAGATAAGATCTCCATTTATCCTGTGGTTAAAGGGAAGAGCCGGGAAACCCTGAGCCTGATCTTGTTTCCTGAACCAGCGGGCAACCTCAATTGACTTTTGCACGTGGAGCATAGTCCCAGTGACCTGTTCTAACATCACCAAGATACCACCCTATACCATATGCAGATTCGATGCTGGACATCTCAGCTAAGTTGATATCTGCACTGGAACCCATCACTCTCCTACACATAATTATGATGATACAGTAATGACACGAACTCTGTTAAATTAAAAAAACTCACACTAGCAGTTGTAATAGATACTCGCACACATCACTTGTTTATTCACTCAAATTTTTTTAACTTCATTCTTTCAGTATACTTCCATTCATTAATAAATAATGTTTCTTTGTAATTTTCACTGCACCTTCTTGTTCAGTGTATAGTTCATTGAGTGTTGTTATTAGTTGATGTATGTGTCTGATTGTTTGTTTTGTATTATGTTATGGGGGCTTATTTTATTAAATTATTTTCAACACGTATCAGAAGAATCCAGGTGGCCAGCAGACCTAATCCCCTCTTGAAAGTATCACTGTTTCTCTTTTATGCAGGAGGAATTTAAGTTGCTGTATTTTCTTTTCTATCTTTCTTCTGGAAACTCACTATCTTTCTTCTGGAAACTCACTATCTTTCTTCTGGAAACTCACTATCTTTCTTCTGGAAACTCACTATCTTTCTACTGGAAACTCACTATCTTAGGGAAACCTTTGCCCACTATTATGAGCCATATTCAGTGGGTCATTCAGGGAAAGATGTGATACGTCCTTTAATACAATCTATTTCTACTGTCAGTCTAATCCTTCAAACGGCCAGCCACATCATACCAAAATGGAACAAGGTCCTCCATTAAGGAGGTTCAGGAAAGGATTAAAGAAGACATAGAAAGGCCTTGAACTGATGGCACAGAATAGAAAGGCTAGGGATGACTTTTTTAAGGCCTATGCTATTCTGGGAGCTAAGGGTAATGAATAAATGAAGAAAGGTCGGGTTAACACATTCAACTACAATTTGTGGCTTCCTCACCTTGTCTAGTGAATGCATGGCGAAAACCGGACCATCATGAGCTTTCACTGTTTTCTGAAGAGTGTTGCTTTGCCATATAAACACATTTCCGTCACTGCCACCAGAGAAGCAAACATCAGCAGACTTGCCATATGATACACACATCATATCGCACAGCTTGGCTACCTGGCCCATAGTGCCTCTGTTGGACGTGAATCCTCCACCTGCAATGTGTAAGTGGGCATCACTTTTGATTAATAAAATAGAATGAAGACGGGGATAATGAACATGCTGATGTTCTTGTTTTCGCACTGTCTCTTTTCATACTGTTTTAAGTTCTTCTGAATCAAAAGTATTTTTTATTTATTTTTTTTCCTTAACCAGTGGCACTTGGGCTTTCAGCCCTTCGGCCCAATGACATGTCATTGCGAGGCTGGGGAACCTGAGAACTTTCCTTCCAACCCGGTCAGGAGCTTCGCTCCTTCCCATCCACAGAGGGTTTAGAATCAAAAGTATAAATCTGCCATTAAATTTTACTGACCATTTAGAAACAGCTTCATGGAAATCTGCAATACAACAAAACTTAGTAGCAGTACCTGTTTGAGTCCAAAACTTTATGTGCTTTACTCCAGCTGTCACCAATTTATTATGGTCCATGGGATTCCATTTGATGACAAAAATCTTGTCTTTGTTACCCCTGCCAAAGAACAAGTGAGGATATTACACCAAAAACAGATGTATTCCACAGTACATAAAAAAAAAATTAAAAAACACATGATCAGGTTAATACCATCATTTTGTATAATAACTGTAAACCTTGTTTCCACACATGTAAATTTAAACATAACGGTCCTCTCATTTTCTTCACCAAAATGGTAAATAAATGTTTAGATCATTGCTTGTTATAAGTGAAGCTGCAATTTAAAAAGTTTAGTTCCACTAAACAATGGAAGTACACTTATTTTCTTTGTGTTTAATAATTCTCAAGCAGCTCTTCTTGAGCCTTTTCCCATTTGAAATAAAGACAAAGAAATCTACATGGCCTATTCATCTACACATTCATGTACACTGTAGATTTAAAACAAATGTAAATCTTCAACATCTACTAGCTGTTGATAGTGCACATTCTACAACTCTTTTCAACATCAAGAATAAATTTGTCTACTGTCATTGCTCCCAGCAATTGAGGGCTCAGGAAACAAGAACTTGCATCCCCCCCCCCCCCCCTCCCCATTAATTAAAGCCTGTTTCATCCATATTCCTAAAGGTCTTTGATGTAATCTTCTTCTTGATGACCAGTTTTGGTAATTACCCCTACCTGTTTTTTTTTAAATACTTTCTTTTGTTTCTATACAATTTTGTTTTTCAACTCTTTTCCTATCATCACTGTCTTCATCCTTTAGCTCCCCAAGGAGCATAGGCCTTCAACAAACTTATGCCAAATCTTTCTGTCCCGTGCCATCTGCTCAAGGTCTTTCCATGTCTTCTTCGTGCCCTTCACATCTGTCTCCAGTTCTCTTCTCCATGTCTTCTTTGGTCTGCCTCTACCTCTCTTACCCTGGGCATTCCAGAACAAGGACTACCTTGTAATACTATCAACAGGTTTCCTCAATGTGTGTCTTATCCATCTCCAGTATCTTCTCATCTCTTGTTCCACTGGCACTTGTCTTCTCTCCTCATGAAACAAGCAAAAAGACTGTTTTCTGTCAAAATATTTTAGTTAAAAGATGAGATTTACATTGCTTAAATTTCTTCTTATTCTCCATTTGCCATTCAGTCAATCAATCAATACCCTTTAGCTCCTCAATGAGCATAGGCCTTCAGTAAACACATGCCAAGTCCTTCTGTTGCATGCTTTCAGCTTTTAGTTGACCTGTCCATGTCGTGTGTTGCCGTTTTCATGGTTTAAAATTTCTACAGGTTGGGGTAACCAGCCCCACTCAAATTAATTTTGTCATTTAGTATAAGACTGTTGTTAGTATAATTGTTTATTACTTAGATGAATTAGGGTGTACATATTTCTGATGTTACAAAATTTGTGATTGTGCACAAGATTTATTACTTATATGAAAATGACAGGCATTTCTTCTGTTCATCATTTCTGTAGTAAAATATGGTGCTTAAATATTTGTATAAATCTCTCCATTTGTTTAACACATAATCTATTTTTATTTTTTCTGTAGCATTCACTACTTTATCTCTTGATACTGCAAGATAATCTAGTAGGAAGAATTTATTTTTTATGACTGAAACTTTGCTAAAGAACAACACATGTGCAAACATCTAATGGATAACTACCTCGTTGTTGCAAGCTTTTCTCCACTTTTCCAGTCCCACACAACAATAGAATGATTGTCATCAAGTCCAACTGAGGCTAGTTTTTTGCCATCAGCTGATGGATAAAAAGTTTAACTTGGTTGTAACATTAAAGGACAATATTCAATTCTTATGGTTTTCATATTATGATGACGTAAAAATACATAGTGTGGTCATACCTCATATGATTCTCTGAACGAACGAACGAACGAACGAACGAACGAACTTTATTTTCAAAGGGTTGAGAATTGGGCACGCAGGCCCGTCTGACATTCTGCCCTTCCTTTCTCTCACCTTTCATACTGAATTCATTTATTCTCATATGCATTTTACATATCAAATTCAAGGAATTCAACGTTGTAAAGTAAAATAATAATATAGCACACTCATATTAACATTAATTACTTATAAGCATGACATAACATATGTTGAAAAGTACAAACATTATCAGAGATAGATAGATAGATAGATAGATAGATAGATAGATAGATAGATAGATAGATAGATAGATAGATAGATAGATAGATAGATAGATAGATAGATAGATAGATAGATAGATAGATAGATAGATAGATAGATAGATAGATAGAACGAACGAACGAACTTTATTTTCAAAGGGTCATTAAGGAGACAACTAAACAACAGGACCATTACTTCCACCAGGTATGTTGTAAGAAGTGGTTAAGGTGAAGTTATGAATGGGATTAGCAGAAGTGTCCCTTAAATACTTGGCACCTGAGGCGGATCCTATCTTTGGCACCCCCAGGTCACACTTGCAAGTATATTTTTTTACAGTAAGTACTATCATAATAGTGTACAATGGCACCCCCTTCCTGGCTGTCACCCGGGGCAAACTGCCCCCCTTGCACCTCCCTTAGTACGCCACTGGGTGTTAGGAATCTCATCATGTAAAACAAATATCTACAGAAATCAGTACTGGAAGATCACATGAATGCTTTGGCACAGGCTACCTGCAGGGTAGGCCACCCACAGGGGTAGCAAAATGCTACTGAAGGATCAGGAAAAGAGTCATGCAATCAACATTATTCATTTGTAGTTACATGTTTCTAATTCACTTCTTTTTTTTTTTTTTTTAATCGTATGGCCGCTATTACTCGAGGCGAAATCTTCGGTTAATATGTCTAACCTGAGACTGATTTTATGCGAGTATCCCTTTTTTCCCTGTACAATGACAGATGTCCTCTCGCCATTCAGGCAGATACTCGCCGATTTCGGAGGTACCCATTAGAGCTGGGTCGGCTCAGAAGTCGTTCAGGTTATTCCAGTCCCTGGTCGACAACACTCTTTCAAATGTCTTTGCCAGGGCTCGAATTATTCCAGTCCAAGTCCCGATCGACGACACTCTTTCAAATTTCCTCGCCACAGCTCAAACCTGGATCACCCGATCGGCAGCGCAGTATGGTAACCATTACACCAGCGTGGTTCCCTTAATTCACTTCTAATTACAAAAGTTAGGACAACCGGAGTGCAGAACCAAGTACCTGAAAAGTCAAGTGCACAAACTCCTCTTTGGTGCTGTCCCTTCAGAACAGAGCCTGTCTTCAGGGTTTCAACATCCCAAATGAGAATGCTGGGGTCCCTTCCAACCTAGAGATATGCCAACAATAAATCTCATAACATCATTTCTCATAACAAGGCTACAAGTGTATGGGTTCATGATCAGATATCATAATTAAGAATTCTGGGACTATAAATTAATAGAAACACCAATTGCGTACTTCAAGTAGAGTGTTAGCACCCATAAGACAAATTCAAGGCTACATATGAAGAGATTAAAGTAATAATAATAATAATTTAAAAATGGCACAGAGAACATCCAATCACATATAACAGAAGCATGTTACTTCATTCAAAGAAGAGCTGAAGGTAGAATTGTAAGACTCAGACTTAAATAACATCTGTTCAACAAATCAACAAAAATTGGACAGACAGACTTGTGTCCATGTGAGAAGACAAACATTAGAACATGTACTCCAAGACTGCTGGCTCCGTGATATGAGCAAATTGACAGCATGGTCTTTGATGGAGAAACTGGTGATGAAAGAAGCCAGAGAAAGACTAAAAGATAGCAGAATAAATTAGTAAACAAACAAGAACATGAGTGTAGGCCACACAGATGTAGTTTCACACAAGAATCTTCAGAATACCATGGACAGCTAATAAGGAATAATGAGAACATCGTGAAAGCAGCCAGCATGTACAGGAAGATTATTACTCATATTAGAAGGAAGTAACTCACTTTCTTTGGACGTGTTATGAGAAGATGAAATCTAGTATAAACAGTGATAACAGAAAAGATTGATGGAAAAAGAAATAGAGGATGATGAATAGAAAATATATAGCCAGGGATCCAGACCCCCAGGACGACCCAGAGTCCGCTGGGAGGACAACATTAGACAATCTTTGAAGGACCGAGGACTAGAATGGAACCAGGCCAGGAGGAAGACAGCCGATAGGATAGTCTGGCACTCTCTCTTCCAAACCTCTACACCTCACGGTAGAAGGGGAATGACTAAGTAAGAATAGAAAATATATTGGACAGTCTGAAATTGTGGCATGGAAAGACATCAACAACAGAGTTGATAAATAGATCTGGGGATACAAAGTTGTGGAGAGACATGATCATCTGCATCAGGGGGCATAGGACTTGAAGATGAAAAGGCAGATTATACCTATTAGCCATGAAGTGGGTTTGAAAATAATTAGCATGAAGAAAAGTGCCGAAAATATGGAAGTGATCAAGGCTGAACAAGAGATATAGTTAATAACTGACAGAAAAAGAAAGACTTATAACGAGAAAACTGTGCTGTCACGGAAAACGAGGAAGAAGAAGAATTATTATCATTCATTATCTGGCATGCAGTAACAATATTCATTCGTTCATCAATCTTTGGTTCCCCAAGGAGCATAGGCCTTCAACAAATATATCAAGTCTTATTGTCCATCAGCTCAAAGTCTGTCCATGTCTTCCTCATTCCTTTCCTGTATGTCTCCAGTTCTCGTCTCTATATGCTCTTGGATCTCCCTCTATCCCTCTTACCCTGGGCATTCCATAAAAAGGACTGCCTAGAAATAATATTTAACCAGGTTTCCTCAGTGTGTGTGTGTGTTCTATCCATCTCTAGCACTTTCTTCTCATCTGTTGATTCACTGGTACTTGTCTGGTGTGTGTGTTCTATCCATCTCTAGCACTTTCTTCTCATCTGTTGATTCACTGGTACTTGTCTGGTGTGTGTGTTCTATCCATCTCTAGCACTGTCTTCTCATCTGTTGATTCACTGGCACTTGTCTGATGTGTGTGTTCTATCCATCTCTAGCACTTTCTTCTCATCTGTTGATTCACTGGCACTTGTCTGGTGTGTGTGTTCTATCCATCTCTAGCACTTTCTTCTCATCTGTTGATTCACTGGCACTTGTCTGGTGTGTGTGTTCTATCCATCTCTAGCACTTTCTTCTCATCTGTTGATTCACTGGCACTTGATTGGTGTGTGTGTGTTCTATCCATCTCTAGCACTTTCTTCTCATCTGTTGATTCACTGGCACTTGTCTGGTGTGTGTGTTCTATCCATCTCTAGCACTTTCTTCTCATCTGTTGATTCACTGGCACTTGTCTGGCGTGTGTGTTCTATCCATCTCTAGCACTTTCTTCTCATCTGTTGATTCACTGGTACTTGTCTGGTGTGTGTGTTCTATCCATCTCTAGCACTTTCTTCTCATCTGTTGATTCACTGGTACTTGTCTGGTGTGTGTGTTCTATCCATCTCTAGCACTTTCTTCTCATCTGTTGATTCACTGGTACTTGTCTGGTGTGTGTGTTCTATCCATCTCTAGCACTTTCTTCTCATCTGTTGATTCACTGGCACTTGTCTGGTGTGTGTGTTCTATCCATCTCTAGCACTTTCTTCTCATCTGTTGATTCACTGGCACTTGTCTGGTGTGTGTGTTCTATCCATCTCTAGCACTTTCTTCTCATCTGTTGATTCACTGGTACTTGTCTGGTGTGTGTGTTCTATCCATCTCTAGCACTTTCTTCTCATCTGTTGATTCACTGGCACTTGTCTGGTGTGTGTGTTCTATCCATCTCTAGCACTTTCTTCTCATCTGTTGATTCACTGGCACTTGTCTGGTGTGTGTGTTCTATCCATCTCTAGCACTTTCTTCTCATCTGTTGATTCACTGGCACTTGATTGGTGTGTGTGTGTTCTATCCATCTCTAGCACTTTCTTCTCATCTGTTGATTCACTGGCACTTGTCTGGTGTGTGTGTTCTATCCATCTCTAGCACTTTCTTCTCATCTGTTGATTCACTGGCACTTGTCTGGCGTGTGTGTTCTATCCATCTCTAGCACTTTCTTCTCATCTGTTGATTCACTGGCACTTGTCTGGCGTGTGTGTTCTATCCATCTCTAGCACTTTCTTCTCATCTGTTGATTCACTGGCACTTGTCTGGTGTGTGTGTTCTATCCATCTCTAGCACTTTCTTCTCATCTGTTGATTCACTGGCACTTGTCTGGTGTGTGTGTTCTAACCATCTCTAGCACTTTCTTCTCATCTGTTGATTCACTGGCACTTGTCTGATGTGTGTGTTCTATCCATCTCTAGCACTTTCTTCTCATCTGTTGATTCACTGGCACTTGTCTGGTGTGTGTGTTCTATCCATCTCTAGCATTTTCTTCTCATCTGTTGATTCACTGGCACTTGTCAGTGTGTGTGTTCTATCCATCTCTAGCACTTTCTTCTCATCTGTTGATTCACTGCCACTTGTCTGGTGTGTGTGTTCTATCCATCTCTAGCACTTTCTTCTCATCTGTTGATTCACTGGCACTTGTCTGGTGTGTGTGTTCTATCCATCTCTAGCACTGTCTTCTCATCTGTTGATTCACTGGCACTTGTCTGGTGTGTGTGTTCTATCCATCTCTAGCACTTTCTTCTCATCTGTTGATTCACTGGCACTTGTCTGGTGTGTGTCATCAGTTCCACATTAGTGATCTTGTCATACCATTTCAATCCTTCTATTCTACGCAAGCACCAGTAATAATATGGCAATATAAAAATAACTGTTCCTTACCTGGCCAGTAGCAACAATGTCCTTAATGGGGTGAATGCTAAGACACAGAATGTCATCTGTATGTTCTGTGTAAAACCTCTGTTTGTTAGTTGCACGATGAAGCACAATACATGTGGCGGCAACGTGATAGACTACCTCTCCAGTCTGGGTGTAGAACATATTACTTCGACAGTCATAGCCACGATACCTGCAGAAATGTACAAAAATTACCTGCTCTAGTGCTACTAAATTATGTATGAAGTTTAAACAAAATAAAAGGTAAAAGGTAGGCCCATAGCAGATACTGCCTTAGGTGAGTGAATGTTAGAGACTTCAACATACTAGGTTCAGCTTTATGTGGTAGGATTACCTGTTTCCTTCTTTGTTGGCTTTGCCTCTCTACTCAAGAGTAGAGTCAGGTATCCATTTACAGCTCGGTACACCGGAGTGTGATGCTACCAGGTTTTGAATCCAGTAACCAAGCCATGGGAGGCAAGTGCTCTAACCACCCTACCAATCGAATGCTCATGCTCATACGATTATTAAACAGAATTATCTGTGATAATCAATGATACACCTAATACTGTGTTTTAAAATAGCAAATAAATATGAACCCTCTAATGACAACATAAAAATGTATTTTCACCCTTTAGAACATTTAACAAAGGAAAATAACTGCTAAATAAAACACACAAATGATTCAGATGAGTTAAAATTCATTCATGTACAAGAAAACTGTATTACTGCAGTGTTACCACCTGAATTTGAAATGAAAAGATCTATATTTTTTATAACAAGCTAATATTAAATATCAAGTATCTATTAAGACAACTAGCTAATGTTAACGTTAAATAAAATAGCAAGCTAATTTTAACACAACAAAAATTAACATTAACACTTTAATTAAATAGTAAGTTAATTATAACCTTCTAACAATGTAATAAACTGTGTTAACCCTTGAACAATAGCAAAATTTAAATGCAAAGAGAATTCACTCTCACTGCCTTTGCATGTTCACTTGAAAACTTCTTTCCTAAATCTGGAAAGTGATTTTTTTCACATAACAAAAGACAAATAGGTTAGTCCTTGACATAACCTGCAGTATTGAGTACAAGTCATGAGCTGTGATGTTAGTCCTTGACATAACCTGCAGTATTGAGTACAAGTCATGAGCTGTGATGTTAATCCTTGACATAACCTGCAGTATTGAGTACAAGTCATGAGCTGTGATGTTAATCCTTGACATAACCTGCAGTATTGAGTACAAGTCATGAGCTGTGATGTTAGTCCTTGACATAACCTGCAGTATTGAGTACAAGTCATCAGCTGTGATGTTAGTCCTTGACATAACCTGCAGTATTGAGTACAAGTCATCAGCTGTGATGTTAATCCTTGACATAACCTGCAGTATTGAGTACAAGTCATCAGCTGTGATGTTAGTCCTTGATATAACCTGCAGTATTGAGTACAAGTCATGAGCTATGATGTTAATCCTTGACATAACCTGCAGTATTGAGTACAAGTCATGAGCTGTGATGTTAATTCTTGACATAACCTGCAGTATTGAGTACAAGTCATGAGCTGTGATGTTAGTCCTTGACATAACCTGCAGTATTGAGTACAAGTCATCAGCTGTGATGTTAGTCCTTGACATAACCTGCAGTATTGAGTACAAGTCATGAGCTGTGATGTTAGTCCTTGACATAACCTGCAGTATTAAGTACAAGTCATGAGCTGTGATGTTAATCCTTGACATAACCTGCAGTATTGAGTACAAGTCATGAGCTGTGATGTTAGTCCTTGACATAACCTGCAGTATTGAGTACAAGTCATGAGCTGTGATGTTAATCCTTGACATAACCTGCAGTATTGAGTACAAGTCATGAGCTGTGATGTTAGTCCTTGACATAACCTGCAGTATTGAGTACAAGTCATGAGCTGTGATGTTAATCCTTGACATAACCTGCAGTATTGAGTACAAGTCATGAGCTGTAATGTTAGTCCTTGACATAACCTGCAATATTGAGTACAAGTCATGAGCTGTGATGTTAGTCCTTGACATAACCTGCAGTATTGAGTACAAGTCATGAGCTGTGATGTTAGTCCTTGACATAACCTGCAGTATTGAGTACAAGTCATGAGCTGTGATGTTAATCCTTGACATAACCTGCAGTATTGAGTACAAGTCATGAGCTGTGATGTTAATCCTTGACATAACCTGCAGTATTGAGTACAAGTCATGAGCTGTGATGTTAGTCCTTGACATAACCTGCAGTATTGAGTACAAGTCATGAGCTGTGATAAGCCATGAAAATAATGACATTAAATTAGATTTGTTGAAGGCTTATGCTCCTTGGGGAGGTGAAAGGTAATGATGCTGAGACAGCCAGCAGTGTACAAAGGCTGTAGAGCCCCGTTCAATGGTTAGAGCATGAGGCTATGTGTACTGATCATCTTCTTCTTCTGGGATCCTTAGCCCCTGACTGACAAAGCTGTCAGTGGCCATCAAGACTAGTGGCGTCTTGTAAGGCAGCAACAAACTGTCCCCATTTTGATTGGTCAGTGGCCATCCTTCATGCTGTGTCTCAACTCTGGTTCATGCTTTGCATGTCAGCTGCCACTGTTCTCCACCAGGTTGTCTTTGGTCTGCCTCTGTTTCGCCGTCCTTCTAGTGTCCATAGCATATCAGTTCTGGTGATGGTGTCAGGGTCCCTTCTGAGGACATGGCCAACCCAGTTCCAGCATCTGTCCACAATGATGGTGTGCCTGCCTTTTTGACTGCATGGTGTAAGCAGTTACTGGTTGGAGATAGTCTTCGGCCAGAAAATTCTTTGAATTTTCCTTAGGAAGGTTGTATGGAAAGAGGATAATTTAATCATGATTCAGTTACAATCAAAGAAAATAAGCACACCTTTATGAGTAGTGGTTTTATTTTACTAAAAATGTGGGAACACTCATTCTTACAGTTACCATGGGTACATTTATTATTACATTTTTGAACATTTATGTGCAGATCCTGTTTACATCTTATATTGTCTTATAACTTTAAACACACTGTACTGTATTCATACCATATTCATGGACACAGTCATTTATAAATTTTATTATTGTACAAGTCTGCAATGTTTTATCCGAAACCCTTGGGACCAGATGTGTTTATGAATTTTTTGGATTTCAGACTGGTAGTATGTTTCATGTATTGTATACTGTGGTAACACCCTAGCGTGGCTTGACAGAGGTCTTGAAGAAAGCCTCAATCTCGCAATGAGCCGTAAGTAGGCAGTCAGTATGTTAGTGTTGCTTTCTGCCCATCTTTTCTAACTAACGAAGCATCTTGTTGGTAGGCAGCCACTGAACTCTAGACCCAAAAAAAATAAATAAATGAGCCACAGGAATCTGCACTGCAAAGAGCACTGTCTTCCTCCCCACATGACAGTTGTACAGTCGACTACCAATAATTAGAGATGCTTCCTTTTCTTTCTCTCACTGTTACCAATACGGGTACCTGCAGCTTTTTTTGTTTTTGTTGACATTTTCGCAATGAAATTAAAATCATAAAGGATAAAAATATCTGAGAGCTGCAGATACATGTGTGGCTGGTAGCAGTGTGAGACAATTGATCGTGTTAAGTTCAGAAGTTTTACAATGCTCTGTTTACCACAATGACAACATTTCAGATCTACAGTATATATTATTATCAGTGAGTGTATTTTTTTATATTTCATAAAAAAATGAATATATGACATACAGCATATTCTTTCAATTTCTTCCTCTTTTTTAGTTATAGATGTGAGTAAAATCCTTACATTTTATAATATGGCATGTGCATGCTGCCCTTTGTACATTTTAAAATAAGCCAAAAGTGCTCATTGGCTATAAAACTGTTGTTCATGTTTGACAGAAATGGCTAAGTGAACATTGAATACTTTTTGTACTGGTAATTAAATAAAGACAATGATAATACACTACACAAACTTTAGCCTATCTAATCTTTATTATCACTTTGCTATTCATTCCCTATGTAGTCACCACTGGAGCTGGCCACTTTGCGGGAAGCCTTCACCAAAACATTTATCTGCTCTTGCTAAGCTGGTTTCTGTAACAATTTATTGTACACGATGAGGTTGTCAGCCTCATGCACAACCTCATATTAGCGGCCTCTTATGACATGCCTTGCAGTAGTCCTATTCATTCTTTGTACTCTCAGAGAATGATTGGTCAGTCGGTTGTCATGGATCCAAGAAGAAGAAGATGGACACAATAAATATCTATTCTGTACAGGACAATAAATGTTTGTTATGTACGCACAATAAATGTTTGTTATGTACACAGAATAAATGTTTGTTATATATGCACAATAAATGTTTATTTTGCACAGGACAATAAATGTTTATGTATGCAGAAATAAATACTTATTTTTCACACGACAATAAATATTTGTTATGGACACCCAATAAGTATCTATTCTATACAGGACAGTAAATATTTGTTATGGACACAGAAAAAATTTTCTATTCTAAACAGGATAATTGTCATGAACTGGTTGTAGAATGGATGTCAGTATTTATGCTCCGTCTAGAGCTAGATCTGTTTATGTAAGTTGTAAGTTGAAGTGACAAAATGTTAAGCTTGATTGTGTACACAAATGGTATTAGTAGCAGTTGAGTAGTGTTGTTAAGTTCACGTGTGTGACTGAGCTGCTATGAGCGAAGTGGTATCTAATGACTGGTCTGGAGTGAAAGGATCATGTGTTGTAGTGGGCAGTCAAGAGAAACTTGCATGAGTGAATGTTACATTGAGTGAGAAGGGAAAATGTATTAAGGAAAGCAGATAGTGCTGGTTGAGATATAGCAAGATATAGTAAGATTTTTCCATGCAAACATTGTTTCGATGATGTACATGATGCATTATAGAACCACAGCGCCAGTCTGCTGATGTTATTTCTGTAGAGCTGAAGATTTGTTATATAAAGACATCAGATATCGTTCTTCAGTGTTCGGGTCTATTGAGTTACTATTAGATGTGAATAACGAGCCTTGTTTGTTCTTCAGAGTGTGATGTCACAATGTATGTCATTGTGTTAACACAGCTTAGCACTTGACAATAACAAATGTCTGTTATGGACACAGAAAAAAAAAAGAATTCTATAAAGGATAATAAATGTCTGTTGTGGACACACAATAAATGTCTGTTGTGGACACAATAAATGTCTGTTGTGGACACACAATAAATGTCTGTTGTGGACACACAATAAATGTCTGTTGTGGACACACAATAAATGTCTGTTGTGGACACACAATAAATGTCTATCCAACATAGAACAAATTAAACCTACCCATGAACATATTCAAGCGTAAGACTTTCTACAGGACCATTTTTCCTTTTTGCTCCAGGTGGCATGTCAGCCTTCAGCAACTTTTTGTGACTGACTATGTCCTCTTTGTACACGGGCCTGTCATAGCTCACCTGCTTCTCCCTCTCTACATCCGAGTCTACTGACCCAACATCTGAGAGGTCAGAATCACTCTCCTCACTGTCGGAGTCTACATAGGCTGTTTTATTAGGAAAATATACAAAAAAAAACGTTTTTAGAAATTTCTGACAGGCATAAATAAAACATGGAGAACAACAGAAACAACAACCAAGAAGTTACAGACTTTCATAAACAGACTTTCATAAACAGACTTTCATAAACAGACGTTTGTATAGAATAGAAAGACTGAAATGGTAAAACAAGGTCACAAACATGGAAGTGATGACAAGAACCAGACATGTACCAGCAGATCAAGAGATGAGAAGAAGAAGCTGGCGATGGATTGGACACATGCTGAGAAAACCTGTTGATAGCATTACCTGGCAGTCTTTGTCCAGGAAACCCCAGAGCAAGAAATGTAGAGGCAGATGGAAGAATACGTGGAGAAGAGGGCTTAAGACAGAAATAACAATGATGAGGACAAGGAAAGATCTTGAGCTGATGTCGTGTGGCAGGAGGACAAGGAAAGACCTTGAGCTGATGTCAAGTGACAGAAGGACTTGGAATGTGTTTATTGATCACATGATCATAAATTTTTACATTTTTCAAATCTGCACAATAGTATGTGTGAGTGTGTGTGATGTGAGAGATTCACATGTATATCTGTTTATATCTCATCTATTCCCAAACCACTCAAGTCCTACAGTTTATCCTTACAACAGCTAAGTACATGTTGTTTAACTAGGGCTGCTGAGCTTTTTGCTCTTTTGCAACCAATACCATGTTGAAGACTCCTTGGTATTATCTACACTGTAGATCTAGGCTCTTCCTGTGGCTTTTCTGTCATTCAGAAACATGTCAAGTTGAAGTCATGAGCTCCAGTTTCTCCAGCTTGACTTGTATGTAAAGGATAATCACATCTGGTCCAAAGCAAAGGGGAAAAAGCGCGAGGCATATTGTGCATTCCCCACCATTCAAGGGGGCTCTCAAAATAGGCAGAGCTAAAATACTGTGCTCTGGTTCTGGGCTCTCCCAAGGAATCATCGCGTCCTAAACAGAGCCACTTTTCAGCTCCTCCTCCATCATGGGTTCACAGTGAGGTCCTCCTGCATGCGGCCAACCAGGTAAAAGCCAGAGTTACGTTTGGGACTCAAGAGACTCCTCCAAGCTTAGTGTGCAATGCTGGGTTCTCAACATGTTTCACCAAAGGGGGAAAAAAAAGTGTGTGGATGATTTCAAGAGTCAATGAATGTGTAATTAGCCTAACAGACAGAGGTTCACTTCCACATCTGTACAGTATAGCATTGTTCTTATCTGATAACCATATAAAAATGACTCCAGATATGCCTCCATGCATACAGCTAGGTATACTATACATAACTTCAGATTTAGAGAGCATGTCCAACATAAAAGCAACTAGAGCTGATGAAAACAAATGGTTATGTATCTACAGGACAAAACAAGAACGTAATGGATTAATCTGCAGACTTCAGCTTCTATAAATAGACTGAATGACCTGGTCAAATGCTGAAATAAAAATGCTAAGCAAAAATGTGTAAGAAGATTCAAGTGACACAAGATCTCTATTACCATTATGGTGATCAGGCAGGTCATTATCATCATCTCCTCCTTGTGAAAGAAACTTCCACTGAAAGATAGAATGATCAGCTCCACCAGTCGAGATGACTCGGAATTTGTCACTGGAGAAACGGACATTTGTCACATGGGCACTGTGACCAACATACTTGCGGAATTTGGCACCTGAAAATAGTTGGCTGTTTGGGTTATTTCGTAAACAAGACCTATAAAAAAATCACAAACAAGCACATGAATAACTCCATAATGAAAAGGTAAAACCAGTTTTAATATTAACAATTTCTTCTTATTCAAGTGCTCAGCTGGGTGGCATAGGTGATAATGTCTCTCACACAACTTCTGGTTCTTAGTCAACATCATCATCAGTGCATGTCAACTCCTCATGGAGCATAGGCCTTCATAAAATGTATGCCAGGTCCTCCAGTCCTGCGCCAATTGCTCAAGGTCTTTCCTTGTTTACTTTACCTTTCATTTCTGTCTCCAGTTCTCCTTCCCTATGTGCATTTCTGTCTCCCTCTGCTTCTCCTACCTGTGAACTATAGAAAAAGCATTTCTGTCTCCCTCTGCTTCTCCTACCTGTGAACTATAGAAAAAGCATTTCTGTCTCCCTCTGCTTCTCCTACCTGTGAACTATAGAAAAAGCATTTCTGTCTCCCTCTGCTTCTCCTACCTGTGAACTATAGAAAAAAGCATTTCTGTCTCCCTCTGCTTCTCCTACCTGTGAACTATAGAAAAAAGCATTTCTGTCTCCCTCTGCTTCTCCTACCTGTGAACTATAGAAAAAGGACTGCATTGTAGTGCTACCTACAGGTTTCCTCAGTGTGTGTTCTATCCACTTCCAGCATCTACTTCTCATATCTTGTTCCACTGGCACTTGTCTGGTTCTTGTCATCAGTTCCACATTGGTGATGTTGTCCCATATCAACCCTTCTATTCTAACCAGACACCCATTTATAAAAGTCTGTAACTTCTTGGTTGTTTTTGCTGTTGTCCATGTTTCAGAGCCATAAAGCAGAACTGATGTGACACCTGAGAAAAAGATTCTGTATTTTGTATTGGACTTGATTTCTTCTGATCTCCATGTATTTCCTAATACAATGAAAGCCCTTCTTGCCTTTTGTATTCTTATTTTGATAACACTGTTTGCCCTTCCAACTTTATATTGCTGCCAAGTTATATTTATGATTCTACATCTTGTAGTGAGATTTATTTAAGTGCAGTCTTGTTATTGCTTCCTGCATTTATTCTTGTTATCTTTTTCCCTGCATATTATCAGACCCACATGTTGTGACCTGAGTTCTGATTCTATGCCACCTTGATCTGATAATGTTTGAATTATTGATTTACTGCACAAAATTTTGGATTTTATTTTTTAAAATTATTTTACTTTAAACATACTTAATTTTGATTATGATTGCATACTGTAAATGTATGCTGTTATATTACCTTTATAACGTTGCATGCCTTTAAATTAATGCTTTAAGTAACATGTGGTAATGAAAGGATATAGTATGCAAGATAAATGAGAGTGTAATGGCAGAATGTTAGAAGGGCCTGCGCGCCCAATTCTTAACCCTTTGAAAATAACGTTCGTTTGTTCATTTGTAATCAAGTATTTTGCATCTGGTTATGGTTATGGGACAGAAGAGCCAGGTTGGTGGCCAAATCTAGATTTTTAAGCTGTTGTTACATTTTAGCATTTATATATTTCCTCCTCTGTTAGCTGCCGGAATTATTTATTTATTAAGAATAATAAACTTTACTATTTGTAACAAGAAATCTTTGAGGTATTCTCACCTTTCTTCAGAGATGGGAACTTGTACAACTTGACCATCCCAAAATCATCACCAGTGACGACAACTTCTCCTTCAAAGTTTGCATCAGCAGCATTGACATCATTAGTATCTGCATACTTTCCCCAGATCCCGTTGACCTCAGGTCCCAGAACTCCTGTAAATGTTGCCCAGTGGATGCTGGTCAATTCTTCTTCGCTGGTCACTTGTTTGAAGTCTGAAAAGATAATGAGTATCAAAATGATATAACAATGATAGGAAAATCTATACATAGCATTACAACTAGAGGTCATCTGATCTTACTTACTTAGTCGTTCCCCTTCTACCGTGAGGTGTAGAGGTTTGGAAGAGAGAGCGCCAGACTATCCTATCGGCTGTCTTCCTCCTGGCCTGGTTCCATTCTAGTCCTCGGTCCTTCAAAGATTGTCTAATGTTGTCCTGCCAGCGAACTCTGGGTCGTCCTGGGGGTCTGGATCCCTGGCTCTTTGTTTCCTGTGCTTGTCATGGTAGCCAATCTTCTCCCATTCTGCAGACATGGCCAATCCATCTTAGTTGGGACTGTTCTACTTGGGTCTGCAGGGGGTGGGATTTTAGGCCTTGATGTATCGTCTGGTTGCGGACCATGTCTCTTCTTGTTACTTCAACCACCTTCCTCAGATACCTCATTTCTGAGGTTTGGATCTGGCTTTTGTGGGTTGTAGTCATTGCCCATGATTCGCATCCATATGTCAAGACTGGGACATAGGTGGAGCGGTATACAGCCATCTTCGTTTTCTTACCAACCTCTCTCTTGCTGAGGAATCGATTTATGGCCTGAAAAAGTCTCCCAGCTGCTACTTTTCGAGTGGCCAACTCATCTTTGATGCCTCCATTTCGGTCTATAATAGCTCTGAGGTATTTAAAGTGGTCGACTTGCTTCAGGACCTGTTCTCACAGCTTAATCTGATGTCTTCTTTCTTCTCGTGATATCACCATGGATTTTGTTTTAGAGCTGCTTATGACCATCCCTCTCTTCTCCAGCTCTTCCTTCCAGACTTGCAGGTTGGATTGGAGATGTGCCTCTGATTTAGCAATCAGGGCAACATCATCAGCAAATGCCAGCTCTGAAATACAGATATG
Source organism: Oreohelix idahoensis (assembly GCA_024509875.1). NCBI lineage: Eukaryota > Metazoa > Mollusca > Gastropoda > Stylommatophora > Oreohelicidae > Oreohelix > Oreohelix idahoensis. The sequence continues at coordinate 241,375 of JAMPIV010020708.1, read as the reverse complement.
TCTCATCTTCCAGTAAGTACCCCACTGAATACTTTCTTGTTCTCTCCTTACATGCCATGATGACATCGTCCATGAGGAGTATGAAAAGATAAGGTGACAGGATATCACCTTGTCTTACACCAGTGGTGGTCCTGAACTCTTCTGACTTATGGTTTGCTGTCCTCACATAATTTCTGCAAGACTTGTAGAAGCTCTGTATAGCATGAATCAGAGGTGCTGGAATGTTCTTCCTTGCCAAACAGTCCCAAAGTTTGCTCCAGGGGACCCTGTCAAATGCCTTTTCCAGATCTATGAAACAAAGATGGATCTCACTCTTATACTCAAGGGCCTTTTCACTCAGCTGTCTGAGTGTGAAGATTAGGTCTTGAGTACTTGGTTTGCTCAGAATCCGCACTGGACCTCATCCAATTGTGGCTCAGCCAGGCATCGGAGTCTCTGCTCTAGGATTTTAGAGCAGATTTTACCATGTACACTGAGAAGGGATATGCCTCTATGGTTTCCACATTGTCGATTGTCACCCTTTTTGAAAATTAGTGTTATTTTAAATGACGACGTCTGCTGGGGTTAGCAGTGCGCAAATTTGGAGGTCAATAGCATTAATAGAATATGTTGATATTTTACGGACTACTGAACGCGAAATACATGCTAAAATTATGACGTGTTCGCGTTGGGAAGGTCACGCTTAGTGACTTGGTTACGTGACCCCTTTTATGCTGTCCGTCGAGCAGAGAAGTCGTGTCTTGTATTCCTTCCAAGGAGAGGCCTTAGTATATAGCCATAAGTATGAATTCAATATAGAACTCAGGGTCAGTTCGGATAATAGTATGAATTATGAGATTTATATGTAAACTGAATTATGGAAGGAGAATCGAATATGATTCACTTTGTAGCTGTCGAGAACTCATGCGCTCATTTCTGGCTGTCTGATTACAGCAGCGCATGTATACAGCCATGATGTTCATCTGACATATTATTTTGACACGGACGGATACTTACTTGTATTACTTGGAATTTCTTATTATAATGAACTGTATATGAAGATTATGAAATGTTGGATGTTGTATATGTGAAAAAAGCCAATACATGTGGACTCAAACTGAAGGCTTGATAACTTCATTATGTTACGGGTTTGGTTCCGCAGCTGTTCAATGTTTATATTTATTAGCACGATGAACTCTTCGTAAGAAAAATCAGTTATCGTAAATTATGCAAATCAGAATTCGAAGGGACTTCTTAGATTGTCAGAGCTAACCAATAAAATAACTAACATTGAACAAGTCAAGAGACTGATTGTAATATTCAAACAATAATGATAACCGAAGGAACCACCTGTTTCAAGTGGTGGCCAGAAGTGGTCTTGAAAGTTTTTATTCAAAAGAAAGAACCTAATAATTAGAACATTTTTCCTTACGAGCCGATATGGACATTGTTATACGGAACACCGGTGACGTCATGCCCTTGGCAACAGTCTGAATCATTTGCAATGCCGGCGAAAATCAATGCTCTTCAGAAATATATTTCAGCTCTAAACAACGAAGGAAACAAATTGCTACCGTCTTCATCATTACATACGAGCTCATGAGTCTGTTGGCGAAGCAGACAATGTACTAGATTACTACTAAAAAGATAAGTAACTTGTTTGAGCGTTACACATTTGGTCCTATTTGTCCTGCTTAACGCCATGTTCATTTTTACACTGCTAAATGTTAATTGTTGTTTATGTTATTTTACATGTCGTGTGATGTTGGTGCGGCGGTTCGGAATCAATGATATGGCTCTAAGGATGACGAAATTGATTCTGAATGTTCTATAGGGCAGTTAAATATTTACATTTTTGCAGAGAACCCTATTGAAGATTCTACCGATTGGACTCTTCGTCTGCATTTGTAATTATTTGACTTCAGTGTTTTAGCTGTGAAGTCGTGTTAATAACTGGTGTATTCTAAATTGTATTCAGTTGTTATTTTATTCAGTTTTGTAAATTAATGTTCGTAATCTATAGTGTTATTCTGACCTTGCTATCTTTTATTTCTAATGTAATAACCGTTAATGAGTCCACTGTTATGTCACCATTTTTTGTGTACGCAGGTTCATTCTGAATGTGGTTCAACCTTGACCTTCTTACTTCCGATTATTCTGCTTGTTTTGGTATATTCATTTTTGGTCTGAAATTGTAACTTTGTGATGTGATACTGTTTTGTGAAACCTTGTTTGATGAATTGTATTGTTTCTGTGTATTTCATACATTAATAATATGTTTATATTATGATAATTTGATCAATAATAAGATATTAAATTGATTTAATTAAATTTTTCTGAAAGTGATATGGACTTAAGCTATATTATAAAGCTGCAGTAGTAGTCCAAGACTTTAATAAAGCATTTTATAGATGATGAATAAAGCATAAAGTCATAACTTGATAATTGCAAGTAAATATTAAATTAAAATAATTTATTGAATTATTTTCTTGTATTCACACAATGGATAGGTGTTGAATTGAAAAACTATATATATAATATAATAATTATTACACTTTCATAGTACTATATTGTTGACTTAGCACATACTATTGATTAAATGATATAATTATAGAGGGACAATACTCATAATTATTGGAGGATAATATTAGATGCATGATATAAATTCAGCATCATGAATTAATAAGGGTATACTACATTCGTATAATGTAATTGGTGAACATTATTGATCTAAATTATTAGGTTCAAAATTAGTGTGAGACTTACAACTAATAGTATTATAATATTATATTTGGCTATATTGAGTAACCATACGTTATATATAAATTGATTGACTAGGAGAGTCACATATATAACTGATAAACAAATTGTATTGTTGAATAAGATTAATATTAGACTAAAAAGATATATTATTATATTAAAATGCTTACTTTAGAGGAAACTAGGGCGATTGGACGGAAATATGGTATGGAAGGTGAAAGATTAAACTCGTTTACCTATGAAGCGACGGCTAGGAAAACTTATATGAATAGGGAAATGAAAATACCTACTGCTGAAGAATTAGAAGTTGAGACAAGGCATATTAAGGAATTGGATGAAAAGAATAGTATGGTGTCATTAGATAACAATGAATTACTGCATCGTTTACAGGAGTTACACAATGAACATTTACAAGGTTTAAAGAAAAAAAGACATTCTAATGATTTAAAGAAGGCCTCGAAGGAACATATGGATTCTCCAAACAAGTTAGTTGTTAAAGAAATTGGTGTTGATGGTATGGAATCAGATAATACGTCTAAGTCGGACATAATGTCTTTTCTGAGGAATCTCCTCCAAGAAGGAATTAATGATGGTTTCCAAGACCAATACCTTGAAGATTTTGTATTAGATAATTTTTTATGTCGTACGGCATCCGAATTAACAGAATTTGTGGATGTTAATTTTCACTCTGTCCCACATATGATAATGGCTAGGGACATAGCAGACTTATTAGGTGGAGTATTTCGTACTTTTGTGGAACGGTATACACACGTCCAACATGGTTCTATAGTGAATAACATTCATGATGCTATTCTCTACGACAATGATTATGATCAACTAATGCACAACAAGTGGAATAAGCAGAAAAAAGTGACAACTTTAGAAACTATTGATAAGAAAAGAGAAGAGGAGTTATTGGATATTATTGCCAGTCAAGAAAATACTATAAATGACTTGCGAAATGAGGCAAGTTCACTAAAATTTCAGACCAATACTGACAATTCTAGATTAAAGACACTGGAAGTGGAGACTGCAAATTCTATAGATTGATACTGAGTTAAGAGCAGATAATCATACAAACCAGGCCATCCAATGTGAGTTGATTCTCACTGATGATGTGCAGTTAGGATCTCTTTACTATGATGAGGAACAATATAAACATTTCTGTATAAATAGGGGCATTAAAACAAATATTGAAATAGAAAAAAGGGAAAATGAGATTGTATCAATTGATGACAATAATATAATGGATGTATGTCATATAGATAATGATAGATTTTATGAATTTTCTCTTAGACAGGAAAAAAAGGTGGACGATGAAGTAACCTCATCGAAACAGATGCTGAATGACCAGATGGGTAAATTGAAATCTTCCACGCTTGACTTGGCATTATTGCGTGAAGATAATAAGACACTTATGGTTAATTCCCATGGAAGTAATGAGACTTGTAGGGAATTAATGGATGAAGTACAATCAGAAAACGAAGAAGGGAATACAGAATCTAGTATTAGTGTTTCTGTTTCCACCTCGAGTGATGATTGTTTCATTGATGACAGGGTGACTACATTAGAAGCGTTAATTCTAGAGGAGAAACAGAGATATGCTGACCTGGAAAAAGAAACACAACAACGGATCTATGAACTGTCAACAGCATTGATCACACTCGATTCTTTAAGGGATAAGGAGAAGAATATTAACACTAACCTGGATAAAATAAATAAGGAACAAATGCAGGATATTACTTTCCTGACTTCTGAAAGTAAGAATTTAAGAAATAGGGTTGATTGTCTAGTCGATGTACTAGCAGTCTACTCGATGTACTAGCAGATAAAAATATATCGATGAACGACAGTGGGGATAAGCCTATTTTACGACATGCAGTCAATACTAAGGGTGATACTAAGGTGTCTACACACCCAGTGAGGATTATTAGATCATTCCGGGGGAAATATACTTTCCCTCAACAAGATACTACTGCTAATTCTGAAAATAGATGTTGGCGACAGGATCAGGATACAACTGATCCAAAGAAAATTGTTGATGATGTCGACATTAAAAAGAAGAGTACTAAGAAGAATAAGATGGTGAAAAATAATGTTGGAGTTAAGAATAACGGAAAGATACCAAATAAAATTAATACCAGCACATTTAAACAAAAGAATGTAGGTCGTTCTTTTGATCTTTCTACGACTACACGTGCTACAAATACATTATTACAGGGTAAGGGTCTCCATACTCAGTACCAACATATTATTCCAGTCTATAGAAAGAATAATACTTATATGAGGGACATACATGGCAAGGTACCTCAATTAACTCATGTTGCACATCAATCTTTTTCCCATGTTAGCGACAATGGTCCTACGTATATTGGGAAGGGTACATATTCTCGTACCGTATTAGTTAGCAATCTGCCACAAGGTACTACATGGCAGACACTTGGCAATTTTTTTCAATACACGGCAGATGTTAGGTTCGTGCGTCTGTTACCACCTACCAATAACAGGTATGGTGAAGCTCTGGTTACATTTCGTAACAACAGAGATGCTCGAAAGGTTATCGAGCTTGACAATGGTGTTTATTTTCACCATCATTCTTTGAGATTGAAATTAATACCTGATTCTGCGTCACGCATATAACAGGTTACATTAACACTGTTCGTCACATCTTTGATGACTCAGCACTAGTCAGTCATCATTTCTTTTCTTTATTGGTCATTTATTCTTATATGACTTAAATCTTGTAGGCTTGTCTATTAGGTGACACTTGTGTTGTCTTATCTACGATAACACTTTGTATTTCTGTCTTCATTTGTTTCCCTATACTTACTATAGAAAATAACCTCGTTAATTATTCTACACTATCACTAATACAGGAAGAAGAATCTTCTTCTACTAAGGTACAGATGTCTTTACCTGTACCTGTATTACAACCTATGGAATCTTGGCGGGATGTAACCATCTCTTCTTCGGTTACACCGCAACAGCATCATCAGATTGCTGATCTTTTACAATCTTATCCAGATGTGTTGACCGACGTACCGGGTCGCACATCACAATATTGACGACTTACTTTCTCGCCTGTCCAATGCGAATAATTTTATCAGGTAGACCAGACATCATCATATACATTGACGACATATGCTTATTTAATTCATCATTTGAGGAACATTTTTTGGGTCTTAAATCTGTTTTGGAAATATTGCGGGAAAACCATTTAACCGCTAAACCAACTAAAATTCAAATAGCGTGTCATGAGATAACATTCCTGGGACGTATCCAAACGATTCCCAGTACAGTTTCTAAAATATTAAATTTATCGGTTCCTCAAACGAAGAAACAGGTTAGGAGTCTGTTACGGTTAGTCCAATACTATGGCAGATTTGTACCTCACTTATCATCCATCACGGCTGTCTTGTCATCTTTGTTAAAGAAGAACATGCCGTTGAGGATAAATTGGACTGACGAATGTGACAAAATATTTAGCAGAATTTTGAAAATTTTTTCATGCCCACCAGTTTTAAGATTACCAGATGCTTCTAAAAAGTTTGTCCTTCGTACAGATGCGAGTAATTACGGACTCGGAGCTTGTCTACTCCAATATCACGATGATATCCTTCATCCTGTGTTATACATATCACGCAAGCTAAAAACTCCTGAAACGAAATATTCGACGGTGGACAAGGAGTTGCTGGCCGTGATATGGGCAATTACCAAATTGGAAAAGTTTCTACTTGGATCACCATTTCTGATCCAGACCGATCAAAAGTCTGTTGCATCATTACGTCGTTCAAACCATAAAAGCCCAAAGCTTGCACGCTTTGCAATTGCGCTACAACCCTATGATTTTGAAATAGAATCTATACCTGGAATTGAGAACATAATAGCCGATACTTTATCAAGACATCCCACGGATTCTGAATGACTATTATTATTTCAAGAAAGTTACAGACTAATCAAGAATTACGTTTGAAATGAACAGTATTACTGTGATGCAAGAATATACAATACTTCATATTGACTTCCTACTTCTATGTAGAAATTTCGAAAAAAACTATTGGTATCAAAGTATCAAGTTTTACAGATCGGTTGAAAATTTGGACTTCGCTGGACTTTGCGGATTACTCATTTATTCTTCAAATCTATTGCAAAGTAGTAGAAAGGAACAATTTCTGATAAAGACTGGACAGAGACTGTGACGATACATAAAGTGAAATGACTGATTCAAATAACTTTCAGAATTTCAATAAATGAATTAACGACGGTTGGATCATCATATCAGAATTGGATAATATGAACTTTGTTCCCTTAAGAACTTTCATACAAGTCAAAAGGATGTAACGACGATTGGATCATCATATCCGATATTGTTAATTTTAATAGTTATTAAATTAATATGGAATAAAATAAAGTTGAAGTGTGATGAAATTAAAAAAATAAAATATACAAAAAAAATATCACACCAATTAAACATTTTTAATAGTTTAATTATTAAGGTGATAGATATTAGATGATGATATTTCATATGTATACTTAAAATGTATGAATTTTTTTTTCTTTTCTTTTCTTTCTTATTGCGTTAATTTAATTAGTTATCATCTAATCTATACTTATACTTAATTTTAACACACATTATTAATTTAATATATACTTTAATATTTAGTTTTAATTGTCCGTACTTCTCAATTTTTTTTTTTTAGCATACTACTTCTCATTTTCTTTAATTAGATATTAATTAGTTAATACCATACGTACATATTATAATTAATTATTTTAATTTTAATTAGTTAGAATAATTTTAATAACACCTCACATTAGTAGTTAGTCAATACAGACATCAAATTAATTAGTTAATTAATTAATGACAGTGACATTTCTTTATTTAATATAAGTTATATGTATGATATGACGTTTATTTTATTATAAGATATTACTGACATGACCACGACACTGTTCTAGATAGAACATCGTAGGCCATACGTCGGGTCTTGTTAAATTTTTGATAAGTTGATTAAGATAGTTCAAAAAAAATCTATCTAATAGATTTTTTTTCCCCGTCGGACAGGAAATCTGTTACGGTGTTATTTTAAATGACGACGTCTGCTGGGGTTAGCAGTGCGCAAATTTGGAGGTCAATAGCATTAATAGAATATGTTGATATTTTACGGACTACTGAACGCGAAATACATGCTAAAATTATGACGTGTTCGCGTTGGGAAGGTCACGCTTAGTGACTTGGTTACGTGACCCCTTTTATGCTGTCCGTCGAGCAGAGAAGTCGTGTCTTGTATTCCTTCCAAGGAGAGGCCTTAGTATATAGCCATAAGTATGAATTCAATATAGAACTCAGGGTCAGTTCGGATAATAGTATGAATTATGAGACTTATTTGAGAATCGAATATGATTCACTTTGTAGCTGTCGAGAACTCATGCGCTCATTTCTGGCTGTCTGATTACAGCAGCGCATGTATACAGCCATGATGTTCATCTGACATATTATTTTGACACGGACGGATACTTACTTGTATTACTTGAATTATCGTAAATTATGCAAATCAGAATTCGAAGGGACTTCTTAGATTGTCAGAGCTAACCAATAAAATAACTAACATTGAACAAGTCAAGAGACTGATTGTAATATTCAAACAATAATGATAACCGAAGGAACCACCCGTTTCAGTTATGATGTGTCACGAAGTGGATTTATGTATAGAGTGTTGTCTGAGTGTGTAGACAAAACACTATTTTGAGAAAGACTGAGAAGATAGATTTTTGATGAAAATGACAGTGACTGTGGAAAGATGAGACTATTGGCTTCGAGGGTGATAACCGAGGTTGACTCTCCCTCGCCACTCCTGATGTCTTTGATAGCTATAGACTCACCACCTCTGACTACCATAAAGGAGATAAGGTTTAAATAAAGACCACTGACACACTATACAGACAATTATATATACGTACAGTATAGTTTAGATAGAAACTGATCCAGTGAACATTTCATTGTTTTATTAAACAAATCAACATAATCAAATAACACAGTCAAATAAATATCGTGCAAGGTTGCACAGACCTGAAAACAAAGAAACAATTAAATTGATAGACACTAAAACAACCATTTTCACCCTTTTGTTCACCCTGCTGGGGGAAAACTATAAGGATTAATGAATTAACCACAATCTAATTGGTGGGGGTCTCAACTTGAGCCACCACTCCCGACTATACTAATATTACTACTGTCACTGTCCTGCTGACGCTGCCTAAACGACTGTCTACACAGCTTCCAAGCTCTTTAGGTGATATACACGCCACTAAATAACATCACTGGACTGTTACGCTAGTAGATTTTTGTTACATCTATGGCTCAGAGGCTTGTCCTCTAAGGATAATATAAGACCCTACTGGTCCCAGCTATATTTCACTCTCTCTCTCTCTCCTCTCTGCCTTGCTTCAGTGTCTCTCTGACACTCTCTACATCTGCTAATGTGGCGTCTCCGTTACGCCCCTTCTCTCATTAGCCTTCAGAAAAAGGAATGTTGACCCTTTCTCCTGTTCCTGACTACTGCACTGATGACTTCTGAAATAATGACTAGGTACTTGACTTAGGATGTAGAGGCTTCACTGCTGACATAATTTAATTCACCTGCCCGGTTACCCCTCATTGGGTTTAGGGCCGTCAGTTTTATTATGACCGAATTTAAACGACAACACCAGGCCACGCGCCTTTGTTTCGGTGTGTGGATATGAGCTTAGAGCTCAGGATTTTAAGGAAAATCCCATTCCCACTGAAGAATGTCTTCACTGCATGAGAACGTATTTATTTTCTTTCGCCTCTGGCGATATATCGAGCTCTCGGCTCCTGAGATGCCAAAATTTGCCATTGGCAAATGGTAGGGAGAGATTCCACTCTCCCACTGTGCCGTGAAACTGCTGTGAACAAAGAGATGACAACTAATGTACCACAATTCAAAATATAAAGGTAAAGGAACCCGTTACACGCCCATTGAGGCATATTGGGAATATGGTGTTAGGCCCATATTATCTTGACCGTCGGCACACTAGGGGTGATGTGGTCGGCATCACGCCGGCCGCCTTAACCTTCCCAGAGTTGCTCTGGTACCCATTTGGGGCTGGGTCGACCCAGGAGCTGTTTGTGGCCCAAAAAATTCCCGCCTCATCTGGGGATCGAACCATAGACCATTGCGCTAGGAAGCCAGAGCTCTAACCACTATGCTACCGCGGCTCCAAATTCAAAATATGCTCATCTCTAAACATATAACCACCTAAATAAATATTTAGTACACGGTAAAATATAGGCCTATTTTCTTGTTCGACTGTGACCAGGGAACGTTATCAAATACACAAATTTTTATTTATATATATATATATCTAGGAAATATTTAATCCCCTCTCAGTAATATAAATTATATCTCTTGTCTTTTGACTGCACACAATTTAATGCCCCACAAAATACCATACCCAAATACGCTAGCGTATTTACACTGCAAAGAAATCATAATCAAATTGCGATTTACACAACACAACTCTACCTACTACAGCGCGCCCATTGATCTAAGAGCTAAACCTCACACAGTTAATATCTCAAAATCTTTACACACTCCTAGATACTGCTATTTATCATAGAAAAAATTATGCGCACTTACATTAACACATTAATTACCGAATTGAAAAACACACTGTGGCTGAATTAAATTTTTTCCCCATTTTCATCCTGTAGGTGTTTGCACAAAGTAAGCTGTAGTTTTCGTAATTGTTTACAGATTTTTATGAATTACACGTCATTTTAAAGATAAATAAATGTACTATTACAATAAGCACCGGTTGTAACTCTAATAGAGGTTGTTGCTATTTAACGGCCCTCCGATGGCTGAGGACTTGCAATATTTTCACAATTATAACTGCTTGCGCCCCATCTCTATCAAAATCACAATTTGAATCAATGTGCACACCGTTTTCATTCTTGTCCTCGTTGCTAGATTTATCAGTCAATTGTTGAAACACGTTTCTATCCTATTCAGCCGTTAGACGAGATGTACACGCATTTTTTGTAGTCCTATCACTAGTTGCCACGGTAAAGTTTTACACGATTTGGTAACTAACCCAAAAGCTGAAAAATATGAACATAATATCAATTTTCCAGTGTTCTACAACAACCATGCTTTGGGAATTTGTTTTCCGGTGGCAACTTAAAATCTCGAACCAGATCAGAAAGTGTTTCAGTACATTTTTCATTCGTTTTATTACTAAAATTCGATTGGAGCTCTGAGCGGCTTGCGGTCCAAATGTGATTATTTTGTGAGCCGCTGACAGCGGCTTGCGGTAGTTAATGTGTTAAATACTTTCTCTAAGATAGTAATTGATGGCACTTTCGTTTATATAAAATTAACTCCCCCGAAGAAAACTTACTTAATCGGGCTAAGATTCTATTTAAGAAACAACTATAAGTACTACGCTAATTAAAATATGGACATACCCAATCTCGAATTTCTCACTTAAGAGCAGACGAAATATGCTTAGATTCACGGCAGTAAATTTTTCATCAGAGAGACCGCGACTAGATTTACTTTCTTATTTATTCAAGAAAACCCACGCCAGAACCCAAGCCATACGTCATTGCATCGCATCCCTCTGGAACCAATAATCTTGCCGGAATTTCTAAAAATATCCCATGCTCATGCACTATATTTAGCACATAAGCGTAACCCGATGACCTAATTGCCTGCTGGAAAAATTCCGTTTGGTACCGGCTGAAACCTAGGTCATGCTATTATGCACCCACCCATCGATTTACCGGGTAGAGGTTATTTAACATCGGAAAATTTACACCCAGCCCAAATAATACTCACGCGCTGATATACAATAAAATGACCGTGATTATTTATTACAAAGAAAAGCCTACAAGATCGCAATTATTTTAGAGAAAAGAAAGCTGGTGCAACTCTTAAAAATTAAACCGACCGTAATCCCTCCTGAAAAACGCAATAATTACCTAGAGAAAAAGAGTAAACTCAAATAATTACAGGGAGAAGAAGAATGGTCTCCTAACAACATAAATAATTATCTAGAGAGAACAAATGGGGCCTATTGAAAGACAAAATCACAGTACCTCATCACATGATGGCAATTTCCCAATCCTTTGGTATGGTCTTGTTCACCACGCTGCCTGTAAGACCCCTAAGAGTAATAGGTCACCTGATGCTCCCATGTACTTTACCATTTCTGGTGTTATACCATCATGCCCTGCTGCTTTGCCCATCTTGATTTTCTCCATTGCTGCTTTCAGTTCTTCCATCTTTATGTCATCTTCACCATCATTGGTTTTTTCTTCTGTGCTAGTGGTTATCATTTCTGATGCTTGACCTTGCTCACTATCCAGGAGTTCTGAGAAATATTCTTTCCATTACTTCCTTCGGGGCAGTAAGCAATTTGCCTTGCTTGTCTTTTATAAATTTGAGAGGGCATTGTTTTTCCTTCCTCAAAGTTCTTTAGGGTCTTGTAGAAAAATTTCTAGTTTTCTTGAGCATCTTGGATATCTTTTATCCAAATTGTTCTTAGGACTTCTGTTTTGCTGCTAGCACCTTGTTCTTTGCTTTTGTTCTAAGTATCACATGTTCTCTATACGTCTCTGTTTTTCCTGCTGTGTTTTTAGCTCCTAAGTATTGTTTCCATGCCTTTTTCTTCTCTCTTATTTTCTCTTTGACTTCCACTGTCCACCAAGGTGTCCTCTTTCTCTTGTTCCCAAGTCGGACTTCACCACATGCTTCTGCAGCAGCTGTCTTTATGATATCCTTGAATTTAAGCCAGAGGGTTTCCAAGTCATCAGGTTGTTCTTCTGTGTTGCTCACCGCTGCAGCAATAAGCCCCTGATATCTGGTCTTAATTTCTGGTTCTCTCAGCTTGTAGGTCTTAATGCTCATTTCTCCCGTTCGTTTACTTAGTTTCTTGCGTGATGTTGGGCAGTTCCTAGGCTGAGCAACTCTTTCAATTGTTCTTTTGATTGTAAGCAGGTAGTGATCACTTCCAATCTCTGGCCCCCTCCAGACTCTAGCATCCCGGACATATTTGAATGAGCTCCTCCTAACAATGGCATAGTCGATCACTGACTTCTCATTCTTTGTTGGTTCACATCTAGTGTATGCATGTATGCGCTTATGGGGGAACTTTGTGTTTGTAATGATCAGATTCTGCTCACTGCAGAATCTAAGGAGTCGCTTTCCATTGTCATTGAGAGTATCTTCTCTATATCTTCCGATAACTCCACCCCATCTAGCATGGTCATTTCCAACTCTGGCATTGAAATCTCCGAGCATGATAATTTCATCTAGGCAGTCATCCACTGTCCTTTGAAGTAGCTCGAAGAATTCCTCCTTGACCTCTGCTCTCTTTGTGACCGGTAATCTGATCATCAGAAGTTATTCCTTGTCAGACAAGTGTTTTAGTCCTTTTTACTTCTGTTACCTTAAAGGGGAAGGGTGGGGGGGTGGGGGGGGGGGAGACTTGGAATCATGAATCCTAAGTGTCATTCCCCTTTGATTTATTCCACCTGTGGTAGAATGTGAACTAACTCCACCTAGCCTGCAATTTCCAAACTGGATATTTACTTCTGGTTTTATCCATCCTGCCTATTTGAGATGGCAGTGAAATGCTTATTGCATACAAATGTACTATTCTGAGTTCCATGGTCTATTATGGAGAATTCAACAACTTCTTTTCACTGTACGCTGGTCAGATTTAAAAGTTACAATCTTAGAATAACAATGAATGAACTATAATTTTTTCTTTTAATTCATAAAGCATGGGACCAACACTACGTTTGGTCCCCATTCAGAAAACATGCACTGAAGAGCAGACGTAGAGATAGATGAAAAGAATGTCTTGTACTCTTACATTGGTGTTTTATGTGATGATTTTTTAACGCGATGGGGATTTAATCTCACAATATGGTATGTTTAATAGGTAAAGAGTTATAGCATTTGTACTCTCTATTCATATAGTGGGATTATTTCTTTCTCTGGTAAATAAAGTGAGGTTATTCTTTATCTACAATCTTCTTCTTCTCCTTGGATCCTTAGCCGTTGACTGACTAAGCAATAAGTGGCCATCACGCCTAGAGGGGTTTTGTAGGGTAGCAACAAACTGTCTCCACTTGGTTTTTGGCCATCCTTCATGCAGTGCCCCAGCTCTTTATCTCAGCTTCTGTAGTTCTCCGCAGAGTTGTTTCTGGCTGGCCTCTCACCTTCCTTCTGGGATCCAATAGTGCAGCAGTTCATTATCTGCATTAAATGACTCTACATCATCATCATCATCATCATTACGCATTAAGCTCCCAGAGGAGCAACAGACCTTCAATTAATTCATGCCAAGCTTTCCTGTCCTGTGCCATCCACTCAAGGTCTTCTTTATCCCTTTTATTTCAATTACCCAATCAAGAAAGAGTTATCCATCTGGCAAGCCCTACAATGTGAGGATCAGATGAGTTTTCTTCTAACAGGCAATCAAGAATCAGGGTCCATCTCTGTGGATGTAGTATAAGAAATGGCTGCCACATTCAAGTTAAGCAGCAGGCATACAAATTTCTCCTAGCATGGGAGATAATAATGAAAAATAGCAATAAGGGGCTAATTTCATTATCATCATTATTTCCCTTTTTGCTTCCTACGGAGCATGGATTCACCACTGCCGCAGGTCGTCTAGCAGGAAGCTTCCCCCAAGGCTTTCATGATCTCCTGCAGCGGTAGTCGTGCATGAAAGTGTACATGATCTCTTGCAGTAGTAGTTTCTGTAACAATCTTTTTACATGATGTGGTTGCTAGCTGCATGCACAATCTCATATTACTTTCTCTCTTGAAAGAGTTGTAGTCCTATTCTTTCTGTCGCCTCAAATACCCCCCCCCCCCCCCTTCCCCCACCAAATTGGACAATATACTATTCTGAGGCCCCATAATTTTAATAAGTATATTTTAAACCTGTTATTAGTAAAGCAGGATTATAATGAAAATTTAAATAAGCAACTAGAGGAACTTGATTTGCAGTAGATCTTTGTCTTCTGTCACATAAACAACAAGAAATGTAGGGTAAAATTTACAGACTAGTCAACAACTGATGCAGCAACAATAGAGCTACACAATAATGTGCACAAAATGAAGGAAACAAAAATATGAAACAGACAACAATAATTTTCAAAGATACTCACAGAGAACTAAAGAAGTACACACCTCTACTGATCTGGGTAGCTATATTAACACACAGAAAAAAGCTGGAAGATTTAGACATGTGGAAGACTTAGTACTGCTGATGAAAACAGAGAATAGCAGGACAAAATAAACATATTGGAAAAACTTGAACAGTTGGCTACATACCTGTGAACACTTTAAAAAAAAAAATAAAAAGTAAGTGATGAAAATTAACAACAAGATTAACAACCAAGGTCCGGTAGGAGGAACTCCACTAACACTGTAATCACACTCAAATTCTCCAGTACCACATGGATGGCACAAACAACAGATGAAATAGCAACAACAGATAAGGCAAGAATAAACATTATGGCACTGAAGAATCTATGGAAACCTTAAAAGTAAATAAGCATGCTAAACTTAAGATTTTTAACACCCTGCTGCCAAAAAAAAAAAATGTAAAGGTGGTTTTGATATATGTGATAAAAGGCAAACATACTTTGCAACCTGAAGATGAGGCGTTCTCCTTTCCCATTGTTAACCTGAATGTGTTTGCTGTTCTGGGACCAGTCAAGATGGGTGATAAAACTGTTGCTGCCAGCACAAGTTCCAAGCTTTTTGTACCTCTGGTCCACAGCATACACATCTACAAAGCCATCGTTTGACCCAACAGCCAGAAACTTGCCACACGGAGAAAACTTCACTTCATGACAAACTTCTTTCCTATCCTTGATGTGGACAAGTTCTGATAAATCCCTGAAGTTTAACATATACAAAGACTGACTCATGAATCCCACAAGTCTAAAATAATTTCTGATAAAGAAAATTTCAAAACATTAGCAATGTCAAATAAATCCCTCAAACTTAAACAAGTATTTTCTGATCAATTCTTTGTGTATAATTTCATCTTGCTCCGTTGTAATGAAAGAAAGAAGTTTGAAATAATTCCATATAAACTGACAAATTTAGTCACAACAATAGTATCATAACAAACTACGTACAAATATAAAAGCCCAGCGTAGTTCCCAGGGGTCTCTGAAGAGACAAAGAAAGAATAGGTCATTCAGGCATGATGTACTAGGCAACTAATGTGGGGTGTGCATGTGGCTAGCAACCATATCATGCAAAACAAAGTGCCACAGAAACGACTGCTGCGAGAGCATGTGACTGCTTGATGCAGACTTCTTGCTAAGGGAGCAGCTACAGTCATGTCTCCATGCTTCATAAGGAGCATAAAGGAAAATAATAATGATACAAAGATAAAAACAAAGTAAACTAAATGCTTTGAAAAAAAATTTCCCCACTGCACCGGAGAGAAGTGTCAATTCTTCTTATAATCTCCTCCTCCTCCTCGCTCGTCCTGAAAAGGACGTTGGTTGCGTTGTGTCTGTTTACGCCGGAGCTGCGATATCTGCGCCTTTCGGCCGACACATCCGACTTCAGCACGGCATTTTTTGGGACCGGGTTTGCCTTCCCTTTTCGATCCCTACTCTCTCAGCCAGACTGCAGTGATGCAGACTGTTTCCAGGACCACCACATGGAGGTGGAGTAGGGTCTTGGTCAGCTCTGGTTCGCTGACCCTGACGCAAGCAGTCAAGCTATGGGTCACTGACTGCATTCTCTATTGCTGCATCTTTAGGTTCCTTCTTATAATCTCAGTTTTGTCTGACCATTTACTACTTTCCACAACTGCAAGCACACATAAAATGCTTTGATGTGGGTTTCCTTAAGGGACATAACAAAAGAATGATAATGATTTACTGCTTTGTTTTAGAATTGTCTAATTAAAAAAAAACACAATATATATTAGCATACAATCAATACTTGTCTACTTGATGGCATCTGTCTGTATACCCATTATCGATGTCCTTAAATGCTCTCAGCAAACATAAAACAGGTTAAAGCAGAACATCTTACCTTGCTCTTAGAACCATAAAAGAGCCATCAGTCAGACCAACTGCAATGTGCTGACCTTCTGGATCAAAGGCACAAGCTCGAATCTTTTGATTTAAAGCAGCTTTGGACAACATCTCAAAGTTGGTCATGCTCCACAGCCTAAATGAGAAGGACACACCTTATTATTAATTTTGATGCTTAGCTTTAATGAAAACATACTGCCACATAAAGATTGGGGACACACCTTATTCATGATTTAGTTATTCAGCTTTAATGAAAATATACTGAACACAAAAACAAGGGACACAACTTATTCATGATTTCAGTGTTTAGCTGTAATGAAAACATACTGCCACACAAAGACATGGGACACACCACATTCATAATTTGGGTGTTTATCTTTAATAAAAACATATTGTCACAGAAAGACAGGAGATACACCATTTTAAAGATTTTGGTGTTCAGATCGAATGAAAATATGGCACAGAAACATTGGCAACACACAGTATTCATGATTCTGGTGTTTAGATTTAAAGAAAACATACTGCCACAGAAAGACAGGGACACACCTTATTCATGATTTTGTTTAGACTTAATGAAAACATATTATCACAGACAGACAGGGGCACACCCCATATATGATTCTGGTGTTTAGATTTAATGAAAACACACTGCCACAGAAAGATGGGGGCACCGCTTATTCATGATTTGGGTGTTTATCTTTAATAAAAACACATTACTTCAGACAGACAGGGGCACACCCCATATATGGTTCTGGTGTTTAGATTTAATGAAAACATACTGCCACAGACAGACAGGGGCACACCTTATTCATAATTCTGGTGTTTAGATTTAATGAAAACACACTACCACAGACAGACAGGAGCACACATTCATGATTTGGCTACTTAGCTTTAATGAATACACACTGCCACAGAAAGACAGGGGATGCACAGCATTCCGATTTGGATTTTTAGCTTTAATGAAAACTTACTGTCACAGAAAGATAGGGGACACACCTTTTTAATGATTTGGGAGCTCATATTTCATGAAAACATACTGGTTTTTAAAAAAAAAGGCTTGGCGTGATTTTGTTGAAGGCCAGTGTTTCACAGGAAGTCCAAGAGTAATGATAGTCATGAAAGATCAAACACTTACCTGATGGTCTGGTCATCACTGCCTGTGACAAAGATGGGCTTTTTGGGATGGACAGCCAGTGCCCACATCTCACCTTCAGCATGCCCTTGGACTAAGCATTTGGGTTTGTCCTTGTTCTTGACCTGTATTTCAAAAATTTCTCCATCCTGAGTTCCAATGAGAAGCTGATCACCTCGCCAACACACAGCTCTCACCACAAGTCCTAGTAATATTGAAATGTTGTGTGTTCAGACAAGATTAACAATCACTGAAGAATGTTCCAAACATGCTATGCGCTTGGTGTTTTAATGTTTGACTATAACTTTTGTTTTAATGTTTTACTATAACTTTTGTTTTAATCTCGTATTTAGTAAACATCGTAATATTATACCTTAAAATGCGAAACTATACATGTACTTCTTCTTCTTCCGTCCTTAGCCACAGACTGTCAAAGCAGTCAGTGGCCATTACGCCTAGTGGCGTCTTAGGGCAACAGCAGATAGGTTTTCTTCGCCATTGTTTCCCATCACGCCTATTGGCGTCTTTAGGGCAACGGCAAATCAATCCATCTGCTGTTGTTTCCGTAATCGAAGTGACTGGCAAACGGGTGATCAGCCCGTTGGTTATACATGTACGATCATAAGTAAATAAAGTTTGATGGTGGCAAGCTGATCAAGTGTTATTGTGTGTATCGTAAATTTTATGTGTGAAGAGGACATACTCAATTTATTTACATACATAATAACACTACAAACAAGAAAAACTATATAAAAATTAGATTACTGTAGTTGTCCAAACTGTACAAAGAAAACCAAAGGTTGTTCAACAAAAAAATAAAGAGAATAATTTATTTTCCATTCACAATTATCTGATTTCTCTAAAATGGGAACCCACTTCAAGAATCTTAATTAATGTAAGTAGAATTCTACAAAAGATATGTAGAAAAAAAAAGTTATATATCGTAAGAACAACAATGTTAACACATTGTCTAACACAAACTTCATGACAGCCAAATTAAAAAAGAATAAAGACAGAGAAAAAAAAAGAATAATGCTGGCGAATACAAAATTTCCTGTTTCATCACCATCATTGTTTTCCTTTGTGCTCCTTAGGAAGCATGGAGCTACCACTGTAGCTAGTCCCCTACAGAAAGCCTGCACTAAGCATTCACAGCAGTAGTTTCTGTGGCAATTTGTTTAACATAATGGTGTTGCCAGCCCTATGCACATTAGTGACCTTGTATTATGACATGCCTGAGGGTGCAGTAATCCCAATATTTCTTTGTCTCTTCAGAAACCCCCAGGAACTCCACAGGGAGTTGTCTGTTTCATTGTCGCCACAAACAGACAATTTCTAAAAATAAAAAAACACAATTCATTCATAACCCTCCACTCCTAAAGGAGCACAGGCCTTCAACAAACACATGCCAAGTCCTCCTGTCACGTGCCATCATCTCTAGTTCTTTCCACGTTCTCCTTATCATTTTCACCTCTGTTTATATTCCCTCATCTCTGCTGCTGCTATTTGTGCCACTTTCCCTTGTTCGTTTAATGTCCTAACATTCCAGGTGCCAAATCTGGAAGTTCTCCTAGAAGAAAGAAGGTTAGTCAGTAACACAGACTCCTTTCGGCTTTCTCTGTGTTGCGTCATACGCCTCCCTGCGAGAGAACCTTCCCCTGTCTTGGATGGCTGTGTTTTCTTTTCTTTATTTGACTTGTCCATGTTTGTTGAAGTTTTTTGTGGTTTAAATTTTTTACAGGATAGGGTAACCGGCCCCATGCCCAATCCTCCTTAGTCGCTTTTTACGACATGCTTGGCAGGGAACAGTGTTACTATTCTTTGCTCCCCTTTCGGGCCCCGGTAACACACGGGTGAAAAAAACACAAGGGTAGCTATATTTGTCCAACTCCTTCCCCTCAACCCCATCATCAAACACACACACAACCCCACCCCACTGGTTTTTTTTTTTTTTAAATCTACTTATTTCACTTTCACATTTAATTTGCAGTGGTGAAAACATTCCTGACAGACACCTGTTGTTTTGTTGTTTGTGATTCCTTACAATTGGTCCTAAATAACCTCGTAGTTAGCACGTTACAACTGTTGTACTCTTTATGGAATTTACACCCTTTTTTTCTTGAATACACATTAGGAAAACAAGAAGGATGATCAAAGAGACCTTTATTTATTTTAATTCTTGGCTTGAATACACATTAGGAAAACAAGAAGGATGATCAAAGAGACCTTTATTTATTTTAATTCTTGGCTTGAATACACATTAGGAAAACAAGAAGGATGATCAAAGAGACCTTTATTTATTTTAATTCTTGGCTTGAATACACATTAGGACAACAAGAAGGATGATCAAGGAGTCCTGTATTTATTTTAATTCTTGGCTTGAATACACATTAGGAAAATAGGAAGGATGAAGAAGGAGACCTTTAGTTATTTGCATTCTGAGTACATTTTTACAGTGAACTGCTTTTCTCGTAATTAATTGCATATTTGTAATTAAGATGGACTGGCTTAACCTACAATAATAATTATGCTTAACAAAGGAGTTATTGGTACACTGCTATAGATTGTCACCCAAAAAAAGCGACCATATTGGATTTTAATGATGTCACACAAAAACTACCATATTTTATTTTAATGTCACAAAAAAGTTACCATACTAGATTTTAATGATGTCACAAAAAAGCTACCATAATGGATTTTAATGATGTTACAAAAAAGCTACCGTACTGTATTTTAATGATGTCATAAAAAAGCTACCATATTGTATTTTAATGATGCCACAAAAAAGCTACCATACTGGATTTTAATGTCACAAAAAAGCTACCATACTGGATTTTAATGATGTCACAAAAAAGATACCATACTGTATTTTAATGATGTCACAAAAAAGCTACCATACTGGATTTTAATGATGTCACAAAAAAGCTACCATACTGGATTTTAATGATGTCACAAAAAAGCTATCATATTGTATTTAAATATGTCACAAAAAGCTACCATATTGGATTTTCATGATGTCACAAAAAGCTACAATACTGAATTTTAATGCTCTTTTTTCAATTCATTAAGGCTTTTTAAATTTAGTTTGTTTGTTTCAGTTATGAGCAATAATTTGAACTGGAAGCTTGCTCATAGTTCTATTTGAATACTTCTATCAGATTCGATTTTTGATAACTTTAGCAGCTCCTGAGCTCTACAATTTTAAATTTAGTGACAAAATATAGTAGCTTATTATGCTAAATTTTACAACATTATTGGCAATAAACCAAAAGTTTAATAAGGTAGAAATATGATCTAACAAAAGTTTTATCATGGAATGGAGAGGTAATGTCCCAAATCTCATGCTGACTGATGAAGAAATAAGCAACCTGTGAGAAAATTAAGAAAATACAATTGTCAAAGTCTAAATACAATTTTAAGAATGTGTTCTGACAAATATTAATGACACATTCAAATTCAGGAGATTATAAATTATCAGTAACCAGACTAACCCCAACTTTCATATATTTTTTTAAATTTTGACTTAAAATGTCATTCCCCATCATCCCCTTCAAAATCTTTCTGGTAGAAAGGTCAATTTCAGTCAACTGCAAGATTCCCATAACCTTTCCTATTCTGTTTAGGACTGAAGTAATATGTAGTTTTAAAATGATGTTGTTGATGAAGATTGCTACAAGCATTTGCATAAAGCAGACAAATAACATTACTCCTACAAAGCTACAACACTGAATCACAGTTAACAACTATTTTTATTAAAGTCTTTTTTAAAAAAAAAATTACTAAAGCATTAGTTCACTAAAATCAAAAGTTCCCAAAATAGGTGTTGTGACACACAGAAAATGTAACTAGGTGTCGTGACACACAGAAAATGTAACAAGGTGTTGTGACACACAGAACATGTAACCAGGTGTTGTGACGCACAGAAAATGCAACCCTGAATGTTATGATGCAAAATTACATGTTGGTAGTGTACATTACTAATAAAAAAAAAAGAAGAAAAAAAACTGGGAATCTCTGCTCCATGTTACTGCTGTTAGAAACCAAAAAATATTCAGAGAGTGTGGAACTTTGCTAACAAGTTGGATGAACTGATGCTGAAAATAAACAGCTAGTGAAAAAGCTGTGGAAAAACGTAATTTAGTAATTAATTACGATTGAAATGGTATGGCAAGGTCCCCAATGTGGAACTGGTGACAAGAACCAGACAAGTGCTAGTGGAACAAGAGATAAGAAGATGGTGATGAGTATGACACACAGTGAGAACCTGTGACAGTATTACCAGGCAGTCCATGTTCTTAAATTCCCAGAGTGAGAGCGGTAAAAGGAGACAAAAAATAAAAAATAAACACAAAGTACAGAACAAAAGACAGAAAAGAACGGGGAGGACTTGGCATGAATTTGTTAAAGGCCTTGGGGTAGCTGAAGGATGATGATGATTTAATATTTAAAATTATGAAAGGAAATACAACATAATAATATATCTAGTGACACTCAGCAAACATTCTGGTCAGAGCACAAACAGTGGTAAGCAGACTTTTAGTTTTCATGTTCCACAAAATCATGTGCCTTCTTAAAATGGCTCATATTAATCTTTATTCAAAATATGAAACAAATGAGACCAGTGGATGAACTCTGAATTTGAAGCCATGGTGGTCAAGAAAATGGCCCTTAATTCTCATCTAATTTACATAAAATTTGAAACAGGTTGACAAATTGTGGCAAGAGTCTTAAATATGAAAATTTATTCCAGCTGATCTAGTAGTTCGTTAGTTACTTCTTGTGACAGATGGGCTAGCAAAGAGAAATTTATAGTACTTTTTTTGCAATTCTGAAATTGTGAGTGCACAAAAGAAATATGTTATTGATGTGTAAGATTTTACAGATGAAATGCTCTACAAGTATTATTATGTTATGCATGGATACTACAACAATTTAAAGAATTTAAACAATTTAAATAATGTATGTCTTAGAGTCATGAAACTGAAGACTAACTCCTGATACATGTAGTACATGCGGGAATAAGGTGGTTGTTTTAGCATGAAATGGTATAATCAAAACAGTATGATTAAATGTTGGGATGTATCAGCACCTGGCCAGGACCAAGTACTTGAATGAGTATCAGGCTGCCTGGTACTTCCCAGTCCAGCGAGCTATATTATGCCAAGTAGCTAGCTCTATGTTAGACCCTGTAAAATTAGTTAGAACTAGCTGCATTATATATTGTGAATTGTATATTTTGAAAAGTGCATCACTGCCGCGTTTTACATCTGACTAGATGACTATATCACAGACCTAGTGAGAACAGATTTGGATTTGCTGTACTGAAATAAGTATGGTTAGTAGATATTTTCTGTTTTAATTAGTGAACTAGTTCTGTCCCATATGTAGTCAGTTGTTTCATCTTTGATGAGCAATTATATATATATATACCGAAGCACATTAAAAACGCACCACTATTATATATACTGATGCCGAGAAGCTGGAAAAAAAAAGTGTGGGAATGGATTTTCCCCGTGTTTGTCATGAGGTAGAGAGCGAATGGCTGCTGGAATGGAAAGTGCATGATTCAACCCACAGGTTTGTGTACAGACTACATGAAAACAATGAAAGTTACACAAGCAACACGATTCCCAACAGCTATGACCCTGAAAATGTGTACGCGTTGTGGCAGTATACTCGGTATAAAAAGGCCGTTGAGACAAAACACCCAGTACATGTGCTTGAAATGCCACGACTATCTGAAAACAACCGCCAACGAGCCATTGGTATGTTGGAGACCGGAATGAGCTCGTGGGCCATTGCCAGAAGGATGAATTGCCACCACAGCACTATTGTACGTCTCAATGAACGTTACGGAACCACTGGCAGTGCCCGGGATAGACTTCGGAGTGGCCAACCACGAGTTACTACCCCTGCGCAAGATCGTCATATTGTACTGAGTCACCTAAGGAATCGTTCTCTCCCGGCAAGTCAAACAGCAAGAGCAATAGTGGGTAGACGTGGGCAAGTCTCTCGAATGACAGTCATACGACGACTCAGAGATACAGGCCTTACTGCAAGACGACCTTATGTTGGGCCAAACTTGACTCACAGACATCGTCAGCAGCCCCTGCAATGGGCAGAGCAACATGTCAGATGGACTACACTGCAATGGAATGCTGTCCTATTCACAGACGAGAGCAGATTTAACATATCCTTTGCTGATGGACATATGCAGATTTGGCGACGGTGTGGAGAGCGCTTTGCAGATTGCTGTGTTCGTCAGCACAACCGATTTGGAGGTGGCAGTATTCACATTTAGGGAGGATTCAGTTTTCACCATCGCTTGCCTCTTCACGTCTTCCGTGGAAATGTTAATGCTGTGACATATCGAGATGAGGTTCTGGATGCATTGGTTGCTCCTGCGTTCACAAATTATCCAGACTTGCAGCTTCTCCAGCAGGATAACGCACATGCGCACACCGCTTGCATTACGCAGCAATATCTACAGCAGCAGAACACTGTGACGATTGATTGGCCTGCCCTATCACCAGACATGTCCCCTATAGAACATCTGTGGGATGAGCTTGGACACAGAGTCTACAGGCAAGGTTCTCCAGCTAATCTGCAACAGCTCAAAGCTGCTCTTACACGTGAATGGGACTCGATTCCCCGGAATTTCCTTCAGAGACTTGTGCGCTCCATGCGGAGCCGCTGCCAAGCTTGTTTGCAAGCACACGGTGGACATACCAGATACTGAGGATAGTGTGAATGAATTTTTTTATTGGTTGCATTTTTGGTTTTCTCCCTTGCCTGCACAGAATGCAATGAATTTCATAACAATCAAATGTACAAATTAATGACCAGCATGGATTCATAGGAAAATGAATAAAGATTCCAAATATGTAAACTTGTAAACACTTATATTTACATTTCACACTCTGTTCCTGGATTATACAGGTGGTGCGTTTTTAATGTGCTTCAGTATATATATATATATATATATATATATATATATATATATATATATATATATATATATATATATATATATATATATATATATATATATATATATATATATATATATATATATATATATATATATATATATATATATATATATATATATAACATATTTATGAAGGTTTTAAGTTTGAATGCTATGTCAGTAAGGAAAGGAGGAGCAGGAATCCAAATACTAATGCCAAACGCTGCAAAAATAGAACGGTCGGTTGCTACTGGAGAACTCTCAACAAATTACAGGGCTGAGATACAGGCAATCCAAGAGGCTACAAAGATACTGAAGGAACAAAGACTCAAAGGATCAAATATAGTCTTCTTATGCGACTGCATGTCAATTCTCCAGACTATTCAAAATGAACCTGAAGATCTCTTAACAAGAACAGCCATAGAACATCTGAACAACCTGTCCATCAACAACAAAGTTTCACTGCAGTAGATTCCTGGACACTGTGGTGTTGCATGAAATGAGGCAGCCGAGAGACTGGCAAAAGCAAGCACCCAGAAGGAACAGTTTCACCACAGAGTCTCACTGAAGGAAGCAAAGACACTCATCAAAAGAAGTACAAAAATGCATGGAGCCAGAGAACAGGCAGCAATTACCCACAATACCCCATCCTAAAGCTAGACAGAACACAGCAAACCACCATTTTTAGGCTCTGCACAGGACACTGCAGACTACAAGCCCACCTCCACAAAATGAAAGTTGCCCCAACTGACCAGTGCATATGCCAAAATGGTCCCCAAACTCCGGAACACATTCTGCAAAAGTGATCTCTCTTTGGTAACTTGAGAGCTCAAACCTGGCCACAGGAGACAAAAATGGAAGAGAAACTGTGGGGCACCCGCGAGGACCACCTGCTGATGACTGGATTCTTGGAGGCAACTCATCTCCTTGTTTAGATTGCTGAGCATAGGAAACTGATCGCAGAAGAAGAAGAATGCTATGTAGCCGTACAGTTATATATATATATATATATATATATATATATATATATATATATATATATATATATATATATATATATATATATATATATATATATATATATATATATATATATATATATATATATATAATAATAATAATAAATTCTTTAAGCACCAAACACGGCGCATAAGGCAGAAACCTGTGCTCTCCAGGTTGTTCGTTGTGACGCCACTCCTCTTAGCTCTTGCACATTATTTAGGCCCAACGTTCTTCCTTCTCTTATTATTGTTCTTCTGAGTGTTTCTTTTGGTCTTCCTTTTTTCCTCTTACCCTCAGGAACCCAAGTGAGCGCCTGTAGTGGTATTCTGTTGTTTTGCATTCGTAGGACATGACCGATATATGACCATCGTCTTTTCCTTATATAGTCGGAGACATATTTCTGCCTAGAGTCTTCTCTTATTTGTCGATTAGTCTTGAATTCTTTCCAACTGATGTTCATGAGTTTTCGAAGACATTTGTTCTCGAATGTATTCAGCTTGTTCTCCAATGATTTTGTTATTTTCCAACTCTCACAGCCGTATGTTAACACTGAGATAACATTTGAATTAAACAGACGAAGCTTGGTATGTATATTCAATGATCTTAATTTCCAAATGTTAGATAATCTATTGAAGGCGCTAGCTGCCAAAGCAATTCTAGTATGGATTTCTCTTGTTGTGTCACCATCCTGAGTCATTTTACTGCCTAAATAATTGAAACTTTCAACTTTCTGTAGTTTTTCCCCCGTTCAAGATGATATCAAAGGTCTCGTTAGAAAAGTTCATAGCTTTAGTTTTAGAGGCATTTATTTGGAGACCTATTTTAACCGAGAGATGACACAAATTATTTATTGCTTCTTGGGATTGTCTTGGTGTTGAACTTAAGAATGCTACATCATCTGCGAAATCCAGGTCCCCCAGGAATTTTCCATTTGTCCATTTATATATATATATATATGAGCCCCATATCATTCTCGGTGGTCTCTGATGAGAAAAAGAAAGAACAGAACTACTGTTCCCTTAGGCATGTCTTACAAGGCGACTACTATGAGGTTGTTCATGAGGCTGTCAACCACATCTTGTAAAACAAATTATATACAGAAACCACCACTGCAAGAGCAAGTGAATGCTTGGTGCAGGCGTCCTGTAAGGAGGATCAGCTGGGGTGGTGGATCCATGCTCCATAGGGAACGAGAGGGAAAATTATGATATAAACTTACATGTAATGTGAATTTAACCCAATGTTATTTGTTGCAAAGTCTTTTTCTTTCCACATTTAGTACACTACCTGGCTGGGGGTCAGGTGCCCCTGAGTAGACTGCAGCGGAGTTCCCAGCAAAAAACAAAACCTTCATCGTGCATACAAGTATAACAAATAAGCAAGTAAAAATGTTTTCCATATTCTGCCGTTAAGTGTAATGATGAGATATTTTACTTTAATCATATTACATGGCAGACTGGCAAGATTTGTCATAGATCGGTTCCTTGCAGGAAGTGAACCCTGATCACCCACATAAAAAAGTACAGACACATTATCCACTCTACTACGGACTAAATAACAAAATGATTAACTTACTGAAATCATGATCTTGCACACACAAAAAAAGAATGTATGCACTATAAATATTGGACATGTATTCATATCAATCCTTATGAAAACACAGAATCAACGTTGAAGTGCCTGCTAATGAGATCAACATAGGGTTATTTGGACAAAGTGCTCAACTATACTAAATACACAGACTATACGCAAATATATCTGCAGTGCAGTGACGTACTAAGGGGGGTGCGAGAGGGGTTGACCACCCCGGGTGACAGCCATGATGGGGGTACCATGAGACAGTATTATTATAGTACTTACTGTTAAAAATGTACTCGCAAGTGTTTTTAATTGGGGGGGAGGGGTGGGGGTGGTGGTGTTGCCAAGGGTACGATCCGCCCTGGGTGCCAAATACTTTAGTGACGCGTCCATCGCAGTGTGGTCACATTTTATGTGAATTTGAAATCGTGTGATATAAAAAATATTAATAAAGCCTCACTTTACGCACATTTCAAATAATGTGAATCTCAAAAATTCAAATATTAAAAAAATTGTGAAAAAAATAATGTATAAATTTAAAAAACTGGGGGGGCAGAGTGTGTTTATGCTCTTGCCTCATAGTGGCGCCATCTCAACTGATAAACAGAAATACCCACCATTCTTTGTCAATATTATTTCTATCATGCAGCTGTTTACGTACATCAAAATTCTGCAAGTGATTTTGCTGATTATTGTGTTGGTATTTGAATTTTCACTGTTATAATTTAAAATTTGTTTTATATTCCATAACAATGTTGTGAAGCATTTATTAAGTGATGGCTCTAGCGTTAGAGATGAAAAACACATCTGAAAATTAAAACACTTTGGAACAGAAGTTAGATGTGTTGCATTGCCTGCTCTTGCAGTGTCTTTGGACTTGATTATAATGATGATATAGTAATGCAAATATAAAAAAAATTGGCATTAATTCATAAAATGGTCATGTTTAAAAGCAAAAATATGCTTCAATTATTGTAAATGTATCCACTCCGAGAACACACCAACATCTCCACACCACCACAATACATTTACTCCTTTCAAAAAACTAGTATTGAATTATGCGAGTTCCAAATTATGTGAGGTCTTCAATTTGGGAACACAACCCTCACATACAACGAAACTGTACTGTACCTATTTTTCTCTACTTCTGTAGCACGAGCAAGAATGGCTAATTAAAAAACTCCATTCAAAAATGAAAACAATAGTATGAAATAATAAAACTTAAACAATGACAGGATTCCTCAGCAATAGAGAAATTGGCAGGAAGACAAAGATGGTTATATACCACTCCACCTATGTTCCAGTCTTGACTTATGGATGCAAGTCACGGGCAATGACTACAACCCACAAAAGCCAGCTCCGAATCCTCAGACATGAGATATCTGAGGAAAGTGGTTGAAGTAACAAGAAGAAACATGGTCCACAACCAGATGATATGTCATGGCCTCAAAACCCAGCCCCTGCAGACCCAAGTGGAACAGTCCCAACTACTATGGTTTGGCCATGTCTGCAGAATGGGAGATCGGCTACCACAACAAATATGGGAAACCAAGAGCCAGGGATCCAGACCTCCAGGACGACCCAGAGTTCACTGGGAGAACAACATTAGACAATCTCTGAAGGACCGAGGACTAGATGGGAACCAGGCCTGGAGGAAGACAAACCTCTACACATCAGGGTAGAAGAGGAATGACTAAGTAGTAGTAGATTACATGTGAATAGTGCAATATCACAATATGGTGAAAACCATAAAGAAGAAGTCATACATCACAAGGGTGTTAAATTGATAATAAATTTTTAAAAAATATATAGAAAATTTTCTACTGAAATTTAAATAAAAATAAATCGCACATGACCCTGAATCAGCAGCAATCACTACTTGGAGAAGGGAACTGGAAACAGCCTTAAAAGGGATAAACAAGACAATGGAAAGATCTCAGACAGATAGCACAGGATAGAAAGGCTTGGCTTGAACTTGCTGAAGGCCTTGCTCCACTAGGAGTTGAAAGGTTATGATGATGACTACATGTTAGTTACGTCACTAAAATCGTAAGTACTGAAAACAAATAACACCACTAGCTACCAATTAGTCAAAGAAATTGTAGATACCCGTATTTGGAGTTCCTGAAACAAGACAACATGAACATTTTAACAGTGTCTGCAGAAAGTTTTACCAGTTATAATATCCTGAGGTTTTCCCTGAAGTAGCTGTCTAAGGAATTACAAAATTAAAACTCCTTATGTAGGAAACAAAACTCCTAATGTGTAGACTGGCCCCTAAAGAAAATGATGTTGGCAATGTCATGATACAACCAATAACATATGGAGATGAAAACTGGAGACAGACAGATATGTCAGATAAAGAAGACACTGAAAGAATTTGAATGATGCAGGACAGGAGGGCTTAGAGAGAATTGACTGAAAGCCTATGCTCCACAGGAAGCTGAAAGGCAAATAAGAGGAAGATGTTATGTTATAAGTGGAAGATGTTATGTTATAAGAGGAAGATGTTATGTTATAAGTGGAAGATGTTATGTTATAAGTGGAAGATGTTATGTTATAAGTGGAAGATGTTATGTTATAAGAGGGAGATGGGATGTTATGTTATAAGAGGAAGATATTACGTTACAAGAGGAAGAAGATGTAATGTTATAGGACGAAGATGTTATGTTATAGGAAGAAGATGTTATGTTATTGTGACGCAGTACTGTGGTTTTATGGTTTCAACAGGCCCATTCCATTCTTTGAATTGAGTTGGCACCAGTTTTCTTCCCTTTGTAACTATATGAGTTGCACCAGTCTTCTTCTCTCTGTAAATATATCGAGTTTGGTCTTTTTCTGTAGGGTTAATAATTGCATTTTTAATAGAGACTACAGGGGAGAATATTAGATTTTCACCAGTTCGTTTTCTCACCAGTTCTTTTCGCTAGAAAATCGCATTCAGGGAATCTTATTTTCTTTGTTAAACAGAATCGCGGTCTTCACGTAACGTGACGCAATTTTTTTGGACACGCGGTCTGCGCGTTGTTTTCAAATCTATTGGCGTAGGCTCGGTTGTTTAATTTTGTAAGGATTTCATTGGCTGTAAGAGGTAAGCCAGTATGACGTAGGCAATAAGTCAGCGTGGGGTGGTTTAAGATATATACGCGTGCCGATTCAGTAGAATTCCCTTTTTTCCAAAGAATTTTCAGCCGCGAGAATCTAAGCCATTACACTTGCTCTTCAGTGAGAAATTTGATATTGGGTAAGCCATAACTATTTAGCGTGGTACTTGTAAATCACTTCTAATAGATATTAGCCGGTTTAAATATAAGCTTTCCTTCTTCTTCTTCTTCTTCTTCCGTCCTTAGCCACCGACCGTCAAAGCAGTCAGTGGCCATTACGCCTAGTGGCGTCTTAGGGCAACAGCAGATAGGTTTTCTTTGCCATTGTTTCCCATCACGCCTATTGGCGTCTTTAGGGCAACGGCAAATCAACCCATGTGCTGTTGTTTCCGTAATCGAAGTGGCTGGCAAACGGGTGATCAGCCCGTTGGTAAGCTTTCCTTAGGAGGTTTTAATTTAGTTTGTAAATCGAAGCGCCATCATTTACGATCTCAGAGATAGTATTTAATGAAAAAAAAGTGCAGAGAATTCTTTATATGATAATAGCCGTAGCTAGGAGTGTGTAAAGATGTTGAGACATTTAATGGGTGCTCCGTAATATTTAAAAGAAGGTCTAAATTTTTCTAAAGAGTGTCGATAAAAAAAACCTGCATCTTTGATTTATGATAAACTTCTGTATATAAACGGGAGCAGGATTTTGTAATTTTAAGCACGTGGGCAGGGTTATTGTATTGAGTTTTAATTCAGGAATGTTACCCAGGAAAAGGTGTAGTTTACATTATAGTGAACACAGGAACGTGAATTTAACTACGTGGGATACATTGATAACCTCGTTTGTTTACAATTTATTTGCAGTTAAATGCGCTAGCATAATTTTGGAGTACGTTATTATTTTTTTTTGCATTTTATTGTTGTAAATTTGTTATGGTGTAATTTTTGCTGTGTAATTGAATTACAAAGAGATGTAATTTATATAAGTCTGATAAGGGAATTTCTTTTACATAGACGGGAGGTCCCCCTTTCGAGATTTAAAAGGGTATTGATAAATTTACACCCAGGGTCAGTGAGAAAAGTAGCCCAAAGTATTTTTGGACAGGGATTTCTTCAGTGTTGTGACACGTGGCTAGTCATGCAGAACAAATGATCTGGGTCAGCCGGTGTTTACTTTAGAAACGGGAGAGAGAGGGGAGATTGACCTTTTGGGGCATAAATATTTTGTATCGTGGTGCCTAGAGGGAATAGAGAAGGGGAGCTGTAATTGATTTAAAGGGAGAAGGGAGTTAAGTGTTTAAGATGTGTAACTTTTTACATATTATATAGATGTTGCGTTGTTTGTTCCACAGCAAGTTTTTGCGGTCTGTAGGAGGGGCAACCAGCCTCGGTCCTTTTTACAACAGCAAGTTGTCATCTCAGGAGCACATAGCTTGAGAGATCGGAAAAGGCACAAGAAATCAGAAACAGGATTTGTCTTATAATCCAGAGCTCTTAGCTGATTATACCACTCTGGCAACAGCACGTGGCTGGGAGATTGGTCTAAAGTTTTATACAGCCATAATAAAGCTGTGGTGCCCTAAACCGTTGAGTGGGTTTACGGGGCAAGGAAGAAGTTGGTCAGCAGCCGTGAAGCTTCTACAAGAGATTCAAGTACCTCGAACTTGAAAACCAAGTCATCAGTGCATAAATCAGAAGCAGGAGACAGGGATATCATTCCTGGTTCTGAACGTTATCAAGAGAAGAGGTGTAGCGGAGACGGCACATCAGCAGACGTCGAGTGTTAGAGAGACACTGAAGCCAGGAGAGAGAGGAGAGAGAAATTAGCCAGGACCAGTAGTGTCTTATATTATCCTTAGAGCAAAGCTGAAATCTAAGTCTACTAGTGTAGCAGTCCAGTGGTGTTAATTTAGCGGCATGTATTTCGCCTGAAGCACTTGGAGGCAGTGTGTGTAGACAATAGTGGCAGCGTCAGCAGGACAGTGACAGTAGGAAATAGATCGTAATAGGGAGTGGTGGCTAAAGTGGATGCCCCCTCACATTAGTTGTGGTTAACACATTAATCATTCTATTTTTCCCCAGCAGGGTGAAAGAAGGAGTGAAAGTGGTTGTTCTTAGTATCTGCCAATTTAATTGTTTTTTGTTTTGTTTTCAGGTCTGTGCAACATTGCATATTACTGATTTCGTTTCTATGTGATTGATTATGTTGATTATTATTTTTTTGTAATAAAACTATAAAAATGTTCACTGGATAAGGTTCTCTAATTTATAGCTAACTATACTGTACCTTTATGTTGTCTGTATAGTGGTGTCTGTGGTCCTTATTTAAACCTTATCTCCTTTATTGGCAGTCAGAGGTGGTGGGCTATCGCCAGATAAGACGTCACAAGTGGCGAGGAAGAATCAATCTCGGTTCTCATCCCTCGAAGCCAATAGGCCCATCTGTGCACATTCACTATAATTTTCATATTTAAATCTATCTTCTCAGTCTATCTCATACTAGGGTCTTGTCTATACCCTGGACACACTCTAAACTTAAACCCACTTCGTGACAGTTATAAGAGGTAGATGTTATGTTATAAGAGGAAGATATTACGTTATAAGAGGAAGATGATATTATGTAATAAGAAGAAGATGTTATGTTATAGGAAGAAGATGTTATGCTATAACAGGTAGATGTTATGTTATGTTTTCATCTCGTCCTTTCTTGAGAAAAATAAGTCAAACTTAAAAATTGGAACCCTGTTTAGATTTTTAATTCTGCCTATTATAATACTTATGCTTTATAACTTTTCAAAAGTTCTTAGTTAATTATTTTAATTTGCTTTATAACTTCAAAAGTTCTTGTTGTGGATGTTGTTGTTGCTAACTAGGGCTGCTGAACTCATCGCTCTGAGAGCAGCGTGCATTCAGAGATAGATTTAACTATGAACTACATGTAAGAGTCCGGCGTGATGCCGACCACATCACCCCTCGTGTGCCGACGGTCAAGATAATATGGGCCTAACACCATATTCCCAATATGCCTAAATGGGCGTGTAACGGGTTCCTTTACCCTTTTTTTTTTTTTTACATGTAAGAGCACTGTGCATTCAGAGGTAGATCTAACTCTGTAATACAGGCAAGAGTGGTGTGCACTCAGAGGTAGATCTAACTATGAAATACATGCAAGATGGCACATAATTAATATCTGGTATACATATGAATAAATACTTTCCTTGTATGCATACACACTATCGGACATAGAATATCTGGAAAAATACACATCCAACACAGCCATTCTGGCTGGATATACTTCCCACAAGTACACTGAGTTCCAAACATCATCCAACACTTTCCCCCCGTTCACGATCTGCATTCTTCCCACGGATTTACCCAAATCACGCTCACAATCATAACACACACCATAAACTCAGTTCACAACATCTGTTCTCGCGACACTCTAGTTGAACACTGCAGCATTTCAAAATAATGAAAACATTGAGGTGCATAAAAAGAGGTGTAACACTAACTCTGGAAATCTTGCAAGAGCAGTGACCATTCCTTTGCATCCCTCAAAAGTTCTTTGTTAATTAACTATGTCAACATGTGACACACATCAGGGAGTGTTTTCTCTTATTTTTGTAGTTTTATGTTCTCCATTTAATTCTCACTTTCTTTCCCTTCTGTTTTTTTTGTTTGTCTGTCCCTGATGAAGGCCTTGTGGCCGCAACGTAGGTTTTTTCTTGTTTTTCTCCCAGTAAGACGTATCACTACTTGTGTTTTTATTTTTTTCATTCTACAGTTTTACCCCCATCTTACGGAAGTCCTCCTCATATACTCATGTCATGTTTGTACTACGGTGATTATGAAAATGATGAACTATAAAAGAAAAAATGAGAACAAAGATATGGAGCAAAACTATTTTCTTAAAGAACAGATAAACAATTAGAACTAACTTTCAATATGTAGGTGAATAAACAGTACATCCAAGAAAACCACATTTTATAGGGAGCAAAAATGTGGCAGTTTGACATTTTTGTTTTCTCACTTTCAAACAAACAGGACTCGGTAAGTTAAAACTTACACCATGAGCAGCAGATACAACTCTTTCAAGATTGTAGTCTTTCCAGATGTACACATCTCCACTCAGAGTTCCAGAGAAAGTTGTGTCTTCAGGACCAAAGGCAAGGCACGTCATGGTCTGGATCTCTCCTACTTTTCCAAAAACACCTTTCTTGGGTGTCAAGGCATTTCCACATAGTGACCAGAAAACAATGTGTTTAACACCAGCTGATACAATAGTGTTCTCTTTCAAGGGGTTGAACCTGATGTCAAATATCTAGAAAAATAGAATGCCGTAGACACAGTTATTTATATATATATAAATATAATAAATGTTAATTGCAGCTTTCTTTGTTATACATTTAAAGAGAGAGTGTACCAAATATCTTGGATGGTCACAAAATCAAACAACTTCTTGTACTCAGAGAACACTAACAGTTAACTAACAAGATAAAGTGCAAACCACATCTATTTATCTTATGAAGCTGGCAATCTGTCTCAGGCTTCTCTCGTCAGTTTTTCTGTCAATGAAGCTGGTAAAGGACACACAGTCAATCCACTCCTCTTGTGGAGTCTAGATTCTTGGAGGACATGGTTCACTGTTTGTTTGTCTTCCTGACATGGACACATGTCTGTCCACCAGGTTTTTCATTTGTTGAACATATGATATTTGAGCCTGCTTTGGCCAGTTCAACATCATCATCATGTTTTCCTTTTGTACTCCTTATCATCATGTTTTTCCTTTTGTACTCCTTAAATGGATTTCATTCATTCTTTACTTTTGAGTGCTAGCTGCTTATCCATACATTACAGCAGCAAATATTGGCAGGCACATGTAAGGTGACCCCAAAAAAATCAGCTACGTGATGGCAAACGTGATCAGAGGGAAATGAAAAAAATACCCTCTAATTTGATTCAAAATACAATTTGCTATGTTTATAGGCCAGAAGACGTGAGCTTGTTTGCAATTAAACTGGAATATGTCACATACGAACAGATGTATTGGAACAGACAAAAAGCTGTAGGCATCTGCATGTTTGCTGGCTAAATAAAGTGTGAGTGAATTGGTCTTAAGTTGTAATTAATCTGTGAAAACATGGAATGCTACTCACAAACTGATAATTATAAGAAACATTTTCATATTGGGCTAAAACATATTTTCTGGAAAGACCAAAATTAATTTTTATTTACCTTCTCTGCTTGTCCAAGAACAGTTGAAATTATTTTTCCTTTTTGCCAGTCCCACACATTAATTGCTGCAGCTGGATCAAGCCCCACGGACACTAAATGCTGTTAAAGACATCGAAGAAGTCACAAACACTAACAATATTTGAAGAAATACTTAAATTTTTTTTACTCAAAGCTGTAAATATAAAAAAAACATTAATTTATAAAAGAACATTCAACTATTTAAATTATAGTCATACCTGTCAACCTTCTGAGACAAAAACCTGTACGCCGGACCAAAAAAACCCTTACAAACACCCAAAAATCCTTACGCAAAAGATATATTAATAAATTATACACAATACACTTTTAAAACAAGAATTGACACATACAAATCTATTAGCATTTGAATTGGTGTGATATAAAACATGCTAATAGTCTCATGCTGTTCTTTACATATAAAAAAAGTTAGTGATCGTGAGGTACTATTCTTTCGATGCACAGTGTTTTGTATTATAATCAACACATGCACTTTTAGCACTTTGCAGAATTGCATTTGTGTGCTTAAAGTCTGCACAGCATGTATCAATGTTAATCTTACACTGTAAAAAAGAAGAGAGTGTGTCTGCATTCATGGACCTCCTGCAGTCTGTGTGGATTTTTTAATTGAAAAATAGAGCAGCGAAGTTTACGCAAACAAACTTTTTTTCTAGTTATGTAGGGCCGACACCGAATATTATGACATTAATTTATTGGAAATATTTAAATGATCAAAATATAACTGGAAAGATTAAGAGAATGACAAAAAAAAAAAAAAAAATACAACGAAGCAAAGCAAACAGCTAACAGCAAAATTAACCAAATTATGAACAGAATATCAAATCTAGGAAGAAAAACGTAGCACTAAAAATTTACAAAATTATTTAAGAGTTGGTAGCCTAGACCAGTGATAATAGATTGCCACTTTATTAAAAAAATAAAGCAGCGAATCTCGACCGCTGGAATAAAGTAGGTAGGCCTACTCAATGCAAATAAACTTTTATTTTCTACTTTTGTAGGGCCTACATAAATTTTATGATATTAATTTATTGGAAATATTTAAATGGTCAAAATATAACTGAAAAGATTAAGAGAACGACAAAAATAAAATACAACGAAGCAAAGCTAACAGTAAAAAATTAACCAAATTATGAACAGAATATCAAATCTAGGAAGAAAAAACGTACTTCCAAAAATTTACAAAATTATTATTTAAAAGTTGGTAGCCTAGACCAGTGATAATAGATCGCCACTTTATTAAAAAATAAAGCAGTGAATCTCGACCGCAGGAATAAAGTAGGCCTACTCAACGCAAACAAACTTTTTTTTTTCTAGTTATGTAAGGCATACACAGAATATTATGATATTAATTTATCGGAAATATACTGAAGGGCAAGATATAACTGGAAAGATTAAGACAGCGATTAAATTGCAACAAAGCAAAACAACAGCAATATTTAACCAAGTTATAAGTACTTAGCTTTTTTAAACAAAATGGCGTCAAAGTCTCTTGGCAAGTGTGGCTGATAACAATCAATCAATCAATTCCCTTTAGCTCCCCAAGGAGCATAGGCCTTCAACAAACACATGCCAAGTCTTCCTGTCCTGTGCCATCTGCTCATGTTCTTTCCATGTATTCCTCATCATTTTCACCTCTGTTTCCAGTTCTCTTCTCCATGTGTTTTTTGGTCTACCTCTGCCTCTCTTTCCCTATGGATTCCAGAACAAGGACTGCCTTGTAATGCTATCAACAGGTTTCCTCACTGTGTGTTCTATCCATCGCCAGCGTCTTCTTCTCAACTATTGTTCCACTGGCACTTGTCTGGTTCTTGTCATCAATTCCACATTTGTGACTTTGTCATACCATTTCAGTCCTTCTATTCTACGCAAGCACCCGTTTATAAAAGTCTGTAGCTTTTTGGTTGTTGTTTTTGTTGTTCTCCATGTCTCAGAGCCATACAATAGGACTGACTTCACATGTGAGTTGAAGATTCTTATTTTCGTGTTGGACTTGATTTCTCTTGTTCTCCATATGTTTCCCAATGCAATGAAAGCTCCTCTTGCTTTATGTATTCTTATTTTGATATCACTGTCTGTCCCTCCAACTTTGTCTATATTACTTCCAAGATATGTGTACGATTCTATATCTTTTAGTGGTGTTTCTTCAAGTTCAACCTTGTTATCATTTTTTGCAGTTATTCTCATAATCTTTGTCTTTTCCCTGTGTATTTTCAGGCCCACTTGTTGTGACCTCTCATCAAGAATTTTCATTTTCTCTTGTATCTGATAATTATGGTTATGGGACAGAAGAGCCAAGTCATCTGAAAAATCCAGATCATCAAGCTGTTTAGTCAGATTCCACTGGATTCCATTTCTGTTGTGTGATGTCGATGTTTTCATAACCCAATCTATTGCTAGTAAGAAAAGAAATGGAGACAAGAGGCATTCCTGTCTCACTCCCGTTCTAATCCTAAACGGTTCTGTAAGTTGTCCTTCATGAAGAACTCTGCATTTCATGTCTTCATAGGTATTCTTTATTAAGTTAATGATCTTCATGGGAACTCCATAATGCCTCATCAATTTCCAAAGCGATTCTCTGTCTACACTGTCAAATGCCTTTTCATAGTCCACGAATCCGATGTATAGCAGTGAATTCCATTCCAGACTTTGTTCAACTATTATTCTCAATGTGGCTATCTGGTCTGTACAGGATCTGTTTTGTCAAAAACCTGCTTGTTCATCTCTCAGTTGCTTGTCTATGGACTCTTTTAATCTCTCAAGGATGATTCTGTTTAATACTTTTCCTGGCACTGATAGTAACATTATTCCTCTATAATTTGTGCACTCTTGTAAATTTCCCTTCTTAGGCAACTTGACCAGATAATATTCCTTCCATTCTGCTGGTATTTCCTATCTCTCCCAGACCTTGCCAAGTAGTTTGTATAATATCTCTGTAGAGGTATCAATATCTGTTTTGATGGCCTCTGCTGGATAGCAATCTGGACCAGCTGCTTTTCCACCTTTCAGAAGCTTTATGGCTTTATTTCTTCTCTACTTGGGCGTTCACAGCTGATTTGTAGCTTCTCTTCTGTGTTCCATGTCTTATCCATTGCCAGCATCTTCTTCTCATCTCTTGTTCCACTGGCACCTGGTTGGTTATTCTCATCAGTTCTACATTAGTAATCCTGTCATACCTTTTCAATCATATTCTATGCAAGTACCCATTTATAAAAGTTTGAAATTTCTATATCATCGCAATAATGTTATATTCGGTAACATTACTCTGTAATGATACACATAAAATAATGTATTACATGATTTACTCTGACTGTATCTTAATAACAGAAAATAATAAATACCCATGTCACCTTATATAATGAAGCAGTCTTATTTCACTCGAGTATAACAGTAAAATAATAATGACCCATATCACCTTATATAATGAAGCAGTCTTATTTCACTCGAGTATAACAGTAAAAATAATAATGACCCATGTCACCTTATATAATGAAGCAGTCTTATTTCACTCGAGTATAACAGTAAAAATAATAATGACCCATGTCACCTTATATAATGAAGCAGTCTTATTTCACTCGAGTATAACAGTAAAAATAATAATGACCCATGTCACCTTATATAATGAAGCAGTCTTATTTCACTCGGCCACCCCCCGGGAAACGGCTTTGACAGGCCGGCTAAACTAGGTGAGGGTAGCCGACTGGTTATAAACCTTCGGTGAGTTAGGGTCTGCCTACCCATGCATGCGAAGACTGGATTCGGTAGACTGCGCGGAAGAAACCACCTGTTGGTTCAACGGGCATGACAGCGATTACCAGCAACGCGCTGTGGAGCGTAAGGAGCATGGCGAGGCACGTAGAAAGCCATGGTCATCCACTGCACCTGACTTCATCTCCAGTCGTCTTGACTTGTCTTGCCACTGGATTAAGATGGACCCAGGCGAGAGAGTGAGGTCGACGAATTGCGCAACTCTTCCTCACTTTAAACCAAATCACTGCGCAAGTCACTCTTTCATCCACTCATCCATCCACTCACAACAAGTCCTGTGGCGATGGGCGAGCGGCGAAGCGGCAGGCGTGGGTGCGCTGGCAGTCGTAGTCGCAGACCTACACACAGGCGGCTCAGGCCATATGGTCGTCTTCCACTGATCGGAGCAGCAGTGGGATTCGGCAGCCCCCTGAGTGACTGAGCAGCCCTCTTTAGGAAAGCACTGCTCACCTCCATGGCATGAGGAAGGGGCTAGAAAAGGTGCCCTAAACATTGCCTGCTCCACCATTACCTAACCAGCTTACCGCGGTTGGTGGGTACCCTACTTCAGCGGGCGACACATAAGAAAAAGAAAGGACAGATTTTTCCCCCTTATTCTAGGCGCATGGAATGTGCGCACTCTACTCGACAAAGACTTTAACACAAACAGACCCGAGAGGGAATAAATGACCGACTCATGACGGTCAAGATCCCGCTGCTTTATGGAAGGAAACATGCCACCATCATTAGCGCGTATGCACCAACTATGACAAACCAGGATGACGTCAAGGATAAGTTTTACGAAGAACTACATGCAGTCATTGCATCAGTTCCCAAAGCAGATAAGCTTATTATTCTTGGTGACTTTAATGCAAGAGTAGGCTCAGATAACATCTCCTGGAATGGCACTATCGGAAAGTACGGCGTGGGTCGCTGTAACAGCAATGGACTTCTTCTCCTCCAGACTTGCGCAGAACATAACCTCCTTGTCACCAACACCATTTTTCGACTTCCTATCCGCAACAGGACCTCCTGGATGCACCCTCGCTCAAAGCATTGGCACCTAATTGACTATGTAATTGTTAGGAAGAAGGACAGGCAAGATGTCCGGGTGACCAAGTCCATGTGTGGTGCCGAATGCTGGACTGATCATCGCCTCATTGTGTCTAAACTTAAAATTCGTATCCAACCTGCCAGGCGCCCTCAGGGAAAGAAAACTCAAAAAAGGCTGGATATTACCAAACTAAAGAAGACAAAAATTAAACAGTCATTCACTGACACCCTAGAAGACCGTCTCAAATCTATCTCGTTAGACGGCCAAAGTGCGGAAACAAATTGGACAGCCCTAAGCGAGCAGATCTACAACACTGCTACAGAGGTCCTGGGTCCCGCCATCAAGAAACAAAATGACAGGTTTGATGAGAACTCAGATGATATAAAGAAGATGTTGGCTGAGAAACACCATCTCCATAAAGCATATTTAAATGATCCAAAATCTACATCCAAGAAAGACGCTTTCAACAACATGCGTAGAATCGTCCAACATAAACTACGCCAGATGCGGGATTCATGGCTGAGTAATAAAGCAGATGAGCTCCAAGGCTCTGCTGACAGCCATGACTTGAAAAATTTTTACCATGCACTCAAAGCGGTCTATGGTCCAACATCATCAGGATCATTTCCCCTCCTTAATGCAGATGGAAAAACACTAATTACAGACAAGGAAAAAATTCTCCAACGCTGGGTCGAACACTTTAATAATATTCTGAACCAGCCATCATCTATTAATGATGAAGCCATCAACCGACTGCCCCAAATTCCTATAAATGAAGCACTAGATGATATACCGACTTTGGAGGAGACTCAAAAAGCGATTCGTCAACTTTCTAGTGGAAAGGCCCCCGGCTCCGATTCAATTCCTGTTGAAGTCTATAAAGATGGCGGTACAGTTCTGATAGAGAAACTTCACATGATCTTCCAGCAAATGTGGCAGAGTAAAACCATCCCACACAATCTCAAGGATGCGTCAATTATACATCTTTATAAACGTAAAGGTAATCGCCAAGACTGTAACAATCATCGAGGCATCTCACTACTATCAATCGCTGGGAAGATATTTGCCAGAATCCTTCTTAATCGCCTTACGGCTCATCTTGAAAAAGGTCTTCTACCTGAAAGTCAGTGTGGATTCCGGAAAGAACGTGGAACCACCGATATGGTGTTCACTGCAAGACAGCTTCAAGAAAAATGCCAAGAACAGCACTGTGACCTGTACACAGCTTTCATCGACTTGACAAAGGCGTTCAACACGGTCAGTAGAGAGGGTCTATGGAAGATCATGGCAAAATACGGCTGCCCAAAGAAATTTATCTCAATAGTGCAGCAGCTGCATGATGGAATGCAGGCTAGAGTTCAGGAAAACGGTGAGCTATCGGAGCCTTTCCCAGTCTCAAATGGAGTTAAACAAGGGTGTGTACTTGCACCGACTCTTTTCAGTATCATGTTTTCTGCTATGCTGACTGATGCTTTCAGAGACGGGGACACAGGAATCGACATCAGATATCGTATTGATGGAAAATTGTTTAACCTTAGGAGGCTTCAAGCAAAAACCAAGGTCAAATCACACACCATCAGGGATCTTCTGTTTGCTGAGGATTGTGCCCTCAGTGCTGGCTCAGAGGCTGATCTGCAGCGTAGCGTTGATAGATTCTCCGAAGCCTGCTCCAACTTTGGGCTTACCATCAACACGGGGAAAACAGAAATCATGTACCAACCAGCTCCTGGCACAATTTATACTGAGCCAGTCATCAAGGTAAATGGTGAGAAACTGAATGTTGTGAACAGGTTCACATACCTTGGTAGTACACTATCCCAGAACATCGTCATTGATGATGAGGTGAACACCAGGATCTCCAAAGCCAGCAGCACATTTGGCAGACTATACACCAACGTTTGGCATCGAAGTGGCATTAGTCTACAAACAAAGCTGAAGGTATACAGAGCTGCGGTGCTTCCAGTGCTGCTTTATGCATGTGAAACATGGACTGTATACAGGCGCCACGTAAAAAAGCTCAACCACTTCCATACAGTCTGTCTCAGGAAGATAATGAACATCAAATGGCAAGACAAGATCCCGGATACCGCCATTCTTGACAGAGCTGGTATCCCTAGCATCGATACTATTCTGATGCAGTCATAGATTCGCTGGGCAGGTCATGTAGTCCGCATGCCAGACCATTGACTGCCAAAGATACTCTTTTATGGTGAGATGCAAAAGGGTAGACGCTCCCATGGTGGCTAGAAAAAGCGCTTCAAAGACACGCTTAAGGCTTCATTAAAAACCTTTGACATAAACCCAGACACATGGGAAGCTGCTGCGCAAGACCGAACTGCCTGGCGCACATCTCTTCGTAAAGGTGCAGTGGCATGCGAATCTTCCAGAAGAGCAGTAGCGGAACAGCAGAGACAAGCTAGAAAAGATCGTGAAATAAAACCTTCACATGAAGCAAACATTCCCTGCCCACACTGTCCGAGATCCTTCCAGGCCCGCATCGGGCTCATCAGTCACCTTCGTACTCAAAGACTATCCTAACATCCTAATAATTGGATGAACAGAGTGGTCTTCATCACCTGTGATGGACGAACAACAAAAATAATAATGACCCATGTCACCTTATATAATGAAGCAATCTTATTTCACTCGAGTATAACAGTAAAAATAATAATGACCCATGTCACCTTATATAATGAAGCAGTCTTATTTCACTCGAGTATAACAGTAAAAATAATAATGACCCATGTCACCTTATATAATGAAGCAGTCTTATTTCACTCGAGTATAACAGTAAAAATAATAATGACCCATGTCACCTTATATAATGAAGCAGTCTTATTTCACTCGAGTATAACAGTAAAAATAATAATGACCCATGTCACCTTATATAATGAAGCAGTCTTATTTCACTCGAGTATAACAGTAAAAATAATAATGACCCATGTCACCTTATATAATGAAGCAGTCATATTTCACTCGAGTATAACAGTAAAAATAATAATGACCCATGTCACCTTATATAATGAAGCAGTCTTATTTCACTCGAGTATAACAGTAAAAATAATAATGACCCATGTCACCTTATATAATGAAGCAGTCTTATTTCACTCGAGTTTAACAGTAAAAATAATAATGACCCATGTCACCTTATATAATGAAGCAGTCTTATTTCACTCGAGTATAACAGTAAAAATAATAATGACCCATGTCACCTTATATAATGAAGCAGTCTTATTTCACTCGAGTATAACAGTAAAAATAATAATGACCCATGTCACCTTATATAATGAAGCAGTCTTATTTCACTCGAGTATAACAGTAAAAATAATAATGACCCATGTCACCTTATATAATGAAGCAGTCTTATTTCACTCGAGTATAACAGTAAAAATAATAATGACCCATGTCACCTTATATAATGAAGCAGTCTTATTTCACTCGAGTATAACAGTAAAAATAATAATGACCCATGTCACCTTATATAATGAAGCAGTCTTATTTCACTCGAGTATAACAGTAAAAATAATAATGACCCATGTCACCTTATATAATGCAGTCTTATTTCACTCGAGTATAACGGTAAAAATAATAATGACCCATGTCACCTTATATAATGAAGCAGTCTTATTTCACTCGAGTATAACAGTAAAAATAATAATGACCCATGTCACCTTATATAATGAAGCAGTCTTATTTCACTCGAGTATAACAGTAAAAATAATAATGACCCATGTCACCTTATATAATGAAGCAGTCTTATTTCACTCGAGTATAACAGTAAAAATAATAATGACCCATGTCACCTTATATAATGAAGCAGTCTTATTTCACTCGAGTATAACAGTAAAAATAATAATGACCCATGTCACCTTATATAATGAAGCAGTCTTATTTCACTCGAGTATAACAGTAAAAATAATAATGACCCATGTCACCTTAAATAATGAAGCAGTCTTATTTCACTCGAGTATAACAGTAAAAATAATAATGACCCATGTCACCTTATATAATGAAGCAGTCTTATTTCACTCGAGTATAACAGTAAAAATAATAATGACCCATGTCACCTTAAATAAT
The DNA here is from genome assembly GCA_024509875.1 of Oreohelix idahoensis. NCBI lineage: Eukaryota > Metazoa > Mollusca > Gastropoda > Stylommatophora > Oreohelicidae > Oreohelix > Oreohelix idahoensis. The sequence continues at coordinate 196,603 of JAMPIV010020708.1, read as the reverse complement.
GAAGCAGTCTTATTTCACTCGAGTATAACAGTAAAATAATAATGACCCATGTCACCTTAAATAATGAAGCAGTCTTATTTCACTCGAGTATAACAGTAAAATAATAATGACCCATGTCACCTTAAATAATGAAGCAGTCTTATTTCACTCGAGTATAACAGTAAAATAATAATGACCCATATCACCTTAAATAATGAAGCAGTCTTATTTCACTCGAGTATAACAGTAAAATAATAATGACCCATATCACCTTAAATAATGAAGCAGTCTTATTTCACTCGAGTATAACAGTAAAATAATAATGACCCATATCACCTTAAATAATGAAGCAGTCTTATTTCACTTGAGTATAACAGTAAAAATAATAATAATGTATTACACATATTTCATCATCATCATTGTCCCTTGTGCTCCTTACACAGCATGGAAGGCCTCCCCTGCAGCTGGTCCCCTTGTAGTCAAGCAGTCACATGTTCTTGCAGCGGTGGTGTCTGTGGCAATCCGTTTTTATATGATGAAGTTCTCTGTCTGTCAAGTTATTTACACCCTCACTGACTCTTGAAAACATCCGCATATTTCCAGGGATCCCCCTGTGGTGAAACATGTTAAGAATCCAGCATTGCACACTAAGCTTGGAGAAGTCACTTGAGCCCCAGACACAACTCTGGCTTCTACCTGGTTGGCTGCATACAGGAGGAACTCACTGTGGAACCATGATAGGCAGGGGGAGCTGGGAAGTGGCTTTATGTAGGATGTGACAATTCCTTGGGAGAGTCCAGAACCAGAGCCCAGTATTTTAGCTCTGCATATTTGGAGAGCCCCCTTGGATAGAGGGAATGCACTGTAAGAGTATAGTGCATGGAAGGGGGGGGGGGGCATTCACAGGACTTTGCAGCACCTTGAAACATCCCTAGGGCTGGCTTTGGGTGTAGATATCCTATTCTTTCTTGACCTCGGAAAATACTTGGGTCATAATACATATTTGCTTAGAGAATTCTCTAAATTTGGTAAAGGTAATAATACTAGTCTTATAACATTCACTGATATTAGGTTTTATGTAACAGTAATTTAGTACTGATCTATGTAAAGCCAAAGAATTTCTTGAAAAAAAAAAAAACTTTATTTGACAGTACCTCACAATTAATTGTTCCAAATGTTTACAGCCAATTTTCACTTTTTGTTTTTCCAAATCATGCTGTAAAATCATCTTGTGCCTGACTTAAGCAGGGACTGTAAATATGAGATTTTATTTCAATTACTGCATCTACATGTGCACCCACTTTGTTACCAGGGCATAAAAGAAGAGCAAAGAATACTAACATTGTAACCTACCATGCATGTTGTAAGAGGTGACTAAGGAAAATTAAGCACGGGGCCAGCTACCCCATCTTGTGGAAACTTTGAGCTACAAAAACTTCAACAAACAATATGGAGAAGTCAACTATGGAGATCACGAGAAAATGAGTCCAACACAGAAATCAGAATCTTCAGGTCAAATGTCAAGTCAATACTGCTGTATGGCTCTGAAATACAGAGAACACAAACCAAAAAACTATAGACTTTCATACATGGGTGCTTGCGTAGAACAGAAAAAAACTGATAACAAGAAGTAGACAAGTGCCTGTGGAACAGGAGATGAGAAGTAGATGCCAGCTTATGCTCTTTGTCGAGCTGTAGGATACTGAATGCATGAATGGCAATGATGTAGGACATGCATCCTCATTTTACCATATAGACTACATAATAAAAATCATTTACAGATTGTATGAAATGAGCCTAGTAACTGAGAACATTCTAACTATCTTTTAAACCCATGATAATTTACTAAACAACTTTACAAAAAGGTGATTATCAAAGCATCATGGAAACTCATAAAGGACTGATAATTCTAGTCAATAATGCAGGAAAAAAACAGAAGTAAATCCACATATTAATTAAAAAAAGACATACACTGCCATCCTTATCAAATCCAAGTGCTGCAACACCATCCTTGTGCCCATCTTTAAGTATTGAGATTGTGTCCATTGTTGCAGTATCCCATACACAAATATAAGGGGCATCTCCAATCTGTCCTGTTGCTACCTTTGTTCTGTCTGGATGCAAGGCCAAGCTGAAAATTTGCAAATAAATGAAGTCATTTGTATACCTATGTTACAGTGAAAGTAAACAGGACTGTTACACTGTGTGTTGTTGTAGTTTTAATACACAGAAACACGTGATGACCTCAAAGGTACATATACAGCAAACATGGTTACCTCTGGCCGATCAACATGTACCAGAAACACTATGGGTGGTGAATGTACACAGCTGCACACAGGCCCATATTCAAAAACTTCTCTGTGCTCTCTCTCCACTACAGCATTGCATCTAATTTCATTCCAAAAAGGCTCGAATCATATAGAAACGGCCGTTGTCGACAACATTCACTGCTCTTCTCTAAAACACAACTCTACACTTCAAAATCTCTCAACTGACTCCCTATCCGTTAACTCACTCACTCCTAAAACATGAGAAGAGTTCTCTCTCTGCCAAACATCATACATAAATCGTTCACAAAAGTGAACACAAGAGAGTGTAAAGATCACTACAGTAAACAAATCATAAACACCGTCACATTCCCTACATACACTCTTTCCAATCACTACTGTTCCACAACAAGGACTAAGAAAATTAATAATCCCCTCTTCCTATTCAATTATTTTGATATTTTCAATTAACAGCTCTGTGCATCATCCATTTTTATTTTTGCAAGATGTGAGACACTTTCATTTACTGTAACATCATTTAACAAGTTTTGATGTAATAATCAAATGAAATGCACTTCATGCAACAAACCTTTGTCATTGTATGTGATAAAGTGTTATTTTCATAGAGCCAATCTTGATGTTTGGACAATTTGTAGAGAAGCAGGGAAATCCCTAGAGGTCACAGAGATGTTGTTTAACAGAAGAAATGTTAAGAATACCACGGGTAGCTAAAAAGAGTAATGAGTATGCGCTGAAAGAAACCAGTGCACACAGAAAGCTGATTACTAATATTCATCATCATCTTCCTTACGGAGCATGCAGCTGGTCCCCTTGCAGGAAGCCTGCACCAAGTATTCACATGTTTCTGCAGCAGTGGTTTCTCTTATAATTTTGTGTTGTGTGTGAAGAGGCTAATAGCCCCCCCCGCATAACCTCATATTAGTTGCCTTGTACGACATGCCTGACGGTACAGTAGTCCTATTCTTTCTGTGTCTCCTCTGATTACCTGTATACGGATAAAATTCACTTTTTCTGGGCATGTTATATGAAGAGGACAGCTGAAATATATTGTGCCAACTGGAAAGATTAAAGGAAAAAAGAGACAAAGAGAACAATGACAGAATATATTGGAAAGTGTGATATTGTGGCATGGAAAGAAGTCAACAACAGAATTAATAAACAGCACTGGAGACAGGAGGTTCAGGAGAGGCATGATCACTATGCTGTGTGGCATGGTACTTGAAGAAGAAGATGTAACAATATGTTTGAATAATGCAAAAATATTACTATTGACAGACAGCCAAAGATTTGCTATTTTCTGGCTCTAAATGTGCACAGAATGATGTGTCTTACATATGTATTACATGTGTCTTACATATGTATTACATATGTCTTACATATGTATTACATATATTTCTAAGACCAAATATAAAAAGCCTGAGCATCTCTACAGAAACACGTTATATGTTATTCTCAGAATATAATAAAATTGGCATAATAAAATTGGCATGACACTGACATTTTATTTCAGTGGGTAACTTACATGTTAAAATTCGTTATCTTATATGTTTCAGCAAGTTTTAGCATATTTTTTCCTCAAGATTATAATAATTCATCATAAGAATGAAGTTTTTACAACATTATAATAATTTAAGCAGCTTCTTGGATTTTAAAACTGTAGAACAATAGGCCCTGTTTTGTTTTGTTCTTAATTACAAACCTGATGATATCATCATTGTGTCCGAGGAAGAACCGCTGCTTGTGCTCACGTGCGCTATAAACAATACCAGCGCCGGCTACAAAGTACACTACATCTTTATTTGCTGTATAATAAAGATTATTTCTGCACTGGTGTCCTCTGTATCCGTAAATCCATTCAAGACGAAGCTTGCAGTTTGGAGCTCTCTTATCCGCCATCTTGCAAACAAGCAGCAAAAACCCGGTTGCCGTAGAAACTTGTTCTAATTTGTTCGCATTTTAGCGCCTCTCACGGTATTCGCCTTATTCATAAGACCTGAATCGAAGAATACACTAAGTGCTGAAAACTATTTTGACGAGGTGTTTGATTACTTGATTCTCACTGATTTATTTAAATATTTAGAACTACACTATTATGTTGCTGCTTTAACAAGTAGAGAAATAAAATGTATTATATGTTGTTTGTTGTTCAATTTTTTTTTTTCAGGGCAGGTGCGAGATGAAGACAATAGTTCACTCCCTTTTCAGAGTTCACTTGTTCTGTGAGTTAGTAATATCCGGGGTCATGTGAAATCTAATGGAAAACAAAACGAGTAGTAATCTAACGACTGTAGGGTCTCAATAAAACAGCAATGGTTTTAAGTAAAAGAGTCTTACAGTTCAGTTAGGAATGATTTAAAATGCACGACGCATTTGAGGCCGCCCTGATTTTAGAGCGTTTGCCTCTAAACATCGAATCTATTGCGTGTTTTGGTAAGTAGTCTGTGGTAAAGTGTATCGTCTCTGCAGATTTGCCTCCCTCTTCCTACAAGATAGATATTTAAGTGTACAAGTAAACAGTGATGTGTCAGAAGAATATGAACGACAGAATGGAATTCCCCAAGGATCAGTAGGCCTACTATGCCCTTCAATTTTTACAATAATGTTAAGTGTATTAAATGAATGTAAGGATATAACAAATAAATTGTAGCAGTTGGCAGATGGTGTTGCTATAGGCCTAGGGAGAAGTGTGAAAAATCTACCAAATTACGTAAGGTTTTTTCTTAAAAGAAGAAAAATATGCTGTTCAACCAGTGGTGGATTATAATAAGGATATATAGGTCTCTCGGAACTGCAGCAATATTACGGGAAGAAGTGGAAGAGGCTATATGTTCGATGAAAGGAGGGAAGTCACCGGGTGTGGATAATATCTCATCAGAGCTCTTGAAATATGGAGGACCAGATATAGTAAAAATCATGACAACAATGTGCCAGAAGATATGGAGTACTAAAAAATGGCCAAAAGAGTGGGCGCAGTCATTAGTAATACCACTTCCAAAGAAAGGAAATCTAAAAATGTGCAAGAATTACAGAACCATTAGCCTTATTAGTCATCCAAGTAAAGTGATGTTAAGGATACTTTTGAACAGAATAAAACAGAAATCAGAAGAAATCTTGTCCGAGGAACAGGCTGGCTTTAGACCAAAAAGAAGTACCTCAGAACAAATCTTCAATATTAGATTACTGATTGAAAAACATCTCCAGCATCAACGCGATTTATACCATAACTTCATCGATTTCACAAAAGCCTTCGATCGAGTCTGGCATGAAGGCTTATGGCAAATAATGAGAAAATTCAATTTTGATACCAACATCATAGATATCATTGAAACACTATACAAGGACGCAAGCAGTGCTGTTTTTGCAAGCAATGACATTGGAGAATTTTTCAAAACAACTGTAGGAGTTCGTCAGGGTTGTATTCTGTCCCCAGTGCTCTTTAATATATATCTAGAACATATTATGCAGGAGGCTCTCTATGATTATAAAACAACAATATCGATTGGAAGCCGACCTCTTTGCAATCTACGTTTTGCTGATGATATCGATCTTATAGCTGGAACAGAATCAGAACTTCAAGACCTTACCTCTAGACTTGAGAAAGTAACAAGAACGTATGGGATGGAAATTAATATAGAAAAAAGCAAGATATTGGTGAATAGCCATAAGAAACATGTTCCAACCAACATTACGTTAAATGGGCAAACGTTAGAAGAAGTTAACACCTTTAAATATCTGGGGTCCACTATATGTAGTGATGGAAGATCAAGTAAAGAAATCAAGACAAGACTTGAGATGGCCTCAGCTGCCATGACAAGGCTGAATGTGATCTGGAAAAGTTACATCAGTTTTCCTGTGAAGATCAAATTATACAAATCACTTGTATTATCTATTCTCTTGTATGGGTGTGAGGGCTGGACACTCACTGCAGATACGGAGCAAAGGATTCAGGCTTTCAAGTATAAATGTTATAGAAGAATTTGCTATAAAGAGCACAAAACAAATGTCCATGTTAGAGAGAAAATAAACACCTATGCAGGCCACCAAGAACCACTTTTGTCAGTAGTGAAACGTCAAAAGCTTGCCTGGTTTGGGCATGTAACTCGTCATGACTCCCTTTCGAAAACGATCCTCCAGGGAACAGTCGAAGGTAAACGGAGAAGAGGAAGGCAAAGAAAATCCTGGGCTGATAACATCAAAGAATGGGCAGGGCAAGATTTTTCCACACTTGTACGCATTGCTGAGGATAGAGAGCAGTGGAGGACCCTGTCTGCTGATGCTTCCACCATGGCACCTCTACGACCCATGACGGGTTGAGATGATGATATAGGTCTCTAATTCAAGAAATTATTTTCCTTTCCTGTTGCATCATGGTTGTATCATTTCTCATTTCCAATTATTGTAAAGTCAGTACATTAAATTGTGTTGTTGTTTAACTAGAGCTGCTGAGCTTCTTGCTCTTTTGCAGCCAATACCAAGTTGAAGACTCCTTGGTATTATCTACACTGTAGATCTAGGCTATTCCTGTGGCTTTTCTGCCATTCCGAAACGTGTTGAGTTGAAGTCATGAACTCCAGTTTCTTCAGCTTGGCTTGCATTTAAATGATCTTCACATCTGGTCCCAAGCTAGGCGGAAGCAATGCATGGCATACTGTGCATTCCCCGCCATCCAAGGGGGCTATTTAAATATGCAGAGCTAAAATACTGTGCTCTGGTTCTGGACTCTCCCAAGAAATTGTCACGTCCTACCCAGATCCACTTCTCAGTTCCCCCTGCCTATCATGGGTCCATAGTGAGATCCTCCTGCATGAAGCCAATCAGGTAAAAGTGCTTCTGGAGCTCAAGTGACTCCTCCAAGCTTAGTGTGCAATGCTGGGTTCTCAACAAGTTTAGTGTGCAATGCTGGGTTCTCAACAAGTTTAGTGTGCAATGCTGGGTTTTGTGGATGTACTTGTGTATTTTTTCTCCATGTCTGTTATGATGTTAGTAAGAGGGTGGAAGGTGTGAAACCCAGGGGTGTGTGGGATATCTAAGTCACTGTTTATTTGTCATTACAGATCTATATCCTCTTATCTGAAATACTTGGGGATAATTATGTTTTGGAAACTGGATTTTTTCAATTTTCAGATACCACCCAAATCACGATCGAGAAGTAGCCTAAATCCAGAGTGAGAAGTAGCCCAACTCTCGATTCTTTAACATTTGCTGTTCATTTTGTTTTTGAAAGTACAGCCTTGATGTTTGCCACACTTTAATCTTTGTTTTAAGCACAAAATAGAATTAGAGTTTTTTTTATGTCTCCGCATCCTAAGCCTAGGACCACATGCTAATTCTGAACCCCTAGTTTAGTTTTTTTGTGTGTGTGTGTGTGTGTAAATAATAAATTGCTACAAATCTCAGAACAATGACCGCTAATGCTAATCTTAACCATAACTCTTGCCCTGTTTTGAGCGTTTAACAAAAATAATTATTGATGCAACAGCGAAATGGGGTAGTTACGAGTTTTTTAATGTAAGATGTTCCCCAAATCTCGACCAGTGATATTTACTGTTGTAGTTTTTGGTTTTTTTTAAGTACGGTCTCAATATCTGTTGTATATTATTATTTTTTAAAGCACGAAATAGAATTAAGGTACTATTTTTGTCTCCGTATCTTAAGCCTATGCCTAATCTTAATGCTAAACTTCAAACCATAACCGTTTCCAGTGTTTATTATTTTTGGTTTTTGTAAATAATAAGCAGCTACAAATCTGAGAACAATGACAGCTAATGTTTATGTTTGTACTGTACTGGGAAGATTTCCAGATGTTGTTTAAATTGGCGAAGGCTATTCGGGCTTTATTCATTCGGCTTCTGATATATTTACTTGTACCATCAGAGACTTATGATAGGATTGTATTGTAAAAAATATGCTTTCAAGCATAATACATTGTTCTGTTTGTTTATTTATGAGGGTGGGGATGCCAAAGGTAGTATCCACCCTGGATACCAAATTCTTTAACTACGCCCCTGCGGCAGAATCATCTGCCATCACAAGTTTTGAAGAGCAGAAGATCTGGACTCAGGGCAAGTTGATACCTTATTGGCAGTTGATAGATGGTGTTAACAAAATCCTGAGAGAAAAAAATGGTCATACACAAGCTAAGAAAACTCATATTGCATAAGAATAAAATGGTATCTCTCTGTGACACTTCATGACACAAGTGATAAACACTTTATGACACAAGTGATAAACACTTCATGACACAAGTGATAAACACTTCATGACACAAGTGATAAACACTTCATGACACAAGTGATAAACACTTCATGACACAAGTGATAACAGAAAGTAAGGTAAAGATGAGGCAGCATAAACAGTGTAGCTTTGCTTGTTCTCTAAAGCTTGCCAGACCAGAAGTTAATTTTTTTTTTTTTTTTAAACTATGCTGTGTTTTATTTAAAACATAATGTCACTAACAGAAAAAGCACACAAGACTAACACATTGCAGAAACCTGTTGATATCATTACAACGCAGCCTTGTTCTGAATCCATGGGGTAAGAGAACAAACGAACAAACTTTATTTTCAAAGGGTTGAGAATTGGGCACACAGCCCAGTCTAACATTCTGCCCTTCCTTTCGCTCACCTTTCATACTGAATTCATTTATTCTCATATGCATTTTACATATCAATTTCAAGAAATTCAACATGGTAAAGTAAAATAATAATATAGCACACTCATATACATTAATTACTTATAAGCATGACATAACATATGTTGAAAAGTACAAACATCGTCACTAGAACCTACAGTTGATGTTATAAGAAGAAGTAGTTGACCAGAAAATACATGGAGAAGAGTACTGGAGACAGAAAAGAAAATGATGAGGAAGTCATGGAAAGAGGTTCAAGTCATTGCACACGATAGGAGGACTAGGCATACATTTGTTGAAGGCCTGTGTTCCTTGGGGAGCTGATAGGTTAGGACTAATGAAGAGTAACGAGCATATATTATTTAACTCATCTTGACTGGTGTCTCACTGACTGACAACCACATTGCTGAAATGATAAACAGACTATTAGAAATAAATATGGTAATGACTGTATCTCTGTTTATGTTTGGGGGGGATATTGATTTTGGTTGTCATGTCATACTTTGGGCAGAAATGATCAGGCAGCATTTATGTTTAAGGTACATATGTTAAAATATGATGGCACTGTCACAACTGCTGTACTTTCCACAGACTCAACATTATTGGTGGGCACAAACAAGGGAATACTTTTGCAGTATAAAGTATCCAAGAATAAAGGCAAAGGTGAGATACTATATGATGACATTAATGTATGTTTTAGTTTATTTTATGTAATTTGTTTAAGATGATTGTTATTATTAATCAGAATTGACCTCACTGCACTCCGGGCAAACCCATAGGTGCTCAGTCACCCTCAGCTAATGTCGAAGAGTATGAATGCTAGTTGTACCTGTAGCACGCTGGTTATACATGCGACGGATGCATCCTCTCTCATATCCATTTCTGCTAGTCCCACGTTTGATGCCAAACTCCAACAGTCTCAGCCTTGTTGACTAAACCATTGCAGTGTTATTGTTTATTGTCCAGCGGGCGATCATTAATTGCTCTTAGTATCTCTCCCTTATCCATGTCCAGTGTCCCCACTATGGGTGCTCTCGAGGCCAGTCTGTCAGCTCTCTCATTGCCATGTACTCCTGCATGACCAGGACAGTAGATCCACACCAGTTCTTCAAGACTTGAGGATCCTATTGATGTTTTTCATTCCTGCCGCAGCCATCTGTTCTGAACTTTCTGAAGCATGGCTTGAGAGTCTGACAATATAACTGCCCTGGTTGATGGAGTTTCAGACAGCCACCTCAGTGCTGCAGTAACTGCCTCTACCTCCATCCTCATGCTGGAGGTTGTTGTCATGTAGGCTCCACTCTGTGCAGCGACGACCCTGCCCTTTATTCTCGCAGAGAAGCCCCATACTGATTTCTCACCACGCACTACAGACCCATCAGTGTACACAGTGGCATCATCATCCCCAGCATGATCACTTATCAGCTGATTAATCTCCAGCTCTGCTTTTCCATTGCCCCAAGATCTGCACTCTCTGCCAAGCTAATGATGACCTGCTGGTAGTTTATCCAGTTCTCCCCTGACTTACTCCACTCTTCCCCTTTAGATACATTTTCAACCCTGGTCACCTGACCAATCGTAGCCTCTGCCTGTGCCATCCATGACCTCCCCCTCTTGATTCTTGCTCCTTTAATGTCAGCTACGTTCTCATGTCTTTTGTCGTTGGTTACCCGCATATAGGCTTTTGCCTGCGCCATTGCATATCTGGATCTAATTGAGAGCAATCCGAGCATGTATCTCATTGTCACAATGGGGGTGTGACAACTTGCCCAATCTTCTCTTCATTTTTTTTATTATTTACGTGACATCGTTTTTTTCTCATCCTCAATGCATGATCGCAAAGTCCCGGGAATTGTCACTGGCGGAAATTCTCCTAGCATTCAGTATTTCCTCCTCGCTATTTTTAGATACGACGTCATTGTTGACCAATGACCTCGGTAGCTAGGAACCTGTTTTAATTTAAGACTGCTTAAGCTGATAAAACCAGTTTATGCCACTTTAGGAAGACCCCACGTGACTTTTAACGCTATTGATTGGAGCGTTTATTTGACGCTAATGTCACATGATGCACGCTATGGATCACGTGTCCAAGCGGAAATGTCCCGCTAAAAGTGCGCCAAACACGGGCAATCTTCACTTGCCCGGAACCCTTGAGACAGCTAGGTCTAACCCAATTATCGGCGAATTCTCGCATTAAAAGCACTGAAGCCACGTGTCTAATTGCGGGTTAGCGTCCATCTTTGAGTAGGTAAGTGAAATCTCGCTAGAATATAATGTGATGAAATGTGTAGTACATTGCAAAATCGACGCAAGATTGGTATTTTTACTTTATTCATATTTTTGTTTTACGATCACATCCAGCCACATGTGATCGGGTATATTTTATGATCCCACGGGATATGTACATGTTCATAATAATGTATAACGGGAATATATATATATATATAGCTATTAATTTCCATATTATTTGATTATTTTCGACCCGACGTTTAGACTAACGGAAATTAATATTAACGATAATGTTGACCGACCGTGACATATATTCATTATAAATTATATGACGATGCGACCAGACATGAAGTGTGTGATAATGTTGTCAGACAATTCTAAAAACACGGATGTCCAATTATTTGTTAAATTCATCATAATGACATGACGATTAGGCTAGAGGCACAGAACTAGAATACTGTTGCCGACATTTCTATGATAAATTTGGTGGGTTTAACTGACATTTATAATAATTCATCGGGTTAAGTTGACGATAACTCAGTCTAAAGAATTATAATACTGCCACTGGGGCAGAGTAATATAATAAAGGACAGACAGGAGAAACTTGAATTCAAGATTAGACTCTAGACATATGATGTTAGAGACTAAAATCTGAGGTGACAGGCAGAGGGACGGCTTAGGGAAAGACTGCTTTCTAAAGCTAGAAAATTAATGAAGCCGTCGTATTTGTCTTCAGTCTATGGTGGAGCCTTGCACGACAGTCCAATCTCAGCGCAGAATACGGAGTCGAGCACAGAGAAGGCAAATCCGAACCATTCAAGACCTACCGGGGCAACGTCAGGAGACCGGAGAACTAACCACACTTCACTATCAGCCGGGGGCTGAAAAGCTAAGTCCACGACAAAGGAAACTCACCTAATCAATGCCACAAAGTTTAGTCATCCATGATGAAAAACACGTGAATTGTGAGACACATAATACATACAGCAGACACTAATTCCATCGACAATACTATCATTCACCATCTATTCACTTTATTGCAATAAACCAATTGGGTGTATATACTGTACCCCACGCTTTGTTCCTTCCATTAGATGTTGAATATTGTCTATGTTTATCTTCCTTTATAAGGGAGGGGGGGCTCGTAAAATATAATATAATTTAAAGAATAATAATAATAGATAACTGAGAAGGGGACGACGGTAGCGAGAGACCAAATATCTCCTTACAATCTTTTCCAGACCTGTCGAGTTAGGAGAATTTACCCTCTTCGTCACCCTTCGGAAGTGGGAAAACCCAGCAGGGATTCCTTGAGCCAAATCTTCCACATCAGATCTATTATTTCCTCTAAATAATTCTCTTATCCTTTAAACGCTAAGTGACACTGGTGTCTCGGTCCGGGATTTGAACTTATGTATTTTATCATACCTCTGGGATAGTATCATCCATTCAGTCATTACAGTATACCATTTTAACACATGTATTTTCACACAGTGAGCTCTAGAAAGACAGAAAACATTTTTTCTAGAAATTCAGGCATTGATTGGTGAATCCCTTTATATATGTTGTGTTTAATTAAGTTAGTTCTTGATTTTGTATTTCATTGAATTACAGACCTTAAGTCTCCATAACTGTAGTAATTTCATTCTACAGCAGTCGGATAAATAATTAGTATTTACTTGTTGCTAGAAATACTATTGGAAGGTAGCACTAGCTTACTCAGTGTGGACTTTAACTGCAAAAGATGGCTGAAATAGTTAAGCTTAAGGCAGCACTAGGGGAGGCCGGTCGAGATCTAGGTTATAGTGGGGGGGACCTTGCAAATTATGTCAGTGTCGAGACTGATAAGTATTACGCTCGAGAAACAGCGAAAGCTGAAAGAGAAGAGCGAATAAAGTTAGCAGAAATAGATGAGAGGATAAAAGCTGTAGACGCTAGAGAAAGAAGCGAGAGAGATGAACGCGAGCATGCATTGAAGATGAAGCAGTTAGAGATGCAGGGACAAGCTCAAAGAGTTGAACCAGTAGCCGGTGCGACAGCATCTACCTCCTCAGGCAACCTATCGCCACGGTCAGATGATATGCCTTCCTTGCACGCAGGGGGCACCGGACCTTTGCCATCCTCACTCATGTCAACTTTGGGACCTTTGACGTTTCCATTTGAAGCTTTCTCGGAACAAGCCGACTCGATCGATAGGTATCTCGACAAATTTGAGAAGTTTGCCACCACGTTTGGTTTGGAGAAGAGCAAATGGAACCTGAAACTGTCGCAAGGGCTTAGAGGAACTGCTTATGACGTGTATAGCAAGCTTCCTCCAGGTTTACAGGATGACTACGACTCTTTGAAAAAGGCACTATTGGTTCGTTATGAGCTACATGCTGACGCCTATAGGAAGAGGTTCCGTAACTCTAGGAGGGAAGTCGGAGAGAACTTTGCTCAGTTTGCTGCGAGACTGGATTCCTACGTGGAGAAGTGGGGTGCCCTAGGGAATTTTACTCATGATTGGGAAGGCCTGAAGGAAATGGTCATGATCGAACAACTGAAGGACACCATGACTTCCGACATGAGAAGATTCCTGACAGAGAATGGGGCCAGCACTTTAGAATCCATAGTCCAGTTAGCGGAACGATATCAGGCAGCACTATCAGAGAATCCACCACCCAGACGGAAACAACCAGATTACGTACCTAGACAGACAGCTCAGTCACACATGGACCCCCAAGTGAAACCACCGTATACTAACTGCAAAAAGCATGACAAGCCAGACTACAAGACTACTCAGAGATCTAATTTCCAGCAGCAGAGGCAAGGGGAAAAATGGTGTAAGCACTGTAGAACCATCACCCACAATACGCAGGAGTGCAACCGGAAAAACCCACCTCATCATGCTGCCTGCTTACGTAAAAGTGCCGCAAGGGGAAATGGACCGGAAGAACCTCTGGACAAACCCCGACATCCCCCGGTCGTTGAGACAGTCCTCGTAAATGACCAAGAGGTGACCTGCCTTTATGATACAGGCCTTGCATTCGACGCAGTTGTCTGTGCATCCCTAGTCAAGCCTGACCAGATGACAGAAGACACTATAGAAATACAAGGACCTACTAAAAGTGCAGCACCTATGCGTTTGGCCATAGCCAAGATTAAGGTCAAATCAAAATATGTGACTGGGGAAATCCGTGCAGCGATCTTGGACGACCCTATTTATCCCTTGATCTTAGGGTGTAGGTATGTGTTCTTGGGAGAACCCATTCACCCTCTGGTTGTGGCGGCTGTCACCACTAGAGGACAGGCCAAACGGAATACGGAGTTGGAATCCCCACCCAACATCCTTCCTGAGGAATTAAAAAAGGCACAAACGGAGGATCAATCTCTAGCACCCTGCTACAAAAAAAAAACTACCGAGAGCGCACACTCCTCTCCAAAAGGGAGACTTCTACAAGAAAAATGGGCTGTTGCATCGGAAAGCAGGAAATGGAGGACAGGAACATGGGCAACTTGTGGTTCCATCAGCATACCGAGCCCAGGTCCTAGAAATGGGCCATGCCCTTCCGTTTAGTGGCCACATGGGCATAAGTGCCACGATTCAGCGTATTTCATGTCATTATTATTGGCCAGGTATCAACGCCGATATCCAGAGATATGTGAAATCATGCCCACAGTGCCAGAGGACAGCGCCGAAACACTGGACGGCCCCAGCCACTCTGGGAGAAATGCCAATCTTGGGCACACCCTTCGAACGAGTAGCGGTGGATATTGTGGGTCCACTTACTCGTAGCAAAAAGAGAAACAGTTATATACTCACGTTAGTGGATTGTTGCTCCATGTGGGCAGAGGCAATTGCTATGCCCGCCTGTGATTCTAAGCATGTTGCTGAGGCTCTGCTCACCATATTTACTCGGCTAGGGTTTCCGTCACAGATCCTGACAGATAATGGTTCCCAATTCCGAGGAAAACTCACCGAGGAAGTGTTTAGGATATTTCAGGCCCGACATATCCACACCTCTCCCTACCACCCCCAGGCAAATGGCCAGGTGGAGCGGTTTAACGGGACCCTTATTTCCATCCTTCGGAAACTTGCGCAGGAAAAACCAGAGAGCTGGGATCAATACTTACCCGCAGCACTATTTGCTTACCGCGAAGTACCCCACAATTCTACTGGGATGCCTCCTGCCACATTGCTGTTTGGTAGACCTATAAAAGGACCTTTAGAGGCACTGTTACGTACTTGGACAGATGATAAAGCTGATGAGACGGTCACCTCTGCATCCCAATACGTGAAGGAGTTGACCCAACGCCTTAAAACAGGATGGGAACTGGCAAAGGAAAATGTACGCCGTGCCCGTCGTAAACATGCGCGTTACTACAACCGCACTGCGAAGGATAGGGAGCTAGAAGTAGGAGAACAGGTATTATTACTCCTGCCCAGTAGCAATAATAAATTGCAAATCGGGTGGAGAGGTCCATATAAAATTGTTGAGAAAATGTCGCGCACCAATTACAAGATTGCCATAAAGGGGAAGCAGAAAATTTACCACATAAACCTGCTGAAGCGATATTATGAAAGACCAGGTGCAGAACCAGCACATTTCCTGACACTGGCTATTGCGACGGAAACTGAGGCAGAACCCCTGACCTCCTGTGAATACCCTCTTCGTCAGTGCGAAACTCATCAAGATGTTCAGATTAGTTCAACTTTAACGGAGGATCAGCAGGCACGGGTTCAACAGTTGTTGAGAAAACACACTAGTACACTCACGGATAAACCTGGCATGACCAACCTGATAGAATTTGATATGAAGCTAACAGACCTCGCCCCGGTACGAGTTAAGAACTATCCTGTTCCTTATGCTAAAGCAAAGGCATTGAGTGAGGAAATCGAGTACCTGCTTAAGGAAAATATTATCTCAAAATCAGAGTCGCCTTATAGTGCGAGTGTAGTGTTGCTTAGAAAATCCACAGGAGAACATCGCCTCTGCATAGACTACCGAAGGCTCAACGCTGTAACGGAATTTCAAGCGGAGCCCTTACCGGATCAGAATCAGCTTTTCACCAAGCTGAGTAGAGCACGATACTTTTCGAAGATAGACCTTAGCAAAGGGTACTACCAGATCCCGGTAAAAGAGGAAATTCGACATATGTTAGCATTTAGTACTTCTGAAGGCCATTATGAGTTTAATGTATTGCCATTTGGGCTAAGCAACGCCCCAAGCGTCTTTACTCGTATGATGAGGAAGCTACTGGAACCCCTGAACCACCCTGGGATAAGTAATTTCATGGACGACATACTTATTGCCACGAACACCTTTGAGGAGCACCTGGACGCAGTTTCCCTACTCTTCGAAAGACTTAGAGAAACAGGACTCACCGCTCGCCCTACAAAATGTCAAATTGCCTGCGAGCAACTAGAATTCCTGGGACACACTATCTCGCATGGATGCATGTTCCCAGATGCGCGTAATATTGAGAAGTTACAGCGGGCCCCACGACCCCAGACTAAAAAGGATGTAAGGTCATTTGTGTCTCTATGTGGCTTCTACCAGAGATATATTAAAGATTTTAATACCCTGAGTGCGCCATTGACCGCATTAACCAAGAATGGGAACCCGGACAAAGTAACCTGGACAGCGGAGTGCGAAAATGCCTACACGCTGCTGAAGGAGAAACTCACAGCTAGGCCAATTCTGCGACTGCCTGACTTAACTCTGAACTTTACGCTGCGAACAGATGCTAGCAATATAGGGATAGGAGCCACTCTCCTGCAGCCTAGTGATAGACCTTCTGCAACTCTATTCCCCATCGCATATGCTAGTAGGAAATTGAACCCTGCTGAACAGAACTACTCTACCATCGAACGAGAATGTCTGTCGCTAATATGGGCTGTGCAGAAGTTTCAACCATATTTATACGGGAAAAAGTTCACGGTGCAGTGTGATCACCAACCGTTGATATTTCTTGCAGCGTCGAAGAACCTTAATGCCCGGCTTATGAGATGGTCACTACTGTTGCAGCCATATTCATTTCACATAGAATACATACCTGGGAAGAACAACGTAGGGGCAGATTTTTTGAGCAGACATCCGGACGCAACCGAGGAGATATGAGAAACTGGAAAAGAAGAGGAAGACAGGACAAGAGGAGTTGGACGGAACGTCAAACTTGAGGAGGGGCTTGTGTGACAACTTGCCCAATCTTCTCTTCATTTTTTTTATTATTTACGTGACATCGTTTTTTTTCTCATCCTCAATGCATGATCGCAAAGTCCCGGGAATTGTCACTGGCGGAAATTCTCCTAGCATTCAGTATTTCCTCCTCGCTATTTTTAGATACGACGTCATTGTTGACCAATGACCTCGGTAGCTAGGAACCTGTTTTAATTTAAGACTGCTTAAGCTGATAAAACCAGTTTATGCCACTTTAGGAAGACCCCACGTGACTTTTAACGCTATTGATTGGAGCGTTTATTTGACGCTAATGTCACATGATGCACGCTATGGATCACGTGTCCAAGCGGAAATGTCCCGCTAAAAGTGCGCCAAACACGGGCAATCTTCACTTGCCCGGAACCCTTGAGACAGCTAGGTCTAACCCAATTATCGGCGAATTCTCGCATTAAAAGCACTGAAGCCACGTGTCTAATTGCGGGTTAGCGTCCATCTTTGAGTAGGTAAGTGAAATCTCGCTAGAATATAATGTGATGAAATGTGTAGTACATTGCAAAATCGACGCAAGATTGGTATTTTTACTTTATTCATATTTTTGTTTTACGATCACATCCAGCCACATGTGATCGGGTATATTTTATGATCCCACGGGATATGTACATGTTCATAATAATGTATAACGGGAATATATATATATATATAGCTATTAATTTCCATATTATTTGATTATTTTCGACCCGACGTTTAGACTAACGGAAATTAATATTAACGATAATGTTGACCGACCGTGACATATATTCATTATAAATTATATGACGATGCGACCAGACATGAAGTGTGTGATAATGTTGTCAGACAATTCTAAAAACACGGATGTCCAATTATTTGTTAAATTCATCATAATGACATGACGATTAGGCTAGAGGCACAGAACTAGAATACTGTTGCCGACATTTCTATGATAAATTTGGTGGGTTTAACTGACATTTATAATAATTCATCGGGTTAAGTTGACGATAAAATCAGTCTAAAGAATTATAATACTGCCACTGGGGCAGAGTAATATAATAAAGGACAGACAGGAGAAACTTGAATTCAAGATTAGACTCTAGACATATGATGTTAGAGACTAAAATCTGAGGTGACAGGCAGAGGGACGGCTTAGGGAAAGACTGCTTTCTAAAGCTAGAAAATTAATGAAGCCGTCGTATTTGTCTTCAGTCTATGGTGGAGCCTTGCACGACAGTCCAATCTCAGCGCAGAATACGGAGTCGAGCACAGAGAAGGCAAATCCGAACCATTCAAGACCTACCGGGGCAACGTCAGGAGACCGGAGAACTAACCACACTTCACTATCAGCCGGGGGCTGAAAAGCTAAGTCCACGACAAAGGAAACTCACCTAATCAATGCCACAAAGTTTAGTCATCCATGATGAAAAACACGTGAATTGTGAGACACATAATACATACAGCAGACACTAATTCCATCGACAATACTATCATTCACCATCTATTCACTTTATTGCAATAAACCAATTGGGTGTATATACTGTACCCCACGCTTTGTTCCTTCCATTAGATGTTGAATATTGTCTATGTTTATCTTCCTTTATAAGGGAGGGGGGGCTCGTAAAATATAATATAATTTAAAGAATAATAATAATAGATAACTGAGAAGGGGACGACGGTAGCGAGAGACCAAATATCTCCTTACAATCTTTTCCAGACCTGTCGAGTTAGGAGAATTTACCCTCTTCGTCACCCTTCGGAAGTGGGAAAACCCAGCAGGGATTCCTTGAGCCAAATCTTCCACATCAGATCTATTATTTCCTCTAAATAATTCTCTTATCCTTTAAACGCTACGTGACAGGGGGTATCAGGCATACAGCCCAAAACTAGTCGCATCCCTTCATTTTGAATGCGTTCCAGTCATTCACATTGTGTCACTGACAGCGTGAGTATTCCTAGCCCGTACTCAATTACTGAAATCATGAGCTGATGATGCAGGAGAAACAATAGTCTCTGTTCCAAGCATGCAGCAGCCATTGTTTTTAAGGCTGCCAGTCCTCGCATTTCTGTATGATCAGTCCGACATGATACTTGAACGATAGCCCACGATCAAACGTTACTCCCAGATACTTCAGCCTGTCTTGCCTTTCAATGTTCTACCCCTTGAAAGTGATATCTGGAAGGTCTGCTTTCACTGTGGAGTTGTTCACAGAGCACTACATCACACAGGCCTTGTTGGGATTGACCTTTGATCCACTTTCCTCACATCATTTAGAAACCGCCTATATTGTCTCTTGTATGCCTTGGACCATTTCCTGTCTGCCTGAGCCAGTTATGTACATGAGTATGTCATCTGCGAAAGTTAATGTTCGTCCCAGTCTTGTTAGTTGTAAGGTTGCTACTTGTGCTGTGTAGATATTAAACAGCACTAGTGATAGTGGCAAACCCTGGGTTAGTCCCAGGCTAAAGCGCATTGGCTCTGATGTCCAAGCTCCCAAGCGAAATGCAACTGATCTCCATTCTCAGATGTGACATAAATAGTGACTGACCAGATGTGACATAAATAGTGATCTACCAGATGTGACATAAATAGTGACTGACCAGATGTGACATAAATAGTGACCTACCAGATGTGACATAAATAGTGACCTACCAGATGTGACATAAATAGTGACCTACCAGATGTGACATAAATAGTGACCTACCAGATGTGACATAAATAGTGACTGACCAGATATGACATAAATAGTGACCTACCAGATGTGACATAAATAGTGACTGACCAGCCAAGTGTAGGGTATGTCGTAGGTCACTTTCTCCTTTAGAAATATAGCTAGCTACTTCTTCTTCAAGCCCCATGCCTGGTGGCATAGGTGACCATGAGCCTCCACAACTTTCTGTCTCCAGTACTGTTTATCAATTTTATGTAGATTTATTTCCATGCCATGTCAAACTGCCCAGAATCTTCGCACTTTGTCATCCTCTATCTTTTTTGTTCCTTCTGTCTTTCCTGTTGTCACAATATACTTCACCTGTCTTCTTCTCATAACATGCCCCAAAAAAGCGCATTGCTTCTTTCTAACATTAATAATGAGTTTCTCTTGTGCATTGGCTTCTTTCAGGACAAACATTACTCTATTTAGCTGTCCATGGTATTTTTAACATTCTTCAGTAAAACCACATCTCAGTGGCCTCTAATGTTCTTCCTCTTTGTTTACTAATTGCCCTTGACCCACTTCCATATATCTGGATTGGATCTATATAACACTGACAAACTTCATTGCTCACTTCCTTAATAACTGGTAGCTAGCTATTGAACAAGGTAATAAATGTACACAACAAAATAACACTGAAATTATTTTTTTCATTTGTCAACATGTTCAAGAATAAAAAATAAGAAGTTACAGATCAAAAGATGGCACTGGAAACCAATATTCTTGGTAGAATATAAGACTATTTTCTTTGTCTTTTGTCCTCGTAAGACGAATCACCTTTTTTCGATTTTTTTTCAAACCCATCCATCTCCATTAAGGCAGCTACTATCCACCTGTTATCCAAGGGTTTACACCACATGCCATTGTAGTCTTTTAGGGTTGCAAAGTCCACACTGTTATAACCATCCTATAGGTCAGTTGCAACAGCCACCGTTTCTCTTTTACCCTGGAATCCCTCGTACGCAAAAGTTTAAGATGAATGGGGCAGAACTGTGTGTTTTGTTAAGGTCATTTTTGTTCTTTTACTTTAAAAGAAATGCTGAATTATATTGTAACAAATGTTCTTGAACGAAGTTGTTCTTCTATTTAGTCTTTTTACTTTCGGAAGGCAGAAATAAGATATAAAGCATTTTTAATGAGGCATTTGATCATGTTTTATGCTGCATTATTAATCATTTCTGTTTTGTCTTTGTTTTGTTTTTTAAGTGTAGCCATTGTTACAGTTGGCTCCCTTGCAGGAAGCTTGCACCAATGCATGCATGTACTTCTTGCAGTGTTGGTTTCCATAACAGTTTTGTTTGACATAATGAGATTGCCAGCCATTTACACAGCCTCACATGCCAGCCATTTACACAGCCTCACATGCCAGCCATTTACACAGCCTCACATGAGTCAATTCTTATGACATGCTTGAGGGAGCAGAGCAGTGGCCCTGTTCCTGCTTTGTGTCTTCTTTGTCCACTGGGAACCACATAGGGTGTTCTTTATCCATGACATCAGTTTTCATTGTTTTTTGAGTGTTTTTTTTGGGGTTTTTTTTTTGAAGCAGTACTCCTTGGTAATTGTGGGAAAGAACAATCTAATATAACAGACAACTAAATATAGTATCTGTAGATGAGGAGAAGGCCTATGATAGAGTGGACAGGAATAAACTGGGGTCAGTGTTAATAGACTGTGGAATACAGAGACAACTATTAGATAACGTGGAAGCTCTGTACCATACATGCCAAGATGTAGTTAGAACATTTGATGGACTCATTGATTCATTCAAAATAACCACATGAATGTAACATTACCTTTGTGCTATCACCATTGCTTTTTAACATATATATATATCAACAAATTAACATCAGAAGATGAAGTAAACCCAGAAAACAAAGAATATGACTCACTGACTGAGTTACTTTTTGCAGATGACCAAAGTCTAATGTACAAAGATGAAAACAAATTGCAAAACCATACAAATGCAATGAATTGAACTTGTGGAAAATACAAGATGAAGATCAGCACATCCAAGACCTAAGTTATGAAGGTCAGCAAATCACCAGGCCCACTTACTATACATGTCATCAATGTTAAGCTCAAACACATTCCGGAGGTTAAAAATCTAGGAAACATTTTTACAGAAAATGAATAACTTGACAGAGAAATTATTACAAGATGTTAAAAGACCAGTGCAGTGACTGCCCAACTGTTGCCCAAATATCAGTATGGAAGCTAAATGCTATCAGTGCCAAACATGGTCACTGACCAGAGAGCACAGAACGGTAATAACATTGTGCCAGATGAAATGCTTTAGAAGAACCATTAATGTTACCATGAGAGACAGATTGAGAAGTGACACCAGAAAAATTGTAGGAACAATATCCTACATCAAATATATAGAGAAACAGAAAATAAATTGGTTTGGTCGTCTCATGAAAATGGAGCCAGACAAATTACCACTGTGTGCCTACAACTGGTTTTAAGGCTCTGGGAAGACCAAGAGGCAGATGGATTGACAGTATCACAGAGATCCTACAACAGCATGATCCTATAACATTATGATCCTACATCAGCCAGTCTGATACACCTGGCTCTAGTTGTAAACTTCACAGTGCCTCACAGCAAGAGTGAAAAAAAAAACCGTAAAGTAAGTAATTCTTGGTAGTAGATTTGTGTTTTCACTTGGGAGACAATAGACAAGGCTTCACTCTGCCAGGGAGATCCTTATGGCAGGCCTTCCAAGTCGGCAGTATATATATATATATTGCGTAGTCAAATGGAATATATCTTCCCAGTATGTTCAATGGCATAAAGTGGAAAGATGTTTTTATTTTTTTTTAAACAGACTAAAAAAACACCAAAAAAACCAGTTTAAAAATATTGATTAGACTTCGTAACAGTGACATTAAAAAGCAAAGCACCACTAAGACAATGTTTTCGCAATCTGTCATTTATATACAGGCGAACCCAAATTTGAAGTTCATCTTGAGAGGTCCAACAAATCATTTTCAAAGAAACCGATCACCCAGGTACTTTACAGCATCTTCTAATGGTATTTTAGCGGGAAATGGGAATAATGGTGATTGTATTCAGTCAGTTTATAATAGAAAGTTAACATTCTGTTAAATGGATGCAACCAAGATAGTTAACTTAATCTGTATACTAAGAAATGGTGCACTTTAATTTTAAAATGTTATGCTTATATTACTGTGAAAGCAAACCATTTAAATTGTTTCTTGTAGTTTTGGTCTTGTAATAAAACATTTATTATCTACTCAAGCAGAAGATCAGTTTATCACAAAAAGTATCACCACAGGCACAGTAATATCACACCTGCACACTTTTTATTGTTATAATAATTACCCATATGTGTATTGTGTGATATTATAACTAATATATTGATTGTGTGTGTGTGATGTATTGGTATGTTATTTATTTTATATGTGCTCTTATTGTAGCTTGCTGCTGTTCCTGAGCTGTTTATTCTCATCAGTTTATCAGGTAGGGATAAATAAATGTGATATGTTAAATATGTGACAAAATCATTTACAAAATGATATGTGAAATGATGTGACCAAATCATTAATGTAGCAGTAAGTTTTCATTTCCTCTATTTACAATACATTTTCACCTTCTATTTAAAAAAAAAAGGATCAACTAAATAGTCTTATTTGAAATTCTTACTAGTCATAATAAATTTGTATGACAAAATATGGGATTCGCATAAATAAATCTGTATATTTGTAAGCTAATAATAGGATTAATGTGTCTTACAAACCCATACATGCCGAGTAATACAGGTTACCCATAATCTGTACAAGGAATTCTTGTTTTCAGATTTATACAGCACATACATAATTTCTGTACAGGTTTTCACCTAATTAATAAATATATATATATATAAATCGATCGTCTTGGGCCACACTTTAGCTGATATTTGCGTCATTAGATTCAGCGAGATGATAGGCCACATGAATAAAAAAAAATCAACCAATGAAATCAAGTTGCTTATTTTTTTTATTGATGCGTGTCATTCATTCATCACTTTGCTGTAATGCTGATGGCAGGTTACTGATTATTTTAATGATTATGTTGTATTGAGCATAATTTATTATTTACGGCTGTTTATAAGCAACAACAACAACACCATAAAAGCAGATACCAAAACAAATTACTTGATTTCACTAAAACTTGTAGAATCTGGGTAAGAAATGTACATTTGAATAATAATATAATAAGAATTATGAAACTGAAAAACAAAAATCACGAAAGCAAGGCAAATTTGCATCTTAACCAAATTGAGCCCCTAGAAACGTTTATTTGGAGTTACTTCTCTTCTAGGTTTTAATTTCATTTCTTTAAAAACACTGTCTGGGATTTTTCTTTGGTAGATATATCATTATGACGATCACCCAGTGAGCTGTTTTTATTAAATAATTAATTACTGTCAATGTCTGTCGTATTGGCGATTGACACTGAAAGTCGTATGGGTATTTATAAATTATGTTAGCGTCAGTTTATATTTTTATTGCAAATTAAGAGCTTTTTTGTTTTAAAAAAATTAATATGATCACGTTGATATTCATTGTAATAATTCAAAACTGCCCTGGAAACCTCCCCATTCCGTATCATATAACAGGATAATATAGTTTAGTTCAATATTTCTCTTCACAATAATAATAATAACGAAGTAGTAAAATTAGTTGTGAGAATAGTGGGACGTCTTCTTTGATGATATCCTTGTAAGTCATGAACATCTTTAGGGTTACGATTAAGGTTTGGGTTCAGGGTTAGGTTTAGGATTTCTAACCCTGACACCTTATTACTGTGTCTCGGAATTCTTTTATAAGGTCCTATTGAACACAGGATTTCCCAGTCTGTAAGTCATAGTTAGGTGCGGAATGCTGGAGAGTCACAGAGAAGGAAATGTCAAAATTGTCCTCTTTTCACACAACATGCCTAAGAAAAATTCACCGCATCTTTTGGCCGAATACCATCACTTTATCTGCTTACTGTAGGCAAGAGGACATGCACATTATCATAGTGGCAGATTGGAGCTGGGTTGGGTCATGTCCTCAGAAGAGACCCCGATGCCATCACAAGAACAGCTATGCTTTGGACCCTGAAGGAAAGCGAAAGAGAGGCCGACCAAAAACAACTTGGCGGAGGACTGTGGAGGCTGAGATGCAAAGAATGAACCAGAGTTGGGGCACTGTACGAAGGATGGCCACCGACCGTTTTGGATCAATTTGTTGTTGCCCTATTGACGCCACACGTGAGGCCACTGACTTTTTGACGGTCTGTAAGGATCGAAGAAGAAGAAGAAGTCATAGTTAAGAGCAGAAATAGACTAAATGATTATATGATCACATCATTTTTATAGTGTCAAATAAACTCAGGACACTTGTTGTTTGGGTTTTAAAACTAGTGAAGACCTGCTTTAAAAGGCAAAGGCCGCATGTCTCAATTATAATGCAGTCCACTAATTGAAAATATTTTTTACATGAATTAACTCTTTTGATATGTTTTTTTTTTCAGTCTTTGTACAGGTTTTTGGGGTATTTGTACAGGTTTTTTGTGTGCAAGTTTTTCATCTCTGAGGGGTGGCATGTATGCAAACCCATTGGGGTCCATGGGGAAGTCTCTTAGGAAACAGGAAGAATAGGACCACTGCATGTGATAAAAGGCAACAAATGTGAGGTTTACATGAGGCTGGGCAACCTCATCATTTAAAACATATTACTTGAGATATAACCACTGAAAACATACAGGACTTGCTTTGGCACAGGTTTCCTGCCATTGGGTCAGTTGCAATGTTAACTCTTGTTTTTTTAAGGAGTAAAAGAAAATAATTCAGAAATTATACCTGATTTCTCTTAGTCTGTCTGCTGAAATAATGATATTTCTTATGATCTGGAAATTATGGTCTATCTGTATTGTTCTGTTTTCTTAATTTGTTCAGATAATGTTATCAGCGTTCATGATTTGACAACATTCTCATTGGTGACATGCGTCAACAAAACCAAGGGAGCTAATTTGTTTGCTGTTGATGTTAAGGTGAGTCTGACGGTGATTACTTAGTAGAGGTGGCAGGGTGGGAGCCATCTGGTTTATGGTTAGGTATTAATTATTATAAATTCTTTTGTTTTGTTAAGCTGCTGAAGGGCAAACCACGTATCCTGGGAGAGAAGAGGAACCACATTGGATGATAGGATTATCTCTTGTAATGTTTTCCTGTAAACTTTTTAAATCATTGTATTAGTAGCCTTATCCAGTCATAACTGACTGTTGAAATGATGCACCCTGGGAAGTGATAACACTCAGTTGCATTTTGCCTGGTGTGCCTTTCAACTTGTTTTTTTTTCTGTTCTACTTGTTGTAGGAGCCTCTCTGTACCCAATCAACGGTGATGATATAGAGAGCCTCTCCACCTGGTGCTTTTGGCAGCTTCAGCCTTCCAGAATACTGGACTTGTGTGTCTGATGCCTTCTGGTCTCTCTTGTACACATCTTTGAACCTCAGTTGTGGTCACCTGGCTATTCTTTCGCCAGCTACCAGTTGTCCGTAGAGAATATCTTTGGGGATGCATTCATCTTCCATGTGGCGGACATGGCCAAGCCAGCGTAATCTGGGTTGTCTAAGCAGAGTATACATGTTTTGAAGGCCAACGCATGAGAGCACCTCAACATTTTACACTGTACAACTTACTTACTTACTTAGTCGTTCCCCTTCTACCGTGAGGTGTAGAGGTTTGGAAGAGAGAGCGCCAGACCATTCTATCAGCTGTCTTCTTCCTGGCCTGGTTCCATTCTAGTCCTCGGTCCTTCAAAGATTGTCTAATGTTGTCCTCCCAGCGGACTCTGGGTCGTCCTGGAGGTCTGGATCCCTGGCTCTTTGTTTCCCATGCTTGTCGTGGTAGCTGATCTTCTCCCATTCTGCAGACATGGCCAAACCATCTTAGTTGGGACTGTTCTATTTGGGTCTGCAGCGGATGGGATTTTAGGCCTTGACGGATCGTCTGGTTGCGGACCATGTCTCTTCTTGTTACGTCAACCACGTGCCTCCGATACCTCAGTGCTGAGGTTTTGGATCTGGCTTTTGTGGGTTGTAGTCATTGCCCACGACTCGCATCCATATGTCAAGACTGGGACATAGGTGGAGCGGTATACAGCCATCTTCGTTTTCTTGCCAACCTTTTTCTTGCTGAGGAATCCACGATTTATGGCCTGAAAAAGTCTCCCAGCCGCTGCTTTTCGAGTGGCCAACTCTTCTTTGATGCCTCCCTTTCGGTCTATAATAGCTCCGAGATATTTAAAGTGGTCGACCTGCTCCAGGACCTGTTCTCCCAACTTAATCTGATGTTTTCTTTTCTTCTCGTGATATCACCATGGATTTTGTTTTAGAGCTGCTTATGACCATCCCTCTCTTCTCCAGCTCTTCCTTCCAGACTTGCAGGTTGGATTGGAGATGTGCCTCTGATTTAGCAATCAGGGCAACATCATCAGCAAATGCCATCTCCGAAATATAGACCTGCCTCATCTTCCAGTACCCTACTGAATACTTTCTTGTTCTCTCCTTACATGCCTTGATGACATCGTCCATAAGGAGTATGAAGAGGTAAGGTGATAGGATATCACCTTGTCTTACACCAGTGGTGGTCCTGAACTCTTCTGACTTATGGTTTGCTGTCCTCACATAATTTCTGCAAGACTTGTAGAAGCTCTGTATAGCATGAATCAGAGGTGCTGGAATATTCTTCCTTGCCAAACAGTCCCAAAGTTTGCTCCAAGGGACCCTGTCAAACGCCTTTTCCAGATCTATGAAACAAAGATTACACTGTACAATCCAACATAAATCATATGAGTTTATTGTTTGCCATGTATCTTACCATCCATAATATTTTTTGAACTTTCTCTAATGAGCTGTTTTATGTTTCAGAAAAGACAAACACCAAAAGGTGAAGAGGTTTACTTACGAATGGGTGTTGCTTCCAAGCGAAAAATTCAGGTGCAGCATTTTGTATGTGTGCATTAAAGTGAATTGTGGTAATGATGAATTTGTTTCCTCAGCACAAGAGTTGCAAAAATGTTTAACGCTGGACACCGAAGTTTGGCAAATTTTTGAAGAAATTGTTGTGTTTAACTAGTGTAGGAAGCAGATACCTGGTGTGGTTTCCTGAAGTTATTGAGGGTACAGGGATAGAGTAGGATCATTGCCCTTTAAGGCAAGTGGTGATTAACAGGTTTTGCACTGTGCTGTTATCTTCATTATGTAAATCAAAGTGCTACATAAACCAAGACTGCATGAGGACATGAAATGTTTTGGTGCAGACGTATTGCAAACGGACCCACTACAGTGGTGGTCTAATGTCCTTCAAAGAGGGAAAAATGGAGATTCATAGATAGGAAGGAGAAGTGTTGTATGACCTTGAAGAGAGTTATGTTATTTAGTGAAAGTATTATGCACTACTACAAGAGTAGCATTGCAAGGCCCTGGAACCCCCAAGGTTAAAATAAATAGAGGGAGACCAAAAAAAAAAACCACATAGAGAAGAGAACTGAAGACAGACATGAGAGGGATAAAGAAGCCATAGAAAGACACGGGACAGGTAGGCTTGGAGTGTATACATTGAGGTCCTGTGCTCTGCAGGGAGCTGAAAGATGATGATGGCGACAGCAACAACAACACTTATGATGGTGATGGCAATGACATCAACCACAATTATGATGAATAAAAGGATTGTGCACTTCTGGCACTCTGAAATGCAGTGTGACGAAGATCATGGATCATGTAGGGTAACAGAAAAAGGGGAACACGTAGAAACGACACTGTGACATGACTGAAGGATGGTGGAGCTGAATGGAGAGAGTGATAGGTAGAAGATCAACAGAAGCATGTGGTCATTGACCTGTTCCCCCAAGGGGAGACAAGGACATTTGTAAATGTCATGTCCGCTGGGGTAGATGACCATGTCTCTGCACAACTTCCTGTCTCTAGTCCTATTGTTGATTTTTTCCCTAAAACGTGATGTAAAACTTACCAGTTCTCATCTGCTGTTGCTATCTTTCATTGTCATCTGCTTAATAACTACAATCAGAATTAGCGTCTTCCTCAGTAAATTCTTCAAATAATTTTCTTGCTTTCTCTGAAGTCAATCTATGAGGCCAGCCAGAGGTGGTAGGGTTGGCCATTTCAAAGCATTGAAAATATTCACTATAAAAAAATGTAAATAAAGTAGAGAGACTTGCATGTTCAAACACTGATCCACGTCGTTTAAAAAAAATGAAGTGTTCTCCATCCAAATATAATATTATTTAATTGCTGTGGACGGCACTATAAATGAAACAAAACATCCAGACCAAAATATTGTTCTCTCTGCCTGACAGAAAACTCATCAAAGTCTATTAAATGTTCACTGGAAATGAAAGAGTTAATCCATTTTTTGTTTGTTTAATTTTCAGCTATTCTACTGGGAAAATAGAGACTTTCATGAGTTATTGGTGAGTATTAATAACAAATATTCCAATCCTAATTTAACTTACTATTTAAATGTTAAGTATTTGTATATTGTTTTAAAAAGTCATGTCGACATGAAATAGAGCTGCATTTATCCATTTTGTGAGAGTAACATGATATGAATGTAAATTGACAGCTCCAATAAGTTTTATTCAATACCATAGTCTATATCTTTTGTTTTATTATTTGCTGTTTTTGCACACATAAAAAGTATATTAATTTTTGGCCTTATGTACTTCCTTGGGGGGGGGGGGGGGGGGGGGGGGGGGGTGTCTGAGGAGACAAAGGAAGAATAGAACAACTACTCCATCAGTTATGTCCCATGAAGTCACTCATCTAAAGTTATGCTTGTGATTAGCAACCTTATCATGTAAAACAAGGTGCTACAGAAATTACTATGGCAGGAGTACATGAATACTTTATTGCAGACTTCCTGCAAGTGGGATAACTGCAGTGGTGTCTCATCATGCTCAATAGGGAGAAAAATGGAAATGAGTGAATGAATTTTGCTAGTTTCACATTAGGACACGTTTGTCCTGATGTAATTATCCAGTGATTTAATATGCATTATTTTTTCAGAATGATCTGAGCCTCTATGATTTCCCCCATGCTCTAATCTTGTGCTAGTTTCACATTAGGACACGTTTGTCCTGATGTAATTATCTAGTGATTTAATCTGCATTATTTTTTCAGAATGATCTGAGCCTCTATGATTTCCCCCATGCTCTAATTCTTGTGCTAGTTGACATTAGGACACATTGTCCAGATTTAATACGTTTTAATCTGCAGGATTTTTTCAGAATGATCTGAATTATCCAGTGATTGTTTTCATCATGCATTTATTTTTTTAATCTGCTTTAGAATGATCTGAGCCTCTACTGATTTCCTCATGCTCTAATCTTGTGCTAGTTTCCCATTAGGAACGTTTTGTCCAGATTTAATTATCCAGTGATTTAATCTGCAATTATTTTTTTCAGAATGATCCTGAGCCTCTATGATTTCCCCCATGCTCTAATCTTGTGCTAGTTTTCACATTAGGACCCGTTTTGTCCTGATGTAATTCATATCAAGTGATTTAATCTGCATTTATTTTTTCAGAATGATCTTCGAGCCTTCTATAGATTTTCCTTCCCCTGCTAGGAAATAATGGCCTTGTGCTAGATTTAAAGGACATTAGGACACGTTTGTCCAGATTTAATTATCCAGTGATTTACATTGGTTTCACTGTTTGTTTATTCAAGGCTGTTCCAAGTAATCCAGAGTAAAAATTGAAAACAGAAAATTTATAAACATTCCTATAAATGATGCTCGTACAGAATAGCACAGGCAAAAGGTGGCTTGACCAAGGTAGTTTGTGTAGAACTTAGATAAATGAACTTTACAGTAAAAAAGGTGATATTCGAAGGGTGTATATTAATCATCACAGAAAAGTTTTAAACCACCACACCTTTTAATGAGCAGTTTCTAAAATCCTCTTAATATTCTTAATGAACCTTTCAAAAAAAATTACTAAATTTCATTTTGATCTTAATACAGACAGGTATATTATTTTTTAAATGCTGATTTTAAAAAAAAAAAAACAACTACCGTTGAGGTTAGCCGGAGTAATTCATTCATAGCAGGATCTAATTCCTTGAGTATATGGAAAAAGGTATCAATTAGCTAAAATTGAGACCCAACAAAATTACATAGCAAATTCTATATGAAATGTTTGGACTCTCAATATTTTACTGTATTATTACATCCATACTATCTTTAATTCACATTAATGCTGCCATGCCTTATACAGTAGATGGTTAATCCGCATGTCCATAATTCAAAATGTCAATAATGTGAACATGCCAGCCAAAAGAGTATGTATGATCATTTTCATTATGGCTTGTATGTATTATTTAAACTGAGTTTCTCTTTTTGTTTTGTGATGGTGATGTTGTATATTTATTTTCTTTTTGTCTGCTTTTATTGAGTTAATTTTTGCCATATGTTAATTGTTGGTTGAGAGTGTCATATGTTCTGGTTCATACTTTCTTGTATGGTGGGGGGGGGGGGGGGGGGGGGGGGCCGTTATTGGGAGACAAAATCGAGGGGGGGGGGTTTACGTTTTGACGGAGACATCATTAATGGCACAGACGTGAATAGGTAGACGATGTGATACAGGCAGTCTCATTTGTTATAATATTCAGAAATTATAATTCATGGCAGGAAAATGGATGTCGACACAAAGATCAATTGTATGTTGACGATTCACTCCTAACCCTGTCACCATCTCAAGGCGCGGAAAGTCTTGCAGCAACATGTCCGTTTTGATCTCAGTTTTTCATACGAGGCAATTCAATCTTGTATAAATTTTTACGTCGGATGTTTAACAGATAATTAAGTGCCGATATAGTTCCAGTCAGGAATTTGGGCACACTAACACCACGCCATAGCTAGACGGGGTTTTGAAGCTCTGCCAATGGACTTGTCAAAAGGGGAAAGAGAGTATCTAAGGCGATACTTTACGGTAGTTTCTGGCCATTATTCATGCTCCATCTAGGGAGATATATCAATACATATTGGGGTCTTCCCACGACTTGGGACCAAGGACCAATGAATACTAGTTCATCTGAGCGTAGCTGTTCCAGGACCAATGGACCTTCCTGTTCTGCTCTCCAGAATATTTGCTGGATGGCAACAGCATTGCCGCGGACAAAAACCGCGCCTTCCGGTTCAAGCTTGGGGCACGGTGGTACGTAAATGATTAAATTTAACTCAGGATGCATCTAAAGGCTTTCTATACTAGACTCACGTGTGAGGAATCTCAAACATTAACTCCTCCGGAATATAACTGAACATTCTGTTATCTATGTATATAAATTGTAAGAACAGCATCAGATTAACTTTTGGTGCCCTAAACCTTTTTGTTTTTAGTCTCCAAACAATGTTGTTTTTTATTGTTGGAAAAATCCAAACAAATCGGAAATCTGAACCACCCTATGGTACAAACCAGTTAAAAGGTTTAGTTAAATAGGGGGGGGGATAAAGAGCAGTCCTGGAGAGAATCGCAGGCATGGACGGAATTTCCAGCAGAAGCATTCCAAACCGCTGTCTGTATTTTATTATTGAGGACAAACAGATAGCTCAGTAAAAAGTGCCTGGCTACTCACATAAAGGGTAGTTCTAAAATTAATATTGAAGGATGTGTTTGGTTTTGGTTTTTATGGACCATCTTCATTGCCTACTGGGGGGGCCATCGGGCTATGAATTTCCTCCATAAAATCAATAAGGAGGAATTTCGCAGCACAGTGCACAAATCCGTAGCACGGAGGGATTTCAGTCTGTATATACAGAAATCCACATTCTGTAAATATTTTGTGTGGGGTGGTTTCATAATTTTAAATTTTGCGGGGCAGGGGACCTACGTCTTGCTATTTTCAACTTGCCAGGGGGATTTTTATTATGCGCAAACTTGCATATTGGAGTCTGCATTATTTTATTGCCTTTATCCGAATGAAGGTGAGGCCCTCTATGATTGCATACACGTGATTGGGGGGGGGGGGGGGGGGGGGGAGTTTGACATCATGTAGGGGGGGTGGTTTGGCAAAATTGTCGGGGAATGTTCATTCCCATATTGCAGGATATTTGAATCTGCATTACCTCTTAGGATTAGTGGCGGAAACTGATGCCCACTTAGCCACTTCGACCCCAGGGTTGTGTTAAATATTTGCAAATGCTCCATGGTCACTTGACATCTTTGTGACGTGGGGTTTGACATTAGGACATAACGCGTTATGTCCCAGTCATTAAATTATCCAGTGTAGTCTTTACAATCTCTGCATTAATTTTTTCAAAGAATCGATCTAGAGCCACTACACCATCATTTATGTCCCCCAAATGCTCTAGATCTTAAGGTGCAGTTTCATGCATCTAGTGAACTATCAACTGTTTGTCCTAGTAAAACAAGGTGCTACCCAGCAATTACTAAGGCATGAAGTACATTATTACTTTTCTTGCAGAATGATCCTGCAAGTGGGACAACAGCAGAGGTGATTCATCCCTTCTCAGTAAACGGCTAGAAAAATGGAACTGAATGAAATGAATTTGCTAAGTTTTTCACATTAGTACAGTCTAGCTATGGTCCTGATGTAAAATTATCCAGTGGAATTTTAATTCTGCATAATCTTTTCATGAATGATCTGACCCCTCAATGATTTCCCCCATGCTCTACTCTTGTGCTAGTTTCCACATTAGGACACGTTTGTTCCAGATTTTAATTATTCCAGTGATTCTTACATCCGGAAATATTTTTTTATTCAGAATGATCTGAGCCTCTATGATTTGGTCCCTGCATGCTCTAAAACTAGTGGCTAGTTATCACATTAGGACAACGTTTTTGATCCTATGTAATTACCAGTGCATTTAATCTGCCATTAATTTTTTCCAGAATGAGAGCTGAGGCCTCTATGATTTCCCCCCCATCGCACTAAACTTGGTGCAAGTTTACGTCCACATTAGGACACGTTTGTCCCAGATTTAATTATCCAGTGATTTAATCTGCACTATTTTTTTTTTCGACAGAATGATCAGACCTCTAAGATGATCCCCCCCATGCTCTGACCATGGGGCAGAAGATTCCACATTAGGACAACGTTTGTCCATATTTTAATTATCCAGTGATTTAATCTGCATTATTTTTTCAGAATGAATCTGAGCCCTCTGTGATTTCCCCCATGCCTAATCTAGTGCTAGTTTCACATTAGGACACGTTTGTCCAGATGATTCAGTGATTTAATCTGCATTATTTTTTCAGAATGATCTGAGCCTCTATGATTTCCCCCATGCTCTAATCTTGTGCTAGTTTCACATTAGGACACGTTTGTCCTGATGTAATTATCCAGTGATTTAATCTGCATTATTTTTTCAGAATGATCTGAGCCTCTATGATTTCCCCCATGCTCTAATCTTGTGCTAGTTTCACATTAGGACACGTTTGTCCAGATTTAATTATCCAGTGATTTAATCTGCATTATTTTTTCAGAATGATCTGAGCCTCTATGATTTCCCCCATGCTCTAATCTTGTGCTAGTTTCACATTAGGACACGTTTGTCCTGATGTAATTATCCAGTGATTTAATCTGCATTATTTTTTCAGAATGATCTGAGCCTCTATGATTTCCCCCATGCTCTAATCTTGTGCTAGTTTCACATTAGGACACGTTTGTCCTGATGTAATTATCCAGTGATTTAATCTGCATTATTTTTTCAGAATGATCTGAGCCTCTATGATTTCCCCCATGCTCTAATCTTGTGCTAGTTTGACATTAGGACACGTTTGTCCAGATTTAATTATCCAGTGATTTAATCTGCATTATTTTTTCAGAATGATCTGAGCCTCTATGATTTCCCCCATGCTCTAATCTTGTGCTAGTTTCACATTAGGACACGTTTGTCCAGATTTAATTATCCAGTGATTTAATCTGCATTATTTTTTCAGAATGATCTGAGCCTCTATGATTTCCCCCATGCTCTAATCTTGTGCTAGTTTGACATTAGGACACGTTTGTCCAGATTTAATTATCCAGTGATTTAATCTGCACTATTTTTTCAGAATGATCTGAGCCTCTATGATTTCCCCCATGCTCTGTCTTGGTGCAAAGATTCCCTGTGTGTTGGCTTCAAAAGAGATTATTATATTATCAATGTAAGAACATCATCTCATTCATTTCAAAAGTTTAAATTCATTAGTTTTGTTCTGTCAGCAAAATAATGGGGTCAACAAAAATAGATAATACTTCTTGTTAGGACATAGAAAAATGCTTGTGTTGCGGACAAAAAAAATTAAATTTAAAGGGAAAGAAAGTGAGAACTTTGAAAAATACATGAAACATAAATAAAAATGGTATTATCCATAGATTAACATGGCTGGTTTCACTGTGTTGTATATTCAAGGCTGTTCCAAGTAAAATACCAGAGTAAAAAATTGAAAACCAGAAATTTATAAACATTCATAAATGTATGCTTGTACAGAATAGCAAGGCAAAGGTGGCTTGACCAAGGTTTTTTGTGTAGAACTTAGGTAAATGAACATTAACAGTAAAAAGGTGATATTCGAAGGTGTATATTAATCATCACAAGAAAAGTTATAACCACACACTTTTAATGAGTCAGTTTCTAAAATCCTCTTAATATCTTAATGAACCTTTTCAAAAAAAATTCTTAAATTTCATTTTGATCTTTAAACCAACAGGTATATAATTTTTTAAATGCTGATTTAAAAAAAAAAAACAACACACATTGAGTTAGCCGAGTAATTCAATCATAGCAGGATTAATTCCTTGAAGTATATGGAAAATGTATCAATTAGCTAACATTGATACCCCACAAAATTACATAGCAAATTCTATAATGAAAAGTTTGGACTCTCAATATTTTACAAGTATTTTACAATCCATACTATCTTTAAATTCACATTAATGCAGCCATGCCTTATACAGTAGATCGATAATCCGCATGTCAATAATTCAAAATGTCAATAATGTGAACATGCCAGCAAAAGAGTATGGGATCATTTTCATTAATGGCTTGTATGTATTATTTAACTGTGTTTCTCTTTTTGTTGTGATGTTGATTTGTATATTTATTTCCTTTTGTTGCTTTTATTTGGTTAATTTTAGACATGTGTAATTGTGGTTGAGAGTTTCATTTGTTCTG
The DNA here is from genome assembly GCA_024509875.1 of Oreohelix idahoensis. NCBI lineage: Eukaryota > Metazoa > Mollusca > Gastropoda > Stylommatophora > Oreohelicidae > Oreohelix > Oreohelix idahoensis. The sequence continues at coordinate 160,401 of JAMPIV010020708.1, read as the reverse complement.
TGTTGCCTACTTTCTAGTATGGTTATTGGCCTGTCGGGCTTACTGTCTGTGGCCGACGTTTCTTATTTTTGATAATAGGTTTTGCGAATGGTTCGTGGGCCGTTATTGTATTGGCATATAATATTACAATGGGTCAAAACTGTATGACCAAATCGAAGAGAAAGTAATCGCTGGACTTGAAGGTTACAGTTTGTGACGAGACATCATTTAATGAGCACAGACGTGAATATGTTGACGAAGTGATACAGGCAGTCATCATTTGTTATAATATTTCAGCATCAAATTATAATTCATGGCAGGAAAATGTATGTCGACACAAAGGATCAATATTGAAGTTGACCGATCTCACTAACCGTCACCATCTCAAGGGCGACGGAAGCTCTGCAGCAACATGTCCGTATGATCTCAGTTTTCATTACGAGGCAATTCATCTTGTATAATATTTCGGAAGTCTACAAATAATAATTAAGATCCGATATAGTTCCCAGCAGGAATTTGGGCACACTAACACCACGCCATAGCTAGACGGGTTGAAGCTCTGCCAAAGACTTGCAAAGGGGAAGAGAGTATCTAAGGCGATACCTTAACGAGCTAGTTCTGGCCAATTATTCATGCTCCAACTAGGGAGATATATCAATACATTTTGGTGGGTCTTCCCACGACTTGGGACCAAGACACATAATATTATTCATCTGAGACGTCTGTCCATGACAATGGACTTTTTGATCTGCCTCCAGAATATTTGCTGGATGGCAACAGATTGCCGCGACAAAAACCGCGCCATCCCGTTCAAGCATGGTGCACGGTGGTACGTAAATAATTAAATTAACTTAGATGCATCAAAAGCGCATCTATACTAGACTCACGTGTGAGGATCTCAAACATTTAACTCCTCCGCGAATATAACTTAACATTCTGTTATCTATGAATAAAAATTCGTAAGCACAGCATCATATTTTTGGTGCTAAACCCTTTTTGTTTTTAGTCTCCAAACACTGTTGTTTTTTAAGTTGGAAAATCCAAACAAATCGGAAATCTGAACCACCCAAATGGCACAAACCAGTTAAAATGTTTCGTTAAATCGAAGAAGTTATAAAGAGCAGTCCTGGAGAGAAATCGCCAGGCATGGACGGAATACCAGCAGAAGCATTTCAAACCTCTGTTCTGTATATAATATTGAGGACAACAGATAGCTCAGTAAAAATGTGCCTGGCTACTCACATAAAGGTAGTTTAAAATTAATATTGAACAGGATGTGTTTGGTTTGGTTTTTTAAGGACCATCTTCATTGCATACTGGCAGTTCCATCAGTGCTCCAATCTCCTCCCTTAAATCACATAAGGAGAATTTCAGCACAGTGCACAAACTCCGTAGCACCGGCGAGGATTTCAGTGTGTATATACAGAAATCCCACATTCTGTAAATATTTTTGTGCTGGGTGGTTTCATAATTTTTAAATTTTGCCGGGGCAGGGACCATATGACCTACTCTTGACTATTTTCAACTGCTGGGGGATTTTTAATGTGCGCAACTTGCACACTGGACCTCCTATTTTTTTCGCCTTTATCCGAGAAGGCTAGGCATTTGATTGCACTACCCACGAGATTGGGGGGAAGGGGGGGGGGGGGGGGGGAGTATGACATCATTAGGAACCACTAGTTCTGGCAAAAATTTCCATCAATTTTATTCCCCATACTGGGAGTGAACCCAATACCTTTAGGATTAGTGGCGGACACCATACCTCTTAGCCACTTCGACCCCCAGGGATGTGTTTAATATTCTGCAAATGCTTTGGTCACTTGACATCTTTGCTGAGTGGAAAAACACAGCTCAGAGTTTAAACTTGTTTTGTCACAATTTGTCACGTGCAAAGACATCTCCATTACTCCATTACCCATAACTGCTTATCAACTTCCATTTTGTATAAATAAATTAAAAAAATTATCGTTTTTTTATTTCTTTTCACCTTTATTCTAATCTGTCTTGTTAAACCCACTTGGATATTTTACTGGCGACTATGACAATTTAACCAAGTCAAAAAGGGTCTCTTCAGCTTAAAAAATAAATTGTCAATTTCTTCATTAACGTATCTCTCCATGTTCATCTTTATCATTGAACACTGACCACTGAATATCTCATACTTGAAATTGTTACTTGATTTACACAAAAAGTCATTCACTAAGTCATTTTTGTTTTGTCATGTTCTTCTTTAAATGTTCAGAGTTTGTTGTTATTGCTGAAGGATGCTTTGATTTTGGTAGTTTATTTGTCATGATGCTGACCACATCACTCCTAGGGTGCCGATGGTCAAGAAAATATGGGCCTCACACCATATTCCCAATATGCCTCAGTGAGCGTGTAACAGGATCCTTTACCTTTTTACAGTATTTGTACTGCATGTTATTTTCAGTAAGTACATTCCTTATTATTGGATTTTTTTACTCATTTGAACATTTTCAATGTTCATTGTTTTAGAATTCTGTTATCTTTATGCCATCTGCAGTCCAAGACTGGCAACCTGAAGGAGCTTTTTCCTGTTGGAAGCAACCAGCCGGACCCACTGGTTACCCGACTCTATGACGACAGGTTGGCACTGGGTCGAGATCACATGTCTATCCTCATCAATGCTGATGGTGACCCAACGCAGAAAGAGCCAATAAACTGGTCAGACATTCCTTGTGCTATGGGTAAGGCTTATGTCTTTTTTCCCCGTTATTAATTTAAATATTTTTATTTACTGACTAGTTTGAGTTGGATGGGCTTCCCCTTCTTTAGGCCTGTATTTTCTTGACCATCGGCACACTAGGGGTGATGTGGTCAGCATCACGCCGGCCGCCTTAACCTTCCCAGAGTTGCTCTGGTACCCAATTCACGAGGCTGAGTCGACCCCGGAGCCATTTGCGATCTAAAAAATCCCACCTCAACTGGGGATCGAACCATAGACCACTGTGCTAGGAAGCCAGTGCACTAACCACTATGCTATCGTGGCTCCTCCCACTGATGTCATCATCATCAGTTGCCATCTCCACAACGAAGGTTGGCTGTAATGGATCTCCAACGTCTTCTGTCTCTTGTCTTGTTGGTGCACTCTGATAGACTCTTTCCTGTCCATCTTTTGATGTTATCTTCCCACTTATAGCGCTGTCTTCCCCTTGCACGTTTGCTTTCAACTCTCCCTTCTGTTATGGTCTTCTGAAAGGTGTTATGCCTTTTTATGTGGCCAAAGTATTTTAGCTGCCGAACTTTGACCTCCCTCATTAGTTCTCTTTTCATACCTAGATTTTCTAGGATCTCCTTATTTGTTTTCATCTCTTTCCATGAGATACGCCCCATTCTTCTATATATCCACATTTCAAGAGCCTCAATTCTTTCTTCCAAATGCTTATTCATCGTCCATGTTTCTGCACCATACAGAAATGCAGAATATATATAACACTTTATGATTCTCAGTTTTAATTTGTGAGATAACTGTTTGGATGTCAGTATATGTTTCATGTTGTTGAATGTAGCTTTGGCCATTCCTATTCTCTTCTTGATTTCTGTTTCACATCTGCCATCTTCTGTTATTATATGACCAAGATATACGTAGCTCTTGACTTGTTCCAGGATTTTCCCATTTACGCTTATCTTTAATGTGGGTTTATCGTCTGTTTTCCCACTGATGTAGGTGAGCATAAATCCTCAATTTCTGCAACCTAGTGCTTTTAATCAATTTTGTTGTTGTCATTCTTTCATTCCATGACAGTTGTTGCTCTTTCTTTGAACATTTGTATTATGTATATCCTATAGACACAAGTAAGGGTAAATACAAAATTTTAAAAATAAGGAGTGATGTTTCAGTCACCCTGTAGGTACACAATTCTTTCCTGGCCATACTACAGCTCACCTCATCATCTCAGTTCCCTTTTCACTCCCTATGGAGCATGGAGCCACTATTCCAGCTGATCCCTGTGCTGGAAGCTGGCATGACAGCATTCATGTACTCTTGCAGCAGTTGTTTCTGCATCAGTTTGTTATACATGATGAAATGGCCAGCCCCATCATAACTTCATTTTAGTCACCCCCTAAGACATGCCTGAGGGAGCAGTGGTCTATTCTGTCTCTGTCTCCTAAGAGACACCCCAGGGGGCTGCATGTGGCCATAAAACATACTGTAACGTCAAAGTGTCGTCAGGTTGATTTTTTTTTCCTTCTTCTTCTTCCTCTTTCGTCCTGAAAAGGATGTTGTTTGCCTTATGTTTGTTTACAGCGAAGCTGCGATATTTGCACCTTTCGGCTGACACATCTGACTTCAGCACAGCATTTTTTGGGACCGGGTTTGCCTTCCCTCTTCGATCCCTACTCTCTCAGCCAGACTGCAGGGATGCAGCCTGTTTCCAGGACCATTACTTGGAGGTGGAGTAGGGTCTTGGTCAGCTCTGGTTCGCTGACCCTGATACATATCAATTGGTTTTACATGATGAGGTTGCCAGCTGCCATGTACAACTTTATTTTGGTTGCCTTTTAGGACATTCCTGAGGGAGCAGTAGTTGCAGTCTTTCTTTGTCTCATTAAAGACACAAAATTTACATAGGGGCAAACTGACAACATGCATGGGACAACATTCAAGACACCAGAGACATGATCTCAGAATGGCCTTGGGTGAATGAACTTGTCTAAATGATTTGCTGCCAGAAGTTGGGTGTGTCAATTCAGATTTATAACTTTCTACTTTTGCCAGCTTCCTGTGAAATCAGCTTGCATATCATGACGCTTCAGCTCCTCAAGGAGCATAGGCCTTCAACAAACTCCTACCAAATCTTCTTGTCCTGTGCCATCAGTTCAAGGTTTTTCCATGCCTTCCTCGACATTGTCACTTCCATCTCTAGTTTGTTTCTTCACATGTTTTTTGGGTCTCCTTGTTTCTCTGATACCCTGGAGATTCCAGAACAAGGACTGTGTTATAATGCTATTAACAGTTTTCATCATTATATGTCCTAGTCACTGTCAGCTTCTTCTTATCCATTGTTCCACTGACACTTGTCTGATTCTTGTCATCAGTTCCACATTGTCGCACCATTTCAAACCTATTCATCGCAAGCACTCATTTATGAGAGTCTCTAACTTCCTGGGTTTAAAAAATTTTTTTTTAATGATGAAAAATATCCCGTTCAACCTCCGATGGGTTATAATTAAGATATATATTGTTTTCAATTTAAAATAATATGACCAACTGCCAATATGGGAAATGGCATCACACCTGTCAAATCATTGTAAATAGGGCAAATCAAAATTACCAATTATGATTGTATGTTAAAAAAAAAAAAACCCCCAAACACACAAAAACGAGATAAAACCGAACAAAATCAAATAGAAACTCCAAACAAGAATAATATTAAGGGGAAGGGGTGTAAATTCCTGATGGTTTCAGTTATATAACAGACTTTAACAGATATTTAACTGTCTTTCACCTGTCAAAAGTCATATGTATTGTAAGAACAGCATCAGACCTTCACATTCCCAATTACTATATATTAACTTTTGTTCTTGTTAAATATTATTTGACTATATTATGCAGTTCCCTAGGTCTGTCTATTCATAACACCTCTTCTATATTTATAAGTAAATTTGATGCCTGCAAATAATATAATACTGGGACTCTCATTTGTTCATACCTCTTACATTTTAACAAGAAATGTTCTATATTATTGTCTTGAAGACATCCTGCACAGTAAGGTTCTTATATTCTGAAATAGCCTTTTCCCAGCTGTAGTCTGAGAAGTTTCTTATTACTGGAATTTTCAATTCCCTAGATATTTCTTGTTGGAGCCTTGAACATCTTATATGCATGTCTTCCTTTCAGATTTTTATCCCACTCTGCTTTCCATTCATCTGTTATTAAATCTTTAATTATGCTCTTAATCTCTGATTTACTCATCCCTACCTTTATAATATTTTTTCTGATTTCCTTGTATTTCTCAATGCAATTAACAGTTTTCATTAACTTAACATAAACCATTGAACAAACGAGGACTGTAGCCTGTTTTATTTCACTCAGAGCACAGCCCACCATATTTGATTGCCATACTGCAGAAGTTTGTGGAAGTTCGGACGATCGATCCCAAGAACTTAATACAGAATATATCACTACCAAAAACAAGGCTTATATGTCAGGGGGAGTAAGTGTACTGTAATATTATTATACATTTATTTAACATTGTTTCTGCAGTGTAATACACAACGGTTGCTTTAAGTAGTAAAGTGGTAGTCGAGATGTGGCAAACACAGTTTTAGTTTCATCATGTACACTATAATGACTAGACACCCATTTTGATAACCATTTTGTTCTTTTCTGGCCCATTTAACCAAATTTAAACTAGTTGCTTATATTAGAATTAAATTTTGTGGTAGATTTTAGAACATATTTTTATGGATTTATTAGAGTTATATAAGTATTTCATTGTAGATTATTTGCAACATAGTTTTATGGATATATTAGAATTATAAGAGTAATTCACGGCTGATTTTGTCATATAATTTTATGGATATGTTAATCTTATTTAGTTTCCAGGAGTTTATGAGTAGAGAAAGATTGAATTGGACCACTGTTCCCTCAAGTATGTTGTAAGAAGTGACTAATACAAGGTTGTGTATGGGGGCTGGGAAACCGCTCAGATTACTACAGTGGGAGCCGCGCTAGCGTAGTGGTTACCACACCGCTCTGGCGACCGGGTGATCCAGGATCAAACCCGGGCGACGGCATTTGAGGATTTTTCGTCGACCGGGATTTGGACTGGATTAACTCGAGACCTGGCGAGAACATTTGAAGGAGTGTCGTTGACCAGGGATTGGCGGCTCCTGAGCCGACCCAGCTTTAATAGATACCTCCGAAATCGGCGAGTATCTGCCTGAATGGCGAGGGACACCTGTCTCTGTACAAGAAAAAAAGGGATACTCACGTAAAATCAATGTCAGGTTAGACATTAATAATAACCTGAGATTTCGCCTTGAGTATTAGCGGGCGTACGAAAAAAAAAAAAAAAATACAGAAACTATCAGTCTGAGAGCACATGAATGCATTAGTGCATGTCTCATGCAAAGGGACCAGCTACAATGACCGCTCGCTGTTTGATCCATATGGAACAAAAAGGAAATGATGATCTGACAAGATTCTCCTTTAAAAACACATATCACATTAAACAAGACAAATATAAAGTTGGGTATCATTTTCTTCCTTAAGGCCTTTTACCCCTGATATATGTTTACTGTGGTTTATCATAGTATACAGACTGCTACGTTTTTACTTACTGATTTTTTTATTTTCTTGTCTACTCTTGTTGTGAAGTGTAGTGGGGAGCTGAAGTTTTTGTTCTTGTGTCAAGTGTGTCGCATTGATTGCTGTTCTTCTTCTTCTTCCTCATACGCCCTGAAAAGGATGTTGGTTGCGTTGTGTCCGTTTACAACAAAGATGTGATATCTGCACCTTTCAGCCGACACATCCGACTTCAGTACGGCATTTTTTGGGGACCAGGTTTGCCTTCCCTCTTCGATCCCTACTCTCTCAGCCAGACTGCAGTGATGCAGCCTGTTTCTAGGACCACCACTTGGAGGTGGAGCAGGGTCTTGGTCAGCTCTAGTTCACTGACCCTGACGTAAGCAGTCAAGCTATGGGTCGCTGACTGCATTCTCTATTGTTGCATTTTTGGGTCCGCATTGGTTGCTGTGAGCCTGTGTTGTTGTAGAATTTCTGTAATATTGTCTATCCATCTGCCTCTGGGTCTTCCCCATAGCCTAAAACCAAATCATCTGCTGTTAGAGGTCTATAGTGGTAATTGATGGTCAGACCATACTGTGTTTTTAATACATATTTTTTTTCTTCATTTTACAGCAGCTGTATCTACGTGGCATCACCAAACAATGTATGGCGGCTTGCAGCTACTCCATATGCTAATCAGATCAAGCAATTGCTACAAGTGAAACAGTTTGAACTGGCCCTCAAATTAGCTGTGAGTTCTTCAGTAACAGAAATAGATAAAGGAGAAGTGAGCTGTTGGTGAATGCTTATTCCTGCTATTTGCAACTGCTTTTTTTATTATTAAAAGTTGCACTTGTTAACAGATTTTAATGTATTAGTAGGAAACAAACGTTATCTAATCTTCCCTTCTTCAGCATTCATTGCCTTTAACCTCCTTTTTTTTAAACTGCAGGTATGATCCATTTCAGTTCTTCTCTATGCATGATGCACCTTCTCCAATTTTTCATTCCTAGCCTTTTAAGACCAGTTATGTTCTAGTCAACAAACCTAGTTTTTGAGTGACCCTAGGTCATCTTAAGTTTCCTCATACTGGCCTGATAATGGTCGGGTTTCACCTGTAGCACATGATGCTTCCTTCTACATGAGATGGTTCCTCTGGAACCTCCATTAACATCATTCTCTTTTCTATGGAAGATGTTGCATGACCATACCAGAGACATATATACTTGAATCTCAGCTCAGTTTTGACCATTCAGTGTAACCAACAATGCAGAGGGAAGGGAAGAGTTGAAGGTGCTTTAATCTTGCCGGCTGTCACATCATAAAGATTCATACATGCCACACCTCGGAGATGAAAAACCTGTACACAAAATCCAAAAACCCTGTACAAAGACCCACAAAACCAGTACAAAAACTGAAAAAACTTATCAAAGGAGTTAATTCGTGTAAAAATATTTTCAATTACAGTGGGCTGCATTATAAGTGAGGCATGAGGACTTTGCCTTTTAAAGCAGGTCTTCACTTATATTAAAACCCAAACAATAAATGTCTGAGTTTATTTTACACTGTAAAGATGATGTGATCATGGCATCATTTAGTCTATTTCTGCTCTTAATTATCACTAACAGACCAGGAAATTCTGTGTTCGATAGGATCTTATAAAAGAATTCCGAGACAGTAATAAGTGGTGTGGCTTAGAAATCCTAACCCTAACGCTGAACCCAAACCTTAATCTTAACCCTAACACCGTTCGCGACTTACAAGGATGACATTGAAGAAGACGTTCCACTGTTCTCACAACTAATTTTACTCGTTCGTTGTTATTGCAAAGAGAAAAAGTGAACAAAACTCTATTATCCTGTTATATGATATGGTTTGGGGAGATTTCTAGGGCGGTTTCGAATTACAGTCATGCGCCGCATAACGTCCGTTCGGACAACGTCCTACCGCGTATACGTCCGTGGTCCCATAAGGTTATAATAAAGTTCAGAAATCCCGATCAGAGAACAGGACAAAGCGGACGTAACCGGACGTAGCGAAAGCAACAGCTTCCCGCACGCAACATGTGGATCTCATGTCTCTTGTATACAGTACAAAGCGATTGCGATGCCAGGTGTATAATGGTACAGTACATATATAACCTATAATACAGTACATATGTCTTGATAGTCATAATAAACGCCTATGTATGTACTGTACTGTACTTACTATCGTTATTTTAATGTGAACTTTCAAAAATACGTTACCGTGAAGAGCATCATGGCTTCCAAATGCAGCAAAACCAGTTCTAGTGATAGCAGCAGCAAGAGACAAAGGAAAAGTATCGATTTGGAAGTGAAACAAAAGGGAATTAAACATCACGAAGGTGGAAAACCAGTGAATGTTATAGCTCGTGATTTGGGCATGTCGCACTCGGCAGTCACGACGATCCTTAAAAACAAAGAAAAAATTCTCCAAGCTGTTAAAGGATCGGCTCCACTGAAAGCTACAAAGCTTACGAAAATGCGAGAGGGACCTATATCAGATATGGAAAAAATGCTAATGACCTGGATTGAGGACCAAACACAGAAGCGAATCCCTCTCAGCACGTTGATGATCACTGCTAAGGCACAAAACTTGTTCGAAATGCTTAAAGAAAAAGCAGGACCAGACTGCAATATCGAGTTTAGTGCTAGTTCTGGGTGGTTCAAGCGCTTCAAACAACGTTTTTCGCTGCATAATGTGAAAGTGAGTGGTGAGTCTGCGAGTGCTGATGCTTAGAAAAGAAGTAACTCCAAACAAACTTTTCCAGGGGCTCTGATCGGGTTAAGATTTAAATTTGCCTTGCTTTCGTTATTTATTTTTTTTCCAATTTCATAATTCTTTTTATATTATTATCAAAATATACATTTCTTAAGCAGATTCTACACGTTTTAGTGAAATCAAGTAATATGGGACCAAAAACACAGCAAAAGAGATGAATGCAGTCAGCGACTCATTGCTTGACTGCTTGCGTAAGGGTCAGCGAACCAGAGCTGACCAAGACCCTACTCCACCTCTAAGTGGTTGTCCTGGAAACAGGCTGCATCACTGCAGTCAAAGAAATTAATACATTGTTTTGTTGTTGCGAATTTGTGACACAAGAATTAGTAGTGCATATATTACTAAGATGTTGTTGTTGTTAACTAGGGCTGCTGAGCTTCTCGCTCTTTTGCAGCCAATGCCAAGTTGAAGACTCCTTGGTATTATCTACACTGTAGATCTAAGTTTTTGTCCCTGGCTTTTCTGCCATTCAAAAACATGTTGAGTTGAAGTCATGAGCTCCAGTCTCTCCAGCTTGGCTTGCATTTAAAAGATCACATCTAGTCCCGAGCTAGGAGGAAGAAGCATGTGGAATACTGTGCATTTCCCACCAGTCAAGGGGGCTGTCCAGATATGCAAAGCTAAAGTTCTGGGCTCTCCCAAGGAATTGTCACGCCCTACACAGAGCCACTTCTCAGCTAACCTCCCCCATCTTGGGTCCGTAGTGAGATCCTCCTGCTTGCAGCCAACAAGGTAGAAGCCAGAGTTATGTGCCGAAACCACCACTGGGAGAGCATGTTAATGCTTGGTGCCAACTAGCTGCAGCGGTGGCCCCCTACTCCACAAGTAGTGTAAAGGAAAATGATCAATTGATACCCTGTAGCTCCCCCAGGAGCATAGGCCTTCAACAAACACCTGCCAAGTCTTCCTGTTCTGCACCATCTGCTCAAGTTCTTTCCATGTTTTCCTATCATTTTCACCTCTGTATCCAGTTCTCTTGTCCATGTGTTTTTTAGTCTACCTCTGCCTCTCTTTCCCTGTGGATTCCAGGACTGTCTTGTAATGCTATCAACAGGTTTCCTCAACATGTGTCCTATCCATCGCCAGCGTCTTCTTCTCAACTCTTGTTCCACTGGCACTTGTCTGGTTCTTGTCATTAATTAAAGGAAAATGATGATGAAATTACTGGGATGTGAAAGAGTTGGTTAAATGATTTTGACAGATGTCACGAAGTGGTTTTATGTTTATAGAGTTTGCCTGAATGAAAGCAAGACCCTAGTATGAGAAAGTCTGAGAAGATAGAATTTAGATGGAAAATGACATGCCTGTGGACAGGTGAGACTATTGGCTCAAGAGATAGACCCAGGATTTGAATCTCCCCCTGCCGCTTCGTGACTAAAAAAAATGGCTATAGTCTCCCCGCCTCTGACTGCCTTGAAACACAAGGAGATAAGGTGTATAAATACGACCACAGACACCACTATACAGACGACGTAAAGTAAGTATAGTAAAGAGTAGAATCTGATCCAGTAAATATATGTATATATATTTATTTACAACAATAAAGCATTAAAATGTCATCATCAAGCAATCACATAAATAGCGTGCGCTGTTGCACGGCCTGGAAAAAAACCAAAGTACACATTCAATTAGATAGAGAGACAACAACCAAAAAAAAAAACCCCACGCGCATTCACTCTTCCTGTCACCCTGCTGAGAACCAATAAAATGGTTAGTGATTAAAACAACTCTAATATTGTGGGGGCTGTCCACTTTAGCCTCCACTCTCTAACACTAATAAATTTCTACTGTCTCAGTCCTGGTGATTTTTCCTCAACGAATGGCTACACAGCTTTCTACTTGTTAGGCGATATGCGCCGCTAACTAACACCACTGGAAATGCTACAAATAATAGACTTGGAGTAACACAATGGCTCAGTATCTATCCGTCAAGTGGATACTGAACAGACCCTACTGGTCCTGTCTATTTTCTCCCTCCTTCTCTCTCTCTCTCTCTGTCTCTCTCTCTCTTGGTCTCGGTGTCTCTCCAACACTCAACGACTGATGATGCGGCGTCTCCGTTACGCTCTTCTCTCGTTACCCTCAGGACCCAGGTATGGCAACCCTGTCACCTGTTCCTGAATTTGGCGATGACGATGCTGTTCAGGTATCAAGCCTGAGGGGCTTGATAAACTGTCGACAAAACCTCTCTGCTGCTGAATAGCTTCCCTCTTTTAACCCGCTCCGGAGCCAGAGGACAAACACAGCCTTGACCTCCGGCTGTACGAAATTGAAACCAGTCTCCCGGCCACCTGCCGCCGCCAGAGACTACAATAGCGATGCTCTCGGCTGTATGACAAATAAACCACAGTCCAGCTGAAGCATAGGGACTTCACTGCCAGAGACCATAGGTCTGACCCTTAAAATAGGTCCTGTTGCCGTGGGTAATTTTGCACATGGGCAAATTTACGCTCCCCCACTATTCTTGCCGCGACTCGCTGAAATCAAAAGAAGATGCGTCTATTGTATAACAATTCCAACCTAACGCATCTCTAACCTAACTCCCCTTCACTCTTCTTTTACAACAATACATAAAATAATATTGCCCACGTGGCTCACTCGTCATGTACAACAATACAAAAATTAATATTACCCACGTGGCACTTAAATCTCTCTCCTCCCTCTCCCCTTCTCTTGTTCTGAAAACGATACATAAAATATTTCTATTCCACGTGGCACTTAAATCTCCCTCCTCCTCTCTCTCAACTAAAATCCGCCAGCCAAATAAACAACCTGTCTGACGGGCCACTTGCCCGTCACACATGGCTACCCACGTGTCAACATTTTCAACTCGGGAACTTCGTTTGTCCGAAATTCCGGGGTCTCCCTTTTTTTAACATTACCCATTGAGGTTTCCTACTTAAGCCCCAATTTAAATGAAATATCGCTATAGGAATAGTTTACTCCTCTAAGCAGTATAATTCACTTACAACATAAATCTGAACCCTCCGACAATATTTCTCACATTTAAGGCTCAGTAAAATTATCGAACGCACCAGGGATTTCCCCATAAAATTACATTAGTAAATACACAGAAATAAATGGTGGTTTTACATAACATTTTACAAATATGGGCACACGTGTTTCTCACAACTTCCCACACTCCTATCTACTGCCAAAATCATAGAAAGAATAAGCACACTGTTGCATTTATGTCGTTCTTCAAAAAATGATAATGGATGGCACTATCGTTTATTTTAAAACTGAAAAGTTAATGTCCCCCGAAGAAATTAACTACGGACGAAATTCTAAAAGAACCACTAATAAATAAACGATAATAAAATCCTACATACCTATTATCGCTGGTTTTTCCCACCGTGGAGAACGATAATGCGAAGTCTGGCGGCTGATGAGTATTTCTTACGATAGAGAACTAGGCCGCCGTTTAACTGACTATTTATACACACCGGGACCAACCCCGCGTGTTCTCTCCTGAGCATACCCTAGCTTTCTCTCGACCAATGGAAACGCTCAGAAAAATAAACATAACTATGAGCTACGCCAGTCAGATTTGAAAACAACCCGACCGCGTGTCCAAAATGACATCACGTCCACGTGCGTTTCTGACGCGTCATACCGGCGTGCCCGAAAATAGCGATTTCCGTAAACAACGGAAAATTGCGTGATCAGAAGAAAATAAAACTGGTCGAGTGTAAAATAAATCTACCGTCATAAAACGAACCCATTTAATTTATCTACTCAAAAAAAATACCAAACACGATATATATTCAAATGAGAAGAAATAAAATGGTGAAAAAGAGTGCCCGAAAATAGCGATTTCCGTAAACAACGGAAAATCGCGTGATCAGAAGAAAATAAAACTGGTGAAAATTCAAAATAGAACCACAGAATCGGGCCTGTTAAAAGTCAGAATTACAGTGTAGCTTCACATAAGTCCCCCCTTTCAAGTACGGGAACCGTGCTAAATCACTGAAATCTCTGGGTTTCATACTGGCCCGTATCTAGATCTACATCCCGATCTAATCACTGTCATAATTAGGATTGTCATACAGGCCCATTTCCATATCCTTGAAAATCTGTGCCAGCACTGGATTGTGATGGTCACGCCTGGTGATTTCCTCCTGGCGACTGCAACATGACTGGTCGCCCTTCCTCCTCCTTCTCATGTGTTTCCTTCGCCCACGAATTTTCCTGGCGGAGCGTGGTAAATAATGATTACCAAATGGTGCGGCCTCCCAGTGTTTGGAAACAGTCTGACTGGCTTGGCCAGACATCACCGTAACAGGGCGTAACTGGTTACGGTTGCTTGAAGAACCGTGCACATGTTCCTTCTTGTCAGTATTTCCCTCCCTTGAGAGATGTAATACCCTCGGGGGCCTAATTCCCGACGACAAAGAAGGTACTTCTCGAATCAGAGGCGTCACCACTGTTTGGCGATTATTAGGCTGAACAGGGCTGACAGGCGAATACGCCTCTGTAATCAACATTCCACTGTCTTTAGAGGCTTCTGTCCTCCTTATCGCAAGACAAGGATGTTTGAGCTCCCGTGGGGCTCCGTGAATTTGGGGCTTTCCCCTTTCACTTCTCTGGCCTGTAGTAGGCCCCCTTGCAGTAGCAAGGATCGGTGTGGTTGGGTTTCCCAAAACTAAGTATGGGCTTCCCAGGATGAAATCATGTGCTGGCTGTGCCATTACAGCTGCCTTGATTGTGCCAGACACAAACTTGCAATTCACCTCAATATTGGCGACGGGCAACCGTTGTGAGATACCTCTTCTCAAAATGCCACCAATATCAACTAGTTCTCCTGTCCACTGCCCTGGTTTCACCAAATGACGAGCGACGATACTGGGGTAGGTGAGCCCGCTGTCAAACAAACAAGTAGTTGTCGTTCCGTTCACTACAGCTGGTCCCCTGTTAGAGAACAAATTCTCTGCCTGGACTGGTTCCCATTTATTCCCTTTAGTCCATCTCACCGGTCTTAAACAAGCTGCATGATGAGCTGGGGGTTTGTTCATGCACCGGGATGTCCAGTGGGAAGTGGTTCTACAATTCCGACAATACCTCTCATTATCTCCCCTGTTCCTAGTGGATTCCTGAGATGGTGTTGGCTGTGCTCTGTTATGCGGCTGGGGGCGCAAGTTAAAACCAGAATGAGGCTCCATGCGAGAAGGTCCTGGTTGCTGATGAGCTGGTGAAGTAGCCGACTGCGATGATGAAGCTCCTTGATCTGGGGCTGGCAGGTCTGGGTGTTTCCGTTTCTGTCCCAGTACTTCGGCCTGAGCTGTCTGGTACCTTTCCGCGAACACGATAATCTGATCAAGTTGCTGGGCACCCTGCTCTGCCAGATACCGCCTCAAGTCGGGGGACATGTTTGCTTTTACCTGTTCACACAGAACTAACTCCTCCAACCCTTCAAAAGTTTTTGCCAGTACTGACAGTTCCCTCCACCGGGTTAGGTAATTTCTCACCCGCTCTGCAAACTGAGCAAAACTCTCTCCCTTCTCCGGCCTGCTCTCCCTGAACATGGTTTGGCATTTGCGGGGTGTCCACTGAAACCTTTGCAATAAAGCATTTCGCAGTGCCTCGAAGTTGTTCTGATCGTCTATGAGCAGCTTATTATAGACGTCGTACGCATGACCTTTGAGTGATTGCGATAATTTTAGGCACCAGAGACTCTCATCCAACCCGTATGCCTTTGCCATCCTTTGAAATTTCTCCAAAAACACGTCAATCTTCTCATTCCCATTAGGGAACGAGTCAAATGGGAAGCTCATGGCTGCCATCCGGGGGGCCTCCGTTTCCTGAGGTGTCTGTCGCTCCTGCTCCGGGTGAATCTCCATTAGCTGAACTGCCCTCTGAGGATCGGTACTGCAGTTCCAGAGAACACAGGGCAAGTTCGTGCTGTCTCTCCACTGCCTTCTCTGCTGCTTGTCTCTCGGCTTCCTTCTCTGCTGCTTCCAATTTCCGAAATTCCATCTCCGCTGCGGCTGCCCTCTCTTCTTTCGCTGCTTCGGCGGCGGCTATCCTCTCCTCTTTCGCTGCTTCGGCGGCGGCTATCCTCTCCTCTTTCGCTGCTTCGGCGGCGGCTATCCTTTGCCTTTCCTCAATTTCCCGTTGATTATGCCTATCATTTTCTCTGATCATGTAGGCTTTCATCTCCTCTTTATCCATTCCCATGTCTTGAGCAGCGTCACGCCATGCAGCTCGCAACTTGGCCATATCCGCCATCTTACCTGTAAACTGCTGTAAGTTCACAACTGACAGAAAATGACAGAAAGGAGAACAAAAGGAAGGAACTACCTGTTACGTAATAGGAAGTATTCCTCCTATAACCGATGTCCCAAAACCCGAACTCAGACTAGCGTCAAGTCTGAATCATCATCATCATCTCATCCCGTAACCCGTCATGGGTCGTAGGGGTGCCATGGTGGAAGCATCAGCAGACAGGGTCCTCCACTGCTCTCTATCCTCAGCAATGCATACAAGTGTGGAAAAACCGTGTCCTGCCCATTCTTTGATGTTATCAGCCCAGGATTTTCTCTGCCTTCCTCTTCTCCGTTTACCTTCGACTGTTCCCTGAAGGATCGTTTTCGAAAGAGAGTCATGACGAGTTACATGCCCAAACCAGGCAAGCTTTTGACGTTTCACTATTGACAAAAGTGGTTCTTGGTGGCCTGCATAGGTGTTTATCTTCTCTCTAACATAGATATTTGTTTTGTGCTCTTTATAGCAAATGCGCAGAATTCTTCTATAACATTTATGCTCGAAAGCCTGAATCCTTCGCTCCGTATCTGCAGTGAGTGTCCAGCCCTCACACCCATACAAGAGAATAGATAATACAAGTGATTTGTATAATTTGATCTTCACAGGAAAACTGATGTTACTTTTCCAGATCATATTCAACCTTGTCATGGCAGCTGAGGCCATCTCAAGTCTTGTCTTGATTTCTTTACTTGATCTTCCATCACTACATATAGTGGACCCGAGATATTTAAAGGTGCTAACTTCTTCTAACGATTGCCCATTTAACGTAATGTTGGTTGGAACATGTTTCTTATGGCTATTCACCAATATCTTGCTTTTTTCTATATTAATTTCCATCCCATATGTTCTTGTTACTTTCTCCAGTCTAGAGGTAAGGTCTTGAAGTTCTGACTCTGATCCAGCTATCAGATCAATATCATCAGCAAAACGTAGGTTGCACAGAGGTCGGCCTCCAATCGATATGGTTGATTTATAATCGTAGAGAGCCTCCTGCATAATATGTTCTAGATATATATTAAAGAGCACTGGTGACAGAATACATCCTTGGCGAACTCCTACAGTTGTTTTGAAAAATTCTCCAATGTCGTTGCTTGCAAAAACAGCACTGCTTGCGTCCTTGTATAGTGCTTCAATGATATCTATGATGTTAGTATCAAAATTGAATTTTCTCATTACTTGCCATAAGCCTTCAAGTCTGAATAATAACCTGAAAAATTTTTGTTAACAAGCTACCTAAACCCCGAAATTACCTTCCTGTTAAGGAAAAAATTTCAGTATGCCATCAATTACTAAATTTCCACCAATCTAACTGACTGTAACCTGTGGAAAAACTTATACTGGATCAGTTCTAATAGCTCAACGTCTAGGGGATAGTTAAAGAAAATCTATTTTTCAGAACTTCCTAGAGACAATCTATGAATGTAGATCACAGAATTTATCTCAACAGAATGATTCCCGGACGATTGCCGCCCACTTGTCACGAAGTGGTTTTATGTTTATAGAGTTTGCCTGAATGAAAGCAAGACCCTAGTATGAGAAAGTCTGAGAAGATAGAATTTAGATGGAAAATGACATGCCTGTGGACAGGTGAGACTATTGGCTCAAGAGATAGACCCAGGATTTGAATCTCCCCCTGCCGCTTCGTGACTAAAAAAAATGACTATAGTCTCCCCGCCTCTGACTGCCTTGAAACACAAGGAGATAAGGTGTATAAGTACGACCACAGACACCACTATACAGACGACGTAAAGTAAGTATAGTAAAGAGTAGAATCTGATCCAGTAAATATATGTATATATATTTATTTACAACAATAAAGCATTAAAATGTCATCATCAAGCAATCACATAAATAGCGTGCGCTGTTGCACGGCCTAGAAAAAAACCAAAGTACACATTCAATTAGATAGAGAGACAACAACAAAAAAAAAAACCCACTCGCATTCACTCTTCCTGTCACCCTGCTGAGGACCAATAAAATGGTTAGTGATTAAAACAACTCTAATATTGTGGGGGCTGTCCACTTTAGCCTCCACTCTCTAACACTAATAAATTTCTACTGTCTCAGTCCTGGTGATTTTTCCTCAACGAATGGCTACACAGCTTTCTACTTGTTAGGCGATATGCGCCGCTAACTAACACCACTGGAAATGCTACAAATAATAGACTTGGAGTAACACAATGGCTCAGTATCTATCCGTCAAGTGGATACTGAACAGACCCTACTGGTCCTGTCTATTTTCTCCCTCCTTCTCTCTCTCTCTCTCTGTCTCTCTCTCTCTTGGTCTCAGTGTCTCTCCAACACTCGACGACTGATGATGCGGCGTCTCCGTTACGCTCTTCTCTCGTTACCCTCAGGACCCAGGTATGGCAACCCTGTCACCTGTTCCTGAATTTGGCGATGACGATGCTGTTCAGGTATCAAGCCTGAGGTGCCTGATAAACTGTCGACAAAACCTCTCTGCTGCTGAAAAGCTTCCCTCTTTTAACCCGCTCCGGAGCCAGAGGACAAACACAGCCTTGACCTCCGGCTGTACGAAATTGAAACCAGTCTCCCGGCCACCTGCTGCCGCCAGAGACTACAATAGCGATGCTCTCGGCTGTATGACAAATAAACCACAGTCCAGCTGAAGCATAGGGACTTCACTGCCAGAGACCATAGGTCTGACCCTTAAAATAGGTCCTGTTGCCGTGGGTAATTTTGCACATGGGCAAATTTACGCTCCCCCACTATTCTTGCCGCGACTCGCTGCAAAAGAGAGCAGTGCGTCTGATCACCGATAATCGCACGACACCACACACAAGGACAGGAAAAGAACCCAAAATACTGTCGCTAAAAAAACGTCTTCTCTACAACAAAGCCAAGCTGACTCACACAATTCTATCTAACAATGCCCCGTCGTACCTAAGATCATTGTTTCAAACCAGTAGAAGGGAGGGACAACGATTACATCAGTTACGTCTGCCCAAACCTAGGATCGACCTGTTCAAAAAGAGTCTAGCCTACTCTGGTGCCTACTTATGGAACAGCCTTCCACACCACCTAAAAAGCCTACCTACACAATATTCTTTTAACAAAGCACTTTTCAAACACTTCCTCAACACTGATTATCTACCCCCATAGGATCAGTATTTGCCTGTCAACATCTCATCCATAGGTCAACATTTCTTTTCCTCTTCCGCTCATTTTTGTGTGTGAATAATTTGTTTTATATCCATGTAATATCATTATTATATTCACTTTAAAATATTATTATATAATGTAATGTATGTGTGAATGTACCCACATAATACTGTACTTTAGAAATGTGAGTCGTGAGAATGTACCCGCATACCAAAAATACAGATTAATTGTAGACGGGTTGACCGCATGAGTGAGTGTCGGTATACAGAATTTATTTATTTTTATTTATTGTTTTATTTATTTTTTTTTATTATTACTTTTTTCCCCCATTTACTAGCTTGTTTGTTTCAAAAAAAAAACAAAAAAACCCTACTCATTTTTTAAAAATTATGCTTGCATACTGTAAATGAATGCTGTTATGGTAACTTTATAATGTTGCATGCCTTTAAATTAATGCTTAAAGCATCATGTGGGAATGAAAGGATATAGTATGCAAGATTAATGAGAGTGGAAGGGCAGAATGTTAGACGGGCCTGCGCGCCCAATTCTTTACCCTTCGAAAATAAAGTTCGTTCGTTCGTTCGTTCGCTGAAATTAAAAGAAGATGCGTCTATTGTATAACAATTCCAACCTAACGCATCTCTAACCTAACTCCCCTTCACTCTTCTTTTACAACAATACATAAAATAATATTGCCCACGTGGCTCACTCGTCATGTACAACAATACAAAAATTAATATTACCCACGTGGCACTTAAATCTCTCTCCTCCCTCTCCCCTTCTCTTGTTCTGAAAACGATACATAAAATATTTCTATTCCACGTGGCACTTAAATCTCCCTCCTCCTCTCTCTCTCTCAACTAAAATCCGCCAGCCAAATAAACAACCTGTCTGACGGGCCACTTGCCCGTCACACATGGCTACCCACGTGTCAACATTTTCAACTCGGGAACTTCGTTTGTCCGAAATTCCGGGGTCTCCCTTTTTTTAACATTACCCATTGAGGTTTCCTACTTAAGCCCCAATTTAAATGAAATATCGCTATAGGAATAGTTTACTCCTCTAAGCAGTATAATTCACTTACAACATAAATCTGAACCCTCCGACAATATTTCTCACATTTAAGGCTCAGTAAAATTATCGAACGCACCAGGGATTTCCCCATAAAATTACATTAGTAAATACACAGAAATAAATGGTGGTTTTACATAACATTTTACAAATATGGGCACACGTGTTTCTCACAACTTCCCACACTCCTATCTACTGCCAAAATCATAGAAAGAATAAGCACACTGTTGCATTTATGTCGTTCTTCAAAAAATGATAATGGATGGCACTATCGTTTATTTTAAAACTGAAAAGTTAATGTCCCCCGAAGAAATTAACTACGGACGAAATTCTAAAAGAACCACTAATAAATAAACGATAATAAAATCCTACATACCTATTATCGCTGGTTTTTCCCACCGTGGAGAACGATAATGCGAAGTCTGACGGCTGATGAGTATTTCTTACGATAGAGAACTAGGCCGCCGTTTAACTGACTATTTATACACACCGGGACCAACCCCGCGTGTTCTCTCCTGAGCATACCCTAGCTTTCCCTCGACCAATGGAAACGCTCAGAAAAATAAACATAACTATGAGCTACGCCAGTCAGATTTGAAAACAACCCGACCGCGTGTCCAAAATGACATCACGTCCACGTGCGTTTCTGACGCGTCATACCGGCGTGCCCGAAAATAGCGATTTCCGTAAACAACGGAAAATTGCGTGATCAGAAGAAAATAAAACTGGTCGAGTGTAAAATAAATCTACCGTCATAAAACGAACCCATTTAATTTATCTACTCAAAAAAAAAAACCAAACACGATATATATTCAAATGAGAAGAAATAAAATGGTGAAAAAGAGTGCCCGAAAATAGCGATTTCCGTAAACAACGGAAAATCGCGTGATCAGAAGAAAATAAAACTGGTGAAAATTCAAAATAGAACCACAGAATCGGGCCTGTTAAAAGTCAGAATTACAGTGTAGCATCACAACAGACTCGTCAAAGATATTAATATTTATGTTTTCAACACAAGTTTTCTACTTCTTTATTTCCTGTGAGTGCCTACAGTTACTCGTTTATGTGTATTTATATATTTTTTTGTTCTCACTTGTGGTTCAGGAATTAGTAGTGCATACATTGCTATTTGTGAAAGAGTATGTTACATTATCTTGATAAACTCATATCGAAAAATTTATAAATTTTTTTTTTTTCAAACCCATTGTTCAGGAATTAGCAGAGGAACCAGAGAGTGAAAAGGAGAAGAGAATCAGAAATATAAAAAATCTGTATGCTTTTGACTTATTCTGTCAGAAGAGGTTTGAAGAGTCACTAACATTATTTGCCAAGTTAGGAACAGGTATGATATTTTTATTTTGCATGTCATTGATCTGTTACTTGTATATTTTTGCTGGGTTAGTTGTAAGTATGGGAATTTTTTGTTTTGTTTTTTTAACTCTCCTGTCTTGTAGTAATTGTTTTTGTGGCTATATATGTGTCTTTAGTAATTTGTGTTTTTGTTTTAGTAGTACGTGTATGTATTTTTAGCAGTGTGTCTATGTTGCTTTAGCTTAATTTCTATATTTCTTTAGTTGTTAATTTGGATGCTTCGGTTGTACATCTGTGTTTGTTTAGATTTTTTCTGTGTTATGTTTAATTTTATTTTAGTTTCTTTGATTGTATGTCACAGATGTTGTCTTGTATTCACCACTGTTGCTTGACATTTATGCTACTATGATTTGGTTTTTTTCAACCTGTAAGATTCTCTACTGCAAACACTATTATCCTTCTCTCTGTTCTTTAATAATGCTTTTCCTGATTTCTTTCTTTCCTCGTTAAATTTATTTTTCAGATACACTGACAGTTGTATATTGATTTTATGACTAATATTTCGTTGATATGTTTGTTTTTCTTAATCTCTGTTGTGTCATCTATTTAGTTTACATATATTTTTCTTTGTCTCTATAATATCATCCATTTGGTTACGTTTATTTTTTTGTGGTTTTCCTGTCTCATATTATTATTAATTCACTCTGCTCTAATTATCCTTCCTTTTTAAGTTTAGGACATTAATGATTATGAGTGTAAACATTTTATAAGCATCACAGTTGTTTGTTTGTGTTAGTGTCTTTGATAGGTTCATGTTTTTTTTTCTAAGTAATCTGTCTTCGTGACAAGAACCAGACAAATGGCAGAGGAACTTGAGATAAGAAGAAGACGCAAGTGATGGATAGGACACAAATTGAGGAAACTTGTTGATAGCATTACAAGGCAGTCCTCTTGTTCTGGACTCCTCAGGGTAAGAGAAGCATAGGGAGACCAAAAAACACGTGAAGAAGAAAACTTGAGACAGAAATGAAAGGGATGAGGAAAATATGGAAAGAACTTGAGCTCATGTCACAGGATTGTTGAAAGCTTCTGCTCCTTGGGAAGCTGAAAAGTAATGAATTAGAAAATCTGTTTTTAGAATATTATAGATGAGTTACTAGTCTCAGAGCCATTTTAGAATTATTCTTCTTGTGTCCTTGACCACTGACTGTCAAAGCAGTCAGTAGCACTCACGCCTGATGGCATTTTTTGTAGGGCAGCAACAAACTGTCTCAACTTTATTCGGTCGGTGGCCATCCTTCATGCATAGCCCCAGCTCTTGTTTAAGCTTTGCATCTTGGCCTTTACAGTTCTCCACCAAGTTGTTTTTGGTCGGCCTCTCTTTCACTTTCTTTCAGGGTCCATAGCATAGCTGTTCTTGTGATGGCGTCAGGTTCTCTTCTGAGGACATGGCCAACCCAACTCCAGCATCTGCCAGCTATGATGGTGTGCATGTCTTCTTGGTTGCTCTGAGTAAGCAGTTCTTGGTTGGTGATGATATTCAGCCAAAAAATTCGGAGAATTTTACTTGGGCAGCTTGTGTGGCAAGAGGACAGTATCGACATGTGTTTTTCTTTTAATCTCCAGCATCCTGCATCATACAGAAGCACAGAAAGTACACGACTCAATTTTAGAATTGTTAGGCATGATTTGAGTTGTGTAGATGGTTATAATATAGTGTAAAATCTCAGGGCTTTATTTCACTAGTGATTGTTGATTGGAGCATGAATATCTTTTCCCAGATCCTTCCCATGTAATTGGCCTGTATCCAGGTTTGCTGCCTGAAGACTTTAGGAATAAACTAGAATACCCTGAAAAAGTTCCAGAAATACAAGGCACTGAGCATGAGAAAGGAATCCTTGCTCTTATCGAGTACCTTACCCAGGTAAATAAATGTGATCAATATGTCCATGCAGGTAGTTAGAAACCTCATCATATAAAACATTTATTCAGAAACCACTACTGCAAGAGTTCATGAAGTGCTTTGGCATAGCTTCCAGACAGAGAGTTGAGCTTCATTGTCTTAAAGAGCAGTAACAGAGAAGTAGAAGAAGAAAGATTACATTCAATGACTGCAGCCTAATTGAGAACAGTATTGAACATTATGATAGCAGCCTGTGCCAAGTTGAAGAGTTTTCCTGTGTTCTATGAGGTATATTGGTTTGGCTAGTGTCAGACCATGCTTCTTCAGGATTTAATTAGTATTGTCTCTCCACCTGTCTCTGGGTGTTCCCTTGCCCTAACACAGATCTTCAGCTGCTGAAGCTTGTGCTAGAAGCTGATATTGGTGTGTTTTGATGAACTGACCAAGCGTTTTATTATCTATTTCTCTGTGCTAGTGCCCTGGGTATGTTCCCTGTGGTCTGCAAAGGGGAGACAAAGGAAGAATAGGACTAAAGAAAATCCCCCTCAGGCAAGTCGTAAAAGGCAACTAATGCGAGGTTGTTCATTAGGCTGGCAATCTCATTATGTAAAATAAATTGATTTAGAAACTGCAGCTGCAAGAGTTTGTGCTTTTGGTGTAGACATCTTCAAGTGGACCATCTGTAGTGGTGGCTGCATGCTCCATAAGGTGCAGAAAAGATGATGCATAGCTAATACATGGTATTGTTTCCCCACAAACTTCCACATCTCGTTATTCCTACTTTTGTCTTTTACAGTGACATTTGCTGCAGTTTTCAGCCATCCTATCTCACATACTGTGATCTTCCTGTCCTTTGTTTCTTATGTTGACCACGTTTTCTTCTTCCTCAAACGTTGTCATATAACTACATTTAATTTTCTTATAGAGCTCATACTTATCTCATCGCTGTTCAGTTCTCCCTCCAAGGGGTTAGTGAAGGCCATGCTGGCAACCTGTTCTTCTCATGGAGCTGAATTTCTTGGAGAACATGTTCTACTGTTTGTTTGTATTCTCCACATTGAGTCATTTCTGTCTGCTGGATTTATAATTTGTTGAGCAGATGGTGTTTCAGTTTGCAGTGATGGGTTTTCACTTTGAAAATTATCACTCAAACTGTTCTTGGTAAGGTGTAGTATACTTTTCTTGTGTCTAATGTAGCACGGGACTGGCACCTTCATCATGTAATACAGTTTGCTACAGAAGCCACTGCTACAAGAGCATGTGGATGCTTGATGCAGACGTCCTGGGGGAACCGAGTTGCAGTGGTAGAAAGATGCTCCATAGGGAGTGCAAAGGAAAATGATGATAATGATATCTAGGGCTGTACCGAATAGTCATTTTTACTATTCGGCCAAATGCGAATAGAGGCCTTGAACTATTCGGCCGAATATGGATACGAATAGTTAGTGAATGTTGGACATACAAAGTTGTGTTCAATAGGTCTACTGACATTTTTATTAATTATACAGCGTTACAAAAAAACAGGGCAAATATCTTTGAGCTATTTAATGCTACTAACTAGCCATTAATTAATTTTTAAATTGCTACATGAAACATGCATTGGCTTTAAAAAAAAAAACGAGTCTCTCAACATTCTGTGCCAAAAGACAACATCTGTTATATGAAAACGTGTTTCCAAATTGGACTACGCTTTTCCATAACGATGATCGTTGCTAAGGAATAATAAATCGTATTTCTTAAACTTGAACAGTCACTATAAAGTATTAAAAAAACAACAAGGCATGATTTAAACCAATACAACAGCCACAGTGTGAGGACTAACGCAAACATTGATATTTACATGTCTGGTTTTAACCGGCTGGCGCCTACCCACTGCCTGGTCAGCTGATGCAACCCGCTACACGCTAAAGTACTGATCGCAAGGCGTGGTGTGTTGTTAGTAGCATGACCAATGGAAAAGGGAAGTCTGCATACTTTCTGGGTCTAAAATTATCACGCCGCGGCGTTGACCTAAATTCGGTATTCGGATTTGACGGCAGCGTACTATTCGGCCGAATACGAATAGTTCATTGAAGGCACTCTTCGGCACCGAATTGAATACGAATAGGATATTAGGTACAGCCCTAAAGATATCTGATTGTGAGTGTTTTCTGTGCCATTGTTTAAGCTGTTTTTTTTAAACAATTTTATCTCTTTGTATGTAGTTCTGTCCTTAGTTTTAATTTTGCTTCCTTCTTTTTTGGCAAGTTACCTGTCTTCCTGTTTCCATGTATTGTGCAGCAGACAGGAATCCACTGCACTTTCACTTTATTGAATTTTTATAACTGCATTTGTGTGACTTTATATTTATTAAAATACAGTTACTTAGTCTATAACTCATTGTTTTTATGGTTCCTCAGGATAGCTATGATTGACGTGGAATCATTTCCCAGGATAGTTTTCCATCCATTTTACCTTTCTTTATGAACCTGCTTCCAAATTGCTTGTTTCATTGCTGACTTTTGTATCTTCTGTTTTTAGATGTACTGATCTTCCATTTTGTATCTTTTGTGATACTGAGCATGTCTGTGTGATCTGTTTTATGTCTATAGGCTTTGATAGTCTTTTCTGTAAACTGATTTATGGGACAGCAATGGAGAATAATAAAGACAGTAAAGAAACATTTTAAAAAAACAAATTAAAAGTATACAACAATAATAGGAGAGGGATTAACAACTCACAAGTTAATCAAAAGAATTAGGGAGAACTGGAATGAAATTGTAAAGATTAGAGAGGAAGGTAGGAAGGAATATTTCCAACAAACAACTTCATAGTATTAAAGAAGAAGAATTATATGAAGCATCTTTTCTGTATCTGTTTATAATTAGATTGAGAGCTGAGTATTGCTGATGTCATATTTACTTGTTTTTCTGTGTGCTTCGACTTTTGGCGTTTAGAAAAGGAATGAATTATCCAAAGACATTGATAAAGAAATGTCAACCACTGCCATTGTGGAAGGAAACAAGACAATAAACTCTCGCAAGCAGCTGAGCCAGATCATCGACACTACATTGTTGAAATGTTACTTGGAGGTAGGTTTCTACTTTCTGCCATATTACATTTTTAAAATAGTGTAAAACCCCATAATAACACACCATGTTTTAAAAACAGGTAAATAAAGTCAAATACTTTGGCACATTATTAACAATGGATGGAAGATGCATCTCAGAAGTGAAGAGCAGAATAGCTCAGGCAAAGACAGCATTCTATAAAATGAAGAGTATTTTATGTAACGATTCTTTATCATTGGAAGTAAGAAAGAGAGGTCTTCAGTGTTATATAGAACCAATCCTGACATATGGGAGTGAGTCATGGACAATTAGTAAACAAGTAGGGAATGCACTAGAGGAAAAGAGATGGTTTTACAGAAGAATATTAAAAATACCTTGTACGGCCAAAAAGAGGAATGAGTATGTCCTGAAAGAGGCCAATGTGCCAAGGAAACTTATTTCACAAGTTAGAAAGAAGCAATCCACTTTTTTTGGACGTTATGAGAAGAGGAAAGCTGGAATATATTGTAACAACAGGTAAGATTGAAAGAAAAAGAGATAGGGGAAGACAAAGAGAGCAAATACTGGACAGTTTGACATCGTGGCACGGAAAGGAGTCAACAGCAGAATTGATCAATTGTACTGGAGACAGGAAGTTGTGGAGATACATGATCTCCTACATCACATGGCATGGTACTTGAAGAAGAAGAATTTTTAATGCAAATTCAGATATAAGGCAGTCATCGGTTGGCTCCCTTTTTTTTAGCAAAGCATACTCAAAATACCAAAGTTTTGAAGACAGTTGCAGCTATCGATTCTGAATGGAAGTCACATTACATCACATGCATTTTTTAGTTACTGCACAAGCTTTATAAAACATAGCCTGTTTTCCTTGTGTGCTCTCAAAACTTTGAATATTTATAAACTCTGTTGTGTATGGCTACGAGAGCAGGTGTATAAAACTGGTACTTTTGATAAAACAGAGAAAAGCTCAGTAGTCTACCCTGCATTCTAAAAGAGGAAACTGATTTACCGTGCAAGAAACTCAAGTTTGCAAATGACAAAAGTTAAAATTCAACTTAGTACAGTACCAGTGGTTTGCTTTTCCAGGCTCACTCTGAAGGGGTTCCTATTTCTTGGACATTCTGAAATTAAAAGCAGAAAAATTTATTCATTGTATCAATGGAGATGACTCCACATTGAAAAACTGATTTAGTCAAATGCCATCAGTCCCTGGCAAAGAAGTGAACTATACTAGACAGCTTTTTCAAGAAGTGATGGAATTCCAAGTCATGGAGTGATGCAGCAAGAATGAACATTACATTTTTACCCAGCATAGTGATAATGTGCACGATTTCTTACATTTGTTTTTATATTAGCAATATTGAAAGTCAGTGTTATTTTTATGTTGAGATCATGTGCTTCCATAATAAACAGTTGTTATTGTAATTTTTAATCTGTTTTTTTGTTTTCAACAGATTTGCAGAAAATAAGTTTAGCTCTTAACATTGAAAAATTTGAATAATTTGTTAGTACTCACTTTTAGGTTAGGTGTAAAGATAATATCTGAAAGTTGAACCATGAAAGTTAAAAAATCTCTTAGCTTTTTCCTTAAATTTAGTTCTTATAAATCAGTGGTAGCGTGGTCTTTGTAATGTTATAAACATTACATTTATCTAATGTCCTTACAGACCAATGATGCTCTTGTTGCTCCTCTTCTGCGGCTGAAAGACAACAACTGCCACATTGAGGAGAGTGAAAGAGTCCTCAAGAAAAAAGAGAAGTTCTCTGAACTGATTATTCTCTATGAAAAGAAAGGCTTGCATCAAAAAGGTATGATGTCCTTTCATTTAAAAAATTTAAGGATGGAAAAACTTTCTGGCCAAATAGTAAAAGTGTAAAGTACTGTTGAAATAGTTACCAACTCTGGCCGGTGTAGGAGAAAATCTTTGATGAACTGTTACACTATTAGAAGATTGTATATTGGGGGGGGGGCCATGAATCATCATTCTTGCTATATTCAAGACAGGTAAAGGCAAACTAATCTCCATCCAGCCTGGTTTTAGACCGTTATCTCTTGTACAAGTATGGGAAACTAAGAGCCAGGGATCCAGACCTTCAGGATGACCCAGAGTCTGCTGGAAGGACCAAGGACTAGATTGGAACCAGGTCAGGAGGAAGACCGCCAATATGATAGTATGGCACTCTCTCTGGCAAACCTCTACACCTCAGGGTAGAAGAGAAACGACTATGGTGCTCTCTTTGGCAAACCTCTACACCCCCGGGTAGAAGAGGAACGACTAAGTAAATAATCTTCCTTGGTCTACCCTTTGATGAACTGTTATGTCATCATCCCCTTTTTTTGCTCTGAAGCAGGGAGCCACCACTGCAGATGGGCTGCTTGATAAAGCCTGTGCCTTGTGCAAGTTGTTTGACATGATGTTTGACATGATGTTTGACATGATGAAGTTGCCAGCCCCATGCACAACCTCATATTGCCTTTCACAACATTCCTGAGCAAGCTGCATTAATCCTGTTTTGTCTTTGTCTGATCACAGACCCCTGGAAACTACAAGGGTGAACTGTTACACAGTTAGAATTTGGTTGGGAAGGGGGGGCGCTTCAGTTGTCATTCTTGTTACATTTATAAAAGCTGTGTAGTTCCCAAAGGTCTTGGAGGAGACAAAGAAAGCACAGAACTATTGAACTATTGAACTATTGCTGCCTTAGGTATGTCATAAGAGGCAACTAATATGAGGCTGTGCAAGAGCTGGCAGTCTTGTCACAAGGGGGAAACACCTACCTGTTCCTAGGTGACTTGAAACACCTACCTTTTCCTAGGTGACTTGAAACACCTACCTTTTCCTAGGTGACTTGAAACACCTACCTGTTCCTAGGTGACTTG
Source organism: Oreohelix idahoensis (assembly GCA_024509875.1). Classification (NCBI taxonomy): domain Eukaryota; kingdom Metazoa; phylum Mollusca; class Gastropoda; order Stylommatophora; family Oreohelicidae; genus Oreohelix; species Oreohelix idahoensis. The sequence goes on along the minus strand of JAMPIV010020708.1, from coordinate 130,759 downwards.
AAACACCTACCTTTTCCTAGGTGACTTGATACACCAACCTTTTCCTAGGTGACTTGATACACCAACCTTTTCCTAGGTGACGATACACCAACCTATTCCTAGGTGGCTTGAAACACCAACCTTTTCCTAGGTGACTTGAAACACCTACCTTTTCCTAGGTGGCTTGAAACACCAACCCCTTCCTAGGTTGCTTGAAACACCAACCTTTTCCTAGGTAACTTGATACACCAACCTTTTTCTAGGTGACTTGAAACACCTACCTTTTCCTAGGTGACAGACCACTTATCTTTTCCTAGGTGACATGAAACACCAACCTTTTCCTACATGACTTGAAACACCTACCTTTTCCTAGGTGACTGGAAACACCAACTGAAATGTTACAAAGCTTTAACAAATTTATAACTTTATGTTTTATGTGCATCAGACCTTTCTGACTTTTGTTGTGCTTGAAGTTGGAGAAAAGTTTGTTTTGAAAATGAAATATAAATTGTGACGTTTTTTGTTTTCATTATTCCTGCAGCCTTGAACTTGCTGATGAAACAAGCTGCCCGACCTGAGTCCCCACTAAAAGGCCATGAAAGAACTATTCAGTATTTACAACACTTGGGTATGTGAAGCTTAGAATTTTTATTTTTATTTAGTGAATAGGATTGACTTGACAGTTGAGCTAAAGATTTTGTATTGTACCTGATTTCTGTTTATTCCATATATTTCCCGTACAGTTAACACTCCCTGTGCCTTTCATGTTCTCATTGTGATATCCTTGTCTGTTCCTCCAACTATGCTCGACATTGCTGCCAAGATATACGTATAATTCCACATCATACAGGGCAGTCCCTATGTTGGAATCCCCAGGGTAAGAGAAAGGGGGACCAGAAAACACATGGAGAATAGAACTGGAGAATGACAGGGATCAAACAGACATAGAAAGACCTTGAACAATGGCACAGGACAGGGTCACATGGTGTGTTTTTGTTAATATTAATAATGATATTGATGATGATGATGATAATTGATAGTAACTTTATGTCACATTTTTATTTGGAGGGAATGGGTACAGTTTCATGTCTTCATGGCAAAAAAGGAAGATGGTAGCTGTTTTTATATTTTAAGTACCAGTTTTTTTTTTTTTGTGTTGTAAAATTTTCCTATAATTTGTTTTCTATCTGCATACTTTCTCAGGTCCTGATTATATTGACTTAATTTTTGAGTATGCAGAGTGGGTCTTGAAACAGTTCCCAGAGGATGGATTGAAGGTACAGTTTCTTGATGTACAAGGGGATTGACATAAGTCTTGGGCCTGACCATGAAGGACATGTCACAGAGAGCTGAAATTTTGTATAGTGTTTATTCCTTTTCAATATAGCCACCGTCTGAATTGACACACTTCTGCCATCTCTGCTTGACCTTGAAAAGACCTTGGGAGTAGAACACCCTATTTTTCAAACTAAACCAGTCATCACATGCCAGTATAACCTCTTCATCGCTGTCAAAATGATTTCCTTTTAGCTATTTTTTAAGATTTGGGAATAGAAAAAAGTCTAATGGATCCAAATCTGGAGAATATGGTGGGTGTGGAAGAATTCAATATTCAAATCGTTGGCTGCTAGCTGCACAAGCCGTGCTTTGTGAGAGGGCACATTGTCTTGAAGCAAAGGAAGATTTTGAGCGCGTTTTCCCTTGTTTCCTGGTCACAACCTTTCTTAGTTTGGTGAGAAGATCTGCATAGTACTGTCCATTAACTGTGTTGCCACGAGGCAGATAATCTTTGAAAAGGACACTTTGCCGTCCCTAAAAACAGTCAGCATCACTTTTCCTGCAGATTTCTGCGCTCTCAGCTTGACAAGTGTTGGGGAGCCCAGGGTTTTCCATTGCATGCTGGCAATTTTGGATTCGGGGTCATAATGGTGTACCCAAGTCTCATCTACTGTCACCATGGTCTCCAAAAAATTTTTTGACTGACACTTTTTGAGCAACTGTTGACAGCAATTTACCCTCTGCTTCTGTTCACGTGTCAACAGTCGCGGAACCCAGCGTGCACACACTTTTCTCATGTCCAGTCTGTTGTGTAAAATTCTATAAACTGTTCTTTCATTTAGTTTTACTCTACTAGCTATCTCCACAATTGTCATTTTTCGATCCTGGTCAATGATTTTCTTCACTCTTGTTGCATTTTCATCGTTGCACTCTGAGGCTGGTCTACCAGATCTTGGCAGATCAGCAACATTTGAGCGGCCGCACTTAAACTGTTGACACCAATTTTTTACCGAAGTATATGAAGGACAAGAATCATGAAACACTGGTTCCATCTCCCTGTGTATTTCTGTAGGTGTTTTTCCCTGAAACATCAGAAATTTTATCACAGCTCTGGCCTCATTCTTTTCCATTGTTTTGTCAAATCTTTGGAGCAGCAGAATCGGTCAATAGGGTACATTGCGCCGTGCACCGTAGCGGGAAAACCCATTGAAGAAACAAACGCGTAATTCATACATTCAGTGCAAATATGATGAACTTTAAATGTGCCAAGTTTCATCTTCCTCCTGTGACTCCTTCATGGTCAGGCCCAAGACTTATGTCAATCCCCTTGTATTTATTTGAGCATTCCTTCTTTTATCCTGTTCATTCGTTGTAAAAGTAAGGTTGTCCCTTAGCAAATACTGCCACAGGGTTAAAGACTTCAATATACTTGATCTAACTTTATAACATGGGATGACCCATTCCATTCCATGCTGCATTTGCCTTTCTAAAATCAAGAGCAGAATTAGGTACCCATTTACAGTTGGGTAGACTTGAGCGTGATGCTGCCAGGTTTCAAACCCGATCATAGTTTTATTTATGTGTATGTTTTCTGTTTCAGATTTCTAATAATTTATTGTAAATAGTTTATACTGTCAGCATCATAAGTGACAGCCTTGTTGTAGTCCAGGGGGGGGGGTTGTCTCGTCTCTGATGAGACAAAACATGAACAGGACAACTGCTCCCTCAGGCATGTCATTATTATGTGGTAGTGAATGTGGCTGGCAACCTCATCATGTGAAGAAGATTGCTGCAGATACCACCACTGTAAGAGAATATACATGCTTTGGTGCTGGCTTCCTTCGAGGAGAACAGCAGCAGTGGTAGTAGTTCCTTGCTGCATAGAAAGGGAAATGGTCAGTTACAGATTTTTGTACTTGTGTAGCCTAACTCATTTACTGGCATCTGTTTATTTGGTTGCTTATACTGTGTTTTGTTTTGATTGCACTGTATTTTCATACCCAGTATTGTGTGTATGTGTAGATATTTACAGAAGATCTCCCAGAAATTGAGGCTCTCCCCAGAGACCGGGTGCTGGATTACCTGGAGAAAATCAGTGTGGACCTGGCCATGCCTTATTTGGTAAGACTGCTTGAATTATTATTTTTGGACTCGGTAGATGAAATAGTCAAATTGTATTTTGCATCTTCATTTATTTTACATGTTTTGAACAGCTTGATAGCACAACTAACCAAAATTAAGCAAAAATATAGTGTTCTCAGCCAGACGACTTGGGGGATGTTTGAAAATGTCATAGGTAGTAAAACCAACAGATCAAGAAAAAGAACAAAAACCAGCTATACAGATTCATTGAAGTACATAAATATCAAAAGCTGCAGAATGTCGTAACAAAGCTGACATAAGTTCGTAACAAAGCTGACATAAGTTTGTAACAAAGCTGACATAAGTTCATAACAAAGCTGACATAAGTTCTTAACAAAGCTGACATAAGTTTGTAACAAAGCTGACATAAGTTCATAACAAAGCTGACATAAGTTCGTAACAAAGCTGACATAAGTTCATAACAAAGCTGACATAAGTTCATAACAAAGCTGACATAAGTTCATAACAAAGCTGACATAGGTTCATAACAAAGCTGACATAGGTTCATAACAAAGATGACATAGGTTCGTAACAAAGCTCACATAAGTTTGGATTAGTTTTGGTTTTAAGTATCATCTTCATTGCACACGGACAACTCCATCAGTGCTCTGATCTCTTCCCTTAGATCACACAAGGAGAATCTCAGCACAGTACACAAATTCCATAGCAATGGCCAGAATCCTAATATGTGTATACAGGAATCACACATTCTATAAATATTTTTGTGGCGGGTAGGTGTTTGTAAATTTTGCCAGGGCAGTGGCCGTTGCCTATTCTTTACAATTTCCAATTGCCGAGGAATTTTTAACGTGCACAACTTGCACACAGGACCCCCTATATTTTCACCCTTATCCGAGAAGGCTAGGCATCCAATCTCACTACCCAGGAGATCAGGGAGGAGTATGACATCATTAGGACCCACTGGTTCCGAAAAGATTTCCATTATATATATTCCCTTTACTGGGAACCGAACCCGGTACCTTTAGAATTAGAGGCGGATGCCATACCTCTTAGCCACTCCGACCCTCAAATTTGTCTACAACACGAGGTGTTCCCAAGCGGTCACCCATCTAAGTACTAACTACGCCTGACATTGCTTAACTTCGGTTATCGGACAAGAACTGGTATTTTCAACGTGGTATGTCCATATGCCATAAGTAGGATTGTTAACATTAAAAGGTGGGAAAGGACCAGTAAGGAAGATATTTGGTGATTAACAAAATGACAGCCTTTTGACCTGTTAGAACCTACAAGGTAAAGGTTGTCCCGTAGCAAATACATCCATAAGGAAGTGAAGTGTTAGAGACTACACCGAACTAGGTCTCAGTTGTGCAAGGTGGAGTGACTGGTTCACTTCCTTGCTGTCTTTGCCTTCCTTAACTCTTGTGCAGATTCAGGTACCCATTTTACAGCTGATAAGAACCTAAATAATTGCTAAAAATGTTTAAAATTTAGAAACAAAATTAAGTGTCCTTGGTTTTTGAAAAACAAGAAATATATTGGTTACACAATTCAAAATATTTAAAATATGAGTTTATAATATTTAAAGTCTAGTACATTCAGAAAAAGTAATGCTTTCTCAAGCAAATTTTTCCAGCTGTAAATAAATTTTTCCTTCAAATTTAATTTCAAATAGGGTGCATTGACCCAATTTTAGTATAAACTGGAGTGGTCTCAACATTTGAAATAAGAGAATATAGGACGGTTATATTTGCCTTTGAAAGCTCTAACGTCTGTGAGTATATCAAATCTTAAGAACTGGAGTGCCGCAGGAATGCCCCTTGTTACCATTTCTCTTCTTACTGATTATATGTTGGGTTGTAAAAACAGCACCATCAGCCATCAGAATGTGGACTCTGACTAAACAGCTTGTTGATATAACTTTTGTAGATGACTGGCTCTTCTGTCCCATAACCAAATCCAGATGTGAGACAAAATACTTGATTATAGGTCACATCAATTGAACCTTTGTACCAACAAAGGCATTTGACCTGGTTAGTAGGGATGGACTCTTCAAAATCCTCCTGAAAATAGGCTGTCCTGTTAAATTGCTGGAAATGATAAAGTAATTCCATAGGACATGAAGGGAATAGTCCAGTATGCTGGAAGCACATCACAGCCCTTTGACATATGCAGTGGCATTAAACAAGGCTGCGTTCTGGCTCCAACCATCTTCGGGATCTTCTTTGCCTTACTCTTGAAACATGCACTTAGAGATGCAACTGAAGGAATATGCCTTCACACTAGGTCAGATGGCCGACTGTTTAACCTCGCAAGGCTGAAGGCAGAAACAAAAATCAGAAGGGTCACTATAAGAGACTTGATATTCGCTGATGACACTGCAGTCGTCACTCAAAGCCAACAGGAGCTTCAGAGCTTGATGAATCGCTTTACCCAAGCATGTAAGGACTTTGGCCTCACAATAAGTCTAAAGAAAATAAATGTGCTGAGTCAGGATGTGGGTGCTGCACCAGTTATCACTATCGATAACTATGAATTGACATACCTGGAGTCTACCATCAATGAAAATTTCTCTCTGGACACAGAAATTGACAGCCGCATTGGCAAAGCTGCAACTACCTTTGCTCGCCTCACATCGCATGTTTGGGGAAACTCCAAACTCACAATGAAGACCAAAGCTGCGGTATATAACGCCTACGTCACCAGCACACTTCTATATGGTAGCAAGAAAGAAGGCTCAATACCTTCCATCTACTGTGTCTGCGCCACATTCTCGGCATTTCATGGAAAGATGACAAATGTCGAGGTGTTGTCATGTGCTGGCCTTCAAAGCATGTATACACTGCTTAGACAGTGCAGACTACGCTGGCTTGGCCATGTCTGCCACATGGAAGATGGTCACATTCGGAAAGATATCTTCTACGGACAACTGGCAGATGGCAAAAGAACAGTTGGGCGACCGCAGCTGAGATTCAAAGATGTGTGCACGAGAGACATGAGGGCGCTGGACATAAATCCAGCAACCTGGGAGGATAAAGCTGCCGATCACACCAAGTGGCAATGCTATCTGCAGTGCCACCTCAGTTTGGGTGAAAAGAAGCTCACACAACAAGCAGAAGAGAGGAGAAAACGTCGAAAAGAACACCAGGAAAGTAAGCAGCTGAGGGCTGTCACCTCAGGGGTGCATTCCCATAATCAAATATGACTGAAAGGGCTATTATTATTACAATTGAACCAGAAAATACACAGGGAAAAAAACAAGGATTATGAGAATAAACGCAGCAAGTGATAGTAAAATTGCACTAGGAGAAACAACCTTACATGTTGTGGCCTTGTACATATCTTGGCAGCAATATACACACACTGATATTAAAATAAGAATACAAAAGGCTAGAAGAACTTTCATTGCATTGAGAAATCCTATTTATTTTTGTAACTTAACATTTGTAAGTTGTAAATTCAAGAGAACATCTCTGAGTCCTTCTATACTGAAAAATTACCTGTTTGATTACAAAAGGTTTCAGTCAGGTGAGACAAAGAAGAATATGATCACTGCTGTTTCAGGCACGTTGTAAGTGACAAGTAATGTGCAGTTGTCAATAGCAACCTCATTATGTAACACAAATTGTCACAGAAACCACCGCTGCAAGAACGCATGAAGTGCTTTGGCTCAGGATTTCTGAAAGGGGGAAGGGGAGGGAAAATGCATTAGTAGTCCCATGTTCCTTAGGCGCACACACACACACAAGTTATACTGAAAATTTTGAAATAAGAACTTGTGATTTACTTGGCAGTATTCAACGGCTCAAATAAATATTGAATATTTATGGAATATGTTGTCAAGATAAATAGTTTTGTTTTAGAGTCACTTTTAGGGGACCATTTTCTGTTGTTGTTTTCTGTTTAGGAACATATCATCACAGACTGTCATGATCAGACAGAAGAGTTCCATAACAGACTCGTGGACTTGTATAGAGAAAAAATACAGCATCTGAGAGATAAATATGTCGATTCTTTGCCAGAAGGTAAGGGTTTACACCATGTGGTCAGGGGAGGAAATTGTAAAACTAGTGTCTTCCTTACAGAGACAGGAAATTTGTGGGAACAAAACCATATATCAGTAACATTCATTCATTCATTCTTGTCATGAGTTCCACATTGGTGATCTTGTAGTATTTCAATCCTTCTGTTCTATGCAAGCACCCATTTATGACATCAGCAGCATAGAGAGACAGAAATTAAAATGGTTTGGATGCATCCAGTCAGCAACCACCACAAGCCATCAATAGCAGAAAATACAGGGCATGAGGACACCTGAGAGGAAGGCTGATGAACACTGCTAAATAACTCCTAAAGAAAGATGACATGATGCTAGCCAAGGCAGTACACTTTGCAAAAGAACTTGCTTCTCCCCGTGACACTCAGTGGCATAAGTAAATAAGAAACGTCACTGAGTAAGTCTTATTTCCAAGTATTTTTTATAATAAGGTTTATAACAGGCGACTGTGGAAGCTGAAGATATGCCACATTCCCATCTTTTGTGTAATAAGATATTTATAGAAATAATAACATTAAACATAAAGTCACCTGTATTTTACTGGGGCATGAAAGGGGAGCAAAGAATAATAACACTAAAGCCTACCATCATCAGCTGCCACCTCTACATCGAAGGTTGGCTGCAAGATCTCTGTCTTCTGTCTCTTGTCTTGATTGTACACTCTGATACACTCTTTCCTGTCCATCTCTTGATGTTATCTTCCCACTTATAGGGCTGTCTTCCTCTTGCACGTTTGCCTTCAACCCTGCCTTCTATTTTGGTCTTCAGCAAGGTGTTATGACTTTTTAAATGGCCAGAATATTTTTGCTGTCTAATTTTGATCTCCATTAATTATCATTTCATTTGTAGGTTTTCTAGGACCTCTTAATAAACACTAAATGCCAACCAGGCATGTTATAGGAAGTGACTAAGGAGGATTGGGGCCAGGTACCCCATCCTGTAGAAACTTCAAGCAGATATCAACAAGTCATCCAAAGCAAGTAGTTAAAATAATTCAGCTCAGCCATCATAGTATGACAAGGCAGTCCTTGTTCTAAGAAAAATAGTGGGAGACCAGTAAACACATGGAGAAGGGAATCAGACCTGGAAGGGGTACAGAACATGAAAAGATCTTGAACACGACAGAAAGACTTGGCTTTGTTGAAGGCCTGTGCTCCGCACTGAGCTGAAAAGTAATGAACATATTGTCACTGACTATAAATAAACTAAGTACTTTGACTGATAGATTAACAGACTGACTAGCCAGCTCCTAACTACAGGTCCATATGCTTTTATCCGAACACCCAGAACCAAAATATTCTTAAAATCGAGAGTTTCTTGTGCAACTTTTGGGTAATTTTCGGAAACACAGCTGTCTCCTGTGATTTTGGATCAATAGAAATGACCTGTAGTCACATTTTCAGAGATCTGTTTTTAAATTGTTGTATTTGAGCAATTGGAAAAGCATTGTTTGGCTATGCTGGGCTTATAATAACGTGTGTTATCTGCTGCTATACTGTACTGCAAAGCTGTGGAGAGCTTGTGGGACCCTATACAACACATCAATTATGTTGTGTACGAGCTATCTGCAGGGTAGGAAGATGATACCATGATGTGAAAATGCAGTCTGGAAGTTGCCTTTCTAGACTTGTTTGCCAGTGAAGTTTCAGGGCAACCCTAGCTGGCCCTCATGTTTACCATAGCATTCCTTTGGGATAACCCACACCATATGTTGTCTAGTTGCAGCAGTCCCCTACTTATATAATTATCCTCTCCTGTGTGGTGGAAGTGAATTATTGCTCTCTGGTTATGAGAGTCGAAGTGCATTTTAGGGGTAGGTATCCTATCAAAGAGAGTGTTGAGCAGTTGAGTGCTTACTTTTTGATGCAGCGTCACTGTGTTTGAAACGAGGTACCAGCACACTCCAGTCTCCCGTGCTGTAAATGAATACCTCACTGTTCTTTTGAGTTAAGGAAGGCAAAGGCAATAAGGAACAGAATCAGTCACTCCATCTCATGAAGCTGAGACCTAGTATACTTTTTAATGATGTCATCATCAAGCAGCATACGTTGCACTGTGGCCCAGTGCATCCTAATTCAACTGGCATTTATGTTGGGTTGCCTTCTTTAGCCTTTGACTGTCCCCAGCCTACCTGCAAGGCAGCAGTGTGGTCTCTCTGTTTGACTGGCTTCTAAAAAAAACTTAGAAAATTGCTACCGTCAAAAGTTAAGTCACCATATTGGCAAAGGGAGATCACTCTTTGAAAGAAAGAAGAGCCAGACTGCAACAGAGAGAAAATCAATAGCGACAAAATACATAGAGAAACATTACCCACGCAACACCTGGACCCATGCATACACAGATGGATCAGCAACAAATGCAACAGAAAATGGAGGTGGAGGTGTCTTTCTGACCTTAAGCACTGGTGCACAAAAAAAGCTGTGAGTGTCAACAGGACAATTCTCAAGTAACTTCAGAGCAGCGGCCTTGAAAACTGCAGTAGAGGTTATAATGACAGAGGAAACCACAGAGAGACAAGTTGCTTTCTTTACAGATGCACTGTCAGTAACTGCAACATTTAAAAGCCAAAATAATGCAGACCTGGATGACCTAAGAATAGTGCTGCACAGACTATGTCAACGATTAAAAAGAGTTGTGATCCAATGGATCCCATCTCATTGTAACATCCTCAGCGATGAAGAGGCTGACAGATTGGCGAAGGAAGGTTGAAAGCTACCTCAGCCTGATGCAAGCATAACTTTCGAGGAGGCAAAGAGTTTTATCAACAAATGGGATGTAGAGCATCTAGGTCACTCACAAAATGATGCATACTACCAGCTCAACAGAAGAGAACAAGTTGTAATCTTCAGACCCTACATGGGCCACAAAAGATTAGGATACCATCTATTCAACTAACAAATGACAGGCACTACCTTACTTACTTAGCCGTTCCCCTTCTACCGTGAAGTGTAGAGGTGACAGGAACTACCAATGAGTGTAACTTTGGTACTGATAAAATGACTGGTGACATAAAATCCATCTGCTTCAAAGTTGCCCAACATATGTGGAGCAGAGAAAGAGCATATGCCCGACACCAGTACCATTTGTGGAAAAGCTCTACAGAGATGTGAATAGCCTTAAGCTGACCACTGCTTTCTTTGAAAACATTCAAGTAGACATCTGAGAGTGTACAAAGAAGAAAAAGAAGACCTAGTATACGGAAGTCTCTATCACTTCACTGCCCATGGCAGTATCTGCTATAGAACTACAAGTGCGTTAGCCAGAATCCGAACATCTGTAAACCGAAATATTCCGAAAATCAGAAGGGTTTTTTTTGGGCTAATTTAAGCGACTGTGACAGTACGGCCCACACTAACGCAAGTTATCACGTTAGTTTTTTTAGAAATAAGTCAAAAGACTAGCAAGTAATAAAAACACTAGTCAAGATAAGATAACTCTTAAGAATTAATAGTTAGCTCCCCTTGATTAATAGGCGAAGACCTAGGCATTGTTGTGACACTTGAGTGAGTGTGTGCAGAAAGCTTTGCACGGGCTTGAGTACTTTTATAAGGACAGTGGAGAACTAGCTTCCGAGCGAGACACATCACAGTCTTGCATATCGGTGAGTTTTCCTTTTAGAAGTTGAAAACTATCCCCTTATGCAAGTGAAACTGTTTCTACGACCAAGTCAAGATATATTATGTTAGGGAATTGTTTACGACTACTGATATCACGGTTTGTACATCTCGATACGTTTTGTAAACATTATGGTAACCTTTAACTATGAAGTTATATAGTGAAGTATCAGTGGAAACATACCAGTGTTTACAAATGATTTCTGGACAGTGTTTCATTAATGTAGTTGTGTTGTATAAAGGAACAATGCTCTTTTTTGGATGTGAACGCTCTGACCGTCAGTAGTCAGGTTATTGAGTTGTGTCAATTACATGAACCTTGTAGTCCAGTTGGACTCATAAATAAATGGATTTTTTATAAAACCAGAGAGTTATTGGATATGCACGTTGTAGTTGAAGGTATCAAGGAGAATAGATAACATGACAGCCTGCTGTGAGTACTAAGAACTTGGGATGAAAATAATCTTTCCTTCGGGTAATAACACCTCTGGTAGTCACCAGTTACAACTCGAGAGATTATTCATAACTAGCACCAAAACCTACCCTTACGGCCACATACTTATAAATGGTGCCTTCTCCCTGTCACACGACTTTTGGTTTCCAAAAAAAAAAAAATTTTTTTTTTACTGGTATGCAAGGAACCGAAAACACGCGATCTTCAGTTTATCAAGTTTCTACCGTGACACACAAGGTGCAGTATAAGCTGATGTAGGCGCTACTGCGTGAAAAGAATTTTTAAAGTGTGATTAGTTGTCTCTCGTCACTCCTTCCAGCCACGTGTAGACATATTTACAGGTATGCGAGGAACTGACCATGCGTTATGTTCAGTTTATCACGTTTCCAGCCCATGACGTGCAGGCTTCAGTACAGTATATTCTGGCGTAATCGCTACTACGTGATACAAATGTTCAAACATAGGTGGTCAGTTGTGTTCTAGCACTGCTACCAGCCACATGTGTGGATATTTCTTATTTGTGATTTAGAGTTGGATATGTGTGCGCTTATTTAGTGATTTAGAGTTGGATATGTGTGCGCTAATTTAGGGATTTAGAGTTGGATATGTGTGCGCTAATTTAGGGATTTAGAGTTGGATATGCGAGCGCTGATTTAGTGATTTAGAGTTGGATATGTGTGTGCTAATTTAGTGATTTAGAGTTGGATATATGTGCGCTAATTTAGTGATTTAGAGCTGGATATGTGTGCGCTAATTTAGTGATTTAGAGTTGGATATGTGTTCGCTAATTTAGTGATTTAGAGTTGGATATGTGTGCGCTAATTTAGTGATTTAGAGTTGGATATGTGTGCGCTAATTTAGTGATTTAGAGTTGGATATGTGTGCGCTAATTTAGTGATTTAGAGTTGGATATGTGTGCGCTAATTTAGTGATTTAGAGTTGGATATGTGTGCGCTAATTTAGTGATTTAGAGTTGGATATGTGTGCGCTAATTTAGTGATTTAGAGTTGGATATGTGTGCGCTGATTTAGTGATTTAGAGTTGGATATTTGTGTGCGCTAATTTAGTGATTTAGAGTTGGATATGTGTGCGCTAATTTAGTGATTTAGAATTTTGATATTTGTGTGCGCTAATTTAGTGATTTAGAGTTGGATATGTGTGCGCTAATTTAGTGATTTAGAGTTGGATATGTGTGCACTAATTTAGTGATTAAGAGTTGGATATGTGTGCGCTAATTTAGTGATTTAGAGTTGGATATGTGTGCGCTAATTTAATGATTTAGAGTTGGATATGTGTGCGCTAATTTAGTGATTTAGAGTTGGATATGTGTGCGCTACAACCATGCTGGACTGGTCTGCGTGGGTAGGGGTCAGAGAAAAGCTGGTACCCTGGTCCTCCAGGTTGGGGGTTTTAGCACAGGGCCGACACCCCTGTCTGTGTAAAAAATCACACACGTTACGGAAACAGCAATAAATGGAAATACTTTGATGCGGGACGGACATCCGGAGTCTCAGGCTCGTATGACTGACAGTGGTGAAAGCCGAAAGGAAGCCACTGGCATGAAAACGGATGCCCAGACCGCAAAACACGAAACCAGAATTGGTTTTTGGAATGTCAGAACTATGAACGAGGCAGGAAAGCTGAGACAGATTACAGCAGAGATGAGGAATTACAAACTACATATCCTGGGAATAAGCGAGAGCAGATGGACAGGGATGGGGAGAATAAAAACAGCTACAGGGGAAACAGTACTTTATTCTGGTAGAGAGGACGGTCAGCACAACGAAGGTGTAGCCATTATCCTTAAGAAAGGAATGGAAAGGTCTCTACTGGAATGAAAACCCATTAACAACAGACTAATAAGAGCAACACTGAGAGGGAGATTCACCAACACCACCACAATTATACAATGTTATGCACCAACAAATGACAGCGACGAAGAGATCAAGGACGAGTTCTATCAACAGGTACAAAAGGAAATGGAAACTGTACCCAGGTACGATCTTATTATAGTAATGGGAGACCTAAATGCGAAAGTTGGAACACACAATAATTATAACGAAAGAGTAATGGGGAAATGCGGCAGTGGAACAGTAAATGAGAATGGGGACAAATTAATAAGCTTCTGCAGTATTAACAACCTGGTCATCGGAGGAACACTTTTTCAACACAAAGAAGTGCACAAGTTAACATGGGAATCACCAAACGGACGAGACAAAAACCAGATAGATCACATAATGATCAATGGCAGATGGAGACATGCACTACAAGACGTGAAAGTAAGAAGAGGCGCAGATGTGGGAAGTGATCATCACCTAGTAGTAGCAAGACTGAAGGTGAAACTCAGAGCTGCTGGACCAGTTGCAGTCAACAGAAAAGATACAACATCACGAAACTTAAGGACCCCCTCACCAGAAAAGCGTTTGTGGTCGACGTAAAGAGACGATATCTGATTACCAAAAGCCAGGAAAGAACAGAGACCGACGATGTGGACCAGAAATTCAACACCATCTCAACAATATATAAAAGAAAGCAGCAAGTCATGCTTGGGATTCCAGGAAAGAAAGAGCCAAGACTGGATAACACCAGAAACGCTAAACACCATAGCGAAGAGAAAGGAAATGAAAAGAAAGAAAACAGAAGCTAAGTCTCCCAGGTTAAAGGCAATATATAGTGAACAGTACAGTCAGCTGGACAAGGAAGTAAAACGTCAAACCCGTGCTAACAAAAGGACATTTCTGGATGACCTTGCAAGACAGGCAGAAGAGGCAGCACTGAGAAATGAAACAAAGCACAGTTTATAAAATAACTAAAGCTATCAGTGGAAAACGAGGTGCAAACAACATAACGTTAGTAAGAGACAAGCAAGGAAATCTCATCACCACAGCACAGGGGCAGGAAACAAGGTGGGCAGAGCACTTCAGAGAAACACTGAATAAGGAACCACCAGAGACTCAGCTGAATGTTCCTGAGGCTGAAAGTGACTTAGACGTAAATACAGACATTCCACGAAAAGAAGAAATTATCACAGCTATCAAAGGGCTAAAAAATGGAAAAGCGCCTGGTCACGACAATCTGAATGCTGAGCTATTCAAGACAGACCCTGAACTAGCAGCAGAACTATTAGAACCACTATTTGCACAAGTCTGGGAAACTGAGACAACACCAACAGAGTGGAGTAAAGGAACAATTGTCAAATTGCCCAAGAAGGGCGACCTTGCAGACTGCAACAACTGGAGAGGAATTACCCTCCTCTCAGTTCCCAGCAAAATACTAGGCAGGATAATCATCCAGAGAATTTCAAAAGCAGTTGACCATAAACTGAGGAAAGAAAAAGCGGGCTTCAGAAAGAACAGAAGATGTGCAGATCATATATTTGCCCTCAGGAACATTATAGAGCAGTGCTCAGAATGGCAGAGACAGCTGTACATTAACTTTGTTGATTTTGAAAAGGCTTTCGACAGCATACACAGGGACAGCCTATGGAAAATTCTGAGGGCTTATGGAATTCCCAGCCGCATTGTTTCCATTATAAAAAGCCTCTATTCTAACTTTACGTGCAGTGTTGGATCGAGTAATGTAACTTTCGAAGTGAAAACAGGAGTACGACAGGGATGCCCCTTATCAACAACATTATTTTTGACAGTCATAGATTGGGTGATGCGCCAGACAACAGAGGGCAGTCCAAGAGGAATTAGATGGACAATGTTTTCTACACTGGAAGATTTGGAATATGCAGATGACATTGCACTGCTCGCGCATTCACACCAACACATTCAAGACAAAACTGATAGACTGAATAAGTATGGCCAGCAGGTTGGCCTGAACATCAATCTGAAGAAGACGGAGGTCATGACACTAAATGTGGGCAATCCTGAGCCAATAACAGTAAGGAACCAGAAGTTAGAACAGACAGACACATTTACTTACCTAGGAAGCATAGTAACACCTGACGGCGGAACAAGCAAGGACATTAACAACAGAATGAATAAAGCGAGAACAGCCTTTGCTATTCTCAACAACATTTGGAAGTCTTCCCAGTACAGCACAAACACCAAATTAAGACTGTATGAGAGCTGTGTACTTTCTGTGCTTCTCTATGGTGCGGAATGTTGGAGAATAACAGAGAAGGAAATGTCGAAACTGTCCTCCTTCCACACAATCTGCCTAAGGAAAATTCTCCGAATCTTTTGGCCAAACACCATCAGCAACCAAGAACTACTTATTCGGAGTAACCAGGAGGACATGCACACCATCATAGCTGGCAGACGCTGGAGTTGGGTTGGCCATGTCCTCAGAAGGGACCCTGATACCATCGCAAGAACAGCTATGCTATGGACCCCCGAGGGAAAGCGAAAGAGAGGCCGACCAAAAACAACTTGGCGGAGAACTGTGGAAGCTGAGATGCAAAGAATGAACCACAGTTGGGGCACTGTACGAAGGATGGCCGCCGACCGAGCAAAGTGGAATCAATTTGTTGCTGCCTACAAGACGCCACCAGGCGTGATGGCCGCTGACTGCTTTGACGGTTGGCGGTTATGGATCAAAGAAGAAGAAGATGTGTGCGCTAATTTAGTGATTTAGAGTTAGATATGTGTGCGCTAATTTAGTGATTTAGAGTTGGATATGTGTGCGCTAATTTAGTGATTTAGAGTTGGATATGTGTGCGCTAATTTAGTGATTTTGAGTTGGATATTTGTGTGCGCTAATTTAGTGATTTAGAGTTGGATATGTGTGCGCTAATTTAGTAATTTAGAGTTGGATATGTGTGCGCTAATTTAGTGATTTAGAGTTGGATATGTGTGCGCTAATTTAGTGATTTAGAGTTGGATATGTGTGCGCTAATTTAGTGATTTAGAGTTGGATATGTGTGCGCTAATTTAGTGATTTAGAGTTGGATATGTGTGCGCTAATTTAGTGATTTAGAGTTGAATATGTGTGCACTAATTTAGTGATTTAGAGTTGGATATGTGTGCGCTAATTTAGTGATTTAGAGTTTAATTTCATTGTGAAAATGTCGAAAAGAGCTGCATATACTCCTGCGGATAACGGTGGGAGTAAGAAAAGGAAGCATGTGTCGTTATTGATGATAGTGCAGAAAGTAGAGTTATTGCAGAAGCTTGATCGTGGTGTCTCTGTGTGTCTTCTTACAGAAGAATATGGTGTAGGAACTACCACAGTATATGACATAAACAAATAGACAGACAAGCTGCTGAAGTTTTACAGGGACAGCGATGACCAAAAACTAATGTCAGATTGGAAAACTTTGCATAGAGGAAAAAATGAAGATCTTGACCATGTGCTGAGGGAATGGATTCGATGACGGCGAAATGAACGCATGCCGCTGACTGGTTTGTTGGTTGTGAAACAAGCTAAAATATACCATGAAGAACTGAACATTGAAGGCGATCCTACATCAACAGATGTCTGACTCCAAGCTGAAGACGACGATTAGAGCATGAATGAAGGATATTTTTAAAGTTTAAAAACATATTTTTCTGAAAAATAAATTCTACTACAGCTATACAAAATTTAAGTTGGGGCGAAATTTGTCTACTTTGGGCGATTTTTGGGCTACATTAACCGATTTTGGAGCTACTTTGGGCGAAAACCGAAAAAATCGGAGAACTGAAAAATGGCCGTCCCCGAGCATTTTGGATTCTGGGTTACCAACCTGTACCTTTACTTAAAAAAAAAAAAAAACTATCATTGCACTGTTATTCCCATTGTTGGAGGGGTGGGGATTTGAGGGCTGAGGAATAATAAAAGCTGCTTGCCGATTGCTGTCACCATGCAGTGTACAGGCTAAGTTTTTATTTTTACCCCTGATAGAAAAAACTTAGACCTTACCGGGGCTCAAACCCATGTCTCCAGACTTCAGAGACCAATATCCTAACCACTAAGCCACCTGCTCCCCACCTTTACTTTTATCCTGTTAAAATTAACTCTTTTACTATTGTAGATGAGGCCAGGTTGTCAGGAGTTATCAATCCTATACTGTTGATGGATGAGTCTGACTTGTGCATAATCTGTATTTCAAGTGACACTTTTAACTAAACTAAAAATTTGATGATTGGGCCAAGTAGACTCTAATTAAAAATTGAATGGTTGAGCCGAGTAGACTCTAATTAAAAATTGGATGATTGAGCCAAGTAGACTCTAATTAAAAATTGAATGGTTGAGCCGAGTAGACTCTAATTAAAAATTGAATGGTTGAGCCGAGTAGACTCTAATTAAAAATTGGATGGTTGAGCCAAGTAGACTCTAATTAAAAATTGAATTGTTGAGCCGAGTAGACTCTAATTAAAAATTGGATGATTGAGCCAAGTAGACTCTAATTAAAAATTGAATGGTTGAGCCGAGTAGACTCTAATTAAAAATTGAATGGTTGAGCCGAGTGGACTCAAATTAAAAATTGGAGGGTTGAGCCGAGTGGACTCAAATTAAAAATTGAATGGTTGAGCCAAGTGGACTCAAATTAAAAATTGAATGGTTGAGCCAAGTGGACTCAAATTAAAAATTGAATGGTTGAGCCAAGTGGACTAAAATTAAAAATTGGATGGTTGAGCCAAGTGGACTAAAATTAAAAATTGGATGGCTGAGCCAAGTGGACTCAAATTAAAAATGGGGTGGTTGAGCCAAGTGGACTAAAATTAAAAATGGGGTGGTTGAGCCAAGTGGACTAAAATTAAAAATGGGGTGGTTGAGCCAAGTGAACTCAAATTAAAAATTGGATGGTTGAGCCAAGTGGAATCAAAAATGGAATTCTTGAGCCAAGTGCACTAAAATTTAAAATTAGATGGTTGCGCCAAGTGGACTCAAATTAAAAATGGGGTGGTTGAGCCAAGTGGACTCAAATTAAAAATGGGGGTGGTTGAGCCAAGTGGACTCAAATTTAAAATGGGATGGTTGAGCCAAGTAGACTCAAATTAAAAATCGAATGGTTGAGCCAAGTGGGCTCAAATTAAAAATGGGGTGGTTGAGCCAAGTGGACTAAACTCAAAATTAATGTAAGACATAAAAAAGTGACAACTCTGCATGGGCTGTTTGGTCATACCTTGCAAATCCTGTAGGTTCCATGGACAGCCAGATAAGAAACCCTGCTGTTATTGCT
Organism: Oreohelix idahoensis; assembly: GCA_024509875.1. Classification (NCBI taxonomy): domain Eukaryota; kingdom Metazoa; phylum Mollusca; class Gastropoda; order Stylommatophora; family Oreohelicidae; genus Oreohelix; species Oreohelix idahoensis. Next base: position 112,160 of record JAMPIV010020708.1, on the reverse strand, counting down.
CATTTTTCCTGAATATGATCTGAGTATTGTTTCTTATAACAGATGTTAGCAAGCATTAAGAATTTGTCTTAATAAAAGATGAAATAAATTTTAACAAATAAAACTGTACTCCTTCTCAAGGTCATGCTCCCTGCAAAGCTGGAGAAGAACCAGGTGAGCTGGGAAGACTGCGGAAGAAGTTGGTGTCATTTTTGCACAATTCTCAACACTACATTCCAGAGAGGCTTCTAACTAGGTTCCCCACTGATGGTAAGTGTTGCAGTTTTTTTTTTGGTTTAAATATAGGATGAGTGAACATGTGAAACAAGAAGTAGATTCAGCCAAGACTGTTATATATTTTCTGCTCCATAGTGAATAGCACGCTGGTGATAGATAGGAAACACATTGAGGAAACCTGTTGATAGCATTACAGGGCAGCTGTTATTCTGGAATCCTTAGTGTAAGAGGAGACTGAAAAAAACATGTGAAGAAGGGAATTGGAGAGAGAAATGAAAGGGGTGAGGAAGGCATGGTAAGACATTGAGCTGATAGCATGGGAAGGAAGCACTTGACATAAGTTGCCTATGCTGAATTAGGAGCAGCGGGGTGGTGATGATGATATAGTAAAACCATTTAATTCAATTTTGCAATTAGAATGTCAGCATATTAGAATGTCAGCATATTAGAATGTCAGCATATCTTCTGTGTTTTATTTAATTGGCTTTCTATGGAGCACTAGTGCTCCATGCTGCACCAGATTCTCCAACCTATCCATCTTTGGACAATAAGCTCAAGTTCTTTCCTTATCTTCTTTTGTCTCCTTATTTTTGGCTTCAATTCTGTGTTTTTTTCTGTGTGTTCTGATGGCTTGCTTTATTTCTTCTTATGGGGGTATACCCTCAGCTGACAGACTAGCATCAAGAGCACCCACAGTGGGGACGCTGGATGTGGATAAGGGAGAGATACTGAGAACAATTAATGATCACCTGTTAGAGAATGGCACTGCAATTGCTGAATCATCAAGGTTACGCCTGTTGGAATTTGACATCAAATGTAAGGCTAGCAAAGATGGACGTATGAGAGGATGCATCCGTCATGTCTACAACCAGCTATCGACAGGAACAATTAGCTTTCACACTCTTTGACATATACTGAGGGAGAATCAGCGCCTATGAGTTTCCTTGGAGTGCAATGATGTAGATTCTCTTCAACAGTAAAAATATCCTCAGGTAACAACCTGGTAGAATAATATGAAATGCCATTGACCAGAACCCACATCAGGAAGAGAACACTATAAAGGCCTATGAGAACCTGGAGAAGAAGTAGCCACGGTAATAGGGATCTTAAGGGTGAAGGTGAAGAAGACATTCCAGAGTATAGACTAATGATTAGTTAGATCTGTTGGGGACCCAAAGACGCAGCAATAGAGAACGCAGTCAGCAACTCATAGCTTGACTGCCTGCGTCAGGACCAGCGAATCAGAGCTGGTCAAGACCGCACTCCACCTCCACGTGGTGGTACTGGAAACAGTCTGCAGCAGTGCAGTCTGGCTGAGCGAGTGTGGATCGCAATGGGAAGGCAAACCCGGTCCTAAAAAATGCTGTGCAGAAGTCGGATGTGTCGACCGAAAGGTGCAGATATCACAGCTTAGGCGTAAACAGACACAACGCAACCACTGTCCTTTTCAGGGCGAACGAGGAAGAAGAAGAAGAAGATCTGTTGCATTCTTACTGGACACTAGTTCTTACCTCAAAGGATTCTGTAAGTTGTCCTTCATGAAGAGCTCTGTATGTCCTGTTCTCTTGTATTTAAACGTTACTGTTTACTTCTTGTAAGTGTGTCATGAATGTTGTTAGTTGCTGTGGGGGTAAGCTCACTGATGTTATCATGGTTCACAGGCTTCCATGAGGAGAGGGCTATTCTCCTTGGCCGACTAGGAAGACATGAACAAGCTCTAAGTATTTACATCCACACCATCAAGGACATCAAGCTGGCAGAGGAGTAAGTAACCATCACTTATTCCGCTTTTCTCATCATCATTTCCTCCTTCATGACCTCATGGAGCAAGGAGCCACCGTTGCCCCAGGCCCCCATCCAGGAAACCAGCACCCAAGCATTCATGTGCCCTCGCAATGGTGGATTCTGCAGCAGTTTGTTTAATGTAGAGGTTGCCAGTCTCATGTAGGGCCTCATATTAAATGCTTCTTATGATATGCCTGAGGGAGCACATGTTATCTACTTTATTTGTCTCCCCAGAGACCCTCCGTGAACAATACGGAGCCAACTTCATATTACATGTACGTATCCTTTTATCTGAAATCGTCAGGGACAGCTGTGTTTTGGAACTGGATTTTTCAGTTTCCAGATTTTGCCCAAATCATGTTTGAAAAATATCCCAAAATCGCCCAAAGAAACTTTCAATTTTGAGAATACTTCGGTTTTCAGGTGTTCTGATAAAAGGATACTGTGGTGGGTTTTGATGTTATGAATTGTTGTTATGTATTATTATTGGATTAAATGAGATCAGCTATGAAGGTCCCTGAATTTAACAACTAGTATTTTAAACTTTCCAGAGTACCTTTCCGCTACCACCCATTTGATCTCATTCAAAATTACTCTATATTATTATATAAATGACTTCGTGTAGTGTCTAGGGTTATGAATGTGGAGTGTAATGTGCAATAACCAACAAATATACAAACAAATATTTTATTATCCACAACCACCAACAGTACTACAACAATAACATACCAACGACACTTTAAAAGGCTATCTTATTTAAGACAGTGGTTGAAATTTGTGTAAATAAATTTTGTACAATTTATTATCCTGATTCTAATTTATTTTGAACCAGGACTGACAATCAAAAGTGAAATCAAAAGAATCATTTACAACATTCCAATAACACAGTGGATCTTCTGTCCATACATACACTATTATTCTAATATAAGTGTGTGGTTATATTCTTCTACTTTGAGGTAATACTGGTATTACACCATAGATTGTTGGTTATAATCACTCCCTTTAAGTTAAGTCTGTTCTCGTTTGTCACTTGTGGAAATATTAATACTAGGCACAGTTTTCTTTAATGTCACTTTCTAGACTGTTAAGTTCTTTTAGTTGAGCTGTCAGGTGCCGAACAAGAACTTATCTTGGCAGGAGAATACAGGTAGAACGTTTCCTCTGCTCGCTTGACAATCTTTTCCACCTTTTGATGGGCAATGGCCACTAGCATGGGCTCGAAGTATACAGATAGAGTCCTGAATCGAGCAGTTCTCAAGCGTTTGGTACTACATTAACGTCAGTACCCAGGACCCTGAAATGTGAAGGTTATGCATCCTTCTTTATACCTAGTATACTATAATATTCCACATTTAAGTACAGTTACATTACAAACAAACGAAAAGGGTCATAGCTTTATACCAACCTATGCCACCATTATCTTTTGATGTGACAATTACACCAGTATTCCTCTCCCCTAATAGTTACAACGCCACTGCAATTCCAGCTGTCATCTTTCCATATAATAGGATAGGTGTTATGCTCCTTGATGACAATCATACATATTTTCTTGTAGTTTTACACCTCTCTGACAGTCTATCACATTGTGGATCAATCTCTAGGCTTTGCATAAGTTTGCTACAGGCCTACTTACTTATTGTCGTACATTATTATCTCACATTCAATTTTTATTTCAAATACATGTTAATAAAGTCAATCTTACCACATTTATTCAATGAAATACACAGTGAACGATGACTGGCACACTTTCAATCTGCCGTTTTGTCCAGGCTTTTGAGAAATATGGTTTTCACTGCACAAGCCTGATCTCATCGCTATGTGTCAAAATTTTGTTAGAAATGGCATCCCCAACTAATGCTTTTTCCCCAATATCAACTACTCTAGCCAATGATTACCCTTATTTCACTTGTAAACAAAGTCATTCAAAAATACCATTCAATTTTCTACTACGTTACTCAGGTGATATATGTTTAGTACGAGGTCGGCCAATAATATTTCGTCTCACTTCAAATTCCACCCAATCCCCTTCCTCGTACCATCTTAGCCTAGCTTTCACCTAATTTTTTCCCAAAAAAATATGCGATCCAATCTAAGCAGATATGACTTGACCTGACAGTATCTCTGATCTCTATGTATTGTTTTATCAATATTTGATTATTTAATGGACTATTTAGATAACTAACAACATATTCTTGGTCAGCAAGTCTTCAGGTACACAAATATACAATTTTTATGGGGCTATGTGGCTTGGTTCAAAATTCTATCTTTTTTTCTATGTTAGTTTCAAGCTAAATACGAGAGCTTATGTCATTCGCAATAAGAGCTAAACGTGTTTCCATGACTGTAGTGTCCACATTTCTAACTTTTTCATCGTATTGGGGAAACCCGCCTATAGCAAAGCGTGCAAGTCGGTTGTAGTGTTAGAACCAATTTGAGACGTGATTTGCGTGTTTTATCTAGCCTTGCCTCTCCTTTCCCCAAATGCAGTTAGGCAAATATTTCTTAGAACTAGGAAAAGTGGGGCGTCTATGTCAAGGACGAATTTGAAAAATAGGGTACCGTTTTGTTCGGCTTATGCGTTAGCAAATAATAAGCTGAAGGCGTAGGCGACAACCTACGATTCTCGCCGAAAATTTTTAGTACTATCGTATCTTGACTTTATGCCTATACTGTTATATTCTAATTTAGATATTGTATTTAGAAGCTCACCACAGATACAGACCTGTAGTTGTATCTTATGACATGCCTGAGGGGCCACTAATCCTATTCTTTCTTTGTCTTCTCAGAGACCCGTGATGACAACATGGACCATTCTGCTTTTCTGTTTGTCTCATACTGTTTTAATATTTGCTGAGACCCCTAGGGATGACATGGACCATTCTGCTTTTCTATTTGTCTCAGACTGTTTTAATAGGTTTGCTGAGACCCCTAGGGATGAGATGGACTATTCTGCTTCTCTATTTGTCTCATACTGTTTCAATATTTGCTGAGACTGCACTGCTTTTCTACACTGCCTCATCATTTTACTGAAGCACAGCAGTAAAATAACGTAGTCTGAGCTAAAACATGGGAGACAGGAGAGTTGCATATTAACCTGAAGATATTCTGAGGCTCACACGACAACCTTGCCCAACATAGTTCCTGGCTGTCTCTGGGGAGATAAATAATAGGACAACTGTTACTTCAAGCATGTCATATAAAGCAACTAATACTAGGCTGGCACGTTCGTCGTGTAAAACCAATTGCTACAGGAATCATTACTACAAGAACACATAAATGTTTTGGTGCAGACTTCTGCAAGGGGAACAGCTGCAGTGGTGGCTGCTTGCTCCATAGGAAGTGATAAAGGAAATGTTAATGATGACAACCTTGAGCTATTGATGGAGGAAACTAAAGGAGAATTGTTCTGGATAGTTTAGACAAAAGAGTTTGTTGTTTGCGGTATATGCTCCAAGGAAGCACAGTGCCTAGAGTAGAGAAAACATGTTTTATTTCTATTGTACTTGGCACCTTCTTTAATCATGATGGTATTAGAAATCCTTCAATAGAGATCCCTGCTAGACCTTTTCCTTGTGAGAGTGATTTTTCAAAAATGAGAAATCTTTGCCTAGTTCATTCATTTTCTCTTATTACAAATGATATGATCAAGAATCTAGGACCTGTAGTCAGGCACAGCTCCTCCTCAATCTTCAATCAGTCATGGACTACTGGAAAATTTCCAGATCGATGGCGAGAAGCAATCATCTTCCAATCAGAAAGAAACAAAAGGAGAAAATGAGGAAATCCAGCTACCGACCAGTGAGCTATCTGGGCAATGTCATGGGGAGAATACTGAATTATCTGGAAAAAAAAACCATATGCTTCATAACGCTCACTCATCATTTAGGAAAAAACTGCAGCACCGAAGACCAGCTAGTATACCTAGCCCAGGAAGTAGAAAATCTTTGTGAGAAGAAAAAAGTACTGGCTGTTTTTTGTGGACCTGACAAAAGCTTTTGATAAAGAATGGAAAGAAGTTTATTTTTTAAGTTGCTCAACAACAAAATTGAAGGGAGAATATTCAAATGGATTCAAGACTTCCTCCGATACTGCATAGCAATCGTAAAACTTAATGGAACATTGAGCTATTGCGTCGCTCTTCAACAAGGTGTGCCACAAGGAGGAGTTATCTCTCCCACATGTATATATATATTGGAGTCAAGTTGGATAAGGGACTTACCTGGAAGCTGCACCTAAAAGCAGTGGAACAGAGACCAACAAGGAAGCTCTCCCTTATGAAGAAACGCATGCAGAAACTGGGGGACAAATACCAGCATATTCAGAAAAGTCTATACAAGCACAGTCAGGCCTGTACTTGAATATGGCATGTCAGCTTGGGCCGCGGCATCAAAAACAAACACAGAGCGTCTAGAAAAAGTGCAAAATGCAGGCCTTAGATTAATCACTGGAGGGATGAAGGCTACTACAATCCTCCGATCCAAGCAGTGGAGAGATACACCAACATCCGCCCCCTTGACGACAGACGTGAGGAAAAGGTGTTTACTCACAGCGAAAAGCTTCTATGAATGCCAAGTCATCCAGTGGATGTCACACTCCATATCTCGACAAAAACAGGTTGTCTTCTTCTTCCTTCTTCCTCGTTCGCCCTGAAAAGGACGGTGGTTGCGTTGTGTCTGTTTACGCCTAAGCTGTGATATCTGCACCTTTCGGTCGACACACCGACTTCAGCACGGCATTTTTTAGGGACCGGGTTTGCCTTCCCATTTTGATCCGCACTCGCTCAGCCAGACTGCACTGCTGCAGACTGTTTCCAGGACCACCACGTGGAGGTGGAGTGCGGTCTTGACCAGCTCTGGTTCGCTGGTCCTGACGCAGGCAGTACAGCTATGGGTCGCTGACTGCATTCACTATTGCTGCATCTTGGGGTCCCAAAAACAGGTTGAAAAGAACTTGCTTCTCTCATATCTCAAAACAGCTGCAACAGTGTCATGAGGAGCCAAACTACTGCCATGAAAATATATCTGTTATCACAGAAATCCCTAACATATCCCCACCCTCGCACACCCCCCCCCCCCCCCCCCCCCCCCCCCCCCCCCAACCACCACCGCCACCACCCAAAAAAAAAAAAACTTTAGCTCAGGAGATGATTGAAGAAAAGAACAACCCCAAGGAATGGATACACATATACACAGATGGATCTGCACAGTGGGCAGTAATGAATGGTGAAGGAGTCATTTTTATCAGATTCATATATGGGAGGATCATCCCAAGGCCTTCCCAACCAGAAAGATCTCCTCTAATTTCAGGGCAGAAGCTATGGCACTACTGCAGGTTTTAAGAATCCTCACAAGATCAGAATAGCAGCCACCAGCTAAGATACTAATCTTTACTAAATGTAGATCACTACTGGAATCAATACAAAACATCAGAAATGAAAACAAGATGCCTGAGATCAGATCTGAGCTGAACATTATCCAAAGATTGTCAACCATTGTCCGTCAGTGGTTACCCTCCCATTGTGGAAACACTGGAAATGAGAAAGCAGATCCTCTATCTAGAAGTGGAAGTAAAATGGAACAATTCAGCCACCTTTTGCCCTATCAAGAAGCTAAAACCATCATCAACAACAAGTACAAATATCAGTGGAAAAGGGACAGCGATATATACAACAGATGTGATCCACTCCACTAGCTAAATAGACACCAGCAGACTATCATTTTCTGCCTGAAAACTGCCCACTGCAGATTACTAGGTCACCTTTATCGCCTCAGGATAACCATAGAATGAATGTTCATGTGGAACTGGAATCCAGACTCCTGAACACGTTCTCCAAAACTGCCCAACCCATTATGACCCACAACGACTGACCTGGCCAGAGAGTGTTGCAACATCCACCCCTTGCAGGAAACCTGCACCAAGCATTGTCATGCAGTGATTTCTGTAGCTTACTTACTTAGTTGTTCCTCTTCTACTGTGAGATGGAGAGGTTTGAAAGAGAGAGTGCCATACTATCCTATCAGCTGTCTTCCTCCTGGACTGGTTCCATTCTAGTCCTCAGTCCTTCAGAGATTGTCTGATGTTGTCCTCTCAGCAAACTGTGGGTCGTTCTGGAGGTCTTCTTCTTCTTCCTCGTTTGTTCTGAAAAGGACATTGGTTGCGTTGTGTCGCCCTTTACAGCAAAGCTGCGATATTTGCGCCTTTCAGCCTGACACATCCGACTTCCGCACAGCCTTTTTTTTGGGACTTGATTTGACTTCCCTCTTCGATCCCTACTCTTTCGATCAGACTGCAGTGATGCAGCCTGTTTCCAGGACCACCACTTGGAGGTGGAGTAGGGTCTTCGTCAGCTCCGGTTCGCTGACCCTGGCGCAAGCAGTCAAGCTATGAGTTGCTGACTGCAGTCATCTCTTTTGCTGCGTCTTTGGTCATCCTGGAGGTCTGGATCCCTGGCTTTTAGCCTCCTGTGTGGTTTCTGTAGCAAAGTGTTTTATGGATAAGGTCGCCAGCTCCTTACATAACTTGATATATTAGTGACCTTGAATGGCATTCCTGGTGGAGCCGTAGTCCTTTCTTTTTTTGTCTCATCAGAGACCCCCTGGGGACTACACTGGGTTTGTCTAGTAGGAACCATCTTTGTCCAGTATAGGGGATCCTTACCTACCATCTTTGTCCAGTATAGGGGATCCTTACCTACCATCTTTGTCCAGTATAGGGGATCCTTACCTACCATCTTTGTCCAGTATAGGGGATCCTTACCTAGTATAAGAGATCTTTCTTAACTGCTTCCAAACATCTCTCTTTATTTTGTTTAAGTTCTATTCCAATTGTACCCTGTTATTGGTTTTTTTTTAAACCTACATTGACCTCAGAGGAACATAGCTTGTGCATGCAATGAGCTTCTGATTGTTAGATCTGTTGATAAATATTGGATTGTTATATCAACATTTGGAACCTGGTAGTGTCATGCTCCAGCCTAACCAGCTGTAAATGGGTACCTGACTCTGCTCTTGAGTTAGGAAAGGCATAGGCAGTGAGGAAGGGAGCTGGTCACCCCATCTCATAAAGCTAGACCTGGTATAGTGAAGTCTCTAACCCTTCACTCCCCTAAGACAGTATCTGCTGTGAGACTACCTTTACCCCTTATATCAACATATTTAATCGGGCCGAAACACTTGTCGGATGGGGGGACTACTTCTGATGATCAGATTGCTTCCTGTTGTATCGCTCTGTAAAGAGTTTCCTATCATCAACTTGTTATAATATGAACTATACTACTGGACAAAAGTTAAGGACCACCATTCAGTTTAGACAAGGTTTATATAATTGATTGGCAAACTGTAAAGACAAGTGAAAATGTCATTAAAACTGAGCTCAGAAAAATGTGTATACATTTCTGTGTGCACTAGGTTAATTTTTTTTTAATGTCCAAAAACAGGGTCACTTTAACCCACACATGAAAATTGCCATTGTTGCTGCAAAAACTCGTGGTTTTTGCAACACGCCCCATTAGTTCAAAAGGTGAAAAAGTGAGTTGAATTTGAATGCACGTGGAAAATGATCATCGGTAAAGAGTGTTCACCGTTGGTATGCAATAAATCAGTATGACAATGGTCGAAATGATCACTGCATTAGCCATGCCACCAAGGAGAAGTCTCAGCACTGTAGACCGTGGTCGAGCCATGGCATGGATTCAGGATGGTCAATCTGTTCGTCATGTTGCAAGACGTTTAGCAGTGTCCCACTCTACCATTCAGAGACTTCTTGAGAGATTTCAAGCTACCGGACATTTGGAAAATCGACCCTGCTCACGAAGAATTATAATATAAACCTTGTCTAAACTGAATGGCGGCCCTTAACTTTTGTCCAGTAGTATATTTTCTTTAGTTCCCCACTCGGTAAAATTACTTACAGGTGTGTTTTAAATATTTATTTTTGTACTGTAGATACTGTGCTTTGAACTATGAGAAGGAAAAGGAAGGTAGCAAAGATGTAAGTATAAAATATCAGTGGATTGCTTATGAGTTATTGTTTTGTGAAGTAAATTTCTGTGAGACTGTGATGAAGAATCTGTGATATTCTCACATTTGTAATATATTTACTTGTAAATTTTGCACGTGGGCACATTTATGAAGAATCGTTTTTAAGTTTGGATAGTGTGTATTGTTGTTTTTTGTTTGTTTGACTATTAATACAAATTATTCATGTAGAAAGGTTCAGACATTTTTACTAAGAATGAGCTGTGTTTATGACTATGAGAACACCTTTCACCAACCTCCCTAGTGGAATAAGACAGTGGAGGAAGCATGGATAGAAACGGAAAGAGCAACAAAGGAATGGCATAAAGCACGAAACACAAGAATGATGAATTAGGGAGAGGTTGAAGAGATGAAGGAGAAAAAGCAAAGAGCCGTTAATAGATTCAAGAGCATGGCAAGGGAGGCCAAGGATAAAGTGTGGGAAGACTTTGTGATACAGGTAGGCATGGAAAAAACCCTACAGAAATTCTGGGCCTTACATCGCAGAATGAATACGAAAAGTGCAAGCCTACCCATCCCTAATATCAAAAGCTCTACAGGACTAAACCTAAAGATGGACAAAGAGAAGGGAAGAGCCTTATTCAGTCGATATATGGAGCAAACGGATAAAGGTGACAAAATTGCCCGCCTGAAAATAAAGGACAGCTTGCTGGAAAATGCCAGGGGCCAGATATACTTTGATCTCTTTTCTGAAGAAGACGTGGTGTACACATTGAAAACCAGCAGAAACACTGCTCCGGGTCCTGATGGTGTACGATACCATCACATTAAACAGCTCAACGACACAGCCATTATAAATATGGTGAGCGATTTCAGTACCAGCATACAGAATGCTGAGGTTCCAGAAGACTGGCTACACAGTTACCTTCGGCCACTTCCTAAACCTGGCAAAGACCCAACACTACTCAGCAGCATTATCAAATTATCACACTACAGAATGTCTATGGTAAATTACTTGAAAAGATAGTTGCAAGACAAGTAATGAGCCACCTCGAAAATGCACACATCTTTTCTTATACCCTGGGTAGCTATAGGCATATGAAAACAACATGGGGTAATGCTGGAACATTTATGTACGATGTGTACGAGGGATTCCAGGGTAAAAGAGAAACGGTGGTTGTCACAATTGACCTAGAAGATGATTATAACAGTGTGGTCTTTGCAACCCTAATAGACTGTATAATGGCATGTGGTGGTTTAACATCTACACAGCAAAAATAGCAACCTTTCAACCAACAGGACTGGGATGAACATTAACTTTTGCAGATGACATACTCGTGTACAGAACTGGCTCAGACAGACATGAAATGGTCTAAGGTATGCAAGAGACACTACAGGCGGTTTCTAAATGGTGTGAGGAAAGCGGATCAAAGGTCAATCTCAACAAGGCCTGTGTGATGTGGCACTCTTTGAACAACTCCATAGTGAAAGCAGACCTTCCAGACATCACTTTCATTGGGCAGAACAATGAAAGGCAAGACAAGCTGAAGTATCTGGGAGTAACGTTTGATCATGGGCTATCATTCAAGTATCATGTTGAACTGATCATACAGAAGTGCCAGCGAGGACTGGCAGCCTTAAAAACAATGGCTGATGCACACCTGGAACAGCGACTACTGTTTCTCCTGTATCATCAGCTCGTGATTTCAGTAATCGAGTACGGGCTAGGAATACTCACGCTGTCAGTGACACAATGTGAACGACTGGAACGCATTCAAAATGAAGGGATGCGACTAGTTTTGGGCTGTACGTGTGATACTCCCATTGTGACAGTGAGATACATGCTCGGATTGCTATCGATTAGATCCAGATATGCGATGGCCCAGGCAAAAGCCTATATGTGGGTAACCACCAACAAAAGACACCCCCACGTGAGAATGTAGCTGACATCAGAGGAGCAAGAATCAAGAGGGGATGTCATGGATGGCACAGGCTATGATTGGTCAGGTGACCAGGGTTGAAAATGTATCCAAAGGGGAAGAGTGGAGTAAGTCAGGGGAGAACTGGATAAACTACCAGCAGGTCATCATTAGCCTTGGCAGAGAGTGCAGATCTTGGGGCAATGGAAAAACAGAGCTGGAGATTAATCAGCTGATAAGTGATCATGCTGGGGATGATGACGCTATTGTGTACACTGATGGGTCTGTAGTGCGTGGTGAGAAATCCGGATGGGGCTTCTCTGCGAGAATAAAGGGCAGGGTCATCGCTGAATAGAGTGGAGCCTACATGACAACAACCTCCAGCATGAGAATGAAGGTAGAGGCAGTTACTGCAGCACTGAGGTGGCTATCTGAAACTCCATCAACCAGGGCAGTTATATTGTCAGACTCTCAAGCCATGCTTCGGAAAGTTCAGAACGGATGCTGCGGCGGGATTGGAAAACATCAGTAGAATCCTCAAGCCTTGAAGAACTGGTGTGGATCTACTGTCCTGGTCATGCAGGGGTATGTGGCAATGAGAGAGCTGACAGACAGGCCTCGAGAGCACCCATAGTGGGGACATTGGACATGGATAAGGGATAGATACTAAGGTCTATTAATGATCGCCTGCTGGATAATGACACTGCAATGGATGAATCAACAAGGCTGAGGCTGTTGGAGTTTGGCATCAAACAGGGGTCTAGCAGAAATGGAAGTGAGAGAGGATGCATCCGTCGTATGTACAACCAGCGTGCTACGGGTACAATTAGCATTCATACTCTTCAACATTTGCTGAGGGAGACTGAGCACCTATGGGTTTGCCCGGAGTGCAGTGAGGTCAATTCTGATTAACAATAACGATAACAATTTTACATGATGAAGTTGCTAGCCCCATTCATAATCTCATATTCATCACCTGTTTATGAAGTGCCTCAGGGAGCATTATTCTTATTCTCTGTCTCCTCAAAGACCCATGGGACCTGCACAGAGCTTAAGGAGTATTGTCCTGTTTTTTGTTTGTTTTGTAAAGCTATTGTTTGTTATTGCTTTTAACTGTTCATATGGTATCCTGTTCTTATTTTATTGTTTGTTTTCGCAGTCTTTTTGGCAAGTCTTTCTACTTTCTTGTTTGAACATTGAAATAAATAAATAGGGAAGCCCGAGGCCTGCAAACAGTTCACAAATAATACATATGAACACGTATGTTGCTGGTACTCGTAAGAAATACAGAAGTAGAAAACTAGACAACAGAAAAATAACCCAGGACCATCTGAACGGCAGTCTACTTGTTTATTTCTAATTCTGTATTTCTTATGAGTGCTTGGAACATAACCCATCCATGTATGTGTATTATTTACAGATTTATTTACTTTCATGTTTTCTTGATTGGGTACCGATCCATGTTACTGAAATTTTTCTTAAATTTTTAGCATTCATCCACTTCAATGTTTTAGGCAGATTCCTCTAATAGGGAATTCTTTATAGAGCAGAGACATTGTATTCATCGATACGCACCAGATCTCAGTGCACCAGATCTTCAGTCTGACTATATCAAGCCTCCTGTTCTGTGACATCTTTCCATATCTTCTCTGTCCTTTTTTTTTTTTTTATCTGTCCGTCTGCAATTCTCATCTGTGTGTGTTTTTAGGTCTTCCACTGATCCACTGGCTTCCTAGCTCAGTGGTCCATGGTTCAATCCCCAGTTGAGGTTGGATTTTTTAGACCGCAAATGGCTCCAGTGTCGACCCAGCCTCATGAATTGGGTTTCAGAGCAACTCTGGGAAGGTTAAGGCGGCCGGCGTAATGTTGACTACATCACCCCTAGTGTGCCGATGGTCAAAAAAATATGGGCCAAACACCGTATTCCCAATATGCCTCAATGGGCATGTAATGGGATCCTTTACCCCATTTTACTGATTCTTTTACCCTGAGGGCTTCAAAACAGAGGCGTGGCAGACAACAAAAGCAACAATAAAGCAGTTTTAGACTTTTGACAATGGGATATATGGGATATCAAACCCATCATTTTTAAAAATATAATAATTCTGTCATATTACATGTTGGCATGTAGTTTATGTTGTATTACATTTTAAGGTATAGTTTATGTCCTAGTACATTTTGTGGCATAAAGGTAAAGGAACCCGTTACACGCCCATTGAGGCATATTGGGAATATGGTGTTAGGCCCATATTATATTGACCGTCGGCACACGAGGGGTGATGTGGTCGGCATCACGCCGGCCGCCTTAACCTTCCCAGAGTAGCTCTGGTACCCATTTGGGGCTGGGTCGACCCAGGAGCCGATAATTTTCCGCCTCATCTGGGGATCGAACCATAGACCACTGCGCTAGGAAGCCAGTGCACTAACCACTATGCTACCGCGGCTCCTTATGTGGCATAGTTTACATCATATTACATTTTGGGGTGTAGTTTCTGTCATATTACTTTTTAGGATGTAGGTTCTGTCACATTACTTTTTAAGGTGTTGTTAATTGTTGTTTCACATTTTAGGGTATAGTTTATGTTATGTTACATTTTAAGGTATAGTTTCTGTCATATTACATATAACAATGCAGTTTCTGTCATGTTCTGTGTGTTCTTTCCTTTTGAACCACAAATACAGGTGTACCTCCTGCTGTTGAAGTTGTTTCTGAAACCACCAGACAACCTGACGAAAGATTCATACTTTGCTGTAGAGGGCCGGCGAATAAGTGCTGCCTTAAAACTTTTAGAAGATCATGCCATGAAGATTGACACAGCCAAGGTAGGGGCATGGATTTTTTCATACTCATATAATAAGATAAGGAACACATGACAAGATCACCAGTGTGGAACACATGACAAGGTCACCAGTGTGGAACTCATGACAAGATCACCAGTGGGGAACTCATGACAAGATCACCAGTGGGGAACTCATGACAAGATCACCAGTGGGGAACTCATAACAAGATCCAGACATGTGCCAGAGGAACAGGAAATGAGTAGAAGTTAGTGAAGGATAGACACAAAAATGCTTGATGATAGTATTATAGTGCAATCATGTTCTGGAATCCCCAGGTTTAGAGAGGTAGAGGAGAAATAGAAAAAAGACATGGCATGAATTTGTTGAAGATCTATGCTGCTTTGAGACTTGAAGGGAAATGATATGAAATGAATGAGATACTTTATTATATGATATATTTTGTTTTGGTAATTGTATATTGTAAAATTGACTGTACTAAGTCATCATCATATTCAATTGACTGTACTAAGTCATCATCATATTGTAAAATTGACTGTACTAAGTCATCACCATATTGTAAAATTGACTGTATTAAGTCATCACCATATTGTAAAATTGACTGTACTAAGTCATCACCATATTGTAAAATTGACTGTACTAAGTCATCGTCATGTTGTCTGTTTATGTTCCTTATGGAGCATGTGACCACCAACAGTTGGTCCCCCTCTAAGAAGCCTACACCATAGCATTCTTGCAGTGGGGTTTAGTTTGACATGCTGAAGTTGTCAGCTGATGTACAACCTTAGATTAGTTGCCTCTTATAGCATACCTGGGGCAGCAGTGGTTTGAATATCACAAGTGTCTGTATTTTTTTTTTTTTGTTAACAGTATGTAATAGCAGACTGAGATGTGAGAAACGTCATGGTAAACAGTATGTAAAAGCAGACTCAGACATGAGAAACATCATTGTTAACAATATGTAATAGCAGACTGAGACACGAGAAACGTCATGGTTAACAGTATGTAATAGCAGACTCAGACACACAAAACATCATTGTTAACAATATGTAATAGCAGACTGAGACATGAGAAACATCATGGTTAACAGTATGTAATAGCAGACCGAGACACACAAAACGTCATTGTTAACAGTATGTAATAGCAGACTGAGACACACAAAACATCATTGTTAACAGTATGTAATAGCAGACTGAGACATACATGAGAAACGTTATGGTTAACAGTATGTACAGTATGTAATAGCAGACTGAGACATGAGAAACATCCCCAAAGTGTACATAAAGCAGGGCATTGCCTTCTAATCACGCTCATGTGGGTACCTGGATTTGATGTTGGGGAACAAAAAAATACTATCTTCCAGGTATATCATAACCCTTCAGCTTTCCAAGGAGCATAGACCTTCAACAATCTGATGCCAAGTCTTTCTGTCCCATACCTCAAGCCCTTTCCATGTTTTCCTCATCCTTTTCAGTTCTGTCTGCAGTTTTTTGGTCACTCTATACCTCTTACCTTGAGGATTCCAGAAAAATGAATGCCATCTAAGCTACCAGCAGGTTTCCTCAGTGTGTCCCATTCATCACCAGCATCATCTTAACGTCAGTCACGTAGTCACACATTTCTGCTGGCACTTGTGCAGTTTTCCCTTATACATTTAATAAATCAACATTCCAGGTGCCAAATCTGGAGATTTTCCTAGAAGAAGAGGTGAGTCAGCAACCCAGACTTAGCTTCAGCTTTCACTGGGTTGTGTCCTAAGCCTCTTTACCAGAGGATCTTCTTCTGTCTTGGATAACTTGGTTGATTTATTTCTTTACTTGACCTGTCCATATTGATGTTGAAGTTTTTATGTGTTTTTCCTACCCAAGCACCACCAAAGAGTCTAGGACCCCAGAGCTGCAGCACACCCTGACATCCTCTCTATTTGAGCTTGGATTTTTAAACATTATGAATAAAAGAATATCCTTCTCAAAAAGTATCATATTTATGGAAATTTTTAAACAATGTGACTATAAAAAAATCTTCTTCTTCTTTGATCCTCAGCCGTCGACTGTTAGAGCAGTCAGTGGCCATCACGCCTGGTGGCTTCTTGTAGGGCAGCAACAGACTGCTTCCATCTTGCTCAGTCGGCAGCCATCTTTCGTGCAGTGTCCCAGCTCTGGTTCATGCTTTGCATCTCGGCCTCCACAGTTCTCTGCCAAGTTGTTCTTGGTCTGCCTCTCTTTCGCTTTCCTTCAAGGGCAAAAAAATATCCTTGACAAAAAGTATCATATTTTTGTAAATTTCTAAACAGCCTTTGTTCAATATGTGTGTATGTGTTTGTGTGTGATGCACCAGATCTTATTTTTTTAAAGTAAACACTTACACCATCGTGTCCTTGAAGAAACATTAACATATTGTACAATTTTTGGTTTTCCCCCCAACCAGGCCTTAGAGTTGTTACCACCCAACACCATGCTGGCAGATATCCTGACTTTCTTGGAGAATGTGATGGAGAATCAAGGAGTTCGGCGGAGAAGTAATCAAATCTTGAAAAGCATGCTGTACGCAGAAAATTTGCAGGTAAGTTTGGATTCTTGAAATGAAATCTTTGACATTAATTACACACTGAACCTAAACGTTGTAGCTTTACCAAGGGGGAACTGAAATAAATAGTGAAGGAAACCTGAGGCCATTAAATAGCAAATAAATTAACAAATGTAGGTAAATAGTAGGCACTCGTAATGAGGCGCTTTTCTTTTGGGGTGCTTAGTTGGCAGTGGGTCCTTTCATGATTCACTATTGCTGCAAGATGATGAAGTCCAATGTTCAATTCCCCACTGAGGCTATTTCTTTTCTGTTATCTAGTGTCCTCCTTTCAGGCCTATGAGGGTGTTGGGTCGTTCATTCTAATGGTAAAGAACTTCATTACGCGAATGGTTGCAAAGGAACAAAAATGTCAGAAAATGTTCTTCAAAACGAACTCCAACAAGTAGTGTTTAACTGGTCACTTACTGGCAGCACACAAGTCTGTGATGACTGTACATATATTTTATTTAACGTGACACATACGGAGTGGAACAAGACGATCATAGTTACAGGTGCAAAAGGGTCATACGTCAAAAAATGTTGATAATTACTTTTCAAGTTCATGAAGATTCTCTAACAATTAAGTCCTCTTATTCAAGTGACTAAGGGTCACTTCCTCTACCATATCATATGTATTGCAGTCAAGTCCGTTGACCTTCTTTCAAGGACGTATCTTATGGCCAACGGATTCATTCTCAAGGAGCAATACTTCTTATCATACTTGTAACAATTCCAGACTTTTTCCATACGATACTTAGGTAGCATATTGTTGCGTGATAAATTCTCGCAACATCGTTTTATTTCAATATCTGTTTTATAACGCAAGGGCAACAACTGCTTGGAATTTATAGTCACTTTTCTCGGTAAGCATTTGTCTTCTCGCGTTGGTATCGAATGCAGTTAAGTTTGAGCTGTGGTCATTTTGCGCTGGACTGCGCATGACTTGTCTTGCTTCTGGGTCGATCGGTTTCCGCCCACCACTAGTGGGAGTGAGCGATTTGGAATGGCGAAAGAGATGCCTCGTTGAAGAGGGGATCTCCGCTATTTTTTGTTCTGTCAGGGATGTGTAGTCCTCTTATGGATATTTCGTTTATTCGGGATAATACCTCTAGTGTATTTGCACATGCCGGGAGGCGTGATATTTCTGTATTTCTTGAAAGCAAGGTAAATTAACATTTTCATTAACTCTATCGATTTTTGGTCGTGAACGATTTCTGGTTCATAGCCTGTCTGCGAAAGTCGTCGTCACGAGATGTTTTTTCCCAGCTCACATGTCGCTGCATTGTACTGCATCGGTTGATGCAGGTACCAAGGACCATTACTTGCTACTTTGTTAAATGAACTAGGTTTGGAAAACCTTTATTATCTAGAGGATATTTTTGAGGACATTATTTATACTTCGGCAGACGTGTCTGTCTTGCTGAAGTCAAACTAAGGAGAGTGAACTGATCTCATACATCTGGTTATCTCCTGGCTGTTATAGAAAAGGATGGAGTTGTTCACCTGACTACATTTACAGCACTTTGAAATATAACATGCATCTGACTCATCATTGTAATGCTGTCTACCGTTTATTGCTGTATTGAATGTTGCTGTGATAATGACTGTTTGATGTGCCTACACATTTGCGTAACCATTTTGTCACTGTGGCGTCCACAATAAATAATGAAGAAAAACGTCAACGGCTGTTTCAAGACTCATTGACTTTATACGTCGTGAGTTTACTGACGTCCTATGTGGATTGCCCTGTTATTGTTGCATGAACATTGTTTTGACTGAACACATCTACACACTACACAAAACCAGACATGCGGATGCCATCCATCATCTTATGGCATCACGCATCATTTGGTGGCCATAAGCTGGTTTGATTCTGGTACCAGCAAACACGGGGTCCCTTACCCACTTCATTTTCAACAAGAATTCATCAGCATCCTTCAAGAAATTAACATTCTTCAATACAGTCAACATCTTCAAAATTTTCAAAGTACTCGGCGTTGCCCGGTAAAAGTCAAATTTCAATTTTTTGACGGAAACAAGAATTTGACAGTACCCGGCGTTGTTACATG
The DNA here is from genome assembly GCA_024509875.1 of Oreohelix idahoensis. NCBI lineage: Eukaryota > Metazoa > Mollusca > Gastropoda > Stylommatophora > Oreohelicidae > Oreohelix > Oreohelix idahoensis. The sequence continues at coordinate 92,828 of JAMPIV010020708.1, read as the reverse complement.
TTGCCGGATAACTCGGACTGCTGTTATCTTTTACGCAAGTCAAGCAAGTTGCGGCTGTCAAGGTTCCAGTGCTGTCGTTTTTTGAGAAGGTCAAGTGCCGGTTGAAACGGGTTGTTTTCTGAAGAAGGCCAAGTACCGATTTCCATCAACTTACTTTTGGATTAGAAGGTCAAGTGCCGAAACAACTCAACACACAGTATGTCAGAAGCTCATGTACCATCGTGTTAGCAGTGGAAGCAGTTCAGATGTGCCATCATCGTTGGAGCTTCGCTCTTTAGGACGTTGATTGACATCCGTTTTTCTGCTGTTCTACGATTGGAAGCCTATAAGTTAAGTGGCCTGTTTGTATGTAAACTGTGCCCTTATACTTCTGCTGAGTCTTCTGTGTATCATCTCATTCTATATGTTTTATGTTTATATGTTATTTGTATATTTATATGTTTATATTTCAGCGGGTTCTCGGTTGGGTGGTGTCTCCGTTAGATTATGCCACGTCATAGAGGTCGTCTATTGTGAGCGTTTTCTGTAAGGTTTGCAAATTTCCAATACTGGAATTTGCTAAGCGACTTCTGTTGCTATTTATGTTAGCTGTGATGACATGTTTTAATATTGTTTTCGTTATTATTTCGCATTCTTTACTTTTGTTTTGATTTGTTTGTGTTTGTTAGCCTACTCTTGTCTATAATTTAGTTTCATACAACATTTTTGTTTATACACTGTGGTGTCATGTATTTTGTTTAATTCTATCGCAGATATCGTCACATTTTTTGTGATATTTCATTAATTTCTGCTTTATTTTTAGTTGATTTCTGCGAAAGTTTTTGTATTGTTGCTGATCTTTGTTATTGTTTACATTGTTATTGTTTACATTGTTTGTATTGTTTACATTTTCAATGTTTACATTCTGCATATGTTTACATAGTCATTGTTTACAGTTATAGTAATTAGTTAATGGGCTATGCTAATGCACTGTTACTACTGTACTGATGATAAATGAATGATGAATAGTGTCGTGCACTATTGAATGAGAAGTGCACTTATGATCAAGAATTGAGTGCTGATATTTCATATACAAGTTCTTTGATTGGAGACTTGTTTCCCACAGAGACTGGGATAATATAAGGTGATGTGAATATACAAGTGCTTAATTAAGACTTGTTACACTTAGGTTTGAAATAAATTAGTTAATTATTTCAGGTTTTGGACTCATATGTTAGACAACATGTCTACATTTGAGCACTTTATTGAGCAGGGTAAATTGCTTGGGAAGACTGGTGATAAGTTAGAAGAATTTGCAACTGCTCGATATGATAAAGCAATGGAAGCTGAACAAAAGAAACTGCAGATGCAGGTGGATGAAAAAAGATTCCAAATGGAAATGGAAAAACAAAAAAGGGAATCAGAAGCTGAGGAAAGAAAACTCCAGCTACAGCTAGAAGCTGAAAGACTTCAAAAAGAGGCTGAGAATAAAAGACTTGAAAAAGAGGCTGAAAATAAAAGACTTGAAAAAGAAGCTGAAAATGAAAGACTTCAAAAAGAGGCTCAGGCTGAGGAAAGAAGATTACAGAGAGAGTCTGATGAGAGGAAAGAGAAAGCAAAAATGGAACATGAAGAAAAGGTCTTAGCTTTAGAGTTGGAAAAATTGAAATTGATAAGCATGAGTAATGGTAATGATTCAAACAAGGGTTCATCTTCTGGTAAGGCTAATAATGATACTTTTAAGATTAAGTTACCAACATTTAGTCCTTCCAGTGATGACATAATGTTCTATCTGGACAGATTTGAACAAGCATGTACAGCTCATAACATAGACAAAGCAAAATATGTTTATCAGTTATCAGGGATACTGACAGGTAAAGCTCTAAGTATATTAAATATGGTGGATGAACCTGACAAGAACAATTATGAGGTTGTCAGGGCCGCTTTGTTAAAGAAATATCAGCTTAACGAAGACGGCTATCGTCTACAATTTAAAAACATGTTACCTGAAAATGGAGTTGAATTCTCCGAGTTTATTGCAAGAATACGCATTACTTTCTCACGATGGGTTGAACTATCTAAGACGGAAAAAAACTTATGAAGGACTTATGGACTTAATACTTAGAGACAAAGTCATGTCGTCTGTCAATGAGTCTTTCCTTGCTTTCCTTCATGAACGTAAACCTAAAACAAAAAAAGAAATGGAAGATTTCTGTTGCCAATACGTAACTGCGCACCCACACATAACCATGGGTAACTCTAAGGTGAAAGAAGGTTTACCAGTTGCTTCGGCAGCTCCGTATGGTCAAAACTTTGCTCGTAGATCCCAACAAAATTTTGATAGAAAGAGTAGCGGTAATTTCTGTCAAAATCATGGAAATCAATTTCATGGTGATTCTTCTTCGAAGAATTGGAGACAACCTGATAGTACTCGTTACTATCACCCTAATAATTATAAGCATTTCAAAAGAGGATATGGTAATAGAGGTTATTCCTGCCGAAGACCTCAAAACCAAACAAATAGATGTTCGCATCAATGTGAACATGATAGTAATCGTGGAAACTGGAATTCGAACCAGTATAACAATTACAATAGAGACAATAATAACTGCAGAGATAATAATAACTCTGATAACTTCAGAGGTAATAATAGTCGGGGTAGATCTCAACACAAAAAAAAGAGATATCAGCAGGCTAATGCTGTACAACAGGAAACTGAGGCAGCCTGTAATCATGTTGTTGATAGTAAAAACTTTGACGCTGTCACTAGTTCTGCTTTTGACTTTGAGAGAGCAAACAAATGCCCCCAATGCAGTACTTTATTCGAACCGGGTACCATAACTACTTTGAGTTGTGGTCACCCACTTCCCGCTCTTCCTGCTGCTGTTGCGCATGACGGGAGGGGTTCTTTAATTCTATATAAGGGTCTTGTTAATGATACTCTGGTCTCACTACTTTTCGATTCCGGATGCACCACTATTGGTGTTAGACAATCGCTTGTAGATCCATCTTGTGCTACAGGAAGGGTTATTAAATGTGTCACATTTGGCGGCACTCTAGAAAAAATATCCTACTGCTGTAATTCGCATTGCCACTCCTTTCTTTACTGGAGATGTGCATGCTTGTCTCTTACCTAATCCTATTGCGGACCTTATTATTGGTCGTATTCACGGAGTTAGGGAGTGTACCCCACAGCAGATTGCTGCTTGGGAAGATAATAACATGCAAGCTACAAATGCAGTAGTTACAAGAGCACAAGCTCTACAAACACCCGAAACTTCACTGAATAGTGATAATGAAGTTGATAGCCAAGATAGTCACTTAGTGATCACTCGTGACTCTTTCATAAAATTGCAAGAAGAAGATTCTTCTTTAAAAAAATTCTTCGTTCTTGCGAAGAAAGGTGATCCGAATCAGGATACAAATAGAAAATCTTGGATTGCAATGAGAAACGGCGTACTTGTACGTATGGTACAAGATTCGGCTACGTCGGCACATTCGCAAATTCTTGTTCCCAAGAGCATGAGAGTCCAAATATTGCAACATGCTCATGACTCGCAATGTGCTGGACATATGGGTTTTGCCCGTACGAAGTCGAGAGTCCTTGCGGCTTTCTTTTGGCCTTTTGTCAATAAGGACATTCGTATTTACTGCCGATCATGCAAAGGTATGTCAGGAGGTCAAATCTAGAGGACCACGACATGCTGCGCCTATCCAGGCTGCTGACATTCCTATTCGGCCGTTTCAGAAAATGGCCATAGATATTATTGGCCCTTTTAAGGTCAAGTCGGCCCAGAGGACATCAGTTTATCCTTACATGTGTCGATATGTGCACACGTTGGCCAGAGGCTATTCCTCTTAAGAGCATATCTACTACAGATATCGCAGATGCTCTTTGGTTGATATTTTCTCGCTTGGGGTTCCCCAGAGAAATATTGTCAGACGATGGCACTCAACTCATATCTGACACTATGTCACAGGTAATGTCTACCTTACATATTGAACGATCTCTCAGTAGTATCTTCCATCCTATGTCTAATGGGTTAGTTGAGCGTCTGAATAGAACGCTCAAGACTTTGCTTGGTAAGATAACTGAAGATCATCCTCAAGATTGGGACAGGGTTTTACCCGCGGCTCTCTTTGCCTATAGAGAAGTCCCTAATGAACACACAGGATTTTCTCCCTTCGAACTTGTCTTTGGCGCGCGTCCACGCGGCCCTATGTCTTTATTACACGATCTCATCACTGCCGATGATATTAGCGATGAAACTCAATCCTCATATGAGTATGTCATTGCTCTTAGACAAAAGATCATTGAGGCATGTAAGCTAGCAACTGCTTCATCAGAAATTGCTAAAGAGAAGGCAAGGCAGTTTGCTAACAAGAATAGATGTCTACGACAACTTTGTCCAGGTGACAAAGCATTCGTCCTACTCCCCAGTAGGGAAAATAGACTTCTTATTGCATGGAAAGGTCCGTATGCAATAGTCTCTCGGATTTCCGATGTTGACTATGTGGTCGATATTGATGGAAAGCATAAAACGTTCCATATAAACATGCTTTCGGAATTTCACGAACGTCCGGACTATTTGCTGCCTATTTTCCAGGCAACGGATGATGCTCCTGCACCTCACGGTCATTATTCATCCCTGTCTGTCATTCAGGATGAGGAAGCTACCTTCTCTCATGTCCACCTTCCCCTTCCAGTGGTTCCATTACATTCCACGGAATCTTGGAAAAACGTTTCTGTTTCTCCTAATCTTTCTGGTGACGAACATCGACAAGTCTCGTCGATGTTACAAACATTTCAGGATGTTCTCCCTGACATTCCTGGACACACAGATGTCATAGAACATGACATAATTCTTACCGACAATAATCCAATTAGGGTTAGGCCGTATCCTATTCCTATACACTTTCAGTCGCAATTGGAAAAGGAATTGGATGAAATGATTCAATTAAATATAATTGAACCATCGACTTCACCATATTCTTCTTCCATGGTTATTGTCCGGAAGAAGGATAAGAACATACGAATTTGCGTTGATTATCGCAAATTGAATCAGGTCCCAAAGTTCGACGCTGAACCGATGCCTTTGTTAGAAGATCTACTGATTAGACTTTCTAATTCTAGATTCTTCACTAAACTTGACTTGTCTAAAGGTTATTGGCAAGTGCCTTTAGCAGAGCATGCCAAACCTCTTACTGCTTTTTCTACACCTAGGGGTCTATTTCAATGGAATGTTATGCCTTTTGGTCTCATGAACGCCCCTGCCACTTTCGTTCGCATGATGCGTCGAATTCTGTCACATCGTTCGGATGTCATCGCATACTTAGATGACATCTGTCTCTCAGTGATACCTGGGAAGATCACTATTTAGGGTTATATGACTTACTGTCCACTCTACGTGAGAATAATTTGACAGCAAAACCTTCTAAAGCTTTTGTTGGTTTTGGTGAAATCTCTTTCCTGGGTCATCGTGTTGGTCATGGTCTCTTGAAGACAGAAGACCACAATACTTCCAAAATACTGAACATCTCTGTTCCTAAACGAAGAAACAAGTTAGGAGTCTCTTAGGTTTAATTCAATTTTATGGGAGATTTATTCCAAATTTATCTTCGATCATGGCACCTCTATCAACATTGTTGAAGAAAGGTTCGCCTAATCTGGTCCGTTGGTCTGAAGAATGCCAATCTTCACTAGACCAAATCAAGAATATATTTTCTTCTCCTCCCATCTTAAGATTACCTACTCTTGATAGGACTTTTGTTCTTCGGTGTGATGCTTCATCCACTGGGATTGGAGCAGCACTGATGCAAGAATATGCAAATACTCTGCATCCTGTTATGTACATTTCTAGAAAACTAAATGCGGCAGAGAGGAACTACTCGGTTTTAGACCGTGAGTTATTAGCGATGGTTTGGTCAATTCTAAAGCTACAAAGATTCCTCCTGGGCGCACATTTCATTCTAGAGACTGATCAGAAAGCTCTTACAGCTATTCAGACTAAGAATTTGAAGAGTTCGAGATCCACTCGAATGCTATAGCTCTTCAACCTTTTCACTTCACGGTACGAGCTATCCGTGGTGCGGATAATGTGATGGCTGACATTTTGTCTAGATGCCCACATGACTCCAACTAATACTTCTGTCCTATATTTCTATATATTACAGAGTCATAACACACCTATATTTCTACAATAGATTAGCACATCTGTACTTACTTTATATGTACACACTATCGTGCTTTGTTGTCATCTTCTTCTGTTCGTTTTTTAAGATGATAGAGGAGGACTGAGTAGTTAATATAAGGGCCGTTAGTTTACTAAACAGCCACAATTATTAATAATGTATTGTACCTTATGAAGCATATTAGTTATTAATTAGCATTATATTGCTTGTACTTTCTCAGAATGTCATTGTTTAGCTGAGGACTTACCTTACGAGTTCTAGATTGTGTACTTACCCTCGGAATACCAGAGCATATGTCCTGGATCGTCATGTAGTTTAACTTTACTATGTACTTATGTCATTACATGTCAAAGAATGTACTATCTAAATTTTCCTATCAGATTTGTACATCCATTTTTAAAGACAATATTAGAGTATGCTGTTTAATGATGATTATAGTAACTTGCATACGTATATTGTGTTTACATGCTAACGTGATGTGTGTTGGTGACACCTCCCCGATGTGAATATTTTTTGAGACATATTTATTTTTCTGTTGAGGTATATCCTCACCAGACACTCTATAATTAGCCTATTGTTTGGCAATTTAGTTAATTATCAGCGCATAATTCGTGCGTTTTGAGCCGCTTATCGCTTGCTCTTTGATATTGGAAAAAAAAATATGTTCCACATTTTTTTTTTATCGGGAGGAGGTGGTGATATGTTGCGTGATAAATTCTCGCAACATCGTTTTATTTCAATATCTGTTTTATAACGCAAGGGCAACAACTGCTTGGAATTTATAGTCACTTTTCTCGGTAAGCATTTGTCTTCTCGCGTTGGTATCGAATGCAGTTAAGTTTGAGCTGTGGTCATTTTGCGCTGGACTGCGCATGACTTGTCTTGCTTCTGGGTCGATCGGTTTCCGCCCACCACTAGTGGGAGTGAGCGATTTGGAATGGCGAAAGAGATGCCTCGTTGAAGAGGGGATCTCCGCTATTTTTTGTTCTGTCAGGGATGTGTAGTCCTCTTATGGATATTTCGTTTATTCGGGATAATACCTCTAGTGTATTTGCACATGCCGGGAGGCGTGATATTTCTGTATTTCTTGAAAGCAAGGTAAATTAACATTTTCATTAACTCTATCGATTTTGGTCGTGAACGATTTCTGGTTCATAGCCTGTCTGCGAAAGTCGTCGTCACGAGATGTTTTTTCCCAGCTCACATGTCGCTGCATTGTACTGCATCGGTTGATGCAGGTACCAAGGACCATTACTTGCTACTTTGTTAAATGAACTAGGTTTGGAAAACCTTTATTATCTAGAGGATATTTTTTGAGGACATTATTTATACTTCGGCAGACGTGTCTGTCTTGCTGAAGTCAAACTAAGGAGAGTGAACTGATCTCATACATCTGGTTATCTCCTGGCTGTTATAGAAAAGGATGGAGTTGTTCACCTGACTACATTTACAGCACTTTGAAATATAACATGCATCTGACTCATCATTGTAATGCTGTCTACCGTTTATTGCTGTATTGAATGTTGCTGTGATAATGACTGTTTGATGTGCCTACACATTTGCGTAACCATTTTGTCACTGTGGCGTCCACAATAAATAATGAAGAAAAACGTCAACGGCTGTTTCAAGACTCATTGACTACCTATTGGTCTCCCTCTTTTGTTGTGTCTGGGAGTGTCATAAGAGACCAGGACAAAACAGAAATACTACTTCCTCAGGCTAGACATTTAGAAGTGACCTCATCATGTAAAATAATTTGCTACAGAAATGACCACTACAAATACACATGAAGTGATTTTGTGCTGGCATCTTGCCATAGTCAACCCATGCTTCTCAAAAAGGATGAATCAATCATGAGTGAGCACTGATAGCCTAGTTCGTGTTTGAGTGCACAGGTCTTAGCCTGGTTCATGTTTGAGGGCACAAGTCTTAGCCTGGTTCGTGTTTGAGTGCACAAGTCTTAGCCTGGTTTGTATTTGAGGGCACAAGTCTTAGCCTGGTTCATGTTTGAGGGCACAAGTTTTAGCCTGGTTTGTATTTGAGGGCACAAGTCTTAGCCTGGTTCATGTTTGAGGGCACTAGTCTTAGCCTGGTTTGTATTTGAGGACACAAGTCTTAGCCTGGTTCATGTTTGAGTGCACAAGTCTTAACCTGGTTCATGTTTGAGTGCACAAGTCTTAGCCTGGTTTGTGTTTGAGGGCACAAGTCTTAACCTGGTTCATGTTTGAGTGCACAAGTTTTAGCCTGGTTCATGTTTGAGGGCACAAGTCTTAACCTGGTTCATGTTTGAGTGCATGTCTTAACCTGGTTCATGTTTGAGGGCACAAGTCTTAGCCTGGTTTGTGTTTGAGGGCACAAGTCTTAGCCTGGTTCATGTTTGAGGGCACAAGTCTTAACCTGGTTCATGTTTGAGGGCACAAGTCTTAGCCTCGTTCATGTTTGAGGGCACAAGTCTTAGCCTGGTTCATGTTTGAGGGCACAAGTTTTAGCCTGGTTCATGTTTGAGGGCACAAGTCTTAGCCTGGTTCATGTTTGAGGGCACAAGTCTTAGCCTGGTTCATGTTTGAGGGCACAAGTCTTAGCCTGGTTTGTGTTTGAGGGCACAAGTCTTAACCTGGTTCATGTTTGAGTGCACAAGTCTTAACCTGGTTCATGTTTGAGTGCACAAGTCTTAGCCTCGTTCATGTTTGAGTGCACAAGTCGTAACCTGGTTCATGTTTGAGTGCACAAGTCTTAGCCTGGTTCATGTTTGATGGCACAAGTCTTAACCTGGTTCATGTTTGAGTGCACAAGTCTTAACCTGGTTCATGTTTGAGGGCACAAGTTTTAGCCTGGTTCATGTTTGAGGGCACAAGTCTTAGCCTGGTTCATGTTTGAGTGCACAAGTCTTAGCCTGGTTTATGTTTGAGGGCACAAGTCTTAACCTGGTTCATGTTTGAGTGCACAAGTCTTAGCCTGGTTCATGTTTGAGGGCACAAGTCTTAGCCTGGTTCATGTTTGAGGGCACAAGTCTTAACCTGGTTCATGTTTGAGGGCACAAGTCTTAACCTGGTTCATGTTTGAGTGCACAAGTCTTAACCTCATTCATGTTTGAGTGCACAAGTCTTAGCCTAGGTTCATGTTTGAGTGCACAAGTCTTAACCTGGTTCATGTTTGAGTGCACAAGTCTTAGCCTGGTTCATGTTTGAGTGCACAAGTCTTAACCTGGTTCATGTTTGAATGCACAAGTCTTAGCCTGGTTCATGTTTGAGTGCACAAGTCTTAGCCTGGTTCATGTTTGAGTGCTTAAGTCTTAGCCTGGTTCATGTTTGAGTGCACACGTCTTAGCCTGGTTCATGTTTGAGTGCACAAGTCTTAGCCTGGTTCATGTTTGAGTGCACAAGTCTTAGCCTGGTTCTTGTTTGAGTGCACAAGTCTTAGCTTGGTTCATGTTTGAGTGCACAAGTCTTAGCCTGGTTCATGTTTGAATGCACAAGTCTTAGCCTGGTTCATGTTTGAGTGCACATGTCTTAGCCTGATTCATGTTTGAGTGCACAAGTCTTAACCTGGTTCATGTTTGAGTGCTCAAGTCTTAACCTGGTTCATGTTTGAGTGCACAAGTCTTATCCTGGTTCATGTTTAAGTGCACATGTCTTAGCCTGGTTCATGTTTTAGTGCACAAGTCTTAACCTGGTTCATGTTTGAGGGCACAAGTCTTAGCCTGGTTCATGTTTGAGTGCACAAGTCTTAGTCTGGTTCATGTTTGAGTGCACAAGTCTTAGTCTGGTTCATGTTTGAGTGCACAAGTCTTAACCAGGTTCATGTTTGAGTGCACAAGTCTTAACCTTATTAATGTTTGAGTGCACTTAGCCTGGTTCATGTTTGAGTGCACAAGTCTTAACCTGGTTCATATTTGAGTACACCTAGCCTAGTTCATGTTTGAGTGCACAAGTCTTAACTTGGTTCATGTTTGAGTGCACAAGTCTTAACCTGGTTCATGTTTGAGTGCACAAGTCTTAGCCTGGTTCATGTTTGAGTGCACAAGTCTTAGCCTGGTTCATGTTTGAGTGCACAAGTCTTAGCATGGTTCATGTTTGAGTGCACAAGTCTAGACAACCCATCATTGTATTCATCATTTTTGAGTGCACAAGTCTTAACCTGGTTCATGTTTGAGTGCACAAGTCTAGACAACCCATCATTTTATTCATCATGTTTGAGTGCACAAGTCTTAGCCTGGTTCATGTTTGAGTGCACAAGTCTAGATAACCCATCATTGTATTCATCATGTTTGAGTGCACAAGTCTTAACTGGTTCATGTTTGAGTGCACAAGCCTTAGCCTGGTTCATGTTTGAGTGCACAAGTCTTAGCCTGGTTCATGTTTGAGTGCACAAGTCTAGATAACCCAGCATTGTATTCATCATGTTTGAGTGCACAAGTCTTAACCTGGTTCATGTTTGATTGCACAAGTCTTAGCCTGGTTCATGTTTGAGTGCACAAGTCTAGACAACCCATTATTGTATTCATCATGTTTGAGTGCACAAGTCTTAGCCTGGTTCATGTTTGAGTGCACAAGTCTAGACAACCCATCATTGTATTAATCATGTTTGAGTGCACAAGTCTAGACAACCCATCATTGTATTCATCATGTTTGAGTGCACAGGTCTTAGTTTGGTTCATGTTTGAGTGCACAAGTCTAGACAACCCATCATTGTATGCATCATGTTTGAGTGCACAAGTCTTAACCTTGTTCATGTTTGAGTGCACAAGTCTTAGCCTGGTTCATGTTTGAGTGCACAAGTCTTAGCCTGGTTCATGTTTGAGTGCACAAGTCTAGACAACCCATCATTGTATTCATCATGTTTGAGTGCACAAGTCTGGACAACCCATCATTGTATTCATCATGTTTGAGTGCACAAGTCTAGACAACCCATCATTGTATTCATCATGTTTGAGTGCACAAGTCTAGACAACCCATCATTGTATTCATCATGTTTGAGTGCACAAGTCTAGACAACCCATCATTGTATTCATCATCATCTTTAATCCTCAGCTCCCCAGGAGCATAGGCCTTCAACAAATTCAAGCCAGGTCATCCTGCCCTGTACCATCTGCTCAAGGTCGTTCCATCCCTTCTTCATCCCTCTCATATCTGTCTCCAGTTCTCTCTCCCATGACCTACTTATTGGAGACTGGTAATTATGTTTGTCTTACTATTTTGTTGTTGCCCTTTCCCCACATGGACATTAATGTCCAAGGTCATGATGTACCAGATGTTCTTGACATATAATAATAGCATATTGTGAACACCAGAGATTACAAATCACGGAACTTGACAGAACTTGACGAATATTTGCAGCCAGAGCACACTGCTATTTTCTGTCTAAATATGTCATGTGCCTTCTGGTTGTTAATAGGTTATCTATTTATCGTAGATTCTTGAGTGTTATATAGAACCAGTCCTGATATACAGAAGACAATCATAGACAATTAATAAACAAGTAGCAAAAGGAGAAGAAGCTACAGAGATGTGAATTTACAAAAGAATACTAAAAATACCATGGACAGCTAAAAAGAATAATTTAGATCATCAAAATGAGCAATTTAACCTATTTAATGAGGATGTCCTGAAAGAGGCCAATGCATAAAAGAAGTTTATTCCTCATGTTAGAAGGAAACAGTCTACTTTCTTCAGTTACATTATGAGAAGAAAGCTGGAATGTAATGTGACAGCAGGAAAGCTTGAAGGAAACAGTCTACTTTCTTCAGTTACGTTATGAGAAGAATGCTGGAATGTGTTGTGACAGCAGGAAAGCATGAAGGAAACAGTCTACTTTCTTCAGTTACGTTATGAGAAGAACACTGGAATGTGTTGTGACAGCAGGAAAGCTTGAAGGAAACAGTCTACTTTCTTCAGTTACGTTATGAGAAGAATGCTGGAATGTGTTGTGACAGCAGGAAAGCTTGAAGGAAACAGTCTACTTTCTTCAGTTACGTTATGAGAAGAACACTGGAATGTATTGTGACAGCAGGAAAGCTTGAAGGAAACAGTCTACTTTCTTCAGTTACGTTATGAGAAGAACGCTGGAATGTATTGTGACAGCAGGAAAGCTTGAAGGAAACAGTCTACTTTCTTCAGTTACGTTATGAGAAGAACGCTGGAATGTAATGTGACAGCAGGAAAGCTTGAAGGAAACAGTCTACTTTCTTCAGTTACATTATGAGAAGAACGCTGGAATGTATTGTGATGTGACAGCAGGAAAGCTTGAAGGAAACAGTCTACTTTCTTCAGTTACGTTATGAGAAGAACACTGGAATGTATTGTGACAGCAGTAAAGCTTGAAGGAAACGGTCCACTTTCTTCAGTTACGTTATGAGAAGAAAGCTGGAATGTATTGTGACAGCAGGAAAGCTTGAAGGAAACAGTCTACTTTCTTCAGTTACGTTATGAGAAGAACACTGGAATGTATTGTGACAGCAGGAAAGCTTGAAGGAAACAGTCTACTTTCTTCAGTTACCTTTTGAGAAGAACACTGGAATGTGTTGTGACAGCAGGAAAGCTTGAAGGAAACAGTCTACTTTCTTCAGTTATGTTATGAGAAGAACGCTAGAATGTATTGTGACAGCAGGAAAGCTTGAAGGAAACAGTCTGCTTTCTTCAGTAACGTTATGAGAAGAACGCTAGAATGTATTGTGTTAGCAGGAAAGCTTGAAGGAAACAGTCTGCTTTCTTCAGTTACGTTATGAGAAGAACGCTGGAATGTATTGTGACAGCAGGAAAGCTTGAAGGAAACAGTCCACTTTCTTCAGTTACGTTATGAGAAGAACGCTGGAATGTGTTGTGACAGCAGGAAAGCTTGAAGGAAACAGTCTACTTTCTTCAGTTACGTTATGAGAAGAACGCTGGAATGTGTTGTGACAGCAGGAAAGCTTGAAGGAAACAGTCTACATTCTTCAGTTACGTTATGAGAAGAACACTGGAATGTATTGTGACAGCAGGAAAGCTTGAAGGAAACAGTCTACTTTCTTCAGTTACGTTATGAGAAGAACGCTAGAATGTGTTGTGACAGCAGGAAAGCTTGAAGGAAACAGTCTACTTTCTTCAGTTACGTTATGAGAAGAATGCTAGAATGTATTGTGACAGCAGTAAAGCTTGAAGGAAACATGAGACAGAAGATGCTGGACAGTTTGACATCATGGCATGGCAAGAAGACAACAGAATTGATAGACAGTACTGAAGGACATGAAGTTGTGGACAGACATGATCACCTATGCCATCAGTTGTGATATTTGAAGAAGAGGTAGAACACTTATCTTAGCAAATTTAGTCACCATTGCCTGTTCAACTACCATTGGCGATGATCTTCATTTCTGATATTCTGTGGTATCTTGAATTAGCTTTGTCTCCAATTTCTTGCCTTGCTGTAGTGTAGGTTTCTTACCAAATACTTGTCACTAAATTTGCCGTACATTAAATTTGGTAACACAGCCACATCACTATCATCATCAAGTCGCATCACTACTAGTATTGGAAATCATGTCTCTCCACTTCTTATGGTCTCGAATGTCTTGAGTCAACTGTGTCTTCAGTCACGCTTCTGTCTTTTTTTTTTTTCAGTTGTTAACAGATTGTCTCATTTTTCCCTTCTTATGACATGTCCAAACAACTTTGGCCATCTTCACCTTATCATATGGATTCTTCTTCTTCCGTCCTTAGCCAACGACCGGCAAAGCAGTCAGTGGCCATTATGCCTAGTGGCGTCTTAAGGGCAACAGCGAATAGATTTTCTTTGCCGTTGTTCCCATCACACCTAATGGCGTCTTTAGGGCAACGACAAATCAATCCGTTTGCTGTTGTTTCCGTAATCAAAGTGACTGGCAAACGGGTGATCAGCCCGTTGGGATCATATGGATTATTTAGTTCAATACCCTTTAGCTCAGGCCTTCAACAAACACATACTAGGTTCTCCTGTCACGTGCCGTCTGCTCCAGTTCTTTCCTTGTGTTCCTTATAATTTTCTTGTCTATCTCCAGCTCTCCTCTCTGTGTGAGTGTTTATCTATGTCTATCTCGCTTACCCTGGGAATTCTGTCATAGATGGCTGAGTTTAATTGTTTCCTTCAGTTGACCTGCCCGTGGTGTGTGTTGACATTTTTGTGGTTTAAAACTTTACCCAACCTTACTTAGTCGTTTTTTACGGCATGCATGGTTGGGTACAGTGTTACTGTTCTTTGCTCCCCTTTCTGGTCCTGGTAATAGACTGGAAATATGGATTCTATTTTTATTGGACTTCTTTGTATGAGAGCGTTGAGAGAAACTTGACATACCGCCAGCTTTAAATGGATTTGGTTGTATGAGAGCATTAAGAGAAACTTGACATATTGCCAGCTTTAAATGGATTTGTTTGTATGAGAGCATTGAGAGAAACTTGACTTACCGCCAGCTTTAAATGGATTTGGTTGTATGAGAGCATTGAGAGAAACTTGACATATTGCCAACTTTAAATGGACTTGGTTGTATGAGAGCATTGAGAGAAACTTGACATACCGCCAGCTTTAAATGGACTTGGTTATATGAGAGGTTGAGAGAAACTTGACATACTGCCAACTTTAAATGGACTTGGTTGTATGAGAGGGTTGAGAGAAAATTGACATACCACCAGCTTTACATGGATTTGGTTGTAAGAGAGCGTTGAGAGAAACTTGACATACCCAGTACTGCCAGCTTTAAATGGATTTGGTTGTATGAGAGCGTTGAGAGAAACTTGACATATTGCCAGCTTTAAATGGATTTGGTTGTATGAGAGTGTTGAGAGAAACTTGACATATTGCCAGCTTTAAATGGATTTGGTTGTATGAGAGCATTAAGAGAAACTTGACATATTGCCAGCTTTAAATGGATTTGGTTGCATGAGAGCATTGAGAGAAACTTGACATATTGCCAGCTTTAAATGGATTTGGTTGTATGAGAGCATTGAGAGAAACTTGACATATTGCCAACTTTAAATGGATTTGTTTGTATGAGAGCATTGAGAGAAACTTGACATATCGCCAACTTTAAATGGACTTGGTTGTATGAGAGCATTGAGAGAAACTTGACATACCGCCAGCTTTAAATGGACTTGGTTATATGAGAGGTTGAGAGAAACTTGACATACTGCCAACTTTAAATGGACTTGGTTGTATGAGAGGGTTGAGAGAAAATTGAAATACCACCAGCTTTAAATGGATTTGGTTGTAAGAGAGCGTTGAGAGAAACTTGACATACCAGGTACCGCCAGCTTTAAATGGATTTGGTTGTATGAGAGCGTTGAGAGAAACTTGACATATTGCCAGCTTTAAATGGATTTGGTTGTATGAGAGCATTGAGAGAAACTTGACATATCGCCAACTTTAAATGGACTTGGTTGTATGAGAGCATTGAGAGAAACTTGACATACCGCCAGCTTTAAATGGACTTGGTTATATGAGAGGTTGAGAGAAACTTGACATACTGCCAACTTTAAATGGACTTGGTTGTATGAGAGGGTTGAGAGAAAATTGAAATACCACCAGCTTTAAATGGATTTGGTTGTAAGAGAGCGTTGAGAGAAACTTGACATACCCGGTACCGCCAGCTTTAAATGGATTTGGTTGTATGAGAGCGTTGAGAGAAACTTGACATATTGCCAGCTTTAAATGGATTTGGTTGTATGAGAGCATTAAGAGAAACTTGACATATTGCCAGCTTTAAATGGATTTGGTTGTATGAGAGCATTGAGAAAAACTTGACATATTGCCAGCTTTAAATGGATTTGGTTGTATGAGAGCATTGAGAGAAACTTGACATATTGCCAACTTTAAATGGACTTGGTTATATGAGAGGTTGAGAGAAACTTGACATACTGCCAACTTTAAATGGACTTGGTTGTATGAGAGGGTTGAGAGAAAATTGACATACCACCAGCTTTAAATGGATTTGGTTGTAAGAGAGCATTGAGAGAAACTTGACATACCGCCAGCTTTAAATGGACTTGGTTATATGAGAGGTTGAGAGAAACTTGACATACTGCCAACTTTAAATGGACTTGGTTGTATGAGAGGGTTGAGAGAAAATTGAAATACCACCAGCTTTAAATGGATTTGGTTGTAAGAGAGCGTTGAGAGAAACTTGACATACCCGGTACCGCCAGCTTTAAATGGATTTGGTTGTATGAGAGCGTTGAGAGAAACTTGACATATTGCCAGCTTTAAATGGATTTGGTTGTATGAGAGCATTAAGAGAAACTTGACATATTGCCAGCTTTAAATGGATTTGGTTGTATGAGAGCATTGAGAGAAACTTGACATATTGCCAGCTTTAAATGGATTTGGTTGTATGAGAGCATTGAGAGAAACTTGACATATTGCCAACTTTAAATGGACTTGGTTATATGAGAGGTTGAGAGAAACTTGACATACTGCCAACTTTAAATGGACTTGGTTGTATGAGAGGGTTGAGAGAAAATTGACATACCACCAGCTTTAAATGGATTTGGTTGTAAGAGAGCGTTGAGAGAAACTTGACATACCGCCAGCTTTAAATGGATTTGGTTGTATGAGAGCGTTGAGAGAAACTTGACATACCACCAGCTTTAAATGGATTTGGTTGTATGAGAGCGTTGAGAGAAAATTGACATACTGCCAGCTTTAAATGGATTTGTATGAGAGGGTTGAAAGAAAATTGACTGTACCACTGGACTTGGTATGAGAGCGAACAACGAAGAATAAGACTGAAATGTACACCAGCAACAAATGTCACAGTGTGCTAGGATCTGCTCATTCCTCTATCTGTCTCATTCAGTCTTCATTTCTCCACTCATTCCGTCGCTGTCCTTTCTACCTCCCCCAGCCTTTTTCTACTTGTCTTGTTTTTCATCTTCTTCTCGGTGCGTTCTTCTTATCTCCCTTACTGCTACTGACTTTTTGCTTCTGTTGTTTTTCTGTTGTCTCGTGTTCTACTTCTTTATTTCTTACGAGTGCCTGAAAACATACCTTTATATTTGTCTAATATTTATTTACTGTCTCTATCTCTGCTTGCTTACCTGCTTTACTACTGCTGCCTTTGTAGTTCCCGCAGTCTTTATCGGTCTATCTCCTTCGGCTTCTCTCGCTGCTTTCTTGCGTAATTGTCCACTACTACCTTTCTTTCTCCCTCTGTCTCTCTCATCTGCTTCTCTCTTTCTCTCTCTCTCGATGCTTTTTTACCTCCTTTACCACAACTGCCTTTCTGCGCACACACGCGCACCCCCTTCCCTTCCCGGCTCTTCGCTACATTTTCGCTCACTCCCTGACGTAGTAGGTCACGCAAGGCCCGTACCATTGACCGTTGCGTGATAATAGATTCCCTTTTCTATTCTTATCTACCCAGAACCGCTCCAACTTTTATAAGTAAAGAAACCCCGATGGTAGTATACTCAAAAGTATTAGTACCAGAAACAATTAAAATCATTTTTATTAATACCAAAATAACCAAAGTTAACCGAGAAAGACCGTATTAACGAAATATAATCTACAATTTGGAAAAGTCTCGTATTGACGCAGCATTCAGACGGGGCATAATAAGCAAAACAAATATATACATGGGCAGGGATATACTGGCGCAAACTGAACAGATAGATCGAGAATATCGATCCGCAGCTTCAGGATTGATGAACCTTAACCACACACCAGCGAGCGCTACACACAAATAGTGTGAGAAGATTTTCCCACATTGAGTCATCTTTTTTTCGTGTGTTTGAACAGCGCAGTTTCTCGTCTGAACACCGTTTTCGTATAATTTTATTTTATTCTATTCAGAATTTACTTCTCCCTCCCCCACCCCCACCTACCAGGACAGTTTCTCCGGACTCCTCCTAATCGTCTTGACTTTTTCTAAACACATAAACATTTAAGGAGGGGAAACCCGAGGCCTGTAAACAGTAAATAAATAAACAAACAACACACAAAGGTATGTTATCAGGCACTCAGTGAGAAATAAAGAAGTAGAAGACCAGATGTCATTACAAATGCGTAATTCGGAGCTGGCAGAGTGGATAGTGGCGATTCGCTCCCGTGGCTAGGCGGTGGGTGCCGTTCGGAAGGTCCTGGTTCGATTCTGGTAAGCCTATCACTTCTGTTGTTTTTCTGTTGTCTGGTCTTCTACTTCTTTATTTCTCACTGAGTGCCTGATAACTACCTTTGTGTGTTGTTTGTTTATTTATTGACATTTTCTATGTCGTATCTTAGGGAATGGAAAACCTCCAGTATAACTATGTTAACACTAAAAAAGCAAACAGCTTTATTTCTTCTTTGCATTCTTCTTCTTCTTTGATCCTTAGCCGCCGACCGTCAAAGCAGTCAGTGGCCATCACGCCTGGTGGCGTCTTGTAGGGCAACAACAAATTTCCATTTTGCTCTGTCGGTGGTCATCCTTCGTACAGTGCCCAACTCTGGTTCATTCTTTGCATCTCAGCCTCCACAGTCCTCCGCCAGGTTGTTTTTGCTCGGCCTCTCTTTCGTTTTCCTTCAGGGGTCCATAACATAGCTGTTTTTGTGATGGCATCGGGGTCTCTTCTGAGGACATGGCCAACCCAGCTCCAGCGTCTGCCAGCTATGATGGTGTGCATGTCCTCTTGCTTGCTCCGAGTAAGCAGATCTTGGTTGGTGATGGTATTCGGCCAAAAGATTCGGTGAATTTTTCTTAGGCATTTTGTGTGAAAAGAGGACAATTTCGACATTTCCTTCTCTCTAACTCTCCAGCATTCCGCACAATAGAGAAGCACAGAAAGCGCACAGCTCTGATATAATCTTAATTTTGTGCTTGTGCTGCACTGAGAGGACTTCCAGATGTTGCTTAGACTAAAAAAAAAGGCTGTTCTTGCTTTGTTCATTCTGTTGTTGATGTTTTTGCTTACTCCGCCGTCTGGTGTTACTATGCATCCTAGGTATGTGAAGGTGTCTGTCTGTTCCAGTTGCTGATTCCTTACTGATATGGGCTCAGGGTTGCTCACATTGAGCGTCATGACCTCTGTCTTCTTTAGATTGATGTTCAAGCCCACCTGCTGGCTATACTTATTAAGTCTGTCCGTTTTTTCCTGGATGTGTTGATGTGAATGTGCTAGTAGTGCAATGTCATCTGCATATTCCAGATCTTCCAATGTAGAAAATGTAGTCCATCTTATTCCTCTTGGACTGCTCTCTGTTGTCTGTCGCATCACCCAGTCTATGACTGTTAAAAATAGAGTGGTTTATAAGGGGCATCCCTGTCGTACTCCTGTCTTCACCTCAAAGGTTAGGTTGCTCTGCCCAACGCTGCACGTAAAGTTGGCATAGAGGCTTTTTATGATTGACACTATGCAGCTTGGAATTCCATAAGCCCTCAGTATTTACCACAAACTGTCCCTATGTATTCTGTCAAAAGCCTTTTCAAAATGAACGAAATTAATTTACAGCTGTCTTTGCCATTCTGAGCACTGCTCTATAATGTTCCTATTTGATCTACACATCTTCTGTTCTTTCTAAATCCTGCTTGTTCTTTCCTCAGTTTGTGGTCTACTGCTTTTGAAATTCTCTGTATAATTATCCTGCATAGTATTTTGCTGGGAACTGAGAGAAGAGTGATTCCTCTCCAATTATTGAAGTCTGCAAGATCTCCCTTCTTGGGCAATTTGACAATTATTTCTTTGTTCCACTCCGTTGGTGTTATCCCTGTTTTCCAGACTTGTGCAAATAGTGGTTCTAATAGTTCTGCTGCTAGCTCAGGGTCTGTCTTAAATAGCTCTGCATTTAAGTTATCATGGCCAGGAGCTTTTCCATTCTTTAACCCTTTGTTTGCTGTGATGATTTCTTCTTTTCGTGGAATGTCTGTATTAACATCTAGATCATTTTCAGCCCCAGGAACATTCAGTTGGTGTCTCTGGTGGAAAATGGCTGATAGGATCGCTTAACTGATTTTGTTGGAACACTGTCATAAAATTAACAAGTGATACAACGTAAAAATATCTCCAAAGGATAAAATGTAAGGATAAAAACATAATGCGTAAGCTGCTGATAGTACATGATCGCCCTGACCGCGGGTCATCACCCTCCATAAAAATTGACTTGCTAGACGGGAAATCAAAACGGTTACCATTTGAACGGGATGAGAACGGCGGATCAAAAGGAAAAAAAAATATGACTGAAAAAATTGCGTGAGACTAGCAAGGTTAAGGAGACGCAAATGGGGGGGGGGGGGGGAACGGAAAAAAAGTCACGTTTCCCAAGTTGACATAAAGTAAGGAACTCGACAGAAGGGACCTTGGATATGATACGCCACAGTCATTTATTGGACGCTTTTGCGATACCAAGCCTTTTATTTGAATTCAGCGGCAAACGCAGATGCTTGAAATATTACAAAATTTAAAAAAGTAACTTTTTCTTAATATTAATGTTAGGAATATAAAAATTAGCTGGCCGGATGGCCCATTCTGAGCAGTGAAATAATATGCTTTTATTTATACAGACGGATAGGTAATAATGAAGATAATGACAAAAGACAGTGTTGTTCACATCAGCGAAAGACTGCATTGAATCTAACATGTCACTATTTGCACAAAAATCGCGACCTTGAAGACTCAAGTGTCCAAATCTAGTTAGAATGAAAGAGAAGGGGAATTGGTGGAAGCTGTGGCTAAAAATAACTTTACAGACAAAAAGTGTAGAGGGGACGAATAGGTTGGTTCAAAAAAACAAGTACGTTTTTGTGAAAACGCAAGTAGAGACGGACGGACTAACAGATAAAAATCCATACTTGACTGAAGCATGACTGAAATGACTTTAGTGTAGGAAATTTGAATTTAAAAAAAAACCAAGGCATTGATTGGCCACAGACAATCATATTATCGGCGCTCAGACGCGCATTTGGGGCCATTCCTCAATAGTTGTCCAGTGATAGACACAGTAAATTTCAAGTGTGGTGATTTCCAAATGAAATAAATTGAAATAAGTTCAGGGACGCCATACTATAGCCAGCAGCTCAGCTGAGTTTTGCTAGCATTTCTGTGTTCTTTATTCATAATCTGAGCTGTGAGTTTTTTATGTTGACACCAAAAGGTGGTGTCAAATGCTGGGTAGATAATTGACAGTGAGGACCCGTGCAGTGTCGCATCTCGGCAGAACAGCCTTGTATTGCCCCCAAGCCCGGAGAGGTGGGGCCACCCGATATATTGCCCCCAAGCACGGAGAGGTGGGGCCACCCGATATATTGCCCCCAAGCACGGAGAGGTGGGGCCACCAGATTCCAGCACCAGCGCTACTTCTTCAAAGTTACGTAAGCAGGCTGGTCTGCTGGATTTACACCAACTTCATAGACATAACACCCAAAGTGAATTCCTACTAAAACATCCCATTTACTTCCATCATTAATGGACAATGTTTGGTAAACTTAGACAGGGAGGGATGAAGCCACCCCAACAGCACATCTATTCATCGTTCTCCCAGGGAAAATAAAATTATAAACTGTAGAAATACTAACTAATCTTAAAATTTGTATACGTACACACATTTTATTTATCATGTCATTTATTCATGCCATTCACTCATAAATTCCAAAATCTTTTCATATGTTCTGGCCAAATAAAACCTTGGTTCAGAACAAATAAATTTAAAAAAAAGATTTACTTTCTAAAATTTCACCAGCTGGATTTAGTTCATTGTGTTCTAAATTTTATTGATAATATATTATTTAATATCTGTGTGTGTGTGTGTTTGTATATGTCAATACAACACATTACATTCAGTACCCTAGATTATATAACGTAGCCACATTCATTAGGAAAAAAGATAGGT
Organism: Oreohelix idahoensis; assembly: GCA_024509875.1. Taxonomy (NCBI): domain Eukaryota; kingdom Metazoa; phylum Mollusca; class Gastropoda; order Stylommatophora; family Oreohelicidae; genus Oreohelix; species Oreohelix idahoensis. Next base: position 70,856 of record JAMPIV010020708.1, on the reverse strand, counting down.
GTGAGGTCGTAGTGGTAGCAAGAAAGGCCTTCTGAAAATTCACAACTACATTTTATCTCAGGAGCCTTCACAGCTGACCTCATACATTACACTTAGTAATATCACCATCATACAATACCATCAAAACCCACTACATATATTGGGGTCTTGTCCAGGGATAATTAGCATAAACAGTAATATAAGGATCTCCTGGTGGGAGAAATAAAATTAGGGGAACAAAATTGTAAAATTCCCTTAAAATTAAAAGTGTCCCTTTAAATTAAAAGGGCAATTAGAAGTTGGTGAATCTTCACAGCCAGTGTTAGTTAATTAGTTAATTAGAATTATTTTGGTCTAGAATAATTATAATTACTTTAGAGATTGGAAATTTTACTTTGCTTATTGCTAGATTTGTTTAGAAAGTATGGCGGAGCTAGCAAAATTTAGATCAGCTGCTGTGCTGACCGCAAAGGAGATGGGAATGGATGGTCAGATTTTAATTCAATACGTAACGGCTGAATGTGATAAATATATTGAACGGGAAGAAAGGAGATTAGAAAAAGAGGCTGAAAGAAAATTAGAGTCTGAAAGGTTGGCTGAAGAGAAGAGGTTACAAATTGAGGCTGATAGAGAAATTAAGAGGCTGCAGATTGAGGCAGAAGACAAACGACAGCAAAGGGAGGCAGAAGATAAGAAGGCCGAAAGGGAGGCAGAAGATAAAAAGGCCGAAAGGGAGGCAGAAGATAGAAGGTTGCAAAGGGAGCACGAATTACGACTAAGGGAGCTGAAATTACAAGGCCAGGCTCCTGAAAATGGTGCCAGCCCTTTTGCCTCAGATGCTACGCCCAGTCTGGGAGCCTCAAACTCAGCTATGGGGTTTCATTTAGACCATTTTGTTGAAAAAGACGATGACATAGAGGGGTACCTAGGACGTTTTGAGTTATTAGCTACTACATATGGGTTAGAGAGAGAGAGGTGGAGTTTAAAGCTATCACAGGGACTGAGAGGTACTTCTTATGAAGTATTTGCTAAAATGAACAGGTAAGACCAAGACAATTATGACATGTTAAAGCAGGCTTTTGGCAATGGTACGAGAAGCAATGGACTAATGGTCCATTTGACGGTTAAAATTAGGTCGATCCAAATAAATATTCGACCTCTAAAAAAGTAGGGAATACAAGCCAAACTGTTGTCTGTCTTGAGACATTGTATACACCACGTTCTCTGCTACGTCTTGAGACGGGGAAAACTAGAAAGTTTGAAATTTTAGGCAGTAAAAATTAGAAAGCTGGAGATGCTGGGCTGGAGGTGACAAACAATGAGAAATCCAACTAGAATTGCTTTGGCAGCTAGCGCCTTCAAAATATATCTAACATTTGGGATGGGGGATTTCATTGAGCTCCTTAGTAGATACCACCTTCGTCAGGTTGTTTTGAAGAATTCAAATGTTATCTCAAGTGGAACATACAGGCTGGGAGAGTTGGAAGAATAAAAAAATCAGTGGGAGAAACAAGGGAATACATTCGAGAACAAAAAAGGCTTATCGAAAACTCAATATGAACATCAAGGGAGGTGAAAGAAGATAAGGACTAATCGGAGAAGACTTAAATGGCAGAAAAAATTATGACGACCGGAACTTTTAAAGGCCGGCTCAAACCAATAGCCAGCCCTTTTGCCTCAGAAAGCAAGTTGGGACATAACAGCTATGGGGTTTCATAAGACCATTTTGGTTGAATGAAAAGTAAGCGATGAAAAAGAGGGGACCTAAAACGTTTTAGTTAAAGCAATAATAAGAAAGGGAGTTAGGAAAGAATGTGGAGTTTTAAGGAGTGGCATCAACATGGACCTGGAGAGGTACTTCTTTGAAGTCTTTGCTAAAAACTGAACCAGGGGAAGACCCAGCTTAAAGGAATTGACATGTTCAAGCAGGCTTTGTTATTAAGGTACGAGAAGAATGGTGAATTTTATCGTAAGAAATTTAGAAATGCCAAACTGTTGTCTGGGGAGACATACCACCAATTCTCTGCTAGACTGGAAACCTATTTGGAGAGATGGACTGCTCTGGGGAAGACCCAAGATCTTAAAGAAATGATCATGATTGAGCAATTGAGAGAGTCCATGGCTCCAGACATGAGAAAATTTCTCATGGAACAAGGTGCAGAGAAGTTGGGAGAGGTTTTAAATGTCGCTGAGAGGTATCAGGCAGCCCAGGCAGAGGTAAGTGGTGCTAAAAAGAAGCACATAGATAATTTTAAAGCTCCACAGCAATTTAATAAATTTGATAATAGAGAGCAGGGAAATAAAGGTAGGACAAACTTTGAGCGGCCAAGAAATGACTATCGCGACAGAAACTCACAGTTCAATGACCAAAAGTTCAATGAAAGAAAACATTTGAACCAAGGAAAAAGATGGTGTAAATGGTGCAAGAAAGATAACCATAACACCGAATTTTGTAGAAGGAAACCTTCAAACATTGCTGCAATGAAGTCGGGGACGCAAAGATTAAAGGTTAATCCTAATGGACAACAGGAACCTTATCACCCCCCAGTTTGTGAGGATGTTATTTGTAATGGGGTCACCATAAGGTGCCTTTATGATACAGGTTTGGATTATGATTCAGTTGTGAAGTCTAGCCTAGTGGACCCAAGTCAGTATACCACAGAAACAGTGGAAATACAAGGGGCGACTAAGGACATACCACTCATGACACTTCCCATCGCAAGGATAACGGTGAAAACTCGCTATGTGGAAGGAGAAATCAGAGCAGCAGTGATAGATGAACCAATCTACCCTCTGATATTGGGGTGTAGATACGTCTTCTTGTGGAATCCCGAGAAACCTGTGATCATGGCGACAGTGCAGACCAGGTCACAGAAGAAGGAGGAAGAAGGTGAACCTATAAATGCTCATCCAGAGGAGATGAGAAAGGCGCAGGCTGAGGATAGGACACTCAAGCCATGTTTTAAAAAATTGCCCAAATGCCACACACCTCCGAGCAAGGGGGAATATTTCATGAAGAACAAACTATTATACAGGAAGGCCGGAACTGGAACAAATGGTCACAACCAGTTGGTTCTTCCCACCTCATATAGAGATAAAGTGATGGAACTCGGGCATGCGATTCCCTTCAGTGGTCACATGGGGATCAGCGCCACAGGACAGCGTATAGCTTGTCATTACTTCTGGCCAGGGATAACGGAGGATATAAAAAGATATGTCAAATCCTGCCCTGAATGTCAAAGGGTAGCTCCAAGGCACTGGACTGCTCCTGCAACTCTAGGGGAAATGCCCATAGTGGGAACACCTTTTGAGAGGGTTGCAGTGGATATTGTGGGACCTCTCACTCGGACCAAGAGGAGGAACAGTTACATCCTTACTCTGGTGGACACTTGTTCTATGTGGGGAGAGGCGGTAGCCCTGCCATCAATTGATTCAAAACATGTAGCAGAGGCACTACTTACAATATTTACCCGATTAGGATTCCCGCATCAAATCTTGACGGATAATGGATCTCAGTTCAAGGGGAAACTAACGGAAGAAGTTTTTAAACTATTTCAAGCCAGACACTTTCATTGTAGTCCGTACCATCCACAAGGGAACGGCCAGGTAGAGAGGTTCAACGGGACTCTCATTTCTATCCTGAGAAAGCTGGCACACGAAAAAACGGATCTGTGGGATCAATTCCTGCCCGCCGCATTGTTTGCGTATCGGGAGGTACCACATAGTTCAACCGGGATGGCTCCCGCAACTCTGCTATTTGGGAGGCCAATAAAAGGTCCTTTAGAAGCTTTATTAAGGACCTGGACGGATGAGAAGGCGGAAGAACCTGTTACCTCATCTTATCAATACGTGAACGAACTGACCACTCGTTTGAAAGCTGGATGGAAACTGGCAAATGATAATTTGAAACAAGCCAGGAAGAAACATGCAGCATATTTTAATAGGAAGGCAAAGGACCGAGAACTAGCTGTGGGAGAGAAGGTGCTTCTTCTACTACCCGGTAGCCAGAATAAATTACAAATTGGTTGGCAAGGTCCCTATACGGTTCTAGAGAAGGTGTCTAGAACAAACTATAAAATTGACAAAAAGGGGAAGGAGAAAGTTTATCATGTAAACTTATTAAAGAAGTATCTGGACAGACCACTCCAGGAAAGCACCCCCTTATTGACCTTGGCTATTGCAACCCAGATGCAAAAGGAACCACTCACCTCACATGAATACCCATTACATCCTTGTGAAACAGCAGCACAGGTAAAAGTCAGTAAGCACCTGACTAAAAACCAGAGGGAGAGAGTTCAACAGGTTCTGGAGGAACATACAGATGTACTAACAGATAAACCAGGCCATACAAATTTGCTACAGTATGACATGAAACTGGTAGACTCAAACCCAATCTGTATGAGAGCCTATTCTATTCCGTTCGCGAAGGAGAAGGCATTGAAGGAAGAAATAGATTATTTGTTGAAGGAGGGGATTATTTCGCACAGTGAATCATCTTTTAGTTCTAGTGTCGTTTTGTTGAGGAAACCGTCTGGGGAACACAGACTGTGCATAGATTACAGGAAACTGAATGCTGTCACAGAAGGACAAGTGGATCCATTACCAGACACAAAACAGTTATTTGCCAGACTGAACAAGGCAAAATACTTTTCAAAGGTGGATCTTAGTAAAGGCTATTACCAGATCCCAGTGAAGCCTGAAGTGAGACCTTATTTGGCTTTTAGCACTTCGGATGGACATTATGAATTCAATATGCTACCATTCGGATTGAAAAATGCTCCGAGTGTATTTTCAAGGATGATGCGCAAATTGTTGGATCCCCTGAATAACCCATGTATCACGAATTTCATGGATGATATTCTCGTCGCCACAGAGACATTTGAAGAACACATTGAAGCTCTAGAGATGTTATTTAATAGACTTCGGGAGGCGAACTTAACTGCTAGGCCAACAAAATGTTGTATTGGATGCAAAGAGTTGGAATTCTTGGGGCACACTGTATATCAGGGTAATATGACCCCTGATCCTAAGAACTTGGAAAAACTGCAGAGAGCACCTAGACCACAAACAAAAAAAGACGTGCGATCATTCGTGTCGTTATGCGGATTTTATCAGAAATACATCAAAAATTTTAACGCTATTTGTGCTCCTCTGACTGATCTGACTCGCAAGGGACTTCCAGATAAAATTATTTGGACTGCACAATGTGAACTAGCGTTCCAAGAGTTAAAGGAAAAACTCACTAGCAAGCCTATTCTCAAACTGCCTGATTTGACACAGGACTTTGTCTTAAGAACCGATGCAAGTAATGTAGGACTCGGAGGGGCTTTGTTGCAAAGATCATCTTCACCTGATGGGGAACTGAAACCAGTCGCTTATGCAAGCCGCAAATTGAATAAGGCGGAACAAGGATACTCCACAAGCGAAAAAGAATGTTTAGCGTTAATCTGGGCAATAAAGAAGTTTCAAATCTATCTGTATGGTAGGACTTTTGTGGTCGAGACGGATCATCAGCCTCTCGTATTCTTATCTCAGGCTAAGCATGAAAACGCAAGATTGCTGAGGTGGTCTTTATTGCTTCAACCTTATCAGTTTAGTATCCAATATATCCCAGGCAAATTGAATGTCGGTGCAGATTTCCTCAGTCGGCACCCCTGTGATCAAAATTAGAGTAATGGCAGACGTGAGGAGAGATTTTATCTATGTGTATCACTGGTTTTAGAACTTGCCGTAGGCATGTTTTCAAGTGGGGAGATGTGTCATAAAATTAACAAGTGATACAACGTAAAAATATCTCCAAAGGATAAAATGTAAGGATAAAAAACATAATGCGTAAGCTGCTGATAGTACATGATCGCCCTGACCGCGGGTCATCACCCTCCATAAAAATTGACTTGCTAGACGGGAAATCAAAACGGTTACCATTTGAACGGGATGAGAACGGCGGATCAAAAGGAAAAAAAAAATATGACTGAAAAAATTGCGTGAGACTAGCAAGGTTAAGGAGACGCAATTTGGGGGGGGGGTGGGGGGGGGGGGGGCGGACATGCCCGGGGGGACGGAGAAAAGTCACGTTTCCCAAGTTGACATAAAGTAAGGAACTCGACAGAAGGGACCTTGGATATGATACGCCACAGTCATTTATTGGACGCTTTTGCGATACCAAGCCTTTTATTTGAATTCAGCGGCAAACGCAGATGCTTGAAATATTACAAAATTTAAAAAGTAACTTTTTCTTAATATTAATGTTAGGAATATAAAAATTAGCTGGCCGGATGGCCCATTCTGAGCAGTGAAATAATATGCTTTTATTTATACAGACGGATAGCTAATAATGAAGATAATGACAAAAGACAGTGTTGTTCACATCAGCGAAAGACTGCATTGAATCTAACATGTCACTATTTGCACAAAAATCGCGACCTTGAGACGCAAGTGTTCAAATCTAGTTAGAATGAAAGAGAAGGGACATTGGTGGGAGCTGTGGCTAAAAATAACTTTACAGACAAAAAGTGTAGAGGGGACGAATAGGTTGGTTCAAAAAAACAAGTACGTTTTTGTGAAAACGCAAGTAGAGACGGACGGACTAACAGATAAAAATCCATACTTGACTGAAGCATGACTGAAATGACTTTAGTGTAGGAAATTTGAATTTAAAAAAACCAAGGCATTGATTGGCCACAGACAATCATATTATCGGCGCTCAGACGCGCATTTGGGGCCATTCCTCAATAGTTGTCCAGTGATAGACACAGTAAATTTCAAGTGTGGTGATTTCCAAATGAAATAAATTGAAATAAGTTCAGGGACGCCATACTATAGCCAGCAGCTCAGCTGAGTTTTGCTAGCATTTCTGTGTTCTTTATTCATAATCTGAGCTGTGAGTTTTTATGTTGACACCAAAAGGTGGTGTCAAATGCTGGGTAGATAATTGACAGTGAGGACCCGTGCAGTGTCGCATCTCGGCAGAACAGCCTTGTATTGCCCCAAGCCCGGAGAGGTGGGGCCACCCGATATATTGCCCCCAAGCACGGAGAGGTGGGGCCACCAGATTCCAGCACCAGCGCTACTTCTTCAAAGTTACGTAAGCAGGCTGGTCTGCTGGATTTACACCAACTTCATAGACATAACACCCAAAGTGAATTCCTACTAAAACATCCCATTTACTTCCATCATTAATGGACAATGTTTGGTAAACTTAGACAGGGAGGGATGAAGCCACCCCAACAGCACATCTATTCATCGTTCTCCCAGGGAAAATAAAATTATAAACTGTAGAAATACTAACTAATCTTAAAATTTGTATACGTACACACATTTTATTTATCATGTCATTTATTCATGCCATTCACTCATAAATTCCAAAATCTTTTCATATGTTCTGGCCAAATAAAACCTTGGTTCAGAACAAATAAATTTAAAAAAAAGATTTACTTTCTAAAATTTCACCAGCTGGATTTAGTTCATTGTGTTCTAAATTTTATTGATAATATATTATTTAATATCTGTGTGTGTGTGTTTGTATATGTCAATACAACACATTACATTCAGTACCCTAGATTATAACGTAGCCACATTCATTAGGAAAAAAGATAGGTGTGAGGTCGTAGTGGTAGCAAGAAAGGCCTTCTGAAAATTCACAACTACATTTTATCTCAGGAGCCTTCACAGCTGACCTCATACATTTACACAATGTGTGAATCTCTGAAAGTGCAAAATGTCATGGATGGTACAGTTCAGTAACACTCTATCTGCATACTGTGTGTATTTGTCAGAAATCTAGGCGCACTGCGCGTCTTGAAGTGAACGGAGTTAATTTGTGTTGAATTTAGTGCAGCCATCCTAGATTGTGAAGCAATAGCCTAGGTGTGTTTATATTTGAAATCTTTAGACCGTCTTCCTAGTTCTTAATCTAGAAAATGTTTGATTCTGGCTAACTGCTAAATCTTCTGTGCCATTTTCTTGGTCATTGTGAGTACACTAACACCCACTCACACACATATAGGGCTTATCACTTTTCAAGATAGGGGTCATCACATTTTACAACATTTATGAATGTTGGCCACACTATATCATTCATCACCAGTTCCAGTTTTACCCCTCTTGGAATATGAGCCCGATACAGCAGCTCGCCGCAGGTAGCCTGTGTCCAAGCATTAATGTGCTTTTGTTGTGTTGGTTTATGTAGTGATATGTTTTATATGATGAGGTAGCTAGCCCCAAGTTCAACATCTGATTGGTCGCTTCTAACAGCAGTTCAACATCTGATTGGTCGCTTCTAACAGCAAGCCTGGAGAAACATTAGTCCTATTCCTTCATTGCCCCTTCACATGCCCCCCCCCCCCCCCCCGGGATCTACACGTTGCAAACGCACAACATTAGGGCTCACATATACGTAACGTATTACAGGTCCTATTTTCTGTTATTGTCTATGCAACAGCTTACAAATACACAACATATAGTAGTCCAACAAAGACTTAATAGCTCATTATACACTATAAAACACACAAACATGTAACACCTCATTAATACTCTACATAACTACTCACAAACATATAACAGTTGACAGATACGCTGTACAACAAGATACACACATATAACAGCTCTCAAATATACTCACAAACACATAATAGCTCACTGATATACGGTACTATATAACAGCACACAAACATATAACAGCTTACAAATACAATAAATAACAACTCACAAACATATAGCTCACTAATACACTATATAACTACACACAAACATATAACAACTCACAAATACTCAGTATAACCACTCACAAATGTATAACATAAAACACCGGACAACATGCCATGTTTTATTCCCGTACCAGCATTGGTCCCATTTCCAAATGTCTCGTTTACTCTCATTAAGTTTGTCTGCGGCCGGCAAACACATTCCCTCTCCGTCGTTGCCTGTTACTGATAGCTCCACCAGCCTTTAATCCCATAAGTTGTAGCGTGGTCTTTTGTTTGTGCTATCAGGGCGTGCTTGTAGGTTCAACTTGTCCTCTAGCAGCATTATTATCTTGTCTCTTGCTCTGGCATATGGCCTTTTTCTATGACCCCTCCCCCTGTAATCTAGAATTCTAGTGCATTTTTGAACGTCAAAAGCTTACGATGCGGTGGCAAATTTTTCCTAACGTGTGCTGGGTGGGTTTTTTTTTTTTTTTTTAGTTGTGCTTGTAAATGTTAGTTTATATACTTACTTTGAAACATGTTTATTCATTTTGTAAACAGTATGCCCAGTATCATTTATAACGTACTTTAAAAAAATGTCTTTTCGGTTGAGGCGTCCAAGATTGAGCCCCTGAATGGGCGCTTCCCACCCCGCAATTGATGTTTGTTTTTTTCACCCCTTTTCAGTAAAAGCACGTACATTAAGTGTTACAGAACTGCGGCACTCACCTTAACTTAACCGCTGATTTGCCTTCATTTTCCGTTTAGTTTTTAAGTGTTCTTTTCATCTCCTGTAGAGCGTCAGTTGATAGGTCGCTATCTCTTCTTTTTATTTCTTCTGCTGCAAACTAATGTCCCGTGTAGACAAAGGCAGAATATGACTACTGCCGTAAGAGGCAACTAACATGAGGTGAATGGGGCTAGTAACTTCAGCATGTAAGACTAATTGTTGCAGAAACCACAGCTGCATTGACACATTCAAACGTTGATGCTGGTCTCCCACAAGGGCATCTGCTGCAGCTCTGGTTCCATGTTTTATTTTGTTTAGCAAAAAAGTTTCTATTCAACCTCTGATGGGTTATCATTAGGATATCTAGTGTCAGTAATTCAAGATAATAATTTAATATGTGATATCTGAATATTGCATAATTTCATCCCTCCAATCAGTCCCAATAGTCGGTCACAAAGGTGTCAAACTGCATGAATATGCCTGCCCAAAACGGCAGTTTCTCACACCTGTCATGTTATTAACAAGGGGTGGGAGCACGGTGGGAAAGCCCGAGGTGTTTGACGTGACACCCAATTCCCTATTCCTCTGTCAGTATCAATATGCATTAATAGAACCTCACCAGATCCTCACTTTCCCGCATACCCTCACTAATTCTTATATGATAATGTTTGTTCTTGTTATATAATGTTTTCCTGTATTGTGCAGGCTCCATACAACTGAAAAGAGAAGTGAATGAATAAATGAACGACTAGAAACTAATATTAGAACGAAGCTAAAACAGCTGCATTTTGTCACCGACCTAGCTGTCCTATTTGCTTGGCGTTTTGTAAACCGGTAAATCTGCTCTGCATAATCTAGATTTGCGAGTACCGCAGAGAATGCACGCACGCTCTGCGGTCACATGTTCAAGTCAGCCCAGATTTTGAACAGATGTAGGCCAAATAATTTTCCCTTCCCAGCATCGGCTGGCCTTGTGCTACGTTCGCTAAGCCTCTCAACCCTAGCACTTGAGTTCCATTTCACAAACAATTCCCGGAGAACTTAAAAGGTAAATGTAGTCCCATATCAAATACTGCCGTCGGGGAGGGAAGTGTTAGAGACTTCACTATACATAGCAACAACTCTGATTTCCGATATCAAAATATGGTATCATCTCCCCACTCCACTTAATTTAAATAGAGTAAATCAAACATGTTAAATTGTGTAAATATATATGTGTGTGTGCTCTCCCCTTTCCAAAAAAAAAAATTTGGAATAAATAACAAATAAACAAACAGTCTCTCGCAACTGCCATGCTCCCACTTGTGAGTGAAAACGTGTTGCCTTTGCTTCCTCATTCCGTCGTTCTTCTCCGTGTTTGCTTTGGTTTTCCCTTTCTCTCTCCCCCAACCGGGGCTTTCCCAATCTTCCTCCTCCTATTAACATAATGACAGGTATGAAAGACTACCAGTTTGGGACAAGGGAAAATACATTCACACGCACATCCACGCAATTTGACATTTGTAATTTACTCTGTTTACACAAATTGGAAAGGCGAAATTTTGTTTCTTCAAGTAGAAGTTGTGCCTCTTTTTGGCGAGACGCCTTCCGTTCAACCTAGCCACAAGGTCCGTCGATTATATGAGGGCGCAAGTCCAAATATAAAATACCTTGCTGTCTGATATGCAAAGTTTGCATAAACCTGTATTTTTTACAAATATGACTAGATGCCGGAAAGGTGAAATGATACCATTGTCACGGTTTGGCTCCCCTTAGCTCTGCAGTAGGGGTCCAACAGTGGCCAAAACTCAAGAGTAATTAATGTGGGTCTTCAAAGGTATCTACCTTCCCACAAGATTACTCTTAGCAGAGTTGTAGATAGAAGGATAATTATGCTTCTACCTAAAGGGTGTGTTCACAAGATATTCAGAAAGCGAGAACAATGCTGCATTGCTGAGCCCGTTAACTCTAGTATCTGCTGTCAACTTTTGTGAAGGATTGTGTGATCTTATAATTCGTTAGCTCGTTCAAGCCCCCAGCTGAGTTAATTCAGCGAATTTCCTCTTATTATTATTTAGCCATGCTTACGTATATTTAAGAAATTGTCTGAGACATACGGATGTAGTACATTCAAAATGATGAAATCAACTTTAGATTTGTCTTTATACAAGTAATAAATTTAATAATCAATTAGGTCTTAACAGTTATAAAAATGAATAATTGTTTATAAAAATAGTATTCCTCACAGTGTGATGTTATGGTTTTCGAAAATGGACAGTTCACTTCGCAGCTTTTAAGTTTTCCTTAGCTGCCAATAGTTGTTTCTGCTCCCGCTGATGTTTTGGTTCTTCGCACGTAGGTGGCTGGATCACTCGCGTCCCTGTCAATATTTAAGAGTTGCAGCATGTTCCAAATAGAATCAGGGAGTAACTGCAAAGCTGGTCCCGCATCTCTAAGACCCGTCTAATGAATAAATGGGCTGACCATGGATATTGCGAGTGATTTAGTACACAAAAAATGTAACCAAATACTGCCAGAGAGGAAAAGAGATCGACCCAATACTTATGTGACAACCATGACCAGGTATCGTCAATCAAAATTATTATCTGGAAATAGCGACACTATACATCCTAATTATAACAAATCAGAGGTTGAATGGGATATCTTTTCTTCATGACGTAACGTTGGGAAATCCGAAAGGAATCAGAGCTGCCGGACTCACTTTCTTTAAGGAAAAATCTCTGTTTTTTTTGGCATTTGGAATTGTCTTGTATTAAACGAAGAAGATAAACAACAAAACAGAGAAGAAAATGCCACACATACGGAGAAGAGAACTGGAGACAGACGTGAACGACCTCGAACGGATGGCACTGGACATGAATGCTTGGTTTGGGTTTTTTAAGACATGTGCTCCACGGAGAGCTGAAAGATGTTGATAATGATGATGTACTATTTAACAACAATATTAGTTCGTAAGTGGTTCTGCTAAAGCTTTAGATATTCCACTTTCACCGCTAATGCCTCCTGGCCACACTTATGTACTCAAGAAGCGTTTTAAGTACCCAGGAAACACCGTGTTGCCAGATGCTTGGTTCAAGCACACAGTTCATCAGAAGTGTGTAAGCTCCACACTGAAAGTTCCATTTCTGCCTTGGAGATAACCTCAAGTGTTTGAATGGAATGCCAACGATTCCATTGTTCTCGTTCCATTTAACATTTGCTATAGCTAGTTGAGAGACGAGTATACTGTAGATCTCTTGACCTTGTTCGCTGAATAGTGAGAAAGGACGGACAACGTTGGCATAGCTGGCAGTCTTTTTCATGAGAATTTCTTTGCAGGGTTTCATCATACTAGAAGATAGATGATATTAGTCCTTTTCAGGACTTAGTATCTATCAACGCTGTACAAGCTAGCAGCCCTTGTCAAGACTGGCTCTTTTGTCAGAGCTTCCTCATGCTAGCTGATAAATGCTAGTAGCTCTTTTCAGGGCTTAGATTTTATCAACACAGCGCTTCAGTTAACAGAGTTCACTTATTTTTGAATGGCCAATTGCGCCCCGATGTAAAGGGGCTGTAACATTTTGACACAGAGAAAACATGCTGACATTCACTTTGTAAAATTGTATCTTTGTAAATAAAATCAAGTTATAAAGATAGAGCTTTGTAAATAAAGTGAAGTAAAAAGTGCGGAAATGCTGTGCTCTCTCTCTCTCTCTCTCTCTCTCTCTCTCTCTCTCTCTCTCTCTCTCTCTCTCTCTCTCTCTCTCTCGTCTCTTTCTCTCTCTTTCTGTGTGTGTTTCACCATGTGTATTTTACCCTGACACCCACTTTCAGTAATAGTCTCATATTAAGTCACAATTCATATATATATATATATATATATATATATATATATATATATATATATATATATATATATATATATATATATATATATATATATATATATATATATATATATATATATCACATATTTCTGTTGTTTCAACATTTCCTCCCTTCACACCAGAGTTGTCTTCAAGTCTTTCCTATCAAGTCACAAGTCGAGTCTTAAGACATAGTCAAGTCGAGTAGCAAGTCCTTAACAGTGACTTTCATGTCGAGTCTTAAGTGGGGTGTCATTTTTCATCTAAAACTGTTTATAACCACGAACGTCTTTATTCGAAAAATCACATCAATAAAACAGAAATGAAAAATAGTCTTTATTTTTTTTTTAATTTTATTTACTGGCTGCTTTAAATTAATCATAGAATATTTGTGGTATTCTTTACAAAAAATTACTAAGTAACGTTTTTTTTTTAATAATTACATTTTATAAGTACTATCTGTGTACGACGGGTGGGTTCGCCACAGTTGGCAAGTCCGGACTTTACTAGCTAAAATAAAACTCCCGAGTCGAGAAGTTGTGGTGACTTAAATCCGACTCGAGTTCGAGTCGACGACATTACTTCACATTAAATCATGGGTATTTTTCATGCGACTTTATTGCGCTTTGTTTTCAACACAAGAAACCATCACTTCTTTCTCGTGCACCAGTATTCTCTCTCCTCCTCCCCCCCCCCCCCCCCCCCCCCCCCCCCCCCCCCCCCCCCCCCTTTTATTTTATTTTTAAAATCCCACTTGTTTTCCCACTACCACTTAAGTCCCTAACTATTCCTCACTGTTAGTGTCACATTTTCCCCGCCAATCGTTTGCGTTAATTTTCATCGTCCGTGTTTCACACCCCTGGGAGCTGCCCAGATTTGGCAAGTGTCAATGAGACCCAATCCGGGCGCATTGTTTTCGTCAATTTTTTTTTTTTACTAATTCCTTAATGCAGACGTAACCCAGATAATATCTTCTCGTGCTGTTTTCCCACGCAACATTTCCGTTTGGTTTGACCGCTTATCATCATGCATTTTCATTCTCTGTGGAACAGGGCAGAAACAGTTAAAGATTCTAATTTTGTTCCCTCTGGATATCGCTGAGGAGTTCCATATTGGTCAAAGGGCATTAGAAGCACATCTGGCTTTATTTATCTTTGAGCAGACTTCACCTGCAGTTCCCCCTCCTTTGTCAATGTTGCTCTCTAGATATGTTTTCTACTTCTTCAATGACACATGATCATTGATCTTCATCGAGTCCGTCTGCCTATTATTTATTCTCATTTCTTTTGTTTTATTTACATGTATGTGCAGTCCCATCTTTGCTGCTTCTGTTACTAATCTATTTTGACCGCTTATATATCATGTATAATTTTTTTTCTCTCTGTCTGTCTGTCTGTCTCTCTCTCTCTCTCTCTCTCTCTCTCTCTCTTTTCAGTAGCACTTCACTCCCCAACGGCAGTATCTGCCATGGACTACCTTTATCTTGTAACATTATTGACCTCAGCTTCATTCGCCGCTGTTCGTCATGTCGTGACACCTGATCCCGTCAGTCCTGATCGATATGTTTTGACAGGTATCAACCATCAACAGCCAGCAGACGGAGTCCTACATAAAAATGTATTCGTAATTACAGCACATAGAAACGTTACTATGTATGTTGTACAGTTAAGGGGGCTGGGCATAAACGTCGTATCACAGAAATTACTCAAAATATGTGCGATGACGAGATCGTAGTCGTAAATTGTTGCTTGGCTCAAACGTAACACGTGCACATAACACGTGGTATGCTAGCCTCCATTTCATTATTATTGATCCGCGTGCTTGAGTGTGTGCTGTGATGTGTCATTTGGTAAATTAGTGAATCATGCGGGGGGAAAAAAAGGGGGGGGGGTGGTGGTGGTAACTTAATGCTTTCTTGCTTCGCTTCTTCAGCTGCTAATATACATTGTAATCTGTATGGGTGTGTTTTGTAAATTATTGTGAGTTAATAAAGCCAGATTCGGCCACAGAATGTTTATACCGAATATTGCACCCATTTCCCCCCCCCCCCCCTTCCTCCGTGTATGTTATAGGGGCTACCAAGTGAATTAAAGAATAGTAACACAATACTCTACCAAGCATTTCGTAAAAGAGGGTTGGGCATGGGGCCAGCCAGCCATCCTATAGAAAAGTAAACACTCCCCCCCCCCCCCCCCCCAAAAAGAAATTCAACAACATGATAGTCATATCTCATAATTACACAAATGCAAATAACAAATTTGGGAGGGGTGAAGAAGATTGGTATCGACTAAGCCCTTCCCGCTTATTAGACAAAGATAAACCCAGTCCAGAGATAGATAATATCAGGAACACGGGTACGTTAACCTAACAGTGAAGTTAATTACTCTGAAAAGAGGTGTTACCAAATTAGTTATGGTGATAGAAAAAAACTGTTCTTCCCTTTACTAAGCAAATGGAAAGGAGGGGGTTTTTTAAACAGAGTTAACCAATTAGCAACTCCCCCTTAAAGGAACAATGCAGGGAATACAGAAAAATTATATTACTAGGCAAGAAAGTTAACAACAGGTTTACAAAAGAAAAACGATTAATTTCCTGTCATTCATACACACGCGTGAGGATCCACACTCATGTACTCACACACTTACCGAATGCAGCCTCAGACGATCCATAAAAGTATATAAAAACAGCAAGTAATCTTTTGACATATGAACTGTCTAGTCCTTCGATGTCCCGCCCCAGATGTTTGCGAGGGTTTGTTGGTAACAAATATTCTCACTTATCGCAAGACTTGAAGACTAAGAGTTCTCGTGTTTTTATTATATATATATATAAAGGAGTCTATGGGATGGCACTAACACAGTTCGGCACAGGGGTGAAAATGAAGTGGTCTCTTTTAATCCTCCGCTATGGTAAAATTCCTTCAATGCGTGATGATAGTTTTATTAAATCCAATTGAGGAAAAAAACTAGGCTCAGTCACAGTCAGGAAAATATGTACTCTCTCACAGTAAACAGTAAATATGATATCGCTACTGGCGCTGTTCATCTTCCAGTTTATCTTACAGATTTAATTTGATGATAATAATCAAATGATCTTGGGTAGGCTTTCTTTCATGTAATTATGTTAGCTAGGCCGTACCGGACCACCACAAGATTTACTTTAAAAAAATGTCTCATCAAACTGTCTGGAAGTTTAAGAACCGAGTATGGAAACTCTGAAAGATTTCGTTATTGCTGGGATTGCAAAAGGTGATCAATCGCTTTGCACAGAAATAGAATTCACTGCAAATAAAATGAAAATCCAGGGGATAATCTAGCAAGATTTCAAATATCGCTAGTGCTACTATCAAGTTCTGGCCAGCGAATGATGAAGTGTCTATTCTTCATGGTCTATTTAGCTAAAATGGAATGTAAGTTGAGTGGGACATGATAAACTTGACAGCTTATTTGATCTCATGAACTTTTGGGGATCTGACCGCCAAATCAAGAGAAGAAGCCGCCCCCTGGTCTTCGTATCTCCGTTCGCTGCTGCCCGTTTCGGCTTTCCCCCGTTCGCTCGGTTGCGATTGACACCGAGACGCGAAATTAGCGGCAAGCAACTGCGTCTCGTATCAGGGACCACTACTGTCTTTGATAACGCCGATAGTCTCCCCTGAAATCCCTCAGTCTGTCTCTTTGATCTCGTGCCGCGTACTAAATGAGTCCCGGTGGAATGAGTTCTGGCAAACGAAAAGTTACAACAAATGTTCAGGGGTTCTAATGTTATGAAAAGCTAAAAGTCCCTTTAAATCATCCATCATATCAGGGAGAATTCACTTGTCAAACTAGACGTACGTCACACTTTGGGAATGCGCCCATGATGTGATAGACTTTCAGTCATAACTGACTTTGGTAATGCGCCCATGAGGTGATAGACCTTCAGTCATAACTGAATTAGGTAATGCGCCCATGAGGTGATATACCTTCAGTCATAACTGACTTTGGGAATGCGCCCATGAGGTGATAGACCTTCAGTCATAATGACTTTGGTATTGCGCCCATGAGGTGATAGACCTTCAGTTATAACTGACTTTGGGAATGCGCCCATGAGGTGATAGCCTTCAGTCATAACTGACTTTGGGAATGCGCCCATGAGGTGATAGACCTTCAGTCGTAACTGATTTTGAGAATGCGCCCATGAGATGATAGACCTTCAGTCATAACTGACTTTGGGAATGCGCCCATGAGGTGATAGACCTTCATTCATTGGAATGCGCCCATGAGGTGATAGACCTTCAATCATAACTGACTTTGGGAATGCGCCCATGAGGTGATAGATCTTCAGTCAGAACTGACTTTGGGAATGCGCCCATTAGGTGATAGACCTCAGCTGTTTTTTTTCCTGAGGTTATGTTCTGCGTGTGAAAAACATGATATGAAAGAGATAAACAAGGTTGCGGAAAGACTTAAGCTGATGGCACAGGACAGGAAGGTTGGCGTGAATTTATTGAAGACATATGCCCCACGGACAGAAGCTTGGCGAATGAATGAATTGTGTAGCCCTTTATGCAGTAATTTGAAGGCGTTTTCAAACATGTTTGGCGAAGCTTTCCATTATTTGGTAATTAATTTCTTATTTTCGCCAAATTTTTTTCCGATTTAAAAATACAGTCTACTGATTACGGCGTTTAAGGTTCATATTGGTTTCTGATCCAGCACTTGTACGGCCTTCTGGGTTTCTTCAAGTTGTGTTTGTATAATATGCGATATCTGTCACCCCCTTGGTCCATCTTCTCCAGGGCCGCCATCTGTTCTGATTGTGTTGTTTTCTATCAGTTATGTAGTTGTCATTGGTTATTTTACCGGATGGAAGACTTAAGTCGTAACGCTGTAACATTTGTCTTTGTGGTCTTCGCAAGACTCTACCCTTACATGTTACCGTATATTTTGTAAGCGGCCCTAGTTGTCCCTGAGAATCATGACGTACAAAAGCGTGAACGTTATCAGTTAGAAAAGGGGTGCTAATCAAAGTTGCCACTCAAGTTCTAGAGATAAACCCAGATTTTCTTCTTAAAAAAACACAGAAATACCCAGATTATTTTATGCTTCAAATACACGGGATAGACGATGCTTACACAATCTTTTAGTGCAACTTTAGCACAAATAAGCTGTGTGCTACCAATTTTTATTTATTTCTTCATTTTTATTTTATTTTTTTATTACCACAATTTCACAATTATATAAAATGATTTTAACACCCCAATATATGAACTCTTGAAAATGAGATATTTTAACAGTAACATACTTACAGTAGTTACATTAACAAAATGTTCCTCAAATCAAATATAAAATGTTAGTTGTAACTTGTTACTGTTGAAAATTGTCACTTGTCAGCGAGTCAGCATCCATGAATTGACAACGTGGAATCTTGATTGTGGATTTCCAAAATCTTTGCATATCTCTGCCGACAACGCGTCCTTACCGTACATCTTCAACCACGCTTTTACTAGGATTAAACTTCTGACAAACTCCATCTGTGGCAACTGCTTGCTTGGCTAGTATTCGATTGGAAACTGTTTCACACAAAAGCTTGTTGGTTTGTTTAGTTTTAACTAAGTTAACCTTCGAAGCACTTTCGACGCATGCTGAGGAGTGAGGTAGTGCCATAAGCGTGCACAAGAGGTCAGACAAAACATCAAATTTCTTCTGGTTATTAGCATCTGTTACTTGTTGCAGTCCCAGCCAGAATGCGGGCGGATCCTCATCCACCAGATGTCCAAGATCTTTTCGGTACGATGCCAGTTCTCGCCATTGATCAGACAGACGATCAAGGCTCTCTTCTGAAACAACTGTTGGGAACTGCGCTGCTAATGGATGTGGTAAAGTGGGATATTATAAATATTTATAGGGGACTTAGTGTACTGACTGAGATCAGCTGTGAAGGTATCTGTATCTAATAAGTGTAGTGTATTACAGATGACCTTACTTGCTACCACATATTTATACCTCAGTCAGAATTATTCTGGAATATTGTGATGACTACGTTGAATGTCTAGGGTTTTGTAAATGATGAAGTGTAAGTCACAACAATAACAGACAGATAAACAATTTAATTTATTCCACCACACTTGACAACAGTTTGACACTCACATACATATAACACTCTATGAGACTATCTTAAATGAGTCACTGGTAAATTTTCAAATATCAATATGTATTAAGTACTTTTCATTAATATATATGTGTCCTGATTCAAATACAAAGTGAACCAGGAATCACAATCAATTTTAATTACAAGTTATATGTACAGAATTTATCAATATGAATCTTGTAGTGACATATTTTATTAATATTATCTTATGTGTGTCAGTTGTGTAGTGGTACTATGAGGTAATACTGGTTTTGTTTTTCAAGCTATGTTGGTATTTGTCATCATGACTTCAAGTGTTTGTTTCTGTTGGAACTAGTATTGGAGATGTTCTCAGTTCCTGGCATTAAAACAATTAATTTCCCCTCTTATTTTTATACAATGTCAGTTTAAGATGGGGTTACATAATGTTGAGCTCCGCTGGCCACATAGGCTTATCTTTCGTGATGTCGGCAGGAAAAGACTCCTCTGCTCGATTGCTCCCCTGTGTTCTGGAGACACCTCACTGTTTGCTATATGGACCAAGGAGTATGCTGTCCGCCTCTGGATTCAGCAAAGCTCTGACCAGGTGCTGCTTCAATAACTTTTGGACCACGGTCCCTGAAACAAGAAGGTTGTACCTCCTACTTCAGAACTAATTTATACTCTATTTCTACACTGAGCACAATACATAACAAATACTGAGTTCAGAGCGGTAGGCCAACTGTCAGCTTCATCTGAAATAATTTACACCAGTATATTCCTCCCTAATGATTACTACGCCTCTGCAATTCCAGCATTATTTCTTTCTAGTCAATAAGCTAGGTGTCAGTGTACTGTTTGGCAATTCCATGTAGTTTTACTTTCCTCCGACACCTTCTGTTCAGGCTGGAGCACTATAGAGGCTTTACCTCATGTTCGCTACTGAACCACACATATATACAGACATAAATTATCAATTTACATTCAGTTTTCATTAAAAGATATCAAATATTTCAAGCTTACCACAATTCATGGAAATAATACAGAATTACGTTGACTGGCACTGAATATAACACAATTTCGATCTGCCGATGTCCCAGGCTTTTATTTAGAAAAATATGCACTGGTGCTCAACGCACTGGTTCTGTAGTAAGTTTATTTGCAAATGTGGTGGTGACCTGACGCCTCTAATTGACTATATTGGCAGGTCTAACCAATCGTGCCATGTCTACCCAATCGTTTGAAAAAAAGTACTCCTACTCCCGTTTCCCCTGACAACGAAAGATAGTATTTATAGCCCGACTAATCGTGTTTAGCCTTACATTTATTGCGCTCCAATCAAATCGGATTTAACATGGAGACCCATTTCCCGTACAATGGTGGGGTGAAAATCTGCCACTGAGCGATTCTGATTTGGGTGTTGTCTGACATCCCTCACTATTTCTTTTGGCTATAATTTGGTAATTCCTAGACTATTTGCGTAACGTTTAACATATTCTTTGTCAGCAAGTCCTAAGGAACCCAAATATACAAATTTAAAGGAGCTAAGTGGCTGCGTTCAAAATATGCACTTTCTTCTACCTCCTGTTTACTTCGAATACGATGTGGTGTCTGGGTACTGTAATGTTTTCAAACGTAAACCAGTATAATGTCATATTTCCTAATAAGCGTTTTTCAGGATTTTAAAACCTAACTCTGGTATGGGTAGTGTTGTTTATCACTGTCGATTTGAAAAAAAGCTAGTGCTTGTGGCCTTACACGCGTGATGGTAGTAATTGTGTATCGCGCGACTGTGGTAGTATTGCCTGCGTCCCTGCTTTCAGCCCTCCCTTCTTTCTATCTTTAGTCCATCTGTCTTTCGTTTTAGGTAACGTAGTGTATAAAAAGACATGAATGGAATTTTAAATCTAGGTCAACTTGCGTATCTCAAGGTTTTTCTTAGAAATGCAGCACATGTTTTATTGTGTTGGGGAAACGCGTGTATGCTGCAGAAGGCTTTTACTATCAACGTGAAACGTTACAATTTGCAGACGAAGGAGAAAACAAGGGGGATTTCGAGTACAGTCATTGTGACAGCACTGTTCTTTACCATTCTTCTTTCCTTTTATTGAATTTATGTGTTAGGCTTTACATTTACCTGATAATTTATATATGTGGATTAGAATATTTCACGACAATGGAATGACAGAAGGTTTGTTGATCTCGAGAGCTTGCTTTGGATCCAACAGCTGCATTTGCGCCACAACACTGTTTTGTCCAAGTGGGAACCTGCGTCGTATTTGAGTACAAAGTTCAATCAGGTATGCCAATACATCCTTGCAAAACTGGACTTCTTTATATCCTAACGGTTGTCGGATTAACGGCGCTGCACATCGTCCACCCAGCTCAATGTAATTCAGTTTCTTGTGCACCTGTACATCCGAAAGATCAATGTTGGCAAGAGTGCGATGCTCATGCTGCAATACTTCCTGCCTAATAAACATACTGAGAAGAAAACGATCTCTCTTGTTACACTCGTGTACACTTTGTGAAGACGGAAGTTCTCGGACTGGAATTCGATGTTCATGACGTTAACTTTACCCATTATGTAGCTGTCGTACGGTAGGTTAATTGGTTTATTGGGCCCAGTCTAAGTAAAGAGTAAAGGTTGACAGATACTCGAGAATGTATAGAAAATAGATTTCACAGGTGGTAGGTTGAGGGAAAGATATGTCTCTGGAGTGAGCAGGTTTCTCTCATCCAGCCTATCCGTACAACTATGCTTTATTATAAGACAGTCTTTGCCTCCCTGTCTAATGAAGAAACAGGTTACTCTACACACACACACCTATATGTGACAACAATGACACACAAACGTGAAAAACTAAGGATAAATGGGTATGGGTCTGACCAACACACAAAGTTAAATTTCTTTGTAGTTTATTATCACTAAACTTGACACAACACCAATTATCTAAAAGATATCAAGAAATCATTTACATACATAGGAAATAAAGAAGAGAGGTGCGCCTTCCCCGTATGGAGAGAAAAACCCAAAATTATTAACCCAAAAGTTGAAGGTTAGCACTAGGTTACAGAATAAAACAATATTGGTACACTATAAGACCAAGTAAAGTAAACAAAATTTAGACAATCAGATTTATGGATAATTCCCAGCAAAACAAGAAAATCATCACACACTCTCTCGCACAGTGGCCACTTCTCACACTCTTACCTAATTGGCTCCTATAGTAGGTCTGTGGTATCCCTTGGTAACAGAATTATTCCATAACAATAATTCCTATTTCTTCCTACCAATAGTTGGAAATGTGAGAATCCTTCAGGTTTACCCTTTAGAGAGGGGAATATTTCAAGTATTGGGATACATCTGGTTGCTAAAAAATGTTAAAAAGATGATGATGATGGTTCTTCTATCGGCCAACTCTGTGTCAGAGCGCCGATTGTGCACAGTGTATAAAGATATGTATATATAATTGTTGCTGTCATTTTTGACGAAGTCATCTGTCAAGTTATTTGCTTATGTTTTTATCATAAGAATAATTGTGTCTTTACTTGCGATGTCAGGTTGATTAGGGGTTGTCTTCCCTTGTTTATTCATTCATTGTGTTTGACCTTTAGGGTCAAAGGTAGACAGTTCTGGCGTATGCCCATAGGCAGGGTTTTTTAAGCGGGAGTTGAGTTAGACTTCCGGCAAGCCGTGAAGTGTCCTGGGTTTTCTGAAGGGACCAAGGGTCCATTGTGTTTTTCGGGGAGAATCTTCGAAGTGACTGCGATGGCAGTTTCCCCCAGTGAATCTCTGTGCGTTGGAATGACAGCAGAGTTCCTTATTATGTTCTGTGGATTCGGTTACAGGTAATACCGACTTTTTCCATTACTATGCTTTCGGTGGCAGAACATGTTAGAAGATTGCCTAGTCTGTGAACTGCAGCTCACCGATCCTCCATTTCAGAACTTATATTTTGTGCTCGAGGTAGCCATCCAAGACTATTAGTCTTTATATTGTCCAGAAATCCAGTGACGAAGATATATTGTGGGAATCGCAGATTGGCGGTATTTATGTCTACAATAAGCATTACTGCAGGGTTGATGGTAACCTGCTTATCAGAAGTACACAGCTGACGTCAGAACGAGGACTGTGTTTTCGGCTAATGTACTACAGCCTAATACAGTGCAATTGGCGGGGAATGCCAAGTTGCACCTATGTGTCAAAGTGATTAAGGTATCTGACGCGTTTAGTCAGTGATACCAGGGCGACGCCACGAACTGTCATTATTGAAGAACATTGTATTGACCATGCACGAATATTCAAATGTTTACCAGCTTGTTGAATGCCTAATGTATACCTATCGATTTCCGGTCAGCATGACCTTGTTACACTGACTGTTGCTGTTGATACCATGTGTGTTCTCGTCAATAAATGTTTTGAAACGTGCCTGCAGTGTCCAAGCATCCTTGACTACTGCATGTGAGTGTATGGGTTGCAGGGTCTACATATATACGAGCCTAAACACATTCGTGCCTTCATTCGCACCCATCCTCAGTTCATCATACGCTCGCACTACACACCTAACAACATGTATACTGTCTTGGGCCAGTGATCACCTCAACAAGAGAAAAAGACAGTTACATTTCTGGTGGACCAGTTACGTGGGCTCTTCTGATACATTTCTGGTGGACCAGATCTGTGGGTTTAAAAAGAACAGAGCGAGCAATTAACATTATTGGTGACATTAATGGATCCAGAAATTTACATTTCTGGTTGACCAGCTGATGGGGCTATATAAATCATCCTATACAGCACTCCAGCCTTAAACAGACACCCCACCAGGCTATTTACAGTTGCTGTTACATGTATGATGTCTCCAGTGTTGTCCAGAAATTTACAAGAAGGACAAGTACACATTACATTTCGGAT
This sequence comes from Oreohelix idahoensis, assembly GCA_024509875.1. Taxonomy (NCBI): domain Eukaryota; kingdom Metazoa; phylum Mollusca; class Gastropoda; order Stylommatophora; family Oreohelicidae; genus Oreohelix; species Oreohelix idahoensis. The sequence continues at coordinate 46,616 of JAMPIV010020708.1, read as the reverse complement.
CTGTGGGTCTAAGCTACACACTGGACAGCTGTAACACACATCGCTAATTCTACACTTGCAAGTTTTGGCTACAACAGGACAGAAATAGGTCATCAACTGTTGACCCAGATAAACAGTGCTAGCATTTATGTTATAATGCTGCTTGAACAACAACAGGACAAATACTGAAGTGGGCATCGAGGCGTTTGCTACGTGGACCATAGCTGCATAGAAGGCGAGTCCCTATTGTGAACAGTACTGCTGGTTGTTACACGTTGCAGTCAACAACAGACTTTTCTATGTCCGAGCATTCAAGTTACATTGTTCGAGGTCAAGTGTTTGTAAACAGTACGTGGAAATTGTAAACATTCAATGTGCAAGTCCTAAGTCGAGAAGGTCATAGTAACTTTTGTTCGTGAATACCACTTTATGCTACAGTGGATTTGACATTCAGTGCGCGCTTGACATTTTGTTTCTGTGTTTGCAAGGAGCAAGAAATTTACTTTACTTTCAGCTGTGACTGAACTTGTTCTGCAACACATTGAAATACTGATTGCTATATATATGTTTATGTTACTTCTACTGTTTTTGTGTATTTTTCTTGTGTTTTTCTGCGGGTTTTCGGTTGGTGGGTCTTACAGTAAATATGCCACTTACTCGAGGGTTACTGTAAGCGTTCTGTAGGGATTGCAATTTTCTTAATTGAAATTTGCTAGCGACTTTTGTTGCTATTTTTTTTTTTTAGCTGTGACGACATGAGTTAGTGTTGTTTTCGTTATTTTTCCGTTCTTTGATTTTCGATTAGTTTTGTTTGTATCTGTTCTTCTCTCATTCCTTCCGTTTATTTCTTTACACCTTTTCGTTTATAACCGTGTTGCCATTTGTCTTGTTTATTTTTCGCGGTCATCATTACACATTTGTGTAACATTTTCTTTACTTTTTGCTGTATTGTTTATTTGACTTCTGCGAACGTTTTCGGTCATTGTTCTGTATCTTTGTCTTTGTATTTATGATTGTTCTACATTATTGTCATACACAGTCTACATACATACACTTGGTCATGTATTATTATTATTATTGATAAGGTACACTCTTCATATAGAGATTGTTAATAAAATATTATTATATAAGATATTTATACAAGTTCTTTGATAAAAGACTTGTTATCCACAAAGATTGAGACAAGGTGAAATACATATTCAAGTTCTTTATAAAAAAGACTTGTGCCCATAGTGAGTGGGATATAAAGGAATTATTTTCCACAGGTACTCAAGTGATTTTTTGTTACATTATAAACAAGAGGACCATACAAGGTCTTTGTCTAAGACTAAGAGAGTGAAATAAAGTGAAGTGAGTATACAAGTCTAGCATTTCAGACTTGTCTCCCATTGAAGTGGGATAAGGTAATTGTTGAATTTTTCAGGTTACTGATCTCTTTAGACAGAATGTCTAATTTGGATTTATTCATCCAGCAAGGGTTGACCCTTGGTAAGTCTGGTAAAGAATTGGAAGAATATTCATCTGCTCAATTCGCCATTGCATTAAAGTCAGAAGAAAAGAAACAAAAAGAGGAAATTAAATTCAAAGCAGAAGCTGAACAAAGGAGAGCAGAAGCTGAACTAAAGAAGCTAGAAGCTGAGAATAGAAGATTAGAACTTGAAGAAAAAAAGTATCAAAGAGAAGCTGCTGCTGAGGAGAAAAAACTTCAAGCTGCTGCTGATGAAAGAAAATTCCAGATGGAAATGGAAGACAAAAAACTTCAAGCTGCTGCAGAGGAGAGAAAACTTCAAGCTGCTGCAGAGGAGAGAAAACTTCAAGCTGCTGCAGAGGAGAGAAAACTTCAAGCTGCTGCTGAGGCTGAAATTAGAAAAATGGAACATGAGGAAAGAAAACAGAAGATGGAACTTGATGAAAGACTCGCAACTTTGGAGTTAGAGAAATTGAAATTGGCGAGTACGGGTGCTCAGCAAACAACTTCGAGTACGACAAAGGAGTTTGTTAATAGGATTAAATTGCCTCATTTCAATCCTTTAAAGGATGACGTAGCAGATTATCTAGATAGATTCCAATTTTTATGCGATACGCATAACATAAAAAAGGAAAAATATGTTGAACAACTGATGGAATTTTTTACAGGTGACACAGTGACTACTCTTATGACAATAGACGAACATGACAGGACTAATTATGATGTTGTCAGAGCAGCATTGCTAAAAAAAATACCAACTAAAAGAAGAAGACTATCGTCTTCGTTTTAGGACAATGTTGCCAGAAATGGAGTAGATTTCTCTGATTTTGTTACAAAAATACGTCGTACATTTACACGATGGGTTGAGTTGTCTCAGACTGAGAAAACATATGAAGGTCTAATGGACTTATTATTGCGAGATAAGGTTTTGTCATCTGTTAATGATTCTTTTCTTGCATTCCTTCATGAGCGTAAGCCTAAAAACTTAAAAGATATGGAGGAATACTGTTGTCAGTATGCCACCGCGCATCCCCATGCTACAGTTAGCAATTCTAAAGTGAAAGAAGGGTTGCCAGCTGCTTCGGCAACACCATATGGCCCTAATTTCAAAAAAAAATTTCAGGGTGCTCAACAAAACTGGAATAGGGGAAGTAATCAGAATTACACTCAGAAGCGGAGTAATCCAACACATGATGGTTCTTCGTCTATGAATTGGAGACAAGATGGTAGTTCTCGTAATTTTAGTGGTAATAATTTGAGACACTTTCGCAAAGGCTATCCAAATAATAACTATTCGAACTTTCGAGGTAATCATTCTCGACGTCAAGATTATGACGATGGTGAATTTAGAAACCGGGATTCAAACCGGAATGATGATTACAATAGGCAATATGATAACAATTACAGGGGAAATGATAGTCGAAATAATTACAGGGGAAATGATAATCGAGGCAGACCTAGATTTAACAAAAAAAAGACCTTTCCAACAGGCAAACTCTGCACAACAAGAGTTTGATGGAGCCTGTAATACAGTAAATGATAGTGGTAACTCTAGGGCTATCACTGGTTGTGCTTTCGATTTTGGGAGAGCAACTGAATGCCCCCAATGCTTAACATTGTTCGACTCATCGACTGTATCTACTCTAAGTTGTGGTCACCCTCTTCCTGCTCTACCTGCTACAGTTGCGCATGATGGGAGAGGATCTCTCATCTTACATAAAGGTCTAATAAATGATAGGCTAGTCTCAGTACTTTTCGATTCGGGATGTACTACCGTCGGGGTTAGGGAGTCTCTGATAGATCCTTGCTGTGCCACTGGAAAAACAATCAAATGTGTTACATTTGGTGGTACTATGGAAAGTTATCCTACTGCTATTATTAGGATTGACACTCCCTTCTTCACAGGAGATGTCCATGCATGTCTTCTTCCTAATCCTATTGCGGATCTTATAATCGGTCGTATTCATGGGGTTAAGGAATGCACCCCGCAACAAATTTCTAGTTGGGAGGAAAAAAAACATTCAAACGGTCAATGCAGTGGTGACAAGAGCTCAAGCTCTTAATCCCCCAACTTCATCGGATAATAGTAATGAAGTTGATAGCCAAGACGAGCACTTGGTGATTTCCCATGACTCGTTTGTTAAACGTCAAGAAGAGGATCCTTCTTTGAAGAAATTCTTCCTTCTTGCAAAGAAAGGGGGATCCCAATCAAAATACTAATCACAAATCGTATATTACTATGAAGAATGGTATATTGGTACGGATGGTACAACACTCGGACAAGTCTATGCACTCGCAAATTCTTGTGCCTAAGTGTATGAGAGCCTTAATTCTTCAGCATGCACACGATTCTCAGTGTGCTGGACACATGGGGTTTTCCAGAACTAAAACTAGAGTCCTTGCGTCCTTCTTTTGGCCATTCGTGAATAAAGACATCCGAATTTATTGCCGATCTTGCAAAATTTGTCAAGAGGTCAAGTCTAGAGGTCCGAGACATGCTGCTCCTATTCAGGCTGCAGATATTCCGATTCGGCCGTTTCAGAAAATGGCTATAGACATCATTGGTCCGTTCAAGATTAAGTCAGCAAGAGGAAACCAATTTATCCTCACTTGCGTGGACATGTGCACGCGTTGGCCAGAGGCTATTCCTCTGAAGAGCATATCAACTGTCGATATCGCTGATGCTCTTTGGCTCATATTTTCTCGTCTGGGATTCCCCGGAGAAATACTGTCGGACCACGGCACTCAGTTAATTTCGGACGTTATGTCTCAGGTAATGGCTACGCTAGACATTAAAAGGTCTCTCAGTAGTATTTATCATCCAATGTCCAATGGATTGGTAGAACGTCTTAACAGGACACTAAAGAACTTACTTGGCAAGATAACGGAGGATCATCCTGAAGATTGGGACAGGGTTTTACCTGCAGTCCTCTTTGCCTATAGAGAAGTTTCCAACGAGCATACAGGGTTTTCTCCTTTCGAACTTGTCTTTGGTGCGCAACCGCGCGGTCCGATGTCCTTGTTACACGATTTGATAACTTCTGATAATATTGACGATGATACACAATCGTCATATGAATATGTCATTGCTCTTAGAGAAAAGATTATCGAATCGTGCAGGTTAGCAACTTCATCTTCCGAATTTGCGAAAGAAAAAGCTAGGCGATTTGCTAACAAGAAAAGACGCCTACGTCAACTTTGTCCTGGAGACAAAGCATATGTCTTACTTCCCTCAAGAGAGAATAGACTTCTCATTTCATGGAAAGGTCCATACACTATAGTCTCCAAAATTTCCGATGTCGACTATATTGTCGATGTGGATGGAAGGCATAAAACCTTCCATATAAATATGCTAACAGAGTTTATTGAACGTCCAGACTATTTGCAGCCTATTTTCCAGGCGATGGACGACTCTCCAGTCCAACATGGTCACATCTCATCCCTGTCCGTTATACAGGATGAGGAAACTATTTTTTCTGACGTTAACTTACCTCTTCCTGCGATTCCACTGAATTCAACGGAATCGTGGAGGGACGTTACAATCTCTTCGAACTTGTCTTTTGAGGAGCAACGTCAAGTATCCTCTACGCTACAATCATATCAGGATGTCCTTACCGACATTCCTGGGCACACAGATGTCATAGAACATGACATCATACTTACTGATCGTAATCCGATCAGAGTAAGACCATACCCAATACCTATTCATTTTCAAGCACAAGTCGAGAAAGAATTGGAGGAAATGATTCAACTGCAAATAATTGAACCATCCACTTCAGCTTATTCTTCGTCGATAGTTATTGTTCGAAGAAAGACAATAACATACGTCTTTGCGTTGACTATCGCAAATTAAATCAAGTTACGAAGTTCGATGCTGAACCTATGCCATTATTAGATGATCTACTTATTAGACTTTCTAAAGCTAAATTCTTTACTAAACTAGACTTGTCGAAAGGTTATTGGCAAGTCCCACTGACGGAACACGCCAAACCTCTCACTGCTTTTTCGACACCTAGGGGTCTGTTTCAATGGAATTTTATGCCTTTTGGGCTTATGAACGCCCCAGCGACTTTCGTGCGCATGATGCGACGAATTCTATCAGATCGTGCAGATGTCATCGCATATTTAGACGACATCTGTCTTTTCAGCGATACTTGGGAAGAACACTATTTGGGTCTAAAGGAATTGCTATCTACTCTACGTGAGCATAGTTTGACTGCAAAACCCTCTAAAGCTTTTGTTGGGTTTAGTGAAATTTCCTTCCTAGGTCATCGAGTTGGTCATGGTCTGTTGAAGACAGAGGACCAAAACATTTCGAAGATATTAAATATCTCGGTTCCGAAGACAAAAAAGCAAGTGCGTAGTCTCTTGGGATTGATACAATTCTATGGAAGATTCATTGAGAATCTGTCCTCCATTATGGCACCACTTTCATCGCTATTGAAAAAAGGTTCTCCTAATATGGTGCGTTGGTCCCAAGAATGCCAATCTTCTTTGGATCAGGTTAAGAATTTGTTCTCATCTCATCCTATCTTAAGACTACCAACGATTGATAAGACTTTTGTTCTTCGTAGTGATGCCTCTTCCACTGGGATTGGAGCGGCACTAATGCAGGAATATTCAGGAACTCTGCATCCTGTAATGTATATTTCTAGGAAGCTAAATGCGGCAGAAAGGAATTACTCGGTTTTAGACCGTGAATTGTTGGCTATGGTTTGGTCCATTCTTAAGCTACAAAGGTTCCTTCTGGGCGCGCATTTCTTTATGGAAACCGACCAAAAAGCTCTTACGGCTATGCAAAGTAAGGATTTGAAGAGCTCGAGATCTACTCGTTATGCTATTGCTCTTCAGCCTTTCCATTTCACGGTGCGAGCTATCCGTGGTTCGGATAATGTGATGGCGGACATATTGTCCAGATGCCCACATGATTCCAGTTAAATCTTGTGTCCTAGTTTTTCCTGATACACTTTCGGACTTAGGTCTGTCCTTAATATCCTAATATGTTGTGATACAAATGTATTTGGATGATGTTAAGATAATTTAACAAATTTCATTTTGTCCATCCATCAGTGATATGTTGCTAATATAGCATTGTAATTCATGACATTTGTATATTGCTATAATTATAGTATTTAATAATGTTTGATATATGATTGGTATTGCCAGCAACTTAAGTTTCTTTAATGGTACCCTCTGAGTTTGTTTGGCTTAAAGGAAATATTTTCTCCTATGTTGGGAGATGATTTGTATCCTCTTCAGACGCTTTATTTATGCGTCTATTGTACCTGATATTAGGTTCATTTTTTCATGAGCACATAAGTGATACTTGTGCAATCTTGCTCATGGACATATTTTTTAAAAAAAAAATTCATTTTTTTTTACAGGGGGTTGTAGTAATATGTTGCTGTCATTTTTGACGAAGTCATCTGTCAAGTTATTTGCTTATGTTTTTATCATAAGAATAATTGTGTCTTTACCTGCGATGTCAGGTTGATTAGGGGTTGTCTTCCCTTGTTTATTCATTCATTGTGTTTGACCTTTAGGGTCAAAGGTAGACAGTTCTGGCGTATGCCCGTAGGCAGGGTTTTTTAAGCGGGAGTTGAGTTAGACTTCCGGCAAGCCATGAAGTGTCCTGGGTTTTCTGAAGGGACCAAGGGTCCATTGTATTTTTCTGGGAGAATCTTTGAAGTGACTGCGATGGCAGTTTCCCCCAGTGAATCTCTGTGCGTTGGAGTGACAGCAGAGTTCCTTATTATGTTCTGTGGATTCGGTTACAGGTAATACCGACTTTTTCCATTACTATGCTTTCGGTGGCCGAACATGTTAGAAGATTGCCTAGTCTGTGAACTGCAGCTCACCGATCCTCCATTTCAGAACTTATATTTTGTGCTCGAGGTAGCCATCCAAGACTATTAGTCTTTATATTGTCCAGAAATCCAGTGACGAAGATATATTGTGGGAACCGCAGATTGGCGGTATTTATGTCTACAATAAGCATTACTGCAGGGTTGATGGTAACCTGCTTATCAGAAGTACACAGCTGACGTCAGAACGAGGACTGTGTTTTCGGCTAATGTACAACAGCCTAATACAGTGCAATTGGCGGGGAATGCCAAGTTGCACCTATGTGTCAAAGTGATTAAGGTATCTGACGCATTTAGTCAGTGATACCAGGGCGACGCCACGAACTGTCATTATTGAAGAACATTGTATTGACCATGCACGAATATTCAAATGTTTACCAGCTTGTTGAATGCCTAATGTATACCTATCGATTTCCGGTCAGCATGACCTTGTTACACTGACTGTTCCTGTTGATACCATGTGTGTTCTCGTCAATAAATGTTTTGAAACGTGCCTGCAGTGTCCAAGCATCCTTGACTACTGCATGTGAGTGTATGGGTTGCAGGGTCTACATATATACGAGCCTAAACACATTCGCGCCTTCATTCGCACCCACACTCAGTTCATCATACGCTCGCACTACACACCTAACAACATGTATACTGTCTTGGGCCAGTGATCACCTCAACAAGAGAAAAAGACAGTTACAATAATCCACTTGAATACGACTGTCAGGAGTTGGGGAACAATAATAATGTTACATGTGCACACCACTGTGGGCTGGTAAAATGGTAATCTGGATTTTGTAAGTCCAGTATTTATATTTATTGTCATCCAATATCATCGGCAAGTACGCTTATAAATGAAATGGATAACGAACCAGAAAAGTAAAAGACCGCTGGTAGCCCTTGAGATCAGGTCTGCAAAAAATATAAGAACATTTGTGGGGAAAAAATGCTACCATTCTATGTAGATATCTCTATATATACCGACGGGGACAAGACGATCTCTCATCCTCTCTAGTCCTGACTAAGTTCAAAAGACACACGGTGTTTCCCTACGCCTACACGCTCACAGACGTCGCTGGCCGCTAATCTGGGTCGGACCGACTTTATGATTACTCACCCACCCCTGCTCGCGACTGGCGGTCAGCGTACGGTGTTAATTATTATTTAATTTTTCATACGCACCACCTACAACAATAATCGCCTGTCATTAAATAGCTATTAAATTGTTGGTGTCTGTTCGTTTGTCGTATGCAATTTAAAAATAATAGACGCTATAATAACAAATTACAAATGAAATATAAACATGTATTCTATACTCCCGCTATCAGTCGCCTAACGCCTATAAGGTCTGGTCTGCTTAACAGTCGAGTTTAAGTGTCGCGTCCGTCTACTCTGTAAACATAATTACCGTCTCCTCTCAGTGAGTTAGCGGTCGGGTGGTGGACTAACATTTTAATTGAATATCTGGTATGAAAATCGCTACGCGTTATTTTATTTAATAGGTCTTACTAGCGAGAAAAAATCTAAGAGAAGTATAAGTGTTTAAATGCTATCACCACTTTTAAATCCTTAGCACTATTTTCCTCTTACCAGAAAATTCAGAACGAAAATCTCCACGAATCACTTATACACACTTCCAACAAGAACAATGGTTCTCGGACTGCGCGCTAGACTATTCAAATTCTGACTGACTTCTGATGGCGGGGTTGAGAAAACAGCAGTATATATATCATTAGATTTCTCTGATCTCTAATGGTGTTAATTTCGCGCTCCTGTGTGTCGGACGAAGATTCAGAAGCTAGAGCCCAAGATGAAAGGCTTACGATTCAGACTACCAGAGTCTCTCGTCCGAAATTGTTGACCGACATCAAAGACTTTAGTTCTGCTAGCTGGTTTCTCTTCAGAATGCCCGCGTTTCGAGATCAAAGAGCACAGGGGAGTTCTAGACTTTCCCTGAGTAAAACTACAAAGGGTCTGTGCCGTCGCTCTCTCACGTGCTGTTTGTCTGTCAGGTATTATGATTGACAGATGAGCTCGCGTGAATAGAACGAAGTAAACAAAGCCCGATTTGCTTCCTGTTGTGACTGACAGGTCATTAAAATTGTAAACACTGTGTTAGCCCGTGTTTAAAGAAAAGAGGGCGGGACAAAAAGGTGAGCTGCCGAAGTAGACAGGCAATATAATGCATATTTTTAGCTAGCAAATCATAGAGCAACTATGAGGTTACAATAAGCTGTCAGATTACTGTAGGCTCTATTTCCAGTACACGTCACAGTATGTCCGGGCTTGAAGATGTGAAACCCATTCATATCTCATTAATGGAAACAGAACTACTGTCGTCCGTAGCTATAGAGTTATGGTTACCTTCACTTGCATTCATTTCTTCATTAGTCCAATGTCAACTCATAAAATCTGCGCCTACATTTTATCTCCCTAGTATGTATTGTACTTTGAACGAGTACACACTTAAGAGGATCGCCCAACGCATAATTCTTGTGTTAAATTCCTTATTGGCTCCTTGGAATGCCAATGGAGCATGGTCACTTTGTACTGTGAATGGAACTCCATATACGTATTCATGGTGTCTCATGATTCCGTTCACGAGTGCCAGACATTCTCTGCTGCGTTCAGTTTCCTGCTGCATAAGCGACTGGAAACAACAAGTTAGGGTGTTTGTCATCTGCCTGCAGCAATGTTGATCCCATTCCGTTACCACTGGCATCAACCTGTAAGACGAAAGGTTTCTTAAGGTCGGGTAACCTTAGAATGGGATATTGGGTCAGCTGTTCTTTCAGAGTGACGTACGCGTTTTCGCACTCTGCAGTCCAGACCACCTTATCGGGTTTCCCTTTTCGCGTGAGGTCTGTCAATGGCGCGGTGAGTCCATTGAAGTTTTTAATGAACTTCTGGTAGTGAGAGAAAAGATCGAGTATCCTTCTTAGTGATGGGCCTTGTTGCGGCTCGTATTTTCTCAATGTTTTTCTCTACTGGCCACATACAGCCTTGAGAAATGGTATGACCTAGGAAGTCAAGCTTTTCAAACCTGATTAAACAATTGCTAGGGCGGGCGGTCAAACCGGTTTCCTTTAGCCTCCTGAGAAGCATAGCGACCGTAGCAATATGTTGTTCGTAGTTATCCGTTGCAATAAGTATATCGTCCATGAAATTGTGAATGTGTGGACTTTGCAAAGGTTCTAAAAGCTTTCTCATCATTCTGGTGAAGACTCCTGGTGCGTTATGTAATCCAAAAGACCATAACATTAAAAGTATAATGTCCTTCGTTGGTACTAAAGGCTAACAGAGGTTTAATTTCTTCCTTGACTGGTATTTGGTAATAACCTTTACTCAGGTCAATCTTGGAGAAAATTTGTGCCTTGCTTAGCTTAGTAAACAGTTCTGCGGCACTTGGGAGTGGCACAGGTTGAAACTCTGTTACTGTATTGAGTAGTCAGTAGTCAATACACAGCCGAACTTCCTTATTCGGTTTCTGTAACAGTACGACGCTTGAGCTATAAGGAGATGTGGACTCGCTAACAATCCCAGCTTGTAGTAGTTTGTCTATTTCTCCACGTAATGTGTCTGCTTTCGCATACGGGATCGGATAAACTTTGATTCTTTCTGGCGTCTCATTTGTCGGCTTCATATCGAATTCTACGAGATGTGTAAGACCAAGTATGTCCGTTAAGACTGCTGAATACTGTTTCAATAGCGCCTTCGTCACTGTTTGTTGAGCTTCCGAGAGGGTGTCGCCGAATTTAACGTCTTCGTATAACTCCATTTGTTGCAGTGGATATTCCATACAACTTTCGTCATCTCCTTCATCCTCGGTTGCTATAGCGACTGCCAAGAGATGTTCGGGGGAAGGCACCGATCTTTCCAAGTATTTCTTTAACAGATTTACGGGGTAGATTTTTTCCTTACCTTTTATAGAGATCTTGCAGTTGGTTCTAGAGATCTTTTTAAGGACGGTAAACGGCCCTTGCCATCCGATACGCAGTTTGTTGGTTCCGGTAGGGAGTAACAACACACCATTCCCTCCTGGCTGCAATTCTCTCTCCTTAGTTGCTTTGTTGTATCTTTTAGCGTGCTTTAAGCGTGCGTGCTTAAGGTTGGTTGTCACTAGGTCCCATCCTAGTTGTAGCCGTTCCTTTAACTCAGATACATACTTCGATGCTGAGACAACTGTCTCATCGGCCTTCTGGTCTGTCAGTGACCGCCGTAAGGCTTCCAGCGGGCCCTTAATAGGTCTGCCGAATAAAAGCGTTGCTGGCGGTAGCCCTGTAGAGGCCTGAGGGACTTCCCTGTAGGCGAACTAGGCTGCAGGAATAAAATGGTCCCAGTCTTCTGGTTTTTCCTGTCCCAGCTTACGTAACATCATTGTGAGGCTTCCGTTGACACGGTCTACTAACCCATTTCCGGCCGGATGATATGGTCCCTCAAGATCTTGAAAATCTCCATTAACAGGCTACGGAACTAGGATCCATTATCCGTCAAAACTTGTTGAGGAAATCCCAGCCTTGTAAAAATCTGCACTAGGGCTTGTGCGACATGCTTGGAGTCCGTGCATGTTAGCGGTATAGCTTTGGCCCACGTAGTGCAAGTGTCGACCAAGGTCAAGATAAACTTGTTCCTTCGTTTAGTCCTTTCAAGGGGTCCTATAATGTCGACTGCTACCCGTTCAAAAGGAGTTCCCACTATCGGCATTTCCCCCATAGGGACTGGGGGTGTCCAATGCTTGGGTGCCACACGTTGGCACTTGGCGCAGGATTTCACGTATCTGATGATATCAGTGTTCATTCCTGGCCACCAATAGTGGGTGGATATTCTCTGTATTGTGGCGTTTTGTCCCAAGTGTCCGCTAAAGGGAAGAGAGTGCATAATTTCTAAGATTTGTTCTCGGTACTGCGTCGGTACTAGGAGCAGAAAACATATCTCCATTGTGTCTGGGGTCCTTCGCCATGGGCAGTTCCTTAAAGGAGGGCTCCAAGGTAGGGTACTTTTCTTGCGCATCCTTTAATTCCTTAGGTAACATGTTAGGTGCTGGCTTCCATTCCTTTTGGGTTTGTCCTCTTGTGGTTGCTGCTGCCACAATCGGCTCTTTCGGTCTCCCTAAAAACACGTATCTACAGCCAAGTATGACGTTGTAGATAGGATTCTCCATTACTGCCGCCTTAATAACACCACGGACGTAATCCGAGTTTACCTCCACAAGCACGACAGGGAGTGTTATGGGTGCATCTCCTTTAAAAACTCCACATATGTCGACGGTGTCTTCCGTGTCTTGACCTGGTTTAACTAAATGTCTCGCGACTATACTGTCGAAGCTTAATCCGCTGTCAAATAAACACTCCGTGGAAGTACCGTTCAACGTAACAGTACCTCGCATAGAAGACCTCTCTACCTCAGGTTGAGAATCCCTGACCTTGCTATTTTGCTTTGAGTCTGTTTGCAAACACGCAACCCGCTTCGGGCTGGTTTGCTTATCCCGATCACATTTACCTTGCGAAGGGGTTTTCCCTCTGTCATATCCCTTCTGGCCTTGCCATGCGGGTCGCTTCGGGTTATCGCGGGTATGGATGGGATATTTGTTTTTATAGAATTTCGATCTATTTTGGGAAGGGTTTTGGGATACAGTCTCTCTAGGGTTGAGGTTGGAAAATGACTGGGGAGAATGCTCTAGATTATTGTTCCGAGAAGGCACATCTGTAGGTTTGCGTTTAGAGCCCGGTAGCTCGGCGAGTGCTTCTGCATATCGCTCTGATTTACTCAAAATATCTTCAAGTTTCACAGCTCCCTGTTCAGCAAGGATCTACGGGTTTCAATTGACAAAGTGCTTTTGATTTGTTCGGTTAGAATAAGTTCTTCTAAACCTTCAAATGTGCAAGGGAGTTCTGAAAGCTCCAAACACTTTGTCAAATATCCCTTTTGGCGAGAAGAGAACTGAGCGTACGTATCGGCTCCCTCCTTTCTGCTGTTTCGGAAAAGTTGTAAAAACTTCCGAGCGTTCATCCCAAAGCGTTCAAGTAAAACTTTCTTAAGCATGTAGTAGTTGTCTTGATTGCTGCTTCCCAGTTTTACGTACACATCGTACGCAGCGCCTTTTAGGGCCTGGGATAGCTTCAGACACCATTTCGAACTATCCAAACCGTACAACGTTGCCATTCTCTCAAATTTTTCTAGGTAGCTATCAATTTTCTCGTTGGGGCTTGGGAAGGGTTTTAGGGCAAAGGACATAGCAGCTAATTGGGAAGACTGGCTACTGGAGTGGTCAGCTGAGGGTGTTCATCGTCTGCAGGATTTTCCCCGCACCGTCGACGTTGTCCACTGAAGCTTCGGATTGGAAATACAAGTGCAGAGCATCCCATTGCTCAAGGATCCTCTCAGTGACTGCTTCACGGGACAGCCAGCGTGTTTCACACATCTTCAACACTTTATGTTTCTGGGCCTGAACTACATCTTGTATTAACTGGAACTGAAGATTTCTTTTACTACTACGCGAAAAATAGAAGCAGACATTCTTTATGAAAATTTCAAGCCAAGATGGTAGGTGGTTGCTGGCAGCATGAATGACAAACACAGCCGAGAACAAAGACATGTGGAATCTCTTCAGCTGTGCCTGTAAACCACTTGCAGTCCCCATCATACTGGCACAGTTGTCTGCAGCAAAACCAATGACGTTACTAAGCGGGATTGCATGCGTGCTCAACAATTTCTTAACAGCTGTAAACATGCCAAGACCAGTCCCATTCTCTTCAATGAGGTCTAACAGTGAATCAACTACTTTTCTTGTTTTTGTGTCACAGAATCGCACGACGACTGCCAATATCTGATTCGTAGAGACATCAGTACTCTCATCAACGATTATAGAAAGTTTCTGATTTCTGCAAATATTTATAACTTCAAGCCGCTCAAAATGAGCAATACTGTACTGCATCACAAAGTAGCCTTGGTGCGCTTCAATGACATTTTTTTTAGCAATTGTGCTGTCTGGAAACATCTGCTTGCAACATTCAATCAAATGATCAGCTTGCGAAAACGGAGTATTATGTTCTGTCATGAAAGCCGACAACAGTATCTCCGCTTTAGCGATTTTGTCTTGGAGACAGGGCACTTTGGTTTGATGAAAAACGTGTTAATGTTCAGAGTTTTGCTTTTGGCTTCGAAGTTTTTCATGTGCTTTTATGTGTCAATAAAGCTGTTTTGTTAGCATTAGTTAATGTACAAGAACAGACCGTACAAATCGCAGCATAGCGATTTCCAGAGTCCGGCTTTATCCAATCCTTCAGTTCGCTGTCTGTTAGCCATTCCGCACAAAAAGCCTGCTGATACCATGGCTTAACTTTTTTACGCGGTGGCTTGTGTGTCGTCCTGCTGCTACAGCTACCTAGCGTACCTTTATCATCGCTCATTTTATAATCTTATAATAACAAAAAAAAAACAATATGCTGTTTATCTGCTTAAATCTAATATTTAAAAAAATACTTTAAAACACATCGCAAACATGACTGAGTATTGTAGATGACAGCCATTAACAGAATAACATGAAATAGATAGTTGATGTACACGAGTAAAAAAAACAACGTCATTAATGTGGTTAAAAACAATTAAATTTAAAAACAAGAATTAAACTTAATTGGAATAAAAAAATATATAGCACATAATTTTTTTACATTTAATTATAATATAAATATAATGTATAATGCTCAGTGCACAGAATATACATACATTGTAAATGTCAATTGTCAAATATACCCAGATTAATGCAGATTTGGAAAAAAAATATACCCAGATACCCAGACGGAAGCCAAAAAACCCAGATCTAGTAAAAAACAAACCCCAGCTGTGGCAACACTGGTGCTAATTACGCGGCAGATTGACTCATTGGTTATTATCAATCCACAGTTGAAGCGACTGTACACGTGCAGCAGTAGCACCTACTAGCAGGGCCGGCTCTAGTGTAATGGGAAATCCGGCCTTACACTAACTGATATTAGTAGTAATAATTTTCAGGTGATTCTAATTATCTACGTAACACTTTTGTTGCTAAAGTTTACATATTTCTGAATGGCAGTTGCGTTCTCATATAACCAACGGACTTCAGTCAAGGTTAGAAGACGAGTGCCTTGCCACAAGAAGGCAAACACCTGAACTAAATCCAAAAACAAAATAATAAAATAACACACTAAAGCACATGAAACATGCACACAAATGTGCTAATACAAATAATATGTGTGCACGCTCAGGGTCGGTCTTAGTAATTCCGGGGCCCGATTTGGACCAGTCTGGTGAGGTCCCCTCAACTATGTTATGTTGTAACACTTATGTCAAAATATAGCTAATAAATATAGATATTGTTTTATTTTTAATGCACTTACTGCCACATATTACAGATATCAAATTTGAAATAATCTTCGTTCATTATACTTTTTTTTTCTTCAAAGCTGGAGGTGGGAACCCGAAGGCGCGGACCCCTGTGAGTGTGCGACCCAATTGGGTCAAATGGGTTAGATTGGCCTAAGGCCCGCCCTGTGCACACTTATTTACAATGGCGTAGAAAGAACACATAAATTACGATGTGTTTTTCCCTCTTGTAATTACGGGGTTTTTTGTGTTGTTATAACAGTATTTTAGAACAGTCGACTTTACCGCCCCGCCCCCATTTTGCTGCCCTCCCTATTTTGCCGCCCTAGGCGACTGCCTAGTTCGCCTAATGCTAAATCCGGCCCTGACCTCTAGAACATTCAGTATTAACGAAACTGGCATCAACGGGACAAAAGATTTCAGGATACGCTATACATTTTGTCAAGCCAGGCGCCCTGCCTCCAGACATAGGCGATAATGTCTCTCCACAGATCTAGATTTGTGTTGCTCTCCATCAGTTCCGTTGTTAATCTCTTCCCGTGCCATAGGGATCCCGTTACACGCCTATTGAGGCATATTGGGAATACGCTGTTAGGCCCGTATGTTCTTGACCATCGGCACACTAGGGGTGATGTGGTTAGCATCACGCCGGCCGCCTTAACCTTCCCAGACTTGTTCTGGTACCCAATTTATGAGGTTGGGTCGACCCCGGAGCCGTTTGTGGTCTAAAAAATCCCACCTCAACTGGGGATCAAACCATGGACCACCGTGCTAAGAAGCCAGTGCACTAACCACTGCGCCACCGCGGCTCCCAACACACACACGAGTGTGTATTCATTCATGACCTTTTAACTTCTCAATGAGCATAGACCTTCAACTAATTTATGCCAAGTTTTTCTGTCACGTGACATCAGCTCAGGGTCTTTCCATGTCTTCTTCGTCCCCTTCATGTCTGTCTCCAGTTCTCTTCTCCGTGTGGTCTTTGGTTTCCCGCTACCTCTCTTACCCTGGAGATTCCAGAACAAGGGCTGCTTTATTGTCACATGATTGTCTTCCCTGCTCTGCAGCGGTGGTCCAACAATTGCCAAACTTAAGAGTATAAAAATGTTGGTCTTCAAAAAGGTATCAACGTTCGCTGAAGATTACTCTTGGCAGAGATATAAATAGAAGAATGATGCTTCTATTTTAGGGAGCCTTAAAGGAATTTTAAGAAAGCAAGCATAACAATTGAGATAATCTAAGCTGTCATGAATTTTTTATCTTCAGTCCCTTCTGTGAGGAACAAAGAAATTTGCTCGTATTTTCTGAGCTCCCAACTGAAATGATTCAGTAAAATACTACTTTAATAGCTGTGTATGTTTATGTATTTAAAATAACTGAGTCATACGGGTGCAATTCACTCAATAATAATTAAATCAGTTATCAGTTTGTATTTGCAGATAACAAATTTAATAATCAATTATAGTTAACAAAGTTAAAATAGAGTTTATTAAAAAATTAAGCATTGATGTTTACATCACTGGTAGTGACTTTAAAGTAGCTATCTTTAAAAAAGTGTTCTTTTGCTGGGCCTGACTGTAATACTTAACTAACCAGGTGTTGACGATGATTTGTTGTTGGTGACGGGTCCCAACACTGTTGGTTCCCATGGGTGTTGTTGACTGTTCCGTCAATCGTCAAATTCTGTGGCAGTAGCACGTACAAGGCGGTAATATTGGCGGTAGCCACATGAAAATCAGGCGCCCTCCGCTTCCATTCCACCATTTCATCTTCCTTAGAAACTTTACCCACCCTGAGCATTAATGTTAAACCCAGTGAGTCGGGTTAAAGTACGTTTCGACAGCGGAAGACGACAATCGCCTTATTTAAACATGTTTTAAAATGCACATAAACTTATTAAAATGTTAATACAATAAATATGTACACCATTATGTCATCATCATCCACTCCCTGCTCCACATGGAGCCTGGGGATACCTCAGCTTTTGAGTTCCTTGTTAGAAACCCGCACGAAATTTGCGAATAATGCCGGGCCACTGGTTTTAAGAGGCCGTCTTACAGGTGGTCGGGGTATTAATTTAATTTTAATCCCAATGTTATTCTGAATGTAGGTTCCCAGGACTCGTGATTTACCCTGGAGATTCTAGAACAAGTACTACCTTGTAATACTATAATCTAATTTCTTTAATGTATATCCAGTCTTATGGATACATTGGTTATGCAGCTATGGAGCAACACGTGAAAAAAATGGCATAGGGAAAAGTGAAAAAAAAAAGCCAATGGACTGAAATTTTACTAATTAATTAACATCTTTATTATCACAACATGTGTTGTAAATATATATCTTTTCAAAATCTGGTCTTGACACGTGTCAAATAAAAACACAACAATTATTCAAAACAAATCTTCTATTACTCCGTCTTCGAATCATTATGTAAATGCAAAAGTAACGAACATCATTCATTATCTACTGCTAACTGTACAAATAAGATACTTATTCATACTCATCCGTAATACAAACTGGGAAAATTCAAGAAATTACCGGCGTGTCCAAAAAAAAAAAAATATATCAAACATCTGCCATTATTAAGGATTTGAGTAAAAGGCGCATTCTTTCAATTGGCGCGCACGTAATTACGACGTGAAAAGATTACAAGTATGGTAGGTAACTTTGTTACGGGAACATGAGGTTACCGATAAGACGATTCTCTAATAAGTGAATATTTCTTCTTGAAGTTATCGACATGGGGGAAAAAGTCAATTGTTCTCAGTATGCTAATATGTTGCGCTTTCCACAGCCTTTTGACTATGTGATCATTAGCGTTGCCTCATGAATGGTAGATATCATCACCATCTATGTATTTGGGATGGTCTTCATCATCACCATCTGTGCATTTGGGATGGTCTTTGTTCGCCTATGAGAGATGCTGAATTAGATAACCATGCACACTGTGGTGTACTTCATATTGCACCTCCATTATGTTACCGTGTAGAGCTAATGTCGGTCGTCACGATGTTAAGGTAATGGACAGACTGGATAAGATAAGCGTACCTTGCCGTCATCAGTTAATTACCGCTTCCGGCTGTTTCTATTTGACCAGAAAGTAACCCGTCAAAACGTGAAGAGTTTGAATTAAAGCGGACGTTGTCTGATGCATGCCCTGTTGATATCACTATTTCTCCTGCGGTCATTTCGTCCATTTACTCTCCATTTCACTTTGTAGTCAGACTTATCTGGATGCATAGGCTATGAAGCCACTGAGCAGCTCTTCAAAAATGCCATGGAGAGACGTGAAAGAAAACTAGTAGAATGAAATTGACTAATTGATTAACAACTCTTTTACCACAACAGTTTTAAATAAATGTACGGTTATCTTTCAAATCTTGCCTTGGTTCGTTTAAAAAAAAAAAACCCCACTTCTAGCCTTTTCTGTTTAATAATCGCATAATTGTCTTTGATCCATCATCTTAGAGCGTTAGTTCTTGGTTATACTCACAAAAAGAGTTTTACGAATACAGTTTTTAGCACTGCACACAAAACCTTAGTGCACACAGCACTATTTTATTTTTGTTCAGTTGGCCTAATTTCATGACGTCTGTCAAAGCGTCAGTGTTTTGTAGCGGTGGCGTCTGTCGCTGTATGTGTTACACTAATGAGGTTGCCAGTCACAATGCACAACCATCAGGTATTAGCCGACACTTAGACATGCCAGAGGAAGTATTAGACATGTTCTATCTTTGTCTCCTCAAAGACCTTCCGGGTGAACTATAGGGGGCACACAGCTGTATATTGTGGTATATTCATGGCAGTTATTCTTGTTCTGTGAACACTGTTGGCGATCATATCTATCCATTTCCGGTGGCCATTGATATCTTGAATCGGCTGTATTTTATTTTAATCTTATGTCTTGTGGCTATTTTATCAACAGGATGCGGATTATATGCCGCCCTAAGGGATTATATTTCGAATTATTATTATCTAATATACTGTATGGAGGGTCTGATGATCTAGTTTTTCATTTTAATATACCTTTCTTCTTAATTGTAATCAGATACTGTAAATGTATGCTTTTATACTATTTATAATGTTGCATCGCCGTTAAACTAATACCTTAAGTATGTTGGAGAATGTCTGTTTACCTAGCAATAAAGATGAGTAAGAGGAAGGGCAAAATGCAAGACGGGCCTATATGTACGATTCTCATCTATCAGTCAATACCCTTTACCTCCCTAAGGAGCATAGGTCATAAAACTGGATCTCGTGTAGTGGAGGCGTCGACAATTCACTCCATGTGGCAGTATCTGCTTGGGACTCAAAGTTGCTCACCTGTGAGAACATTTTCCGCATGCGCTGACAACACATGAAGTCCCAGCTAATTCAGCAGATTTCCAAAATGTCACGAGTTCTTATTATATGCCACCATTATCTGATTACGTTTCAAATTATGTCTTATTTACTGTATGAATGGTTTAGATTGTGTTTGTTAGTTTTTTTGTTTTTTTGTTAATTTTTTTTTTTTAATTAAAAAAAATTTTTTTTTTTTTTAAGGTATTAATTTTTGTTAATGTATTTTAATTAATAATTTCCCCCCCCCCCCCTCCTTAAATTTGATTATGTCTGGATGTTACAAATGTATGTTATTATTTTACCTCGATAATGTTGTATGCTTAAATAATGCTAAAAATACATGTGCTATTGAAAGGATACGGTATGAAAGGTGAGCGAAAGGAAGGGCAGAATGTTAGACGGACCTGCGTGCCCAATTCTCAACCCTTTGAAAATAAAGTTCGTTCGTTCGTTCGTTCGTTCTGTCTCTTTCTTCCTGCACCTCTTAAAAAAAATTTAGTTTACCAGGCGTTGCCAATTTCTCTGATTGTTTTCTGTTGATTGTCTGGGGGCTTCCTGCAAGGGGGCGGGTTGCAGTAGGGGCTCCATGAACGGCAAAAAGGGAAATGATAAACACAGTATTTGTTGCTGGACCATCAGAACTCGTGTGCAAGAAATACAAAAATCTTATTATAACACATGAAATCTTCTGTCGCAGGTGACGGAACATCTGATCCAGAAACAGTCAGTCAAGATCAGCGTTACGGAGGAAGACGTCTGCAGATCTTGTAAGAAGAGAATAGGTCAAAGGTAAGGAGTACAATTATTTACATGATGTCTGTGTCTAGATGTGTGCTTTTAATCGTTCTGTGTGTGAAATATTTGCTCTCTCAATTTGCTCTATGTCAAAAGCTATATTTAAAATCTATTTTAAGGTCTGAATTTAAGCAGGGCTTTGAAAAACGGATTATTCTTAGGATTTCATTGCTTTTTAATGTGTGTGTGTGTGTGTGAGGGTTGGTATGGATGGGTGGGGTGGTCTTTCTATTTCATTTCTTTTCAAGGGGAAGGGGGTTGAACTGTTTGAAAAGGAAGTGTTCTTTGATTTGAGCTGGGGGTTTTTTTTTAAGTATAGTTACATATGATGTATTTTTTATTTTTTTGTTGTTGTTGAGCAAGTGTGGTCCTTTAAAAATGTTTACTCTCATCATTAAGAATCTTGTGAGGACTTCAGTAAGGATGATTTGAGCAAAAAGAAGCAGTGGACATTTTTTTTCATTCACTTTCTAAACCATTGTGTAAAACAGGTTGCTACAGAATCCACTGCTGGAAGGAGCATATGATGCAAGTTTCCTGTAAGGGGACCAGCTGTAATGGTGGATCCATGCTCCATAGGGGCAAAAAGCAAAATTATGAATGACGTTATAAACATGGGGTGTTCCGAGGTTTTCCTTGATAACCACAGTGACAAAATTGAAACATTATTTCACTCACGTCTTGTGTTCTTTACCATGTTCTCATCATCATCATGATCTCCTTTTTGTTTCTGTCTGGAGCATGGAGTACCACTACAGTGGCTGCCTTGAGCAAGTTTACGTCAAATTACAAACTATTTCAGCAGTAGATTCTTGAACTGTTTATTTGACATGATCAAGTTCCCCCATGCACAGCCTGGGGAAGCAGTGCTATTGTGTCATTGTCTTCCCAGAAACCCACTGGGAACTATACAGGGCATTTTCTCATAGCTCTCCATTTTTATCATCTTTGTTTCCTAATGGTGACTATTGCTGATGAAGGGAAACCCCAAAGTGTCCCATGTTTCTAGGGTATTCAATCAATACCCTTTAGCTCCCCAAGGAGCATAGGCCTTCAACAAACACATGCCAATTCTTCCTGTCCTGTGTCATCCGCTCAAGTTCTTTCCATGTTTTCCTCATCATTTTCACCTCTGTATCCAGTTCTCTTCTCCGTGTGTTTTTTGGTCTACCTCTGCCTCTCTTTCCCTGTGGATTCCAGAACAAGGACTGCCTTGTAATGCTATCAACAGGTTTCCTCAATGTGTGTCCTATCCATCGCCAGCGTCTTCTTCTCAACTCTTGTTCCACTGGCACTTGTCTGGTTCTTGTCATCAGTTCCACATTTGTGACTTTGTCATACCATTTCAGTCCTTCTATTCTACGCAAGCACCCGTTTATAAAAGTCTGTAGCTTTTTGGTTGTTGTTTTTGTTGTTCTCCATGTCTCAGAGCCATACAATAGAACTCATGGCTTCACATTAGCAACATTGTCATCAACAATGCTAGGTATCACATCATCCATGCTGGATGTGGTTGGCTCCATATCAGCATCAACCAGTGATTCACTCGTGTCAAAATAGACATCCGCTGATTTCTCACCACTTTGTAAATCATCAAGGGACTCCTCAATGATGGGAGGAAGACATTTTTTATCATCACCATCACCATTCCTCAAAACTATGTCTATGTGAATTCGATCATGTGATCGTGCATGTACATGCCTAAGAGCTTGTGCTCTGGTAGTATCAACCCTGGCAGTACATACATGTCGTTGTTGCTCCCACCTCAAAATATCATCATCATTACAATCACGAAGCCCAGGGATATTCCTTAAAATTATCCCAGCTACTGGTTTTGACAACAGACTTACTATAGTCCTGCCTGTAAAATACGGGGTATCCAAGGATACTACAGCAGTTGGATAGTATTCCACGGTTCCCCCAAATGTAATGCACTGAACCTCTTCACCTGTATAATCTGCAGGGTCCACTAATGAACTTCGAACGCCCACAGTGGCGGATCCAGTGTCCCTGAGTATTGAAACAAGTTGGTTGTTCACAAAACCCTTATCAAAAACCACCGATCCTGTCCCATTATAAGAGGACATCACTGGCAAAGGATGCCCACACCGGAGCCTAGGAACTCCCTCTGGCTGAAACAAAGAATTACATTCAGAACAATTAGTACTGTTGGAAAAGTCCACACTACATGCATTAGCATGAGAGATAACATAAGTATTCTGAACTGGATTACTGTCATTGAGATGCATAACAGCATTGGACCGTTCAGGATTTCTAGACTGCCTAAAGTTATTGTTTTGTTGATAACCTCTGTTATTGAAAGTATTGTCATTATTCCTGTAGAATGACCTTTGTCCTCTGCCTGAGTTGAAATTATATCCACCTCTGTTCTGATTTTCATTAGATCTGAAGGATGATTGTGGAGAAAAAAATCCATCATCATATGAGTTATAACTTCCTTGAGGCTGTTGTGATCTTTTATTGAAATTATACCTCCCCCTGAAAAATCCATTATTATGATCTCGATTTACACGAAAGTTTCTATCCATGCTATTAGATCCTTGTCTAGGTGAATTAGACATCACAGTCCTAGCAGATGCCACTGGCAATGAATCCTTAATGTTATTTTTGCCAAGGTTCCTACCAGGATGTGCAATTTGATATTGCCGTCCAAGATTTTCCATAGCAGATAATGTTTCAGGTTTTCTCTCCTGTAGGAATGATAAAAAGTCACCACTGATTGAAGACAGCACTTTGTCTCTTAGAAATAAATCAGCCAGCCCATCAAAAGTTTTTTTCAATTTTTGACAAATCAACCCATCTAGAAAAGCAAAGCTTAATAGATGAGACAAATTCAGCAAAATCCTTAGCTGAATCAGGCAACAATAATTTTAGCTTTAACCTATACCCATTTTCATCCAATTGATACTTCTTTAGCAACAAAGCTTTTACAGCTTCATAATCATTTTGACTCTGATCATCCATGGTGCAGACTGCAGTAAGAGCCTCACCCACCTATAACGTCATCAACCTACTAGGCCATGTATCTCTATCAATCTTAAACTCTTGGCAATACGTTTCATATCTCTTTAAGAAGCATGAAATGTCATCAATATTTGGACTAAATTTTGGCAAATTAAGCCTAAAAGTGGAAGCATGGTCTTTTTTTCAGCCTCACTACTTGCTGGATGAGCCTGAGGATGTTGAAGTCTCAACTTTTCTAATTCAAGCTCTGCCATTCTCAAGTTCTGAGCAGAGGCTAATTTCTTTTCCTCAAGTTCCTGTTGTGCTTTTATTTCAGCCTGAGCCTGTGCATGTGTCAATTATTTCTCTTCAAGTTCAAATTCTCTTCTCTTATTCTCTTGAGCCAATTCATCGTGTCTCCTCCTCTCAGCTAATTCTTCTTCTCTCCTTTTCTCAGCTAATTGCAATTCTTCTACTCTCCTCTTCTCCTACCTATCAAATTTTCTTTGATCTCTGAGTTCATTGTCTACATAAGTCTTCAAAGTTTCACCCTCCAAACCAAATTCTTTTCCAATCTTCATAAAATACTCATAGGTAGCCATAATTCACTCTTATTGTGACTGCAAATGGTCCAATAACAATTCAAATATTATATCAAGAATATGTGAGTAATATTAGCAACAATTATTTCACCACCCAAAATCAATCAACTGCATGTAATATTAGGTGTTATTATAGGAGCAAAAAAGAAATATATACAAACAAGATGACAAGATACAATGAAAGAGCTAGTTGAAGATAATACAAATGATCAACCAAGGCAGAAATGTATGAACGGTAGAAAAAATTAAAAACATTCAGCTCCACCACACTTATGACAATACAAGCACAATTTCACAACATATATGACATCTAATAACTAAGGGATAGCAAGGTGAGATGAACAATTTTACAAACAATAATGGAGAAAAACTGAATAAAATTACAATTAACTTGACAACAATAACAAACTTACAAAATAACAGGACCTTCACAACTAGACAAATAATGAATCTGGTTAATTCAATTAAGGCAGTAACACTCAGCTATGTTCGCCGGCCCCTTCATTTGAAAAAAATCAGATGCAAAAACTAAAGACCGCCCATAAATGCACGACCGTCCAAGGAGGTATAGCAAATTCACAGGTCCCTTCCAACAACCCGCTTAATACAAAAACATATAGACACGAAAATACATATAACATAAAGAAAGAACTCTGGCAAACGAGATTCTTAAAATCACAAGTTGCATGTATTTATAAATATACTTATCTGTATGCCAGAAAAAGGATCCTCCCGGTTTCAGCCTCCTTCACAAGGATCGATGATACAAACTCCGTGTAGGTTAGGATTAGCAAAGCAGCCAGCAGCCAAGAAACACCTTCATTTTGAAAAATACTGTACTGGGCAGATAACGAAGTCCAACGACTTGAAAAATTTTTCCTGACATCACCATACGATACTGGATTCAGGATCCCAGCTTGAGGCCTCCAATATGTTGCGTACGTTGAATGGTCTTATTATATTTCTTATAGAATGTTCTTATGGGGTAACACACTGGTTACTTTGGCCAAGAAAACTGCTAGGGTTAGACACGAACACAAATATGCTTATTATAACTCGAGACGTTGCTCCATATGCATGTTACACATCCAGCCAATATATTATGACATTCTTTATGCAGTCATAAAGGGGTCTCTGTACTATTGTAGCTCTAAACACTGTCGTTTGTTCGACTACAAAGTTTATTTAATTCAGACTCACTTTTTCAACAGAATCCATTCTCCCTTGTAAAAATATAACTAAAAGGCATCTCACAAAAGCATATTGATGATCTAGTGCTGGAACATCAAAGGGATTTGACACAATATGAATATATATTAGGAGCTCAGAGACATGCGTCCACTCGCCATAGCTACACACATCGAAGTCACATGCAGCCGATCTCTCACGTCTGCCAATGGCAACTTTGACGTCTGCCGATCTACACCCCGAGGCCATGACATCACTTCCTGAGTTACCAAGGACTACATATAATAAACAAACAAGGGTCTTTCTGTGTGTGTAGTTATGGCGAGTGGACGCATGTCTCTGAGCTCCTAATATATATTCATATTGTGTCAAATCCCTATGATGTTCCAGCACTAGATCATCAATATCCTTTTGTGAGATGCCTTCTAGTTATATTGTACAAGGGAGAATGGATTCTGTTGAAAAAGTGAGTCTGAATTAAATAAACTGTGTAGTCGAACAAACGACAGTGTTTCAAGCTACGACAGTACAGAGACCCCTTTATGACTGCATAAAGAATGTCATAATATATTGGCTGAATATGTAACATGCATATGGAGCAATGTCTCGAGTTATAATAAACATTTTGTGTTCGTGCCACTGCACCTTAATGACTTTACTACAACGTTTTATGTGGATTGTGTGCAGTGGTCAGGATGTCTAACCCTAGCAGTTTTCTCGGCCAAAGTAACCAGCATGTTACCCCATAAGAACATTCTATAAGAAATATAAGACCATTCAACGTACGCAACAATCATCTTTATTTCCTAATGGTGACTATTGCTGGTGAAGGGAAACCCCAAAGTGTCCCATGTTTCTAGGGTATTCAATCAATACCCTTTAGATCCCCAAGGAGCATAGTCCTTCAACAAACACATGCCAAGTCTTCCTGTCCTGTGTCATCCGCTCAAGTTCTTCTTTCCATGTTTTTTTCCTCATCATTTTCACTCTGTTTCCAGTTCTCTTCTCCATGTGTTTTTTGGTTACATCTGCACTTTCTTTCCTGTGGATTCCAGAACAAGGACTGCCTTGTAATGCTATCAAACAGGTTTCCTCAATGTGGTGTCCTATCCATCGCCAGCGTCTTTCTTCTCAATCTTGTTCCACTGGCACTTGTCTGGTTCTTGTCATCAATTCCACATTTGTGACTTTGTCATACCATTTCAGTCCTTCTATTCTACGCAAGCACCCATTTATAAAAGTCTGTAGCTTTTTGGTTGTTGTTTTTGTTGTTCTCCATGTCTCAGAGCCATACAATAGAACTCACTTGATATTTGAGTTTAAGATTCTTATTTTCGTGTTGGACTTGATTTCTCTTGTTCTCCATATGTTTCCCAAATTACTTACTTACTTAGGGTATTCAATCAATCAATAACCTTTAGCTCCCCAAGAAGTATAGGCCTTCAGCAAACACATGCCAAGTCCTCCTGTTGTGTGCCATCAACTCAAGATCTTTTCATTTATTCTTCATCATTTTCATTTCTGTCTCCAGTTGTCTTCTCCGTGTGTTACTTGGTCTACCTCACCTGCTCCTCCTTGTCTCTAGTGTATTGTCTGTCCACTGGTGAATCTGACTCCAGTACTGTTATTTTTTTATCGTTTTACTTTCTATTATCACTTTTACAGCAGTCTTCTTTATTATTGACATATATTATTCTTTACATTGAATGTAACATTAATAGATTTCTTTTATTTGACATGTGTTTTAAAATATTTTTGTAATTGAGCTGCATTTCTTTTTTTCTTTTTCTTTTTTTTTAATGTTCCTTGGTTCCAGTTGCCCTCTAAAAATGTGTTTCTTGATTTGAGTTGCTGAGAAAATATATTCTTGGTTAATATGTATTCCTTAATTATGTTTTTGTTATTTCCTGTATGTTTTGTTTAGAAAAAGTATTCTAGGTTGTTTTTTCTTTAGTTTTTTTTTTTGGAAATTTTTATTTTTAACGTATGCCCGCTATTACTCGAGGCGAAATCTCGGGTTAGTATGTCCAACCTGAGACTGATTTTACGTGAGAATCCTATTTTTCCTGTACGCTGACAGGTGTCTTCTCGCCATTCAGGCAGATACTCGCCGTCTTCGGAGAGTACCCATTAGAGCTGGGTCGGCTCAGGAGCCGTTCAGGTTATTCCAGTTCTGGTCGACGACATTCTTCAAATATCCTCGCCAGGGCTCCAATTAATCCAGTCCAAATTCCGGTCAACGACACTACTTTAAATGTCCTCACCCGGGCTTGAACCTGGATCACCTGATCGCCAGCACAGTGTGGTAACCATTACACCAGCGCAGCTATTCTCGGTTAATATGTATTACGTAATCATGATTTGTCCTTTTACTTATTGTCTGTTTTGTTTAGAAAATGTATTTTTGGTTTACA
Organism: Oreohelix idahoensis; assembly: GCA_024509875.1. Classification (NCBI taxonomy): domain Eukaryota; kingdom Metazoa; phylum Mollusca; class Gastropoda; order Stylommatophora; family Oreohelicidae; genus Oreohelix; species Oreohelix idahoensis. Next base: position 18,646 of record JAMPIV010020708.1, on the reverse strand, counting down.
TGTATCCCCTAATCATGTTTTATTATTTACTTGACTGCCTGCTTTCTACTTCCACCAGTGTGTTCTGCAGATACCCAAATGGTTATCTTGTCCACTACTCTTGCTTCACCAAGGATGCCATCAAGTAACATTGGATATCTGGCAGATTTGGACTGTAAACTTTGTTGGAGTTCATGGCTTGTATTCTTGTGTTGATCACTGGTAAAACTGGAGTACAGTATGTTGGAGAATTACAGAGACTGAAGCATCCTGTATGAAACATCATGAAAAATTCTTCCGTATTTTAGGTATTGAGATACTAGTATCACATCAAGATATTCTTATAAGTACTTTGTGTGAATAAGTGCATAAAATTGTTCAATTTGTTGACACTGCGTATGTATGTTTGAAACAAATGCAACTGGACAGTGATTATGAGAATATCAGTTTTGTTATTGTTATTATGGAACAGAATTGACATCATTGCACTCCGGGCAAAGCCATAGGTGCTCAGTCTCCCTCAGTATATGTCAAAGAGTGTGAATGTTAACTGTTCCTGTAGCTAACTGGTTGTATACACGATGGATACGTCCTCTCATACGTCCATCTTTACTAGCCTTACGTTTGATGCCAGATTCCAAGTCTTAACCTTGATGATTCGTTTATTGTAGTGTCATTCTCTAACAGGTGATCATTAATTGTTCTGAGTATCTCTCCCTTATCCATATCCTGCATCCCCACTGTGGGTGCTCTTGATGCTAGTCTGTCAGCTCTCTCATTACCGCATACCCCTGCATCACTAGGACAGTAGATCCACACTAGCTCCTGCAGACTCGAAGCTTCTGTGAATGTTTTCCATTCATGCCTTAGCCAACCATTTTGAACCTTTTGAAGCATGAACTGAGAGTCTGACACAATGACTGCCTTTGTTAATGAAATTTCAATTAGCCACCTTTAGGTTGCAGTAGCTGCCTCTACCTCCATTCTCATGCTGGAAGTTGTTATCTTGTAAGCCCCGCTATGTTCGGTGACTATTCTGCCCTTTACTCTAGCAGAGAAGCCCCAACCTGATTTCTTACCACGGATCACAGATCCATCAGTATACGCAATGACATCATTATCCTCGGCATGATTATGTATCAGTTGATTCATTTCCAGTTCTGCTATCCCATTGCCCCAAGTTCTACACTCTCTGCCAAGGCTGTTGATGACTTGCTGGTAGTTAATCCAGTTCTCATCTTACATACACCACTCTTCCCCTTTGAATATATTTTCAACTGTGGTCACCTGCTTGATCGTTGTCTGTGCCTGTGCCATCCATGACATTCCTCTCTTTATTCTTGCTCCCTTAATGTCAGCTGTGTTTCCATGTAGGGGGTGCCGTTTGTCTGTGGTTACTCGCATATAGGCTTTTGCATGGGCCATCGCATATCTGGATCTAATCTACAGCACTCCAAGCATGTACCTCATTGTCACAATGGGGGTATCTCGCGTAGAGCCCAAGACTATACACATCCCTTCATTTTGAATGCGTTCTAGTCATTCACGTGTTACTGACAGCGTGAATATTCCCAGCCCATACTGAATGACTGATATGACTAGCTGATGATAAAGAAGAAATAGTAATCTCTGTACCAGACGCGCCGCGGCCATTATTTTCAGGTTCTGCCAGACCTCTCCTGCATTTCTGTATGATGTGCTCAACATGGTACTTATACAATAGCCCGCGATAGAATGTAACTCCCAGGTATTTCAGCTTTTCGTGCCGTTCAATTTTCTGTCCATTGAGAGTAATGTCTGGAAGGTCTGTTTTCACTATGGAGTTGTTCAAGGAGCACCACATCACGCAGGCCTTGTTGGGATTGACTTTGGAGCCAGTTTCCTCGCACCATTTAAACACCTCCTGTAGTCCCACTTATGCTATTAACCATTTCTTGTCGGTCAGAGCCAGTTTTGTAAATGAGTATGACATTAGCAAAAGTCAATGTTCATCCTAACCCAGTTGGCTGAATGGTGGCTACTTTTGCTGTATAGCTATTAAACATCACCGGTGATAAGTTTCTATTCTGCTATCACAGTGGACTGCAATCTAATAGCAAAATTCCTTGTGTGTGTCACAAGTCTTTTGTTTTCAGTCGCTCTAATGGGCATGCTATTGTGTCCAAATGTGGTGACACTCGCTTTTTTTAAACATGGGATTAGACTCTCAAATAAATTTGTTCCATTTCCAAGCCGGCCATCTCCAGCGCCAAACAATAACTTGCCTACCAAGCCAAGTGTGTTCCAAAAGATAACACAAGGTTGGGAAATATCAAAGAGGTGATTAGGAAAGATAAGAATGATGGCTCTGAATGAGCAAAAAACGGGAGGGAAATTAAATAAGAGAGTGATGATGAAAAAGGATTAAACGATGAAAAAGATAGAAAACACTTTATTGCAGCTCCTTACGGAGTATGGAAACCATCACTATAGCTGGCCTTCTTGTAGGAAGCCTACATCAAAACCTCTATGCTCTGTAAGTGGAAGTTTCTGCAGGAATATGTTTTACGGGATGCATATGTCAGCCCCATGCACAGTCACCTCTTATGACATATGAGTCAGCGGCAGCCCCACTTCAGTAGTGACTCCAAGATGTCAGCCTCCTGTTGGATTTTCTACCTGCATTGGGAGTTAAAACCCACTACGATTCGGTTGCATCTTCCAAATTGATTCATTGTTTTATCCATTTAGCCAAACTTAAGGCAGTTGTTATGATAACCATTTTGTTGTTATATAAATTACTGTCTTGAATTCCATGGCCCGTTGGAAGTTGTTCCACAACCAGCACTGGTGCCTTTTTTTTGCCGTTTTGCTGAGCTTTTTAAGTGCCCCTTATTCTTGAATGTCCTGCAGGCCCAACTGTTTCAGTAGATCATACAATGAGGCTGACCTAGGGACCTCTTGCACCTACTTCTACAGAAGTGACTTTTACTGTGAACCATCATGACTCAAAACTATGTGACCAGATCATTATATTTGGCCATTTTTTACATGCATGCTGCTCATCTAATCTGTGCTGGGTCATTTGGAAAGCATTTAATATGGACAGTTGTCAAACAAGATAATTTCTCTTGAAACAAAAAAGACTTGATTTTTGTATGAGAATGTTAAGAATCCAGTTGGTGTCTGTCACGATGCCCAGTGAAGTGTTCTGAAAGAGGTGAATGTGCATGGAAGATATCTAACTTGCAAAAGTCACAATGAAGTAGCCTTATTTTCTATAGGGCACTTCTTTTAATTCAGCAGGGAAAATTGATGAAGGAAAACTGAGGAAAATAAAAAGAAGCCACAATTGCCACAATTTTTACAATATATAATGGAAGAGATTCAAACAAGAGAAGAGCACAGCACAAAAGTGGTTAGTTTGAAGAAATGTTATCAATTAAAGGCCACTAGGCACATGACCTAATGCTAAAAATAAACAGCAGGTCTTTGTCAATAATTAATGTGAGGCACTTGTAACACTGTTTCTGTGTCAAAAAAACCTGGCCAGCAGTACATTCTAGTCTTCTAAGCAGAATCAGATTTGGTCACATTCCTATTAATTTTTCTTATATAAATAAATATTTGGTCCATTGTTGCAACAGAGTGTAGTGGGGAGATGAAGTCTGCATTGTTGGATGCCATAGTATGTCTCAGGCACCTAAATACTGGCTGCTGTGTGTCCTTCTTGTTGTGTGTAGAATTTTTGTGATGTTTCTTGTGTATGCATCTGTCCTCTTTGAGTCTTTCCTGTGACATGAAAACCAGATCTGCTCCTGTTGTAGGCATTGGTCAAGGTCATTTATTGGTCTCCATTCTGATGAGATAGCCAAAACCATCAATGTATAATGAATGTATCAGTGCTTGACCAGAGGTGGCACCAAGTTGACAAGCCACCACATAAGGCATATTTAAAATTCTCTGCTAACTCCTTTGTGAAACATGCTTTCCATGTTATTTAAAATCTTTAATTTGATTTTGAGCAAGATTTTATTGTTATGAATGTTGAATGGGCTTAGATTTCCGCTGCCTGTGGCCGTGGGTAATGTCTATCAAAATATGCATGTATTTACATTTTTAGCCTGCTGTGAAGTCCAGATTCGGCCACTGGCTGCTTCAGGGACAATAAAAAAAATATTCAAAATTTTATCTGAGGCTTTTTTTTTTGATCCCCTATGTTATAGTTTTCTTCTTTCATTTAATATGTATTTTTTTATTCTATTCAGCACATTATACATATTAGGATATATTAATATAAATAATTTATTTGTACTGGATATAGATGAGGTCCTGTTTTATGTAATTTTGTGTGACTTTTCTTGATAAATTGATTGTGTTTTGGAAAATGCTGGAAGCAAGTTATTACAAAAGCAGTATCATGATTAATTCTTCATTATGAAATAAGGATCTTGCCTGTAAAGGTATTTGTGGTTTTAATTGTGTGCTCTATGGTTGGATGAGTTTTGCATGTTTTTAATAACTAAGAATAAACAGCTTTTCATTGATTTATCTTTTTTGCACAAGAAGCCATTTGTATGAATGAAATGTTCAAAAAAATTTCAGATGATAATTTGTCACACATCCTCACTAAATCAGGCTCACATGGTTGATTTAAGAAATGTTATAATAAGAAAATATCTGTAACTGTCTTCTTCAAGTGTTGTGCCAACTGGCATTACAGTCATACAGGGTGTTTATAAAGTCATTGTACAACTTTAAACTGTTAAAAATAACTCTGGATATACAAAAGCTAGAAGCCCACAGCACTGTGTAAACAGCAAATGACAGCATAATTTATTACATTTTAAACACAAAAAAAAATGTTCAAATTTTAGGGCTTCAACATAATCGTCATCTTTCATGTCACATCAAAATCATTGAAAATATTCTTCATTCGCTGCTTAGTGAATTGTGATCCTGACCTTAAGTTCATCCAAAGAATGTGGTGGTGATGAGTAGACAACAGTTGTAACTTTATAATTTTATGTGCCCATTAACAGTGTGCAAAGTTTATTAAAATTGAAAGTAGCACAAGGACTTTTTAAACACCTATGTTTCTCTCTATAACCTCCTGACTCTAGTTCATTTCCCTTTACACTCCCTGTGGATCATGGAGTCACCACCAACAGTGCAGCTGGCTGTCTTACAGGGAAACCTGAGCCAAATCATTCAAGCTTTCTTGTTGCTGTGGTTTCTGTTACAGTTTGTTTACTTGATGAGGTTGCCAGGCCCATGCACAACCTTGTATTAGAGTTGCCTGTTGTGACATGCCTGAGGGAGCAGTAGTCATATTCTGTCTGTGTCTCTTCAGCGGGGGTATTTGGTACCTGGGGTGGATCCTTCCTTTGGCACATGGATGGATCCCTTTCCTTTATCACTCGGGTGGATCTTTCCTTTGGTCCCTGGGGTAGATCTTTCCTTTGGTACGTGAGGTGAATCTTTCCTTCAGCACTCGGGGTGGAGCCTTGCTTTGGTACCGGGGGTACATCTTTCCTTTGGTACCTGGGGTGGATCTTTCCTTTGGCACCTGGGGTGGATCCTTCCTTTGGCACCTGGGGTGGATCCTTCCTTTGGCACCTGGGGTGGATCCTTCCTTTTATCACTCGGGTGGATCTTTCCTTTGGTACCTGGGTTGGGTTTTTCCTTTGGGACCGGGGGTGGATCTTTCCTTTAGCGCTCGGGGTGGATCTTTGTTTTGGTACCTGGGGTAGCTCTTTCCTTTGGTACCTGGGGTGGATCTTTCCTTTAGCACTCGGTGTGGATCCTTCCTTTGGTACCCAGGGCGAATCCTTCCTTTAGCACTCGGGGTGGATCTTTCCTTTGGTACTCAGGGTGGATCCTTCCTTTAGCACTTGAGGTGGATCTTTCCTTTGGTACTCAAGGTGGATCCTTCCTTTGACACCTTGGGTGGATCCTTCCTTTGACACCTGGGGTGGATCCTTCCTTTGGTACCCAGGGTGAATCCTTCCTTTAGCACTCGGGGTGGATCCTTCCTTTGGTACCCAGGGTGAATCCTTTCTTTAGCTTCTTCTTCTTCTTCTTCTTGCGATCGCATCTTTGATGATTACACCGTCAGACGAGTTCTCATGATGAATTCGACTGTTGTTTGAAGTTCCTCTTTAACTCCATATAGCTTTGAGTTTAGTGTTGAGTCATTCGGCCAGTATATCTTTCTTAACTGGTCATACAGAGGACAGTCCTGTAGAACATGCTCAGCAGTTTGTTCGTTTAATCCACATGTGCACAGTGGTGAAGCAGACAATCGTAGCTTGTGCATGTGTTTATTCAGTTTGTTATGCCCTGTCCTGAGTCGAAAAATAGTTATCTGTCCCTGCCGGTCGAGAGTGTGATAGTCGTCTTTGGGTTGGTTCTGTTCTCTTCTGATAGTCTGGATAGCTCTCTTTTTCTCAAAGTATGTGACTTCATTATCTTCTTGTTCACATTCTCCTCCCTTTTTTGCAAGTTTATCTGCCTTTTCATTTCCGGGTACACCACAATGAGATGGTACCCACTGAAGTATGGTTCTCTTTTTGGCAGCTACCTTGTTTAGTTCATTTCTCAGATGCGGGAGTTTACCACGCTTGAGAGCTTGCAGGACAGACAGTGCATCTGTGAGGATGACTACCTGGTGGCAGTCAGAGTTGGTGTTATAAATCATATTTGCAGCTTGCTCTAGAGCTTGAACCTCAGCTGTATAGTTGGAACAGAATTTACCAGTGGGAATGTGCCTAGTCCCATAGTGGTTGTCAGGATATGAGATAAAGATACCGGCACCTCCATTCCTAACAGCATTAGTTGCTGATCCATCTGTATAGGCATGTATCCATGATTGATCGGGATAGCTTTCTTGGATCATACTCAATGTAGCAGTTCGTTTTTGCAGATCATTATACTCACATCCACTTGTGAGACCACTGACTGATGTATTAATTTGGAGGGCACTGCTGGCCGCTCCCATGGTACAGGGTATAGGGTGGGCTTCAGTGGTGTTGTCTTCATGGATAGGTCTTCTTGATGCTGTCTTATAAGTCTTTTCCCCCGATGCACAAAGCTGCTACGCTTTAGACGTCCCAATGCCAGATCATCTAGTCTTGCCTTCATTGGGTGCATTGGCATACTGATATACTTTTCCATCTGGATCATGGTTTTTGTGTCTCTTCTATGGGACAATGTCTGTAATCCAGCAACCTTCTGCATCTCTGTTATTGGTGTAGTTTTCATGGCTCCTGTAATGAGCCTGAGAGCTTGATTTTGCACCTTGTCCAATGACTGCAGATGTGAGTTTTAGCAAAAAAAAAGCTGGTATGACCATGCTGCTGAGCTAAACTCTAAGTGTGGTCTTATTACTCCATTATAAATCTTCTTTAGATTTCGTTCATTTGCTCCCCAGTTGGTACCTGCTAATTTTCTGAGTATGCCTAGTCGCCTTCGGGCCTTTCCTTATGCATTTTCAATATGCTTATTCCATGTAAGCCTTTGGTCAAATGTCACCCCAAGATAGGTGGGGTAGCTTTCTTCCTTGATCACGGTTGTCCCTAGGTGTATGTTAGCTGATTTGTCCTTGGGGGGTGAGGGAGAACAGTGTTGTGGAGGTTTTGTCTGTGTTTATTGTGATAAGCCATTTCTCTGCCCATGACACTAGCATGTCTGCTGCCCGCTGCATTCTATAATTTGCTGTGGTGACATTTTCATCAGCGCACCAGAGTACTAGGTCATCTGCATATAAGGCAGCTTTCACTCCTGCAGGGAGATCTTTCACCAGGTCATTGATGTAAACAAGGAAGAGTGTTGGGGAAATTACTCCTCCTTGAGGTACCCCCTGATGGAGCAACACTTTTCTGCTCTGCAGACCGTCAAGAGTGACTCTAGTTCTCCTGTTATGCAAGTATGACTGGATCCATTTCATCATGTTGCCTTGGATTCCACTTATCCTAAGTTTTGCAATGAGGCCATCTTTCCACACCTTGTCAAAGGCCTGCTTGAAGTCGACCCAGATCGTTAGGACCTTTTTCTTCTCCTGGAAGGCATCTTCTATTGCTTGAGACAAGTAAGTAACTTGGTCTTCTATACTGGAGCATTCTCTAAATCCAGCTTGTTCCGGCACCAGGATCTGCTCAGACTCTAAATTACCATTTCAATCTGTGGTTGACTATTCGCTCCATAGTCTTCCCATCANAGCATGTGAGGACTGATTGGCCGGTAACTTGCAGCCTCGGTCTTACATTTCCCTTTCTTTAGTATGGGTATTGTGATGGCTTCTCTCCATACTTGGGGTACCGTTCCTTTCAACCAGCTGTGGTTGAATATCTCAAGCAGGTTTGTCTTTGCTGCTGAGCTCAGATTTACTAGCATTTCGTTGCTGATTTTGTCTGGGCCGGGTGACTTTTGAAACTTAAGCTTGGAAATAGCCTTCTGTAGTTATCCTAGTGTGATGGGTTCCCTCATTGGGGCAGGAGTATCTGTCTGTCCCATGGTTGCCAGTATTTCTTTTCTTATCTCTCTCTGATGATCTATGTTAATGGGTAAGTTGCTTTCTGAACTGTATCTTCTAGCAAACAAGTCTGCAGCTTGTTTTCCTCTGAAAAGTTTGCCGCCACCTTCATCCAATGTGATAGTCTGCCTTGGTGAGGAATGCTCTTCATTTAGAGACTTGACTAATCTCCAAAGTTTCCTGCCGTCTTTCTCAAGGTTCAGCGATGCCGTTTTAGTTCTCCAGCTTTTTCCGTTTTTTCTTCTAGCTTTGTTCTCTGAAAAACTCTGCTACAGCATTTTTCCATTTGTTGTGAGTTTCAAGTGAAGGCTGAGGGGGACTCATGCGTCCTTTCTAGGCCCTGTCCATGGCTTCACCTGGCGTTCTTGGAGTGTGCTGGACCCAGTATGGTATGTAGTTACGCCGGCATCCTTTGGGAATGGTTTCTTTTGCAGCTTGTAGTATGCATCTGTTGAAGTCTTTTACCACTTCATTAATGTCTCTGTTCTGTACCTTGAGGGTAGACAGCAGCGTGTTCACCTGATGCCTGAATAAACCCCAGTTGGCTTTTTTGTAGTTCCATCTTGTAATGGCTGGGCCTGTACTGAGAGTTGCACTCTGGACAGTAAGAAAGATTGGGCGATTGTCGCTTCCCCCTAGTTGGTCTCCTACTTCTCTACTAATAGATCCAGCTATATCTGGTGTGGAGAAGGCAAGATCTGGTGTTGAAGTTGTGTGCCATCCTCTGGAGTAGAAGGTAGGAGTATCTGTGGCATTATTGACTAGGATTAGGGAGTGATCATCTTGCCAAGTTTCAACCTCTTCACCTCTGTGATCCAGATGGTTATAGCCCCAGCTCTGGAGTGGCTATTAAAGTCTCCAACTGCTATAAAGTTGGTGGCTGGTACCTGTATAGAGCTGAGACTCAGGGGTTTGTTGTTCGGACAGTAATAGTTCAGGAGTTCTATTTCCATCTTGTCTACCTTTATCTGCAACAGCTGATATTCTGCTCCATCCATGAAGGTTTTCCTTTCGTGTGCAGGAATGTTATTCCTTACAAGAGTAAGTACTCCTCCTTTTCGTCTATCTTTTCTGTCGGATCTGAAGCATTGATATCCCCTTATTTTAAAGGTTTGATTTGCTTTCAAGTGAGTCTCTTGGATACAGCAAACACTGACTTGCTTCTCATACAAGATGTTTTCCAGCTCTGTCTTTTTGCTGTATCCAGCCTGCTTGCTGTTCACTCCCTCTGCATTCCAGTGCATCATGACAAGTGGCACTCTGGTTTTCTCTTTTTCTGTTTTGTTTTGGTCAGTAGTTCTCCTCCGCCGTCTGCTGACTCCACAAGACGGTCTAGAGGGTCCTCCAGTAGCTGAGGGTGGGCTCTGTCGAGGCTCAGGAGCCGGCACTGCACCTGCCTGGTGGAGCTCCACAGGGCGGTCGCAAGAACGAGATTTATTTGACGGTGTACTCTCCATAGAAAAAAAAAGCGAGTTGCGTGATACTGTGGTTTCCGGTGCGCCTTCTGGCCCAGTATCTATGACTTTAGCACCTGTTCAACGGGAGAGTGGGCTCATCCCTAATCTGTTTATGTTCCCAGTAGTAGACTATTCGCAAGCAGCCTGGGGGTGTCACTGCTCTGCGCGGACCTTGTTTACCGAGGCGGCGTCCGAGCTCGTATGGTGAAAATATGGTTGCATTATCTTCAAAATAGCCCTGTCTTTCCTGCCATCCTGAAACTTTGAGTTAGGGAGTTCTGAGCTCCAGTCTCTTTCCCAGGCATTTTATCCTGGCCTGGCACGCATACAGAGGACCCCACTTCTGGTTCTAAGTTAGCAGTTGGGGACAGGTGGGGTAGCACACTGTGCATTCCCCGTCATCCAGGGGGCTCTCCAACTATGCAGAGCTTGCACAATGCTGTGCTCTGGTTCTGGGCTCACCCAGGAATCCTCACGTCCTGCACAGAGCCACTTCCAGATACCCACCACCTGCCAACCCCCCATTGTAGAAATCTCCTGCATGCGGCCATCCAGTCAAGAGCCAGTATTAAGTCTGGTGCCCAAGTGATTCCCCCCAAGCTCAGTGTGCAATTCTGGGTTCTCATCATGCTGCAACACAGGGGGGATTGTGATGCTCAGCCATCTCTCTCAACTCTGCACCGATAAATGACATCGGGGACTTAACTGTGTCTCAGTACTGGGAGGCCCCGTTTCCGGGTACACCACACACAGCCAGTTGAGGCAACGGTCGCCGTGGGCGCTTTCTTTAGCAATCAGGGGGGGATCATTCCTTTGGTACCTGGGGTGAATCTTTCCTTTAGCACTCTGGGTGGATCCTTCCTTTGGTACCCAGGGTGAATCCTTCCTTTAGCACTCGGGGTGGATCTTTCCTTTGGTACTCAGGGTGGATCCTTCCTTTAGCACTCAAGGTGGGATCTTCCCTTTGGTACTCAGGGTGGATATGGGTGAATCCTTCCTTTGGATTCTCACCTCAGGGGTGGATCCTTCCTTTGACACCTGGGGTAAATCCTTCTTTGGTACTCAGGGGTGAATCCTTCCTTTAAGACACTCTGGGTGGATCCTTTCCTTTGGTACCTTTAGCACTCGGGGTGTATCAGGTGTATCCTTCCTTTAGCACCCTAGGTGGATCCTTCCTTTGGTACTCAGGGTGGATCCTTCCTTTGACACCTGGGGTGGATCCTTCCTTTGGTACTCAGGGTGGATCCTTCCTTTGACACCTGGGGTGGATCCTTCCTTTGGTACCCAGGGTGAATTCCTTCCTTTAGCACTCAAGGTGGATTTTTCCTTTGGTACTCAGGGTGGATCCTTCCTTTAGCACTCGGGGTGGATCTTTCCTTTGGGACTCCTTCCTTTAGCACTTGGGGTGGATCCTTCCTTTGGTACCCAGGGCGAATCCTTCCTTTAGCACTCGAGGTGGATCTTTCCTTTGTTACTCAGGGTGGATCCTTCCTTTAGCACTTGGGGTGGATCCTTCCTTTGGTACCCAGGGTGAATCCTTCCTTTAGCACTCGAGGTGGATCTTTCCTTTGGTACTCAGGGTGGATCCTTCCTTTAGCACTCGAGGTGGATCTTTCCTTTGGTACTCAGGGTGGATCCTTCCTTTAGCACTTGGGGTGGATCCTTCCTTTGGTACCCAGGGTGAATCCTTCCTTTAGCACTTGGGGTGAATCTTTCCTTTGGTACTCAGGGTGGATCCTTACTTTAGCACTCAGGGTGGATCTTTCCTTTGGTACTCAGGGTGGATCCTTCCTTTGACACCTGGGGTGGATCCTTCCTTTGACACCTTGGGTGGATCCTTCCTTTGGCACCTGGGGTGGATCCTTCCTTTAGCACCTGGGGTGAATCCTTCCATTGACACCCAGTGTGGATCCTTCCTTTGGCACCTTGGGTGGATTCTTCCTTTGACACCTTGGGTGGATCCTTCCTTTGACACCTTGGGTGGATCCTTCCTTTGGCACCTGGGGTGGATCCTTCCTGTGGCACCTGGGGTGAATCCTTCCATTGACACCCAGTGTGGATCCTTCCTTTGGCACCCCCTATAAAACACAGAAAAATGTATTATGCTTGCAAGCCGCTTTGTCTAGATTAGGCTACTGTGATAATAAGTTTCCAATTGTCATTTCCCCCCCACTCACTGGCTGCTACTTGGAGCAGCTTGCCTCCCTCTAAACCCCTCTAGTATACAACTGTCCATCAGAGATCTCCAGGAGCTAGAGGAGTCATATTAGAAATACTCAGATTGTTTTTGTCTCACAATCAATATTTTCAAACTTCATGTAATGTTTTCCATCACTGTCAAGAACAGATAAGCAGATTACAATTTTAATTTTGGGGGGGGGGGATATGTGATAACTCATGAAAGCTGTATGCATGCAACAAAAAATATCTGCATATTAAGTTTGAATTCTATGTCACATTATACCTCCATGATTATGTCCAGACATTCATGTAGCCTTTATTATAGTGTGTGGACATGCTTTCGTGTGAGTTCACTTGTGCTTTTGCATATTATATAGTTCTGTTTTTTATGGGCGCTGTTTTGTAAATAAATAATTGTCTTTAATATTAAGAGGTTACCTCTTAAAGCTTGATTAAAAATACAGCTTTCACCTTCAGACATATTTATTTATTCACTTGTTTATTTTAAGATAAGTTATTGGATATTAGTTAACTGTACAAAGTGCTTCTTCTTCTGGTCCTATTATACTTTTTTTGTTCATTTTAAGATAAATTGTTGGATATAAGGTCAAGGTAGTCCCATAGCATATACTGCCGTAGGGCAGTGAAGTGTCAGAGACTTGACAATACTAGGTCCAGCATCAAGATGTGGGATGACCAGTTGCCTTCCTCGCTGCCTTTTCCTTCCCTAACTTAAGAGCAGGATCAGGTACCAATTTACAGCTGGGTAGACTGGAGCATGATGGAATCTTTGTCACTAGATACCAGTGCTCTAACAAATATTGTCAGTCTCTTGGATAATAGGCAATAGTAATAAGGAATTTTTTCTTCTTGTCCTGTTATAGTTATCTGTTTACAGTGTATTTGTTGTTTTTTTTTTTTTTTGAGATAAAGTGTTGAAAATTTAAAAGTTGTTAATGAATTTTTTTATGTCTTTGTTTGCTCCTTAGGGAGCATAAGTCAACCATTGAAGTTTTTCTCCTTGCAGGAAGCCAGTGTGAAAGAGTGCTCAGTCTACTTTTACAGTAATGGTATCTGTAGCACTGTTGTTGTCCCAAGGTGAGGTTGGCTGCCTCAGGCATAACCCTCCCTGCTTAGTTGATTTGTACAACATGTTTTTTAGTGTGATATGGTCCTGTTCTTTGCTCCCCAGTATCAGATTTCCCTGGATACAACATTTGGAAGAGGGGTGTGAATAAAACTGGACATTAGATACGGTGCAAGCCAAGCCCACTTAATATACATGTCAACAACATCAGGCTTGAACAGGTTCCAGAGTTCAGATATCTAGGGAGCATTATTACTGAAATTGAAAACTTGACAGAGAAATTGAAACAAGATGTCTAAAAACCGACACAGTGACTTACCAACTGTCACCACTACTCAATCATCAGAATGTCAGTCTGACAACTATATGACAGCTGATAAACAGTATATTCTTACCAACTCTTTGCTGTCAGTTTCAAACATGGTCACTAACCAAAGCACAGGAGAGGGAGATCACATACTGTCATGAGATGCCATTTTCTATTTAAGAAAAGCCATTCATTCTATCGGGAGAGACAAAATGAGAAATGATGACATCAGAAAAAATTGTAGGGAGCTACATCCTGTATCAAGTATATATAGTGAGACACTCACGTGGTTTGGTCATCTCATGATAAAATTACCAGCTACTCGTCTACAACACTCTAAAAGATCTGGGTTCAGAGCACAGGGAAGACCAAGAGACAGATGGATAGACAAATCACGAACACCCTACAACAACATTGGCTCACAGCAGCCAAGGCAACAGACTTGGCTCAGGAATGCAAACTTCAGCTCCCCGCTTCGCTTGACGGTAATGGTGAAAAGAAAATAAGTAAGCAAATACTACACATACCATGGAAAAACTGCAGCAGGTGACAGCAGAATTGTCAAACTATAAATTTGATATCTTGGGTCTGTGTCAAACAAGATAGAAGGAATAGAAGGGAAGAAACTGAACTCAAGATTAGCAGGAGTAGATATATCAAGACTTACGTTACAGCAAATTCACGCCAAGTCATCTTGTCCTGTGCCATTCATTCAAGGACTTTGGATGTAAGTTTTATCTCCTTCATGTCTGTCTCCATATCCTTCTTCTCTGTCTGCATGTGTTTCTCCAAAGGTTGAAGAAATATTCTAATGGTTGCTAATCTGGACTTGAGGCCGGAAATGTTTTGGAGAAAAAAGTTGATCAAGTCTTAGAGAGAGTCCGGGCGAGAAAAGCATAAGACAAAGAAAGATGAGGATATTGTTTTCGAACAGGACCGACAGAAGCATTTAGAGGAGGCAGGTGCTTCTAGTGTAACAGGAAAGCCCTGGATACTTTATTTCCCCGTATAAATTCATATGAGGCCAAAATATATCCCCTAGGCCAGTTTATACCCACGTAATCTATATGGGGGGGGGGGGGGGGGGGGTAATCTGGTCGGTAACCCTTTATCCAGTCAGGTAAAAACCAGTCTCAGTTTTTCAGTGAGGGCCATGCCGTCTCCCGTCGGAGGCTCCATGTAGGTCCCGGGGGCCCTCAAAGAAAGAATATGACTAATGCACCCTCAGACATGTCATACAGGGTGACTGATATGAGTCGGTGCATGAGGCTGGCAACCTCATCATATAAAACCAGTCACTGCAGAAACAACCACTATTGGAGCATGTGAATGTTTGGTGCAGGCTTTCTGCAAGGGGACCAGCTACAATGGTGGTGGCTCTATGCTCCGTCAAGAGAGCCAAGAAAAAGTGATGATGATGCAGGCTGTAGTTGGTGCCCTCACCATCCCCCTTCAGCCTCCCAAGGAGCATAGGCCTTCAGCAAACTTATGCCGAGTTTTCCTGTCACGTGCTATCAGCTGAAGGTCTTTCCATGTCTGCCGCCAGTCCACGTGTACCTTGATATCCCCTCTAGCTCTCGCACCCTGGGGGTTTCAGAACAAGAAGTGCCTGGTAATGTTTTCTTGTGGTGTGTCCATCCAATTCCAGCGCCTTCCTCATCATATCTGTTTCACTGGAGCTTGTCTGGTTCATAGTCATCGGTTGAGATGACAAACTTCGAGCAGTTATGCAACCCTATTCAGGAGCACTGGGAAAAGGGCTTGCAACCTAAAATGTCCAGTAGGTTTGTTGGGGGGGGGGGGGGGGGGGGGATACAAGTGATGTTTCCCTATTCACAGCACTCTGTGAGCCGCTAAAAATGTCCAGTATGTTTTGTCAAGTGAACTGTTACGTCACTAAAGATCTGTGCGCAGTTTCTGGGGTGTACGTCACTATGATCTGTCTAGTTCTGAGGTGTACGTCACTATGATCTGTGTAGTAGTCTGGAATCGCTGATTAAGATAACGAAAGATCTTGAACTACTGCTCCTTCAGGCATGTCGTAGAAGGAGACTAATTTGAGACTGTCAACCTCATTCCATATAAAATAAATAGCTACAGAATAGGAGGGGTTGGCCAATAAAAAATAATATAAAATAATAATCTCGTACATGGCTTCCTATATGGTGACCTCTTGCAGTAGAGGTCCCGTGCTTTTATAGGGAGATATAAAGAAAATGATGATGACAATGTAGAAGTTTTTTTTTTAAATTTATTTCATAAAGTTATCCTCGAATGACTTTGCCTCTTTATCTTCAGAGTTACATTTCACATAGTCCCTGAACTTCATTTTGTTGCACCTCCACCATCATTACGGCACTTTTCAACGGTAGTCTGTGTATAACTTTTCTTTCTTGTTAAAAACACATATAACATGAAAAGTTGAAGTGAAAACAAACTTTTGCTTTCGACAAGTCTCATTTGCCCTTTGATCTATTTTCTGAAATAGGCGGTCTTTGCTATTTCTGCATTGCATTCCGGTTCTGTCATCATCTAGATAAATGCTTCGTAACGTGTTGTCGCGCACTTCTTTACAGCATTCTTAAGAAAACCTCGCACCCCTTTACAGCATCTTAAGAAGCCTCCCACACCTTTACAGTATTTTAAGAACCCTCACACCCTTTACGGAATTTTTAAGAAGCGTCACACCTCTTTACAGTACCTTAAGCTTCACACCCCATTATCTTCTAGCTTGCAAAAAATATGCCAGGAATAGGAAAAAGAGATCACACAGTATCTATTTTTACATGACAATTAAAAGAAAAGTGTGAGCCCCAGATAAAAAAATTAGAAAATTGTCTTAAGGAGGCTATGAATTACATGGCCCTTTTTTTCCAGTAAGACTTCTGAGGATCAAAGGGAATGGCACCTACTAGCTGAAGCTGTATTCAAATAGCTAGAGACAATCGTATAACCTGCCACCCACCCTCATAGAACTTTAAGACAACAGAAAATAGATTAAAGGTCCCCTGTCAGTAATTTTCAGGAACTAATAAAAATATGGGATGTGACTTGGATTACACTGAATTATAATAACCTCTAAGTCTTAAATAGAATTTACCAATATTTTAAAGGTACATAAATTTATTTTACAAAATAATAGAGAATACCAGTTATACAACAATTCGTAAAAAATACAATTAACAAAAATACAGTATGAATATTGTTTATGCTATTACAAGTCTGGGTTTTAAAGAAACCCCGTTCTCTTTAGCTATTCACCTATTACTAGAATGATTAAAAAATTCGCAGTGATGTTCGAGTTAGGCTTTCTAAAACTTAGCTGCAGTTATTCGTGCTGGAACTTTTATAGTATGGAATCCCAAGCCTTGAACCAGTGTTTCAAAATCCAACTTCGACAGAACAGCTAGAATACAAAAACCAATGCCGAAGCAAGACATCAACCCCGTTAAAACTGAATGAACGAAATGGCAAATAACTACAAATCCTGAGTGACAGTACACGCAACATAGTACTTGTAACAGATTAAAATAGTGCAGCAGTAATCATCCACTTTTGCCCCTCCCCATCTAGAGTACACTTTTGCTACCTTGAACGAAAAGGGGAGGGGATCACCAGTTTATAAATTAACCACGGGGGCCATCTGGACAATCAAGCCCTATGTGAAACAGAGAGCGAAGCGCGGAGCATGGCGTTAATAGATTCTTTGATCAGGGGAACACACGATATTCTAGTGAGACGGACCTTGGATTGTTAAAACTTTTCAGTTTGAAAATTTGCGTAGCTGATTTTCGGCAAAGCGGAGATGATGAAATGAAAGTCAAGTGTTGGTAAATTTACCTTTGATTCAAGAAATCGAACGGCAAAACTTGGCTCGGGTCTGGCAGTGGGTGGACTTTCACATTTTGAGAAAATCAATTTAGTACGGAATATTTCAATATACACCATGTCTGTCCGATAGCCATGAATCAGTTGCCAGAAATCTTATCTGAATTCACTAGCTCGTTTATCTTAAGATTTCTCGTACAGAGTGAAAATTAATAGATTCCGTGGAGTGTTTCATTTTTCTGATTCCGGTAAATTTATATACTAGCCTTGAAGTGATTTAGTGTGTTTAAAAGTTTTCAATTATATTTTCACTGAGATATTCTGTTGCTAATTTAAATAACTTATAGCTAACTTTCCAGCCGTAAAAGTAAATTTAATTACTCGCTATTTTTCCAGTAAGAGATATTTTTTTAAATTGACTAGTACATACATTAAATAACTGTCTACTGATGGCATATATTATTTACTTCTATTCATTTCATGTAATTTTTTTTTAATGACTTAGTGTTCATATCACTCGTTAACAGAATGATAGGATAAGCTAGACACGTGTGTTTTAAAAATCTAATTTATAACAGAGTGGGTGTAGATGGTCCTATTTTTAACACGTGTTAGATATGATATTGATAATTTGGTTTAATGTTTTATATGTTCTTTTCCTAAAATATAGGCTGATCAATGACCTGATGTACTAGCGGAGCTTATTTTTATTATGGCCATAATGAACTTATGATCATACGAAACTTATAATATTATAAAAGCATCCAAGAATATTTAATATTGAGGTGAGCTTCTTGCGGTGTGACCTTTGCGGTCCAATTTTCCTGAGAGAAACCAGAATAGAACCATTTGAATTATAATATTAAACTGGGCCAGAACTATTACCAGATTTACTTTATATATATATATATATATATATATACATATAAATATATATAATATATATAATATATAATAATATTATTATATATAATATATATATATAAGCACATTAAAAAGCACCACTATTATATATACTGATGCGAGAAGCTGGCCAAAAAAAAGTGTGGGAATAGATTTTCCCACGTGTTTGCCATGCGGTAGAGAGCGATATGGGTGCTGGAATGGAAAGTGCAAGATTCAACCAATGGGTTTGTGTACAGACTATCATGAAAACAATTGAAATGTTATCACGTTGCAAACACGATTACTCAACAGCTATGGACCTGAAAATGGGTACGCGTTTGTGGCAAGTATACTCGGTATTAAAAAGGCCGTTGAGACAAAAAACTCCAGTACATGTGCTTTGGAAAATT